>JAQPPZ010017192.1:3297336-3956803 GCA_028583015.1 Wollemia nobilis
CAAACACAAATATGATAGAAGAGGTCAAGATCTTTCCAAGTAAATCATCTTCATTTTTCTCAAGTAGTATAGAATCCTCTCTTGGTAATAAAAGTGAAAGTGGTATAGAGGTTATCCCTTGTACTTTAGGGTTTCAAGAGCAGCATAATAAACAAATGAGGATGGAGGAAGTTTTTAACAATTTAGGATTTTTAGGTTATAATAAGAAATTAATTGCAATGAAGAGCATCCTTGCACTTTAGGGTTTCGAGGGCAATATAAAGAAGAATTTGCTTTTGAGGTTATTCCTTGCTCTATTAATCCTGCACAAGAAGATAAACCTATAGATGATAAGTCTTAATTTGAGCAGTGTGAGAATATTGAAGAGATGGATGAAGATGAAAGTATTGGTGGAAATAAAAAAAAAAAAGGAAGACCCAAGAAGCAAAAACAAAGAGAAAAAGAAACCCATAGGGATATTGATATGGGAAAACAAAAACAAATATCACAAGTGTTAACAAGAAGTGGAGATAAACCCACAAATAAAAATTTAAAATAACAATGAAAATTATATCTTGAAATATTAGGCACGTGAGTAAGAACCCTAAAAAAAAGGTATTAAGAAACTCTCATATTGTTATAGACAATATATTTATATTTATAGATATGAAAAATGGGTAGCAAATATTTTAGCCATTCATGGTGTTGAATTTTATCTTGACAAAATTACAATTTTGGAAAGCATCTGTATGAAATGATAAAAAGGATTTGATTGTGAAAACTTAGTAGTGAGGAACTTGGAAAATCTCTCTGATAAGAAAGGTAAATGAAAAACATTTTTGATAGAAAGGTAGGTTGGATATGATTTAGTTAATTTGATCTAAATATAATGAAAGCAATGTAATGTTTTATTTTTGTAATGGAAGTGGCTCCCAATAGAAGCCACACATAGCTTATTCAAAAAAATACTTATATCACATAAGACCCGTGAGATATACCCTAGTGGTAAGTCCTTGGGTTTTCATCCAGGAGGTCCAAATTCAAATTTTAATATGAGAGGACTAGGACCTCTCATAAAAACTAGTGTAAACTCTCTTTTTTTTCTTCTTCAAATGGCATTAGTTTTTTATTTTCTTCTTCTTCTAGCATTAGCTCAACTAGTTATATTCCTCAACATTCAAGGAGGAGACCAATATTTGAATCTTGTCAAGCGATACATGGATAATATCCAAGCTTTGTTGTAATATCACTATGTGGTAATTATGTAATATGGGTGGGACTTATTTCAATCCTATATAAACAATTGAAAAAAGATACTTATATCATATAAGACCATGTGGCCTAGAGAAATTGGTTGGAAGTGAAAATATTTACTCCTAAACCAAGGTTCAAATATCATGGGTGAATCTTAAAATTTTAAAGAAATTTGAGAAAAGCTAGTGGAGGTGGTGTTTCTAGAAATAATGAAGGTAAAATTCTCCTTGCTTGCTCAAAATCATATGGAACTTCAACTAAAAACTATGCAAATTCTAGGGCACTTCTTATAAGGATTAAAATTGTAATGGAAAAATGATGGAAATATATTTCAATTGTGGGGATTCAAAAATTATTATCAACGCTCTCAACAAAAATGGATGTGAGGATTGGATAAAAAATAATATTAATTTTTATGTGCATCACATGTTATTGGAGGTAAAATCTTGGAAATGTGAGCATATTATAGAGAAAGAAATTGGGTAGGTAATAATTTAGCCAATTGTGGTGTTGATATTCATCTTAATGAAATTCAAATTTTAGCAAGGCAACTAATCAAGTGAGATTTTTTTTTTTTGCTTGAGAAAAATGGGTTGTACTCAGGTCCCCTTCCCTTGAAAAATAACAACTCTCTCCTTAAGAGCTTTAGTGTTTACAAACATATTCAATTCTCATTTCAATTGAGATGTTATAGCTAGATACCTACATCTTTTTTCATAAAGTCTGAATTTTTTATATTTATTTTCTAGGTCTTATTCAATTTTCTTTGTAAACACAAATATTCAACATCCTTCTTGATATTTCCAATATTTTTCATCCATCCATCAAAGTGAAATTTTTATTAGTGGTGGTCTTTGATGATGTCAGCCTACTATTGTGCCACTTGAATATCCATAGCTACTTTGTTGGCTACATGCTTCTGCTACTTTGCTCTAATATTTTGAATGGTGGATCATTTTGTTCTTTGATGACGTTGCATGCATTTAAAATATAGAATCATTATGTTTTTCTATCAAACATTGTCATACTTGATCTCTTTCTCACTCCATGTAGATCTATAATATTGAAGCCTTAAGTTATGCCTCCAAGATTGTTGTTGCTCAGGCTGGTGTGGGTGTCGATATGTTGCAACCTTAACCTGACATTTTGTTTCCTTTGATTATTTAGCAATTTGTTTCTTTATTTTAAATTTTTCTTCACAATCTTCTCATATACCCTTCTTTTGGTGCGTCCTTGTGCACTTCTAACAAGGCTTCCTTAGACTTTGTTATTGCATCTTCCATGGACTCTATTGTTGCTACTACTGTAAATTCACATTTTGAGTATTTTGTTGGTTCTTCAACTTGTTCCCCTGCCATATCTACTACTTACTTCTCCTTGGATCCTTTCTCCTTAATTTTTTCCTTCTAAATGCAACCATGAACTTGCAACTTGTTCCCCTCCCATATCAAGGAAGGACTAACTATTAAGGAGCAAAAGCATGCTATATGTCTGTTAGGACCCCATACTAACATTATTTTAATTATGTAATGACCCACTTCCAATGTGGGTACCCCATCTATAATGTTATTTTGTAATACTTTGTAATGTATGTGGCAAGCAATGTGCCTAGACAATTGGGGTCATTTCATGTATTCATTATCAAGATTGTAACCGATGTTTGGTAGATTCTAGCTCGAGTGGTATTTTGCATGTAAGTCAACTCTTGAGCTTAGGGTTAGGGTTGCATGGAGTTTTTCTTTAAAATACATGGAGTCATGCACGAATGTATCTTTTTACAAATAAATTAAATATTGAATGAGTTTGCCCCCTTAAAGAGGCCCGTGATTCTAAGTTATTATATGAGATTGTTTCAATTCTACAATTACTTTTTGCATGGTGATTATTTTGTTATTTGATGAATTTTGTTTATTTTTTGTATTTGTGTGAGTGAGATTTATTTTAATAGTAAGTTCCTAACAATGCCAAAATATGTGTTGTTATGAATATTTCAAAACCTTTGCCACAATCCATTAAGATTAAATCTAAATAAATAGAATGGGATCAACAAATGGTTATGAAAACATTGCATTTTGTTACCACAATTGTTATGAGACTGGCCACTTGGCATGAGTTTGCAAAGTGAAAACTATGAAGAAAGAGACCAAAAAAATTGGTCATAAGAAAAACTTCAAGGTGAAGCAAGGAAATCATACATTAATAGAAGGTAGATTAGATCAAGGATATTCCACTCCTAAAGAAAGGGCAAATAAATCCTATCTACAACATCTTATTGAAAAGGCGACCATAACTCGCTTGGATCAATAGTCAAAAGAAACAAAGAAGGATATAAGAGATGAGAAAGTACAATATGTAAGTTCAAGTTTAGAAGGAAAGAAAAATTCAAAGGTAAATGTGGAGAAAAATCCAAAAACAAAGATGATTGAAGAGGTCAATATCTTTCCAAGTAAATCATCTTCATTTTCCTCAAGTAGTATAGAATCCTCTCTTGGTAATAAAAGTGAAAGTGGTATAGAGGTTATCCCTTGTACTTTAGGGTTTCAAGAGAAGCATAATAAAGAAATGAGGATGGAGGAATTTTGTAACAATTTAGGGTTTTTAGGGTAGAATAAGAAATTAATTACATTGGAAGAGCATCCCTTCACTTTAGGGTTTCCAGGGCAATATAAAGAAGAATGTGCCTTTGAGGTTATTCCTTGCTCTACAAATCCTACACAATAAGATAAACCTATAGATGATAAGTCTTACTTTGATCAGTGTGAGAATATTGAAGAGATGGATGAAGATGAAAGTATTGGTGGAAATGAAAAAAAGAGGAATACCCAAGAAGCAAAAACAAAGAGAAAAAAGAAACCCATAGGGATATTGATATGGGAAAACAAAAACAAATATCACAAGTGTTAACAATAAGTGGAGCTAAACCCACAAATAAAAATAAAAAATAACAATGAAAATTATATCTTGAAATATTAGGCGCATGAGTAAGAACCCTAAAAAAGGTATTAAGAAACTCTCATATTGTTATAGACAATATATTTATATTTATAGATATGAAAAATAGGCAGCAAATATTTTAGCCATTCATGGTGTTGAGTTTTATCTTGACGAAATTTCAATTTTGGAAGGCTTTTGTATGAAATAATAAAAAGGATTTGATTGTGAAAACTTAGTAGTGAGTAACTTGGAAAATATCTTTGATAAGAAAGGCAAATGAAGAATATTTTTGATAGAAAGGTAGGTTGGATATGATTTAATTAATTTGATAGAAATATAATGAGAGCAATGTAATATTTTATTTTTGTAATGGGAGTGGCTCCCAATAGAAGCCACACATAGCTTATTCAAAAAAATACTTATATCACATAAGACCCGTGAGAGATACCCTAATGGTAAGTCCTTGGGTTTTCATCTAGGAGACCCAAGGTCAAACTTCAATATGAGGGGACTAGGACCCCTCATAAAAACTAGTGTAAACTCTCTTTTTCTTCTTCTTCAAATGGCATTAGTTTTTTTCTTCTTTTTCTAGCATTAGCTCAACTGGTTAGATTCCTCAACATTCAAGGAGGAGACCAAGGTTTGAATCTTTCCAAGCGATACATGGATAATATCCAAGCTTTGTTGTAATATCACTATGTGGTAATGATGTAATACGGGTGTGGCCTATTTCAATCCCATATAACCGATTGAAAAAAATACTTATATCATATAAGCCCATGTGGTCTAGAGCAATTGGTTGGGAGTGAAAATTTTCACTCATAAACCAAGGTTCAAATCTCATGGGTGAATCTTAACATTTTAAAGAAATTCGAGAAAAGCTAGTGGAGGTGGTGTTTCTAGAAATAATGAAGGCAAAATTCTCCTTGCTTACTCAAAATCGTATGGAACTTCAACTAACAACTGTGCAAAGGCTAGGGCATTTCTTACAGGGATTAAAATTGTAATGGAAGAATGATGGAAATATATTTCAATTGGATGTGAGGATTGGATAGAAAATAATATTATTTTTATGTGCATCACATGTTATTGGAGACAATCTCTTGGAAATGTGAGCATATTTATAGAGAAGGAAATTGGGTAGGTAATAATTTAGCCAATCGTGGTGTTGATCTTCATCTTGATGAAATTCAAAATTTAGCAAGGCAACTAACCAAGTGAGATTGTTTTTTTTTCTTGATAAAAATGGGTTGTACTCATGTCCCCTGCCCTTGAAAAATCACAACTCTCTCCTTAAGAGCTTTAGATTTTACAAACATATTCAATTCTCATTTCAATTGAGATGTTATAGCTAGAAACCTACATCTTTTTTCATAAATTCTGAATCTTTTATATTTATTTTCTAGGTCTTATTCAATTTTCTTTGTACATACAAATATTCAACATCCTTCTTGACATTTCCAATCTTGTTAATCCATCCATCCAAGTGAAATTTTTGTTAGTATTACAATGGCACTGAGAGTGGGGGGTGAATCAGTGTAGTTCTTTAAACTTAAATTCACAACTCTTAAAACTGAAATAATGAAACCTTAAAACCAGATAAAGCAAGTATCACAAGAGAACATCACACAACACAAGATTTAACGAGGTTCACCAATTTGGCTACTCCTCAAGAATGACTGCTTGGACTACCATCCAAATCCAGCCTTTGCAAAGCACCAACTTTACAATCAATTTACCAACGACCCACCTGGAAGGAGCACCAACCCTTATTTATCTACACCAACAGAAAGGAGCACCACCCTCGATTTACCAAGCACCAACTAGAAGGAGCACCAACCCCCGATTTACCAAGCACCAACTGGAAGGAGCACCAACCCCTGATGCCAAGCATCAACTTGGACTTCAACTCTGAAACTAGAAGATTGATAGTAAGATACCTTTGCTTTTGCAAGACCCTGACTGGTCTTCTTCACATTTGCGCTCTCTGTGCACTCTGCTCTCTGTGCAATCACTTCGCACACTCTGCTTCGTTACAGCTACACTTTGCGTTCGTCTTCACCCTTTGCACTCTCTGCTCCTTCTGCTTTCTCTATGCAATCACAGATGCACTTAGGACAATTCGACATGACTCTTCGCTCACTTTGCGCACTTTGCCATCATCTCATCGCTTCTGTGCTTTCTACGCTCTTACGGCCACATTTCACACTTCGACACGCATTCAACGACTTATGCAACAACTCCACAATTCTCCAAACAGCCCTCCTTTTATAACAATATTTTCATGATGAAAACCCTAATCTTAGTCGACTTGCATAACAAATGTAAACCCTAATCTTAGTCGGTTGTCATCGATCTTAGTCGGCTTCAACTCATGAAGATATTCGGTAATTCCACCGCTCGAAGATTTCATTCGGTAACAGTCCCTGTAGCCGCCGCACTGACTTTTGTTCACTCTTCATATTTTAGCTGCATGAATTCACTCTGTATCTGCCCCTGTAAATGTTGTAGAGATGTCGGTCCACTGTCATACTTCTCATTTTAGTTGGGTTCTTCTTCTTGTCTTGCGCACATACGACCTATCACGAAATCATGACATTTCTGCCTCTGAAGCTTCTTTTGTTGTTGTTGCCGCAAAAACACATGTCGCGATATCGCGACACTTTTTCTTTCTCTCTCTTTCTCCTTGCATCGGACCGCAAAAATGCTACATGTCGTGATATCGCGACACTTTTTCTCCTTGCTCTTTCTCTTTGCATCGGACCGCGAAAATGCAACATGTCGCGATATCGTGACACTTTTTCTCTCTCCTCTTTTTCTTTGCTTAGGCCCGCAAAAATACAACATGTCGCGATATCGTGACACTTTTTTCTCTCTCCTCTTTCTCTTTGCTTTGGCCCTGAAAATACATGTCGCGATATCGCGACACTTTCGCCTCTGTATACTTCGTCTTTGCTTTTGTCGCGATATCGCGACACTTCTGCCTTCGAAGTCTTCTTCTCTGCTTTTGTCGTGAAATCGTGACACTTCTGCTTCCGTACTTAGCTTCTTTGCTTTTGTCACGAAATCGTGACACTTCTGCCTTCGAAGTCTTCTCTGCTTTTATCACGAAATCGTGACACTTCTGCTCCCGAAGTCTTGCTTTCTGCTTTTGTCGTGAAATCGTGACAGTTCTACTTTCGTATGCTTCCTCTCTTTCTTTTGTCATGAAAATGTGACATGTTGTGAAATCGCGACACTTTTTCTTTCTCTTCCTTCTTGCCCTTTTCGAGTCGTGAAAATGCGACATGTCGCGAAATCGTGACACTTTTTCTTTCTCTTCCTTCTTGCCCTTTCCAGTCACGAAAATGCGACATGTCACGAAATCGTGACACTTTTCTCTTTCTCTTCCTCTCCCCTTTTAGTCACGAAAATGCGACATGTCGCGAAATCGTGACACTTTTCCAACTTACTTTCTCTCTCCTATTTTAGTCGTGAAAATGCGACATGTCGCGAAATCGTGACACTTTTCAAACTTACTTTCTCTCTCCTATTTTAGTCGTGAAAATGCGACATGTCGCGAAATCATGACACTTTTCTTACTTGTTCTCTTTCTAAGAACTTGTCGCGAAATCGTGACACTTCTTCCTGCTTTCTCTTTTTCTTCCAACATGTCGCGAAATCGCGATAGTTTTTCCACTTGCCTTTTTCTCTTCCAACATGTCGTGAAATCGTGACAGTTTTTCCACTTGCCTTTTTCTCTTCCAACATGTCACGAAATCGCGACAGTTTTTCCACTTGTCTTTTTCTCTTCCAACATGTCACGAAATCATGATAGTTTTTCCACTTGCCTTTTTCTCTTCCAACATGTCGTGAAATCGCGATAGTTTTTCCTGCTTTCTCTCTCTTCCAACATGTCGCGAAATCGTGAAAGTTTTTCTTGCTTCTTCTCTCTCTTCCAACATGTCGTGAAATCGCGATAGTTTTTCCTACTTTTTCTCTCTTCCAACATGTCACGAAATCGTGACAGTTTTTCCAGTTTTTTCTCTCTCTTCCAACATGTCGCGAAATCGCAACAGATTTTCTTGCTTGTTGGATATGTCGCGATATCGCGACACTTTTCTTACTTGTCTTTTTCTTTGATCTTTTGCATATGGGCCACTTCGGTCTTCTTGGAAAATCACTGTACATACTTTGAATAACCTTTGAACTCCTGTCTTCTGCATCTGAATAGCTTTTGAACTTCCTGTCCACTTGCATCAACAGATCTATCCGACTGTGTTGACAACAATGACAATACTATTGTTGCACCTTGCTCAACAATCTCCCCCTTTGGAATTGTTGGCAACACATGTGCAATTTCCTGTAACTCTTCTCCCCCTTTGACAATAATACCAAAGGGCTACTGCAGACTCCCCCTGAGTCCATGCACAACATTCTCAAGCAAAATTGATTACACTTAGCAAAAATCATGAACATGAGCAAAAAGATAATCAAATACTTAAATGCTAATGTGATCCCTGTAGCTAGTCAATTCTTGGGAAGTGTGACCACTCCCAATTTATTGCGAAGGTACTCAAAAACTTCCTTGGGCAATGGTTTTGTGAAGATATCTCTACTTGCTCTGTAGTTGGAACAAAATCCAACTTAACCTCACCTTCCGCAACTTTCTCCTTCAAAAAGTGATACCGCGTAAAACATGTTGTCGCTGCAATATATTCGCCTCTTGTCGATAAAAAACGACTCTTGTTTCTTACTTTGCCATGCGACCAATCTGTCTCCAAGATAGAATGCACCTCCACTGGTACTCTTTCTGTCATCGACACCGCCTGCCCAATCTGCATCTTAATATGAAATAAGGGTGAAGTCTTTACCTTTTGGATACCATAACCCATATTCCATAGTACCCTTGAGGTACATAAGGGTGAAAAGGCTTGTTTCAAATCTGCTTAACAAGATCACACAGAACTTATCCAATCTCATAGAATCATAAAGAGAATTGTTAGAGACTCAATATGTTCTATACTTAATGCTCAATCAATATATCAACTAAATCTCATAGAAGCATAAAGAGAATTGTTAGAGACTCAATATGTTCTATACTCAAATCCCAATCTCAACTCAAATCAATCTCATAGAAGCATAAAGAGAATTGTTAGAGACTCAATATGTTCTATACTCAAATCCCAATCTCAACTCAAATCAATCTCATAGAAGCATAAAGAGAATTGTTAGAGACTCTATATGTTCTATTCTCAAATCTCAATCTCAACTCAAATCAGAAATAGAATAGTTTATTTTATGGAACTTGAACAACCACATGCATCCAATCACTTGACTAGGCTCAATCAACTCTACTCAACCAATCACCTCAATGAACATCCCTTTATCACAAACCCTAGTCGAAGCATGTATCAACCAACTTTGTGCAAGCATCAAACACTGTACCACAACACCAACCAAATCCCTTTTTACATTTTCAACTTGGTCTATGTTTTCTACAGTCACCGCTGGTCACACCTTACTTTCAACTGTTCGAATCAGGAGACAACATTTTGTCAAACACTTCATGGCCAACTATAGTGCACCTTACTCAAACTCATACTTCTAGACCTCGGATAGGTATGATTCACAAAGCAAAGTTGCTCATCTTGATGAGCTAAACATGAATCAATAATCAGACTTCAATATTTTTCACCACAACGTCATAATAGATCTAACAATCTTCACGTCAATGTGTAGTTCAAATACACACTACTTTTATCGAAACACATATATGCGGCTAGGGCAACATTCTTTCACTAACCAAATTATCTGAACTGTTATAATCCTTAACTTTGGACAGTGGCAATAAGAACCATCACCAGTACAACAATGACATATAGCAATACTACCAATAATGACAACTCTTAATTTAATCACCACCCTTCATGGCACTTCCACAAACAACTACAAGAACTGAAAACACACTTCGACAACTATACGACAACTCCCCCTAACTACTTGCCTTTCATCCTCAGAAACCCAAACAAATACATAGGAGCATTAAAATAAAACTTTAAGATTGCTCCCCCTGAGGATGTGCTACCTGGAGTTGCTTAGTGCAATAGAGGAGTAGTCTCCTTCAATCCAAGGAGACACGATTTCCTTTCTTCTATCTTTCTCCAAACTTTCTTGAACTCGGGCTTGGATTTTTCAACTGCATCCTTGTTTTGCACCTTTTCGTGAACTCAAACATTTCTCTTGTGTGGTTGTCTCTTGTGCATCCTTGATGAATGATTATTTTCCTTTCTTTTATGTACATGATTTATTCCTTGTCTGTGTTGCGTTCTTTGCGTCTGATGAAATCTACTGTTTTGCCTTAGATTAGATACAAAAGTGCTTGGACAAAACCTTGCTATGTGCCCATGACCATTACATTGAAAACATTGTACATAGTGTTCACTTAGAAATGTAGATGTATTTCTACCAGCATAACTCTTTGATTTATTATTCAATCCACAATAAGTTGCCTTGTGACCATACTGGTTGCATCTGAAACAATAGCCATTAAAAGTATTATTATGAATAGAGTGAGAGTGATAGAACCTCTTTTGTTGTGGTTGCTTTGTTGTAGATCTCCTTTGATATTTTCTTCCTTTTGAAGATTCAACTTCAAACTTTTCTTGCTTCGATCCTTCAACAGTGAACTTCTTCTTCTCTGCAGAGTTGGAAGATGAAGGTTGTTCAACTTCATATCCAAGACCACGCTTATCCGTGGAGCTTCTTTGTTGGCTTATCATTTTATCTAGCAACTCTGTGCTCTTCTCAAATTTGAGATTTGTATTGGCCTCTTCTAGTTGTTTCTTCAATAAAACAATCTCTTCCTCTTGTTTGTAGCAACCAATCTCTTTCTCATTGATCTATGACCTGAGAGTTTCTTCAATCCTTTTGAATTCTTCTACTTGTACTTTCAAACTGGTTATTATTTCATTTGCATCCTCAAGCTTTCTTGAGATTTCCTTATTCCTTTTTCTTTCTATCTTCAATTCATCTAGAGCTGCAATTAGTTCCTCTTTCAAATTTATTTCTGCATCAATTTCTTCTTCATCACATTCCTATTCTTTTTCTGTTTCTTCTTCGAGTGTCATGAAAAGACCTCCACCTGTTTCCTTTTTAGAATCATCCTCTAGGACTTCATTAACTCTCAGCATATATGCCTCTATGTTCTCATCGTTATTCAACTTTAAAGCTTCGAACTGAGCTTGATGTGTTTGTAACTTGACCTCCTTGATCTCATCGTCTCCTTCATGAATACTCCTTAGTTTTTCCCATATTTCTTTTACCGTTTTACAACTCATGATCTTTACCAGTTCACTATCTACTAATCCGCACCTGATAGCATTCCTTTCTTTTGAGTCATTTTCAAACAGATTCTTACCGACAACATCGGTTGGAGGAGTGATGGGTATTGTGTATCCACTAACTACTGAATCCCAGATGTCGTATCCCAAAGCACAGAGATATGTCTGCATCCTGATTCTCCAGATCGCGTAATTAGATCCATCAAACAAAGGTGCTTTGTTTGATGAGAAGCCTTGACCACCTTTTCTCCAATTTTCCTCTCCAAAAACCTTTTTTGCCATTGTGTTACTTCCAAAATCACCCTAATCAATTAAGCTTGTACAGGAACTTGGTGCTGATACCAATTGTTAGTCTTACAATGGCACTAAGAGGGGGGGTGAATCAATGTAGTTCTTTAAACTTAAATTCACAGCTCTTAAAACTAAAATAATGAAACCTTAAAACTAGATAAAGCAAGTATCACAAGAGAACATCACACAACACAAGATTTAATGAGGTTCACCAATTTGGCTACTCCTCAAGAATGACTCGCTTGGACTACCATCCAAATCCAGCCTTTGCAAAGCACCAACTTTACAATCAATTTACCAACACCCTACTGGAAGGAGCACCAACCCCTTATTTATCTACACCAACAGAAAGGAGCACCAACCCCTGATGCCAAGCATCAACTTGGACTTCAATTCTGAAACTAGAAGATTGATAGTAAGATACCTTTGCTTTTGCAAGACCCTGATTGGTCTTCTTCACCTTTGTGCTCTCTGCGCACTCTGCTCTCTCTACGCAATCACTTCGCACACTTTGCTTCATTACAGCTACACTTTACGTTCGTCTTCGCCCTTTGCACTCTCTGCTCCTACTTTCTCTGCGCAATCACAGATGCACTTAGGACAATTCGACATGACTCTTCGCTCACTTTGCGCACTTCACCATCATCTCGTCGCTTCTGCGCTTTCTGCGCTCTTACGACCACATTTCACACTTTGACACGCATTCGACGACTTATGCAACAACTCCACAATTCTCCAAACAGCCCTCCTTTTATAACAATATTTTCATGATGAAAACCCTAATCTTAGTCGGCTTGCATAACAAATGTAAACCCTAATCTTAGTCGGTTGTCATCGATCTTAGTCGGCTTCAACTCATGAAGATATTCGATAATTCCACCGCTCGAAGATTTCATTCGATAACAGTCCTTGTAGCCGCCACACTGACTTTTGTTCACTCTTCATATTTTAGCTGCATGAATTCACTCTGTATCTGCCCTTGTAAATGCTGTAGAGATGTTGGTCCATTGTCATACTTCTCATTTTAGTTGGGTTCTTCTTCTTGTCTTGCGCACATATGACCTGTCGCGAAATCGTGACATTTCTGCCTCTGAAGCTTCTTTTGTTGTTGTTGTCGCGAAAACACATGTCGCGATATCGCGACACTTTTTCTTTCTCTCTTTCTCCTTGCATCGAACCACGAAAATGCTACATGTCGCGATATCGTGACACTTTTTCTCCTTGCTCTTTCTCTTTGCATCGGACTGCGAAATACAACATGTCGCGATATCACGACACTTTTTTCTCTCTCCTCTTTTTCTTTGCTTAGGCCCGCAAAAATACAACATGTCGCGATATCACGACACTTTTTTCTCTCTCCTCTTTCTCTTTGCTTTGGCCTACGAAAATACATGTCGTGATATCGTGACACTTTCTCCTTCGTATACTTCGTCTTTGCTTTTGTCACGATATCGCGACACTTCTGCCTTCGAAGTCTTCTTCTCTGCTTTTGTCGTGAAATCGTGACACTTCCTTCTGTACTTAGCTTCTTTGCTTTTGTTGTGAAATCGCGACACTTCTGCCTTCGAAGTCTTCTTCTCTGCTTTTGTCGTGAAATCGTGACACTTCTGCTCCCGAAGTCTTGCTTTCTGCTTTTGTCGCGAAATCGTGACAGTTTTGCTTTCGTACGCTTCCTCTCTTTCTTTTGTCATGAAAATGCGACATGTCACGATATCGCGACACTTTTTCTTTCTCTTCCTTCCTGCCCTTTTTGAGTCGCGAAAATGCGACATGTCGCAAAATCGTGACACTTTTTCTTTCTCTTCCTTCCTGCCCTTTCTAGTCGCGAAAATGCGACATGTCACGAAATCGTGACACTTTTTCTTTCTCTTCCTTCCTACCCTTTTCGAGTCACGAAAATGCGACATGTCGCGAAATCGTGACACTTTTCCAACTTACTTTCTCTCTCCTATTTTAGTCGCGAAAATGCGACATGTCGCGAAATCGCGACACTTTTCAAACTTACTTTCTCTCTCCTATTTTAGTCGCGAAAATGCGACATGTCGCGAAATCGCGACACTTTTCTTACTTGTTCTCTTTCTTCAAACTTGTCACGAAATCGCGACACTTCTTCCTGCTTTCTCTTTTTCTTCCAACATGTCACGAAATCGCGACAGTTTTTCCACTTGCCTTTTTCTCTTCCAACATGTCGTGAAATCGCGACAATTTTTCCACTTGCCTTTTTCTCTTCCAACATGTCGCGAAATCGCGATAGTTTTTCCACTTGCCTTTTTCTCTTCCAACATGTCGTGAAATCGTGACAGTTTTTCCTTGTTTTCTCTTTCTCTTCCAACATGTCACGAAATCGCGACAGTTTTTCCTATTTCTTCTCTCTTCCAACATGTCGCGAAATCGCGACAGTTTTTCCTGCTTTTTCTCTCTTCCAACATGTCGCGAAATCGTGACAGTTTTTCCTGCTTTTTCTCTCTCTTCCAACATGTCGTGAAATCACGACAGTTTTTCCAACTTTTTCTCTCTCTTCCAACATGTCGCGAAATCGCGACAGTTTTTCTTTCCTGTTGTATATGTCGCGATATCGCGACACTTTTCTTACTTGTCTTTTTCTTTGATCTTTTGCAAATGGGCCACAGTTTTTCCAGCTTTTTCTCTCTCTTCCAACATGTCGCGAAATCGCGACAGTTTTTCTTTCTGTTGTATATGTCGCGATATCGCGACACTTTTCTTACTTGTCTTTTTCTTTGATCTTTTGCAAATGGGCCACTTCGGTCTTCTTGGAAAATCACTGTACATACTCTGAATAACCTTTGAACTCCTGGCTTCTGCATCCGAATAGCTTTTGAACTTCCTGTCCACTGCATCAACAGATCGAGCTGACTGTGTTGACAACAATGACAATACTGTTGTTGCACCTTGCTCAACAATTTTGATTAGTGGTGGTCTTTGATGATGCCAAGCTACTATTGTGCCACTTGAATATCCATAACTACTTTGTTGGCTACATGTTTTTGTTGCTTTGCTCTAATATTTTGAATGGTGAGTGATTTTGTTCTTTTATTTTGTTTCACCCCTTTAAAATATAGAATCGTTATGTTTTTCTGCCAAACATTGTCATACTCGATGTTTTTCTCACTCCATGTATATCTATAATATTGATGCCTTAAGTCATACCTCCAATATTGTTGTTGCTCAGGTTGGTGTGGGTGTTGATATGTTGTAACCATAACCTGACATACTGTTTCCTTTGATTCTTTAGCAATTTGTTTCTTTATTTTAAATTCTTCGTCACAATCTTATCGAACACCCTTCTTTTGGTGTGTCCTTGTGCACTTTTGACAAGGCTTCCTTAGACTTTGTTATTGCATCTTCCATGGACTCTATTGTTGCTACTACTATAATAAACAACTTTTAATTTTTTCTTGTTCTTCAACTTGTTCCCCTGTCATATCTACTTCTTACTTCTCCTTGGATCCTTGCTTCTTAATTTTTTCCTTCTAAATGCAACCATGAACTTGCACATTATCATATGTATTTTTTCCTTCTATTATATTATCTTTATTCGTTTCTTTCATTTCCCTTTGAACGCTATTTATTTCTTTGTATCCTTTGATGGTGACCTTCAAACTAGCTATCTTCTTGTGTCCCATTGATTCAAGAATGCATGCTCCATTTCATCCCAAGTGTAACTACAATTCCTTTCCTGCTAACTACAATTTCATCCTAACCATTTTAGAGAAGATAAATTTTATCTTCAATGCTAACATCCGTGAGCCCTAGAGGAAAGTTGGTTCGCCACACATGAAAGGATTGCTCCATGACATCTTTGTTATCCAGCAAGTCTACCGCCTTATTTCCTTCCTTGTACACATGTTGTATGGTAACATTCATATATGCCCAGCATTCTCTTGCACTCACTGATGATGTTGTTGATGTTCCACGATGGATCTTGGTTTCCTTTAAGCCAATTAATGGCAAGCAAGGAGTCTCCTATAATAATTTGGTCAACATCCAATTCATTTAACACCGTCAGTCCTTGGTGGAGGGCTCTCACCTCAGCCATATTATTCGTCTGAATTCCAATATTTTTTGCATAAGCCATGAGAAATTCTCCCTCACTATTTCTAATAATACCGTCACTGCCTGCCCTTCCTGGGTTTCCTTTTGTTGCGCCATCAAAATTGAGCTTTGCCCAACCATGAGGAGGGGAGGTCCATTTGATGTTTGACCTATCCACTTGGGATTTGCGGGCCCTACCCGAAATGTGACTAAGTTTAAATAAAGCATACAGACGGGTTTCAAGACCAAGTCTGGGACACTCCTCATACGGGATCAGTTCAGCATCTTCAGACATAAAGGAGATGACAAGGGAAAGAACTGACTTGTGGTCTCTACTGTAATAATTAAAAATTATGTTATTATGTTCCAACCAGACTTGCCAAAGGTAATGATGGAGGCAAATAGACCAGAGGAACTTGAGCTGGGAGTTGATGAAAGTATTGGGCCATTGCTCAAAGAGGAGAGGAATGGAAGGTGGTTGAACCCAAGCAACGTTGACAATCTCAAAAAGGGCATTTAAGATAGACTTGGAAAAAGGGCATTCCAAAAACAAATGTTGGACGGATTCCCAGTTGGAGTTGCAGAGACAACAACGATTTGGAATGAACATACCTTTTTTATAAGGTTGTCTGTAGTTAAAATTTTATTTTGGGATGTGAGCCACGAAAAAAATAAACTTTGAGAATCAACTTTTTGGGCCACACAAACTTGGCAAGGGGCCAACGAGCAACAAGAGGACCTTGGATGTAATATGTTGATTTGACTAAAAATTGTCCGTCTTCACTGGGATTCCAAACTAGAGTGTCTCTTTGTTCATTGCTTGGGATCACATGCACTCTAAGAAGATTTGCTAATGTTGTTGTCGCATTTTGGCAAGCAAGATTGAGATTGTCAGTCGGAATGGATTTCCATTGTTGGCCATTGGAATTTTGTGTGATAAAGTTAGACACTTGGCTTCGAAACAAATGATCCATGAATGGCTTTAGAATTGCTAAATTTTGGTTGTTGATGAGAGGGTAATCCTTTAGCCATGGATCCTCCCAAAACCTTATGCTTCTACCATTTCCAAGCTTCCATCTCTGACTCTTTCTCAGAATGTCTTTAGTTTGGACGATCGAATTCCAGATGCACATCGAATTCCAGATGCACGATCCATTATGAACTGGGACTTCTTCCAATTAAGTATTTTGATGAAGGTATTTCCCTTTAATGATGTCTCTCCATGAAGATTGGGCATCTGAAGATATCCTCCATCCCTGTTTTGCCAATAGAGCTAAATTCATTTGGTGAACTCTTATAAAACCTAGTCCTCCGCTATCTTTTTTTCGACATATTTTATCCCAAGCAACTAAAGGAATCCTGCTCTAGTTTTCATTTCCAGACCAAATAAAGTTCCTTTGAATTTGTTTGATTTTTTGACATATTGACACCAGAACTTTGAAAATGGACATAAAAAAAAACTAGTATGCTCTGTAAACAGGCATGGACAAGAGTTGCCTTTGCCACTTGGCTTAGCAATGCCTTTTTTTAGCTTGCTAGTTTCTTCAGAATTCTATCAATGGCATTATTCCATAAATTGTCTGACATGTTGTCATGGAACAAGGGAAGGTCGAGATAAGTTGAGGGGAGATTGGAAATATTGCAGCCAAGAATTCTTGCGATTTTTATCTACCTTCGAACTGGAGTGTTCAGAAAGAAAATTATGCTTTTCTCATAGTTCACCTTTTGACCAGTTGCTGCCTCATAGAAATTTAGAATGTTTTTAATCATTTTAGCTTCTGGAACAGAGGACGATGAAGCTAGAATAGTATCATCAACAAATTGTTGATGAGTGACAGCTCTAGTCCGATAGGAGGGTTTGATGCCAGTGATGAGACCACACGAGCAAGCTTCTTTTAGGGATCTGCTGAGAGATTCAGCCATGATAATAAAAAGAAAAGGAGACAGGGGATCCTCCTGTCTAATGCCTCTTGAACTTTGAAAATATCAATGACAGAAAATCATGCAGAGGTTACACATTCTTTTATTAAGGCTATCCAATCCTCATGAAACCCAAATTTTGCAAGGACATCAAAAAGAAAATCCCAAAATACCCTATCAAAGGCTTTATTCATGTCTAATTTCAAAAGCATTTCGGGTTTTTTTGCTCTTGGAGAGAATGAATGATTTTGTGGATAGTTATTATTCCATCAGTTATAAATCTACCTCGAACAGAGCTAGCGTCTTTTAACCTATTTGTAATAACCTTAGAAATGAGCTTATAAATAACAGTACATAAGCTTATAGGCCTAAATTCAGACATGGATAGACTGTTATAGGTTTTTGGAACAAGGGCCAAAAATGTGGAGTTGACATCCCTAGGAAGAATTTTGCAGCGTGGAAGTCTTGTAGAGCTTTGGAAAAATCATGTCCTACCAAGGAGATCCGGAGATTTGTCAGGGTGCATTGAAAACATTGCCTCTTTAATTTCTTCTAAGGTAAATTCTTTAAGGAGCCCAGCATTGAAATCTTGGGAAATCAGATTTGGAATGTTTTGGTAGGAGAGCATTGCGCACCTGAGACAAGCACGGGGGACAAGGACCAAGAATGTCTTCAAAGCGAGTGACAACCTCTTCTCTGATTTCAAGAATGTCTAAAGTGGATGTGCCATCACTATGGAAGAGCTCTTTGATTTTGTTATTACTTCTTTTAGCCATAGTGAACGTGATTTTTATCTCCAAAAAACCTCTTCTTTGGCCAGGATGTTGTGGTATTCTAATAGGAGTTCTTTTTCCTTTTGCCTCATTTCAGGTTCCAAATTCCCATTTTGGATGTTGTTTTCAACTGCATTTAGCTTATCAACAATTTTTTGTTTGCATCGAAAAATATTGTTAAAGACCTCCTTGTTCCAAATTTTTAAATTTCCTTTGATAAACCAGAGTTTTTTAGTTATTTGAACTAAATGGAAGTGGGTTGAATTCATTTTACTCAATGACTTTTCTTCTTAAATTTTATTTTCTATCTTTTTCAGTTTAGAAATCAAGGGATAAAGTAGTAGGTGGTAGCCCATGGTTTAGAGGGAGATATGCCCTTTATTTAAGACCATAGAGTGGGTATTTTTCTATTGAGACAAACTATTAGAAAGGTTTTGGTGTGGTTTAAGCTTTTTGGACTTCCATATCGGTTTATCAATAAGACTTTTTTTAAGAATATTGGAAATATCTTAAAGGGGATCACCCAGGGAAAACTATTAAAGAACAAAAGATCTTGTGTATACCCAAATATGTGTTGTTATGGATAGTTCAAAAAAATTGCCACAATAAATTACGGTTAAATATAAATCAAGAGAATGAGATTAATGTTAGAGGTATTACTGATACCTTGCAACATTAATGCAAGGACCTTGTAAATAGTTTAGACTAAGATGTGTTTAATATATGAGTCTACAATACGTGTCATGTTATTAAGTGTGAACATGTGTCATGTAAATAAGTATAGAGTTATGCGTGTAACGTCATAATAGTAAGTAGGAGTTATGTGAGTGAAATGTTATGTTTAGACATGAGGAGTTGTGAGCAATCATGAGACTTTGTCTTTTATGTAAATATGTATTATTATGTTAGAAAGAGATGTGAAGAGGTAAATCTCCCATGAAGAGTTTATGTAAGTGTAAAAGTCAAGAGTCGTGCATATGAAGAGTCTTATGTGTGTATATATTGAAGACAAATCCATCTAAAGTTGTATTGAACAAAAATTGTATTTATGCATTGATTATAGTATATTTCTCAATAAATATTTCAATAGTATATTTCTCAATAAATATTTCAATGTGTTTGATGTTGATTGTTGAGTATTGATTTATAAATGTTATTGACATATTATTTGATCTTTGAGCATAGTAGTGATTGATCCTAATATATTTCATTCTAGTGTTGCAATTGTTATGAACATATGGTAAGAGATTGCAAAGTGAAAACAATGAAGAAAGAGAGAAAGCAATGATCTTAAAACTTGATATTAGTAAAGCCTATGACATATGGTAAGAGATTGCAAAGTGAAAACAATGAAGAAAAAGAGAAAGCAACGAATAAATTTCAGCAACTTCAAGAAAAGAGAAAGCAATGATCTTAAAACTTGATATTTGTAAAGCTTGTGATAGGGTTAAATGGGATTTTCTTTTTGCGGTATTAGAAAAGTTCAGATTTGAGAAGAATTTGGTTAGATTGATTAAGCTTGTGTCTCTACAATTTCTTATTCAGTGTTGGTCAATGGGTTAGTAACATAATCTTTTAAAGCCAAGAGAGGCCTTAGACAAGGAAATCATCTATCTCCTTATTTTTTCATTATTATGGTGGAGGTTTTGAGTAGGAACTTAAAGAAGGCTTACCAAGATGGTCTTACAAATGGACTTAAGGTTAATACTAACATTGACATCACACATCAACAATTTATAGATGATACCACCTTTTTTGGAAGGGCAAGTATAATAGAGGCTAGAGCTTTGAATAACTTTTTAAAGGAATACGAAAGAGCATCAAGGCAAAAAGTTAATAGGACAAAATCCAAAATTTACTCCCTTAACAGTATCAAAGAAAGAATTTGTAGGTTACTTCAATTGGATGAGGCAAATTTGGCAAATTTGTCAGCAACTTCTCTAGGGATGCCTTTATTTGAGGGGAGAACGAGGATAGAATTATGAAATCCAATTATTAGTGGAGTTCGGAATAAACTACAAACTTGGAAAGATAGATGGTTATCATTAGCAAGAAGAGTGCAATTAATTAAGTCAATCTTACATGACATTCCAACATATTATATGTCATTGTATACTATACCAAAATCGATAGAAAAAAGTTTGTGATTCTTTTTATGGTCAGATTAAATGATGAAAAAAAAACTTTGGTGAAATGGAGCAAGGTGTGCGATGATAAAACTAGGGGAGGTTTTGGTTTAAGAATTCTTACAAATGCAAACTTAGCTCTTAGAAGAAAAGTAATTTGGAGATTGTAGAGAAAGTCAATGACAATGGGCAAGAATTCTTCTGAGTATGTTGAGCCCAACGACCCAAGTGTAATATTTAATGCATTCTCTCTACCAAATGGATCTGCTCTTTGAAATGGTTTTAAAAAATCTATTGATTTAATGATTAAAGGTTTAAGATGGGTCGTGGGAACTAGAGAAAAAATTCTATTTGGATGGATACTTATTGTGATAAAAAAAACACTCAATTTATATCCAATTTTGAAACCTTGGATGAGATTGTTTTAAGACAAATATGGTGATAAGGTTTCAAACATTTTGTACAAGGATCAAAAAGAAGATATTTTTACAAGTATACAAGACATTGATGCTAGGTGGAAATTGAGTAGAAACATAACAACTGTGATTATTCGAAGGGCAACCAAGGATAAACTGATTTGGGTGTTGAAAAGCTTAGGAGAATACACAACAAGAAGTGGATATAATGTGAAGGACCAACAAAATAGTAATATCACTAGAATATGGATAGATATTTGGGATAGCCCAAACATTCCTAAAGTCAAAATGTTTGTTTGGCTAGTAGGTCATAGAAAAAATTTATCCTTGGACAACCTTATGAAAAGGGGTTTCCATGGCCCCTCTCAATATATTCTTTGTAAAAAGGAGAAGAGTATAGACCATCTCTTTGGACATTGCTCAATAGTCTAGGAACTATGGCAATGGAGTCTTAATATGTTTGGTAAATAAATGATGATGAATAGCAGAATTGAAGAAAGGTTAAAGCAATGGCAAAACACTTATACAAGTGAGACGTTACAAACAATATGGGATACATCAAAAGATACAATACTTTGAATTGTATGGCTAAAAAGGAATAGAAGAATATTTAAAGGAAATGAAAGTAGTTTAAGAGTAATGAAAAGGGAGATATGTTTAGTCATAGAAGAATCTAAACCATCCCTATCAACTCACCAAATCCCTAATCTGGAAGCAAAGAGCCTTGATAGATGGAGTCAAGTCATTGAATGGAATTATGATGTTGGGTACAAGAGAAGCAAAAAAAAGGCAAAGAATATAAAGTGGAAACCACCAAATGTGGAGTTGGTTAAATTGAATTTTGAAGGAGCATCTAAAGGAAATTTAAGACCAACAATTTAGATATATTTTGATGGAAATTTCAAGGAAATCCAAGACCAACAGGAGGAGGAGGAACAATTAGAAATAATAGAGGAGAGATTTTGTCGCATTACGCTTTCAATAGTGAATTTAAGACAAATAATGAAGCTGAAGCTTGGGCGGCTTTAGAAGGGTTAAAAAATTGCAAACAAATTAAATGGAATAGAGTATGTACAGAAAGTGATTCACTAATAGTAATTAATTTTATTTTTGAGGAAAGCAAAGACTTCATTGAGATAATTGTGGAAATACAAAACATTGTTGCTAAGTTTGAAGAAATCAAGTTTACACATATGTTAAGGAAATGAAACAAATGTAAAAATAGGCTAGTTTCATTGAACATACAAGAGATAATTGTGGAAATACAAGACATTATTGCATAGTTTAAAGAAATCAAGTTTACACATAGCTTAAAGGAAGGAAACAAATGTACAAATAGGCTAGCGAATAGAGGGGTTTGAATTGAGGATCGTGAAGTTAAATTCTTTTTTCCACGTTAAAGAAAGTAATAAGTTTAGTTGAAGCTCACAAGAAAAATGTTGATTGCCTAAATCAAATAATGATTAAGATTCTACTTTAATGTTATCCATTGGTAATATTTGCTTTATTTTATAACATTAATGTGTTTTCATATAAACTATTAATTACAATTCTTGTGGTTGCACTTATGCTTCAAGAAGGAAACTAGCAATCTAAATCTGGTGAAGTGGACTATGATAGCGTGAAGTTTTGGAAATATTACTCGACTAAAATGCAATGTATAGAGATGGACAATAGAGGTCTGGTAAATATTACTCTACTAGGAATCCATATCTAGTAGAGTGGACAGTAGAGATGGAGTTTTGGTATTGTAAAGGCTGTGGTAATAAAATACAAAAGAGACCACAAAATACAGGAGATAATAAATTTTAGAATATTTGTATTCACATAGAAAATTAAAAAAGATCTAGAAAATGAAAGTCAAGAATTGTGGCTTTTTATTAAAAAACATGTAGGTATCTAGCTACAAGGGCTTACCGCAGTGGTAAGGGCTTTGGCCTCTAAGGTTCAAACCCCACTCAATATGAGGGGGCTAGGACCCCTCATAAAAACTTGCGTAAACTCATTGAAAAACAACTCAAGTGAGATAAGAATTATTTCTATTTGTAAAATCTCAAGCTCTAGAGGACCCAAGTACAACCCCTTGTTCTCATGTAAACTCTCAAGCTCTAAAGAACCCACGTACCACCTCTTGTTCTCAAGGCAAAAAATGATAAACTACATACCAAAAAGGGGTATTGAAGATGCAATTAAAGAACTTGAAAGAGGTAAGAGTAAAAGATATAGACGGTGTCAAGCAAAATTGCTTAATAATAAATTATTAGTTTTTATCAAGGTTACAGAATCATCAGGGATGGGGGCACAGGGGACAGGGAAACAGCTTTTCGGGGACAAACAGATTATGGGAAACGGTTAGGGGATGGCAAGTATAATAGTATTAAAAATTGTTCATTAATTTAATATCTATCAATCACAGTTCAATTTAGTTCTATATAAAACCACCACCTAGGTTTTACCTGTCTAGTGAAACTTTCTAGAGATATGCATGATATGCAAAGATGTCTGCAAAAACATTAAGGTCGTTTAAAGTCTAGACAGCTCAGCCACTGACACAGAATCCTTCAGGATAAAACTAGTTGTTTTGTGCATAGTTAACAGTTCCAACTTAACTGGCTAAGCTTCAGTTCAGTTCAAACCACTTCTGTTTTCTTTTTTAATTAAAAAGATGGAAATATAAAATCAAATTTAAGAAATAAAAAGCATGAAGTGTACTTAGCCCTATATGCTAAAGCACATGCTGTGCACCCTCAACCCTCCACTCTCCATGTTGTTCTTGAATCCCAGCTGCCAAAACATACAGCATACTCCTGCTCCCCAGTTCCCACAGCACTCCATGACCCTACACAAGGGAACTCCATGAAAAGAAGAGGACACATGGCTCAATGCAGAGAAGACTGAAGAGGATGGGCCCATGAAGGCAGGACACACAAGGAAAAGTAGGATGCATGCTACCACACAGATCAACACAACAGCCTGAGAGGGCCTCAGAGGACAAAGAAGAAGCAGCAGGAAAAATCTTATTTTTTCTTCATTTTTTGTTTCCTTTATAGTTTTCAGTGTGTATGTGCAGATATAATTTTAATTATTTGCATTTTGCCATACTAAACCGAATTTTTTTTCAAAACTCGAGACTTCTTAAGATTTTTAACCCTCCATTTTTTTAAATGTTATAATGTTATATGGACGCCCCTCACAGCAGGGGTACCGGGGACAGTCCCCCACGGCCTGACAGCATCCCAGGGATGCCCCACCTGTCTCCACCAAAAGGGGGACTACAGGGAAACGTCCCCTTTGACGTCCCCCGTACTGGGAACAAAAGTGGGACGGGGACACGTTCCCAGGGGTGGGGGATGGTATGAGCAAGAGATTAAAAACATTGGCTCCGAATGCGAACACCTAAGTTCAAATCTTGTCTAATGATATTTGAATAATTGCCAGTTACAATACCAATGTGGTTATGATGAAGTACAGCTGAACTAAATATGGTGTGCATAACGATATTTGCATAATTGCCAGTTACAATACCAACGTGGTTATGATGAAGTACAGCTGGACTAAATATGACACCACTGTGTTTATGAAAAAATACAGCTGAACTAAATATGACACCACTGTAGTATGATTAAATATGTCTGGACCTATGACCTGCCCACAAAACATAATTAAAAAATCAAAACAAGTGATTAAGAGGACAATAATCTAGGAGTTAAAAACAATGAGTCATGTTTGAGTCTTGCGGCAAACCCTGGGTGTGTGTAGGGTCACTCAACCCCAGGCCCATGTAAATTTTGCAGTTAGGTCCTGCAAACTGAAACTCAGGCTAGCTCAACACACCCCCTCACAGGTTAGAAGTAGACTAAAGTTGGGCAACATTGTCAAAAAGAGAAAGAGAACTAAAAACCAAGCTAATTTTTTTTTTTTTATAAACACACACCCACCCCCTCACACACTCACCCACGCCACGGTTTGAACCTTGGACCTCCCGAAGAAGAGCCAAAGCCCAAACCGTTGTGCTGTCCCCCCCGGGACAAACCAAGCTAATTTTAGAAGCTAATACTCAACCATGGTCAATAAACGGAAAAGAACTAAAAACCAAGCTAATTTTAGAAGTTAATTCTCAACAATTAATTGCATCCTTAGATTAAGATAGTTATCAACCACTATCATGATAATAAAGAAAATAATGCGTTTGACCCTATTCCTGTATGAAACCTATGAAAATATATAAATGATAATGGTATGTACAAAGAAGACCTTACCAAACTTAAATCAGATAAAGGTGGCCTCATGAAATACACTACAATACTGGAATCAAACAATGATGTCCTCTATCCCCATCTCTCTTTGACTTCAAAAAAAAGTACTTGTAAAACTACTCAAGGAAAGATGTGTAGATATCACTCTGTAGATAGACCAATAAAAAGAAAAGTCGCACGGAGTTAACGAATCATATTAGGTCTCTTTCTCTGTGTAGATAAACCAATAAAAAGAGAAGTCACATGGAGTTAACCAATTGTATCAGGTCTCTAGAAAGGGTGAGATACACAAGCATTCGTGAAGGCCGCCTTTTAATTTTCCAAATGTGAGGCAAACCCATTGGTCTACCCGGCAAATATGACTAGTTAACTAGGCAAACCCACCAGTTGTAAACCTGCCACAACAGTATTCATGGAACCATCAGTATTCCCTAGCTCATGAAGAAAGCTAGGACTTCATGACTAGTCCTCCCCTATGTGAAACCAGGATACTTCAAAAACTCACATGGATATGACACCTCTAAATATCATAAGACACTTGGCTGCACCTGTTCAGATACATAGGTATACACTCAATGTGCAATTGAGTCATCATCTGGTACATGCATACATATTCTTTTTCCAAATTGGCCATAGTTACACTAATAATGGGAACTTGTTTCTAATCTCATCATAGAAGAAGTTCTTGGAGATTGCTGCTACAATGATGATCACTTGTATACCTGAAGAAGTTGTACAAGTAAGAATACATACTAACTACATTCCACAAAAATCCAGGACTGAGACAGCAGGACAGCTGTACACATTTCATGACAGCAGGACACCTTTAAAAAGCATCAGGAGGTATCTCTGAAATGGCCCCTAAATCCTAGGACAAGTCCCCATGGAACACAGCATATTACTAACAAACTCTTCCGGTGCCTATTATGATGTGAGGAAATATTGCCTTTGAGAGTGCTGCAAACAGGGACTCATGACCTGAGCTATAAGTGGTACTTTTACAGTTAAAAGGAAATTTTGTGGGTGATTCCTTGCATGACAGTGATATGTCACACCCACCAAGTATTCTAAGTTATTTGACCGGCATTTATTTATTTTGCTTGGCTGAAAAATTAGTCACAAGATTATGTATTTAGATACTTTTACATATCTAAATTTTATTCTGCAAACATGGTTAAAAATGTATTTAGCTATAGACCTATCTCGATCTTTTCTACAACAGATAGCAACTGGAAATTAATAATACAGTTCTTCCTGCCTGACCTTGAAGTGTCCTATAAAAACAACTGCACTAGGACAGTCATATTTGACGTCATATGACATGAGCATAACATGTCTGAGACAAGTGACCTAAAATTATTGGGAGCACATTGTAAGCTTGCTTACCGGCAGGGTATGACCTGAGTTTCCTTTAAATGCACCTGAAGTCTATGTTAAGCCTGGGATTGATCAAGCTTCCAGTCCAATCTAGCAAGTATAGCATTTGCTGGAAGTTGAAATGTTTCAAAGCAAGTCTGGTCTCAAAAAAAATCTAATCTATCTACAATTCAATTCAGCAACCAGGATTGGAAACCTCTCTTCTCTTCACTACATACTGTGAAGAGGTGAGTTCCAGAGACAAGACATGTAATTCTCATTTGAATCTTTTTCCTTTTTTAACGACTTATAAACAGGACAGCATATAAATCACCATGTTAAGAGATTGCATACAGTTCAATACATAAAGGCAGCAGTTTTTCTGTTTTCACTCATACAAGATATACAAAACATAGAGAGGGCAGGACCAGTATTGAACCTTATTGCTCTGCTCTACTGAGAATATAACTAGTGTGCTTGGACAAACCGACATTAGACCCCACAGTCAGGGATTCAGTGCCCTTCCACCTTTTTATCCTCCAAAACTGGGCTTGTCAACCTGCTACCATTTCCTTTTTGACACTTGAAATCAAGATCAAGAGAAGCATTACCTACACTGGTTCAATTTCTCCTTGTTTACTATATGTTGCCATGTATTCCTTATATCTGCTAACAAAAACAAGGGTCAGAAGAGCAATTCACCGACACAATCTGTAAACCATACCTGTAGCAGTAATGCTAAAATAGTGGAACAAAAGGTAAAGAGCATAGACCAGATTAAGCTGCAGAGTTACTCCTGTTTAGGTCTTCCAATTCACTGGAATCTTATTAATGCAATTATATTATTCCTATGTGGATATTTTATGTTCACAATCATTTAGCTTATCAAGGCCTTCATTAAGTGATTAAATTCTCTTCCATTGAAATTTAGCTTTGTGGACAATGTATCATAATCCGTCTGTCTTCTTGCTTTCCAGAGACACATCTCAGTTAATTAACTCCAAGCTTATTATATTTTTTTTCACAATTATAAAGGAGCCAAGAAAACCCCGTACAGAGTACCAACAGTCCATTTCTGGGAGGACAAGCTGCCATCCAATAAATGGGAAGGGAAGCCCAAGGGGAAGTCACCAATCAAACTGAATATGCCTTACCATGAAGGCTACTGACCCTAACCCCACCCTAAATGAAATATTTATTGACCAGGTGAGTCATCAGGGAAGTATAAATCATTTTAATGGGTATTCTTCCACCCCCCCACACACACACAACTTCTTCATGTCAGTAGATTTCTCACATAGATTCAAGTCTCATTTTCTGCTGCTCGGTGACAAATTACTAAGGGCAGTGACTCTCTCTAAGAGTCTTATAAACAGTAACAGGCAATTCCCTGGTGTTTAGTGAGGACTGACCCAGCCCTAGCAGCAGCAACTTTCCTGAGAAGGATTGTAGTCTGTAACAAGTATTTAGAAAGTAGCAAATTGATAAAGAATAAATTATGCTGGTTAATGGCATGATTGTGAATACAGTAATACGGAGTTCAGGCTATTTGAACAAGCTTAACTAGCTGTTTAAGAAAAAATGTAATTAATGGTTTCTTTGTGGGACCTAAACTCTGTGGTTCCTGTTTTCTAAGTATTCCAAAATCCCCAATGTCAATTTGAGAGGTGATAGAATTGTGTAGCTGGGCTAGTCGTATCCAGTAGAGTGATTCATTAGAAATGTTAAGGATATGCATAAGCCTTCATGTGCAAAGAGAGACAAGTCCTTGAGTAAATTACACTCAAACTTATGTTTTAGTAGTCAAACCTTTGAAGACTCTTACGAGCAGTCTCCAAGTCAATCATAATCAAGCATTAAAAGCATGAACCCATAAGAAGGCCAGGGAAAGGGGGGGGGGGCAAAAGAAAAAAAAAACTATCACATCATTGCTTCACTCATAAATTATATGGAATGAACTGCAGGTGGCTGCCAGTTCTACAACTATATCCAGCAAGATAGTGGACGATTACAACTTCAAGTATGAAAATGATACAAACCTTTACCTCACATGGCTACATAATCCAAAAGACTGAAACTGAGCACTCAAAATAATGTTAAAATCAAACATGCACAAAGCAGTACGTAAAGACTCAATCCAACAAACACCAATGGTAAACTTTTGGGGTACGAGAAGTAATAATGTTAAACACAAAAAAATAACCAGCTTAGTTGGAATAAACCTTTAACAGCACAAACACATAAGACAAATAGAAATATGTAATTAAACCCGGATCAAGGCTTTTTTACTCAATATCAGTTTCCATATAAGTAACGATAACCACTCTTCATTTCATGAGGTCAATCTGAAAAACTGGGTTCAACAGCACAAGAAGTTCTTGTCATATGGGATTTGTTTAATTTTTGGTTTCACTCCCTTCCAACACAACACAAACAATGATGAAATAAACATCGTATAAACTAAAGCAACTAAAATAATCCCATAAAAGGCCTTAGAAACGGATCTTACATATAAAGCCAAGCAAGTTTCATAATATATGCCCACTTTTGCATCATAGTTTTAAAACCAAAAAGCATTATGATGCTCAAAAACAAAGGTAAACATATCAAACTATTCAAAACTTCAGAACCATTTGTTACCAATGCATGCTTTGGCTTACAAAGGCATGAAATATAAATGTTGTAGTACATGTATTGCTATTAATAACAAAAAATTTCAAATAATTGACATATCCTTCTCCAGTGCAGCACTAACTGCAAGTGGCATTACCAAACTAAATAAAAAGGACAGAAACTGAAATATACCAATTAATCCACTAAGTGTCTTCTCAACACTGCTATCCTATCAACAAATCACTTTTTCTCATCCTTCTCTGCCTCAGCAGCCCTCTTCATACGAGTTCCAACCAACCGCTTGTTCATCCTTTCCACACGCAGCTTGGCATACGCTTTGAAAGACTTCATTTCGTCTGTGACCTTGACAAGTTCCACAGAAGGTTTTTCTTGAATGATTGGCATGTAAGTACCCTGTACTTGGGTAGCGGTGGCCAGCTCCTCAGAACTAGAATCACCAGCCTGCAAATGAACATAAAAAACTTATTTCATCCATCCAAAAGAGATAGAGTACTATTAGCATTCGATACTCATATCCAAAGATGTGAAACATACCTTGATCTTGCGAGCACTCCTTGGGAAAACAACTAACTTAGCCTTGTATGTCTTCAATCGCTGCACATTAGATTGAAGACCTTCCAGTGATCGATTTTTGCGGCGATGGTCAACTGCAACACCTATTGTTGGGGCTAACTTTTTGGGAATTCCTGCCGCCTATAAAAATATGTCAGATCCATGACCACAGGGCATATATTTATACTAGTTCTAACTTTATTATCTTGCAATAGAAGTAGAGGTATAACTATACAAGATGTGTCGTAAATACTTGCAATAAAAGTAGACATTAAATTATACTACTTCTAAATTCATTACATTGCAATACAAGTAGACAGGAAAGAAGCTTAGAAATATTTCATAATTTCTAAAAAGAGTATGTGTCCTCTAATGATTTCCACATTCAAAACACAATACAGGTACCCTTTGTTCCTTCCAAGTGGTCTTTACATCAACAATATATATCTCATTGAGGTTGAATTAGGAAATGTTCCAAGTTATATAAGAGTTATCTTTGAAACTAAACAAAGAGAAGATTGATTAGTAGTTAGTTCCACAAAATTCATGAGTAGCAACCAACCTTGTACATACCAAATGTATGAACCCATGTCACAATATTTGATGAATTCCATTGTTGAAGTTCAAAATTTTAAAAATCAACTAAATTTGATTAAATGTGTTTCGTATTTAAATCTACAACATTACATGCATTGTTTTAATACATCTTCAACTTTATGCCAAACTTTACTCCAAATTTTTCCTAGTGTCAAATTTGTTATGAATTTCATCCTTACCACACTCAAACAGGAACCCAAATCTTGTGACAAAAGATTCCAACAAAAAGAGACAACTGTATTAGCCATAGCAGCTACAACTATCACTGGAATTTATAAACAGGTTGGACCTTTAACCTGCTATAGTAGTTGAATACAACCCTAGTTCATTACAAGTGCATAAACCTTTTCATGGACACAAAAATGCTTCAATACTTTGTGGGAAAAAGGAAAAGGTTAATAACTGATATAATGAAATTTGACAGTAACTACATGCATCGTCGATGGCAATCCAGTTTTATCCTTGAGTATCACAAAGCATACTAACTTGGAACAATTAGGGATAGAATTGACAATAACTACATGCATTGTCCTTGGGGACGCAAATGGCAATCCAGTTTTCATCCTTGACTATCACAAAGCATACCAACTTGAAACAATTAGGGATAGAATACCAGATTGTTCCAACCCACGTAGTGAATATGAAAAGACCAAACAGTGAGGATCAGGTCATGGAAAAAATCAAAAGTAATGGTGATTTCAGACCACACTGAGAACTATGGCACAGTTGGTGCCTGGACAGACTTGCTTGTCTCTTACATTTTCCTTCAAAATTACCTACATCAGCAGTACAAAATGGTTTCCATAAGTAAAGTAACTTATAAGGTCCACTACATTATGCGTATCAAACCATCCCATACCCCTCTCAGTCCACTATGCATGGAAGGAGGCACACATGTTGGGCTATGCAACTATGAAGGGTATTTACCCTACCCCTTGGGATTCGGACCTTGGCCCTCTTCTCAGTACCCAAGCCCTCTCCCTCAGGCCCACTCATAACATGAAAACCTTGTTAAATGTAAACTGCTACAACAGGGTCCATTATATCATAAATAACATGAGGCCAGTTCTCATGCATGCCCATAGCAAAGTACAACCTCTGTCATGTACCTATGTTCAAGCTATTAGGGATAGGGTTATGGAATAGTCCACATCCAGTATGGACAACCCTATGTTTAATATGGTAAAGATGAAGATTCGCTTTTCATTGAATTTACTAATCACCAACAAACCAATTTTTAATTCTATATTTACTTTTTTTAAGAGTCTAACATCCATTTTTTGGTTATTGTTTGACCTAAAGGTATATTTTTGAGTTATTTGTTGTTTGATGTAAAGGTATTCATTTATAGTTAATAAGTGTAGAATAGTATCTGTTACATGTTTCTTGTGCGATGCGATTCGACATTTATTTTTCCATAAACTCATAGAGAGAGAAATACTAGAATAGAATAAAATTTTAAAGAAAACAATTTACAGGAAAGTTTCATAGACTCAGAGAGAGAATTGACTAGAATAAGTTTTTATAGAAAACAATTTACGGGATAGTTTTGTTACAAAACACGATATCTTATCTATTTTATTTTGAAAAAAAAAATCATAAAAAGTCAAAGTTGAGCCATCATTCTCTTTATAAGATTTGATCTTTTGCTACTGAAATTGTTAATAATTATTGTCTTACCTTGAGCTCCTCGAGCGAAAACCCCCTGCCTGCGCGAACTTTCATGTTGTATCTCTGGGTTTGGCAATGCACAATCGGACGAAGAGGGCCAGCAGTAGGACGGGGGAAGATCTTCACTGCCTTCTTTTGGCGTGCTAAAATACAGAATTTACAAGCAATAGCAAGGGCAAAAAAATGCTATAAATCAATAAACTAGATTCCACAACCCTAGAATAATGCCAAAAAAAAACCATAGGGAAGACAATAAATTACCGATGCGCCTCCTGGCCTTGCGGGCAGGCTGGTTGAACCACGTCTTCACATAGCGCTGCCAGTGCTTCTTAAAATGCCCGTTGGGCACAACATTGTTGTGCTTCACCATGACTTACGTACCTACCTACATGCACCAAAAACCATATATCTGGCATAAGATTTCTGCACACTCGATTAAAGGTGCATATGTCAACCTAATTATACAGTCAAATCTTCAAGCAATAACGGATACTTAAACAATGCCCTAAATCCTGAATCCCAGAAAAATGAACTAAAAAATCTTCAAACCCTAAAAATAACCCCCAAAAATCCAGATATTTCCAGATCAAGTAATCATCCTGCAGATCCCATTGATAACAAGGTGTCGATCTGTACGTAGTTTGAGCTCTACCTCTGCTGCGGACGACTCCCGGTGCGTTTCCTGCTGCTGTGCCTGGGCGCTTCCTGCGACTAAAACTCAACAAAACCCTCTAAACCCCTTAATATATTAAATTTTAAAATTAAATATTATTATAATTTTTCACATTAGTTTTCCACATTAATTTTTTTCCGTTTCCTTTTTATATATTTTGGGTCGTGGAGCGCTGCACGAGCGTACATGATTTTACCGCTTTGAATCACGTCTAGGGTTTTACATGATAGCTCTTCTCACCTCCTAAATCAAACGGACTCGATAAGGATTAAGAAAATTAGTAGAAAACGAGTCTTTTTTTGTGTAGAAAATAAGAAGCGACGGTTAGATGAAGAAAGTACCATTTCTTTAATCTTAAAAAAAAATTAACAAAATTTGGAAAAAAAATATGTAATAATATTAATTTAAATATCCTTTCAACATCAATTAAGTTGTACACCTAAGAAACAAAAATAAAGAGAAAAAAACCTAAAAGGAATATTGATATGGCAAAACAAAAGTAAATATAGCAAGTGTTTTTTTGTATACATAGGGGAGTTGGTTACATCTACACTATTTTTAGTAACTGCCAAGTAGAGGGTTCAAATCAGAGGGGTTGCTCTCTCGACAAGTCTATACCACCTCGTTATTGTTGACTCGACGTGATTTGTACTATTGTTATTGGTCTAGTGCGCACTCGAAGGATTCAAATCAGACTATACCTTTGCAACAAGCATGCCCCCAAAGTTTTAACCTAGGTCTCTTCTTAGTAAGTGTCTGGCCAGACAGACAACTACCAATCCACCTATCCCTTGGGCAAATATAGCAAGTGTTAACAAAAAGTGGAGTTAAACCAACAAATAAAAACAAAAAATAACAATGAAAATATTGTCTTGGAATATTAGGGGCATGAATAAGAACCCTAAAAGTGAAGCGATATCAACTCGGGTTTTCACTTCACAAAGGATTAGGGCATTTTTTTTAAATATCTCATCTTTTAAGAGTCATATCTTCACAAAGGGTTGTTTGATTCAGTTGGTTTTTGGACCACTTTGTGCGGAATTTGAAGAGCTTTATAATGAGTGGTCATATAAAGAAATTTGAGCAATATTGAGGGAGATATGATCCTGTGAAGTTAGCCATCCAGAACAAGGGTAGTGACGATTTTTCAAGTCGCAAAAGATAAAATTACAAATATATGTCAGCCAGGGTTTGGATGATGGGAGGAGCAATGGAGGACTAGGGCTTCAATGAGGTAAGACATTATGTCTGGGCATTGAATTTTTTAGCTAAGTTTCTTTTTTCCTTCTTTATCTTAAAAATTTTGCTTGCAAATTATTATAATTTTTTTATCAAATATTATATTAACTATAGTATATTTTAGTAGATTTTGAGTTTTAGTTTCTTTCCCATTGACCGATTTATAGCTAAATCCTTAGAATTGTCTCTAGTAGTAGTAGAGGTTAGTGAGAAAATCATAAAGGATCAACCCTTTCTACCCAAAAATAGGGTATTTTTTGGTAAATGTAATGGTAGTGGCTAGGGGTTTTAGCCTTGAGAAAATGGATTGATAGGAGTTGGAAGTATCCAAGAGTGATTCAATCCTTTCTTTCGAAAGGTTTCTTCTTAGCCATTTTTTGCTCTAGGAAAGAAAGAGATAGAATCCTAAAAGGGGGTCCTTAGTTTATAAGAAGAGCAAGACTCTTCCTTACTCGCTAGTATGAAGGCTTTTGGGTTATGATGTATGGGTTGCCCATTGAGTTTTGAAAAATGGATACATTTGAGGCAATAGGCAACACTCTAGAAGAATTCCTTGAGATTTCAGAAACTACACAAGATGGATAATTGGCTATCTATGCTCAGCTATTGGTCATGATTGATATGAGTAAACCTTTAGTAGAATCAATCATTCTTAAGTATGGGGATAATATGTGGACCCAAACCATAAATTATGAAAACATATATTTTAGATGTAGATTTCATGAGGTGGGGCATATTGAGAGATCATGCCCTAAGAAGATTTCGACATAATCATATGTAGAAAATTGCAAGAGAAACTTACAAATGGATATGGATGAGGATGGTTTTCAACTTCCAAAAAATAGAAATAGACAAATGAAAGCAAATAAATAGTGGAGACCAATAAGGAAGGATATTGGAAGAAATACCAACTCTTTTGAGGCTTTAGCCTATGAATAAAAAGTAGATTAAAGCTTAAAGGACATAGTGCAACAGGTTCAACATATTAACAAGGAATTGTTTATTCAGTATGATCTTGATTTAGGAATGAACATTATTGATGAACCTAAGGAATGTGTTGAATCAAATTTTGAAGACTCTCTTAAACTACCATGCACCATTTAGGAGAAAATATTTGGTTAAAATTTTCAGTGTTAGATGTTAATACATCTACCATTAATAAGGAAATGCCAAAAAATGAGTAGGACAAGTCAAAAGCTTCCATAGTAGAGCTAGGAGAGGATAAATTTGAGGAAAAAGATAGTTGTAAAAGAATATTGAAGAATAGAATAATAAGACATGCTTATGATATAGACAAGGCAAAAAGAGGAAAACCCTCAAATTATCAAGTGAGATCCAGGGAAACATGAACAAACATAGAGAAAGGAACACAAACTAAGTTGGTTGAATTTCTCTTTACCAAACAACAAAATGATAGTGGTAATTCATAGGCGGGGCCAATAGCCCCTAATAAGACACGATTACCATCTCATGGAATATAAGGGGTGCTAATGCCCCCTCAAAGAATAGGTGTATTAGGGACCTCTGTTTAAGTAATAAGCTCGATATCCTTTGTATTTAGGAAACTAAAATGACAAAAGAAGAAGTTTTCAAAACTATGAAAGCAATATGGGCAAGATGTGAATGAGATGCTATAGATTTTGAAGAAGCAACAGGGGGAATTCTAACTTGTTGGAATCCTATTAGAATCTTCTATGTAATTGTTGACAATTTTGTCACATTGCCTAGAGGGGTAGTAAAATCAAAATTTTGTGAAGTATTTCTTTTAATTTGTTCCTTCTTTTTTAGAAGACATTTTTGAGTATTGCAGCAATTTTGGCTTTCATCGCCATCCCCCTTGTACATAGAATGGAGATACAAGTGCTTCACTACTGAGCAAGCTAAGCTTAAGAGCTTCGCAGGAAAAGGAAGACGGCTTCACTGAAGGAAGGAAGTAGAGAATGAAAAGAGCTTCGCACTCGAAGTAGCCCAAACAGATGCTTTGGGCGAAAGTTTTGTGAAGCGAGATTTGAAGAAGTCCAAACATTGAAAAACTACTTTGCTAAGAAATCGACGAAGCACCCACTTCGGGCCTCCCTACTGGCGAACCATTTTTACTTCGCCCAAGTTGTCGTGAAGCATCCACTTCGGATAAATTTCGTGCGAAGCGTTTCCTTCTGATAGAAGCAAAGGCCTGTTAATCCAAAGATCGACGTCTTGATGAAAGTCGAGCTCCTGAAGATGCTCGAGGCGAAGATAATTTATCCCATAAAGCATTCCTCTTGTATAGCAAATCTAGTCCCTATAAGAAAGAAGAATGGAGATATACGACTATGTGTGGATTTTTGCAACCTGAATCAGGGTTCGCTCAAGGATCATTACCCTCTCCCGCAGATTGATCAGATCTTGCACTCAGTAGCTGGGGCTCAGTGCTTCTCCCTACTTGATGGCTTCTCAGGATATAATCAGATCTGGGTTAGGGATGAAGACCAGCATAAAACCGCATTCACTACTAAGTGGGGAACATTCGCCTATCAACGAATGCCATTCGACCTTTCAAATGCGGGGGCCAATTTTCAAAGGGCCATGGATTTAGCCTTTGGAGAATTGTTGAATAAGGTCATTGTTATCTATTTGGATGACATGACCATCTTCTCCCAAAGAAGGGAGGATCACCCTTTACACCTACAACAAATATTCAAAAAATACCGAGAATTTGGCATTTCAATCAACCCAAAGAAGTCCATATTCACAGTCAATGAGGGGAAGTTATTGGGACATGTGATATTAGAGAAGGGTCTCACCGTAGATCCTGAAAGGGCTGAGGCTCTCTTGAAGCTCCCACTCCCGACGAATAAGAAAGGACTACAATATTTTTTTGGCCAGATCAACTTCGTAAGGAAGTTCGTTCCAGATTTTGCCCAAGTCATTAAACCAATGTCTAAACTCTTGAAGAAGGGTGTTGAATTCATCTGGACGGATGAAAGGAAAGAGGCATTTGAAGCGATCAAGGCCCAAATTGCTCAGGCACCAGTCCTAACCAACTCTGACTACAATCAATATTTCATCCTATATGCTATAGGAGAACCTAAAAGCTATGCTGCAGTATTGACGCAAAAGGGGGAAGACGGTGAAGAACGCCCTATCGCGTTTCTAAGCCAAGTGATACACCCTCATGAAGAGAAATACAATTTCATAGAAAGGCAGGTGCATGCAGTAATGAAATCCTTGAGGAAGTTCAAGCACTTCATTTCTCAAAGTCGAGTTACAGTATTCGTCATTCATCTCGATATGCACGACTTTGTTATCCAAGGAGAGTTGGGTAGCAAAAGAGCTGGTTGGGTTAGCAAAATACAAGAGTTTGACATCGAGATTAGACCCACAAAATTGGTTCGTGGTCGCGCACTATGTCAAGAGCTTGCAAAGAGCGTAGCGGCCGAAGTGACAGCTTGTTAGTGGGATGACTCGGCAGCAGAAGGGTGCTTCGTAATTCAAGAAGAGGATGAGAAAGACTGGGTCAGGGAGATAGTTGAATATTTCAATACCGAGAGATGTCCTCTGCATTTGAATGCTTCACAGCGAAGACACTTCAGGATGTGGTCCCTCCGATATACGTTGCACCCCAAAGGCCTATTCTTCAGGAACATCAATGGCATTCTTCTTAGGTGCATAAGAGAAGATGATAAGAAGAGAGTCCTGGGAGAATTTTATTCAGGGTTGTTCGATGGCCACTTTGCAGGAAGAATAACGACATTGAAGATAATTAAGGTAGGTTATTATTGGCCTACACTCTTCGTCGATGCCTTTGCGTTCTGTCGTAGATGCGAGCAATGTCAGAAGTTTGTCGGCCAAAGCAGAAGTGCTCCTATGCCCCTCTAACCAATACAGGTAGAAATGCCCTTTCAACAATGGGGGTTGGATTTCATAGGGGTTATATCGCAGAACTCCTCCGTAGGGCATAAGTTTGTCCTGACTACAATCGATTACTTCACCAGATGGGCCGAAGCAATACCCACAAAGCATGTCGATCAGGAAACCGTCATTGCTTTCCTAGAAGGTTTGATCACCCGATTCGGCATCCCAGAAGCAATTGTAACGAACAATGGTCCCAGGTTTTTAGGCGCCAAGATCAACGAGTTCCTCTACAAATATGGGATATATCATAAGGTCTCTTCTAATTACTATCCATAGGGTAACAGATTGGCAGAATCGACTAATAAGACTCTGTTAAGGGTGCTGAGAAAACTCATGGAGAAAAACAAAAGAACTTGGCACCTCCTTCTAGATTAGGCATTGTGGGCCGATCGGATTTCTGTCAAGAAGTCAATCAAAACATCACCTTACGCCCTAGTGTATGGCAAGGAGGCCATCCTACCAACCCATGTAGAGATCCCTGCATTGCAGCTGTTGGATGAGGAAGAAGAAGTTAATCCTATGAAGAACAGGTTGGCTTAGCTACTGCAGGTGGAGGAAGACCGTGCCAGAGCTTCGCTAAGCATGCTCAGATCACCTGAGACTGGTTCAAGAAAAAATCCTCTGACCATATGTTTAGAGTGGGAGATCTGGTATGGAAGTGAGACTCTTGGAAGGCCAAGCCTGGGAATCACGATAAATTGGATGCTTTCTAGGATGGACCGTTCGAAATTGTGAAGGTAAACTCAGCCAATTCTTTCATCCTCAAGGATGTAGATGGCCAGATCTTGTCGATTTATGTCAATGGTCTTCATTTGAAGAATTTCCATTGCTGAGACGAAACAAACAAAAAAAAATGGTTCAAGTTTTACTTTTGTATGTAAGATTTTTATCTTTGTATATACCCTGTTTCAATATTGCCAAGAGGTTAAGTATCACACTACCACAGTGACAAGCCCTAGCTTCGCTAGGCTTAGCGAGAATCTCCTTCGGGAACTTTGTGTGCAAAGTGACTGATGCAAGATGGTTCGCAGCGAAGCACTTTGGCCTGGAAGGAGTCCTCAAAAGAAACAAATTTCAGAATGAAGTCGTGAGAAGTGCTTCGCAAAAGGAGTTTGAGCGAAGCAGTTTTCAAAGGAAAATTAGCGAATCATTTTTCAAAAGGAACAAGCTTCGGAGGTAACCTTCCGCGAAACAAAGTGGTGACGCGACGAGGTAAAAATACTTCAGGCCCGAAGTATAAAAATTAGTGGATCGCTGTAGGTTCACCGCAAAGCGTCTTCAGCGTCGGTTTCAACTTTGCCAACCCAATAGCACGTGATACGAGGAGCATTTAAAATGTGCCTTGAAATATGTGTCAATGACAACTTAGGGAAATGCTCGCAATAAGTGATTTTAATGCAAATGTGGCGGGGCACATCCCGAGAGAATTCGATTATGAGAAAAGCTCATGCCCAGGTATGAGGTGGTAGGAAGTTAAGTTTCCAATGCTGGGCAAAATCATCGAAGTGCATGGGCCCGCGTACAATGCCACCGTAAAGCCAATAAAAATGCAAAGCAACCTTCCCCATTTGAGTTGTAAATTTAATTTTTGCAAGCGCCATAAATAGAGGTAGTTGCCTTTTAGGGCTATAAAACTCAAGCCTCAACAGTAAAAAGGTTGTTCGCCTACTAGTTAATGCGAGATTAAGAGCCTCGTTGATAGCCTGCATTTCTTTCACCCTTCGCGTCGAAGCCCTCTGCATCGAAGACTCTACTACCGCATATATTCGGAATGGGGAAGAAGAATTCTAAGGAAAAGAGGAAGGAGCCTGAGGTAGCAGGCCCAGAGAAAATGAAGAAGGGCAAGGAGGAGAAAAAACACAGACCAAAGAGGGTCGACCTCAACCTCCACCCCAAAAAGCAAGCCGTAGAGGAGAGAGAGGATTCAGAAGAGGAGTAACCTGAAGAGCCACCAATTGATGGGTGGGAGAAAATAAGGGACACTGAACTTTCAAAGAGCGTGGACGAGCTTCGATATACTATTGAGTTCATGAAAAGCAGACTCTCCGTGAAGAACAAGAGAGTCGTTGCCTATTACTCATAGATATACTGGTATCTGACCCCACCCGTGCACCATTGTCCCAAATTAATTTGTGCCATCGCACAAAACTACCAGCCCTCCTCCAGATAAGTGTTGGACACCGTGGACCATAAATTGTTTTCAATTTTAAAAGAAGATGTGCAAGGAGCTTTCACGCCACAGCAAGGGCCGCCCAAGGGTTATTTGGTTTGCAATGTCATCTTGAGTGAACAAATGGAGAGGTTCACCTCCTCCAACTATATTTTGAAATTTTTGAGCGAGAACCTCAAGGACGGGCTCCCTTCAGGCAGGCTGCCCCAAATGCCTCTCCCCTTGATGGATTTCAAGTGCACGGACATCTTCTCCATCATTGCATGGGTCGTAGGCCTGTCAACCGATGCTTCGGTGCACCCCTGGCAGGTGTCTTTGGTCGAGTGTATTTCACGAGGAGAGTTCTATGCCCCAGATGCATCAAGGCCGAACACTAACCCAGTCTTCTTCGACTGGACTAAATGGGTGGCCCGAACCTTGCACATGCGGCTAACCAGCATGAAGAATGTTGGAACGGGTCAGTACTTTGGGCCTTGCTCTTTCCTAGTCTGGTTATTTTTCTATCATGTTCATAAGCAATTCCCCCACATCGCCATTTCTTCGAGAGACAAGGATGGAACTCCTCTGCCGGTATACTAGTGGACTCCCCTCTTGGCGAGGACAGAGTCATATTATTCTTTTAATCAGCAATTCTTGGGACCTACTATTTAGCTGTTGAAGGGTTCCTGCCCTCGAGTACCCATCATTCTAAGGGATAAAGTGGTGAAGGAGGAAAATGGGGATGTATTTCAATTAACGCAGGGGCTTGTGGTTCGTCTGTTCGAATTCACGGGGAAGCCCTTCTTGCTACCCATTTACCCCTTAGAATACTAGTTCGCATTGGAGGTCACTCGGTAGAGTGACACGACAAACGTTGTCTATGGCCACGGCCAAAAATGGGCGCACACATGCGACTTCCCTTTCAAAATGGGAGTAATTGAGGTGTTTGCCCTGAAGCAACATGTGTACCTAGAGGAGAAGCTTACCGACTTCGGTTTGCTCCAGATTCCTCAACGATGGTGTTATGACCCCTTGGGGGTGATGAGGGATCACCTTCGATTCAAAAAAATTCATGTCTGCCCTCACCCAAAAATTGTAGAGCAAAGGAATAACCCTAATGGGAGGGATTTGGAGTGGCATTTAGAAAGAATGAAGACCTTACCTCCCTGGCATGAGTTTTACCCCATAGAGATCAAGTATGATCCAGTTTGGCACCCCTTCTCGGGCCCAGACTCCACATTTTGGAGAAAGATGAAGGATGAATTGAGGAAAGAATTGAAGGGTTGGGGCGAAGAACAATTAAAGGAATGGTGGATAATGAGAGTCCATCGTCAGGAGATGAAATCATACGAGCTCTTACAGACAGATAAAGACTTCGCAATTGTTTATGAAGCCAACGCTGGGACTTGGAAGCCCTCCTCCTTCGTAGAATTCATTCCCCCTAGTGCCCCAGGTTCGAGCGAAAGCCTAAGGAGATGATTCTTTGGAACAAGAGGAAGAGGAGGAGGTAGAGGCGACACCACAAGAGTTGCCTCAGGAACCTGTGGAAAGCCATGACACGAGCGTCGTAGGGTCGACACAACAATCAAAGAAGGGGGAGAAAAGAAAAAGAAAGAAGATGGAGCAAGCTCAAGTGCCTCCAACCCACCTGAAGCGACCACATACAAAACCTCCAGGTTCTTCTAGCGGATAGCCTGTGATGAGCTCAATCGAGGTAAATGTTAGAGGGATGATGTCGCAAAGGGCCGAGGCAGTCTCAGACGTAGACATAATCAATGTGGAGGAACCCCTCCAACAAGAAGGGGCCTTGAAGAAGAAGTCATGGAAGTCAAAAGTGCAAAAGCTGGAAAGGAACAAGAGTCGATCACGCAGGAAACCACTACTTTTGCTCTATCAGGGGAGCACGTGAGTACACACTCCTCACCCTTCACCTTGGTTTCTCAAGGTATGTCCACCACGGTCTCGACCGAAGGTCCTCATCAGTCTCTCTCTCTCTCTCTCAAAAGTTCGGTCACCCCATCACATGTTGCCCTTCGCCACCTCGAGTTTACCTCGTGATCCCATTAGGCCCACAAGCATATCCACCCCGTTCGAGTCGTCAGGCCAAGACAAGTCCATCGATACTACTTCGCTCGCCCATGTCCTCATTCCCTTGGTTTTTACTCAGGGCAAAGGTAGTACTCCAACACCGAACCCCGTCTCCCACTCCCCTGTCATGCACGACGTTGTTTCTCTTGCCAAAACTCCTACCACACCCATCGCCAAACCTATTGGTGAGGCATCCCCTATACACTCACTATATTTGTTTACCCCTTTGGTTGGAGATCCAGCCTCGTTTGAAACAGAGTTGTCCATGATCAAGGAACGTCCTCTAGCTGAGAAGTTGCTCTAGGCCCAACAAAACATCGACAAGATGCTAAAGGAAGCCAAGAAAAAGAGGGGGCGCTCTCTAGCCAGAGTAGAAAAATACGTTATTTTTGACTTGAAATGTGGAAAGTTGCATAAGGTGAAAAAGGTCCCTAAGGTCCAAAAGCCACTGGATGAGATGACCCCTACAAATTATGACTATCAGGAGAAGTCCAAGGACCTGGAACACTTGGATGTAGATAATGAATCTGCATCTATGCACGTACGAATATAAACATTCTGTGCACATGCAAATATCGCCAATCAGTGTCGATTTGAAGCAGAGAGCACCAACATCAAGTTGGAGGAGGAGCTAGCCAGGACCCGCTCTAAGCTGGAAGATGCAGAGAAGCAGTGCAAGATGATGAAAAAGGAAGTAGACGCCTTAAAATAGCAAGTAGAACAACTACAGGGTACGACTAAAAATCAAAGCAAGATACAGGCCGAGGCTGATCTGAAGGCCAAATAATTTGAGAGCAAAATCTTGCAGATGCAACAGCAGTTGTACGAAAAAGAGAGCCTGGAGTTGTTTGATAGAGGCAGAATAAAGGAAATCCGCTCGCACCTGCTCAAAAACTTCAAATCTCGGGCCTCCAGTGCCTTGTCAATTTTAACCTACATCATCGAAGCCCAATATATCGCTGCTCAAGAAGGGCCAATAGTGGATGAAATCATACAAAAAATCAGAAGCCGACTCAAACTGGATTTTGAGGTCCAAAGTATCAAATATCAAGACCTGTAGGTCGCTGTGATGAGTCGAACAGCCAGAGATTGGTCCACAACCCAAGCCACGATCCGTGCCTTCTTCTCCAAGGTGAGGAAAGCACAGAAGGCGAAGGACCTCATGGATGTGTTTGAACACGAGCAGCGCACATCACTGGGGTATTTCCAAGATCTCTCTTCATTAGGTTTCCCAAGTTTCATGGATGATGATGGGAACCTTTTGACTAAGGAAGAGCTCAAGCTGGCTTGGCTACATTTTGAAGGCAACGTCTCAGAGATAGACGAATGGGAAGAGCCAATCACAGAAGGGCAAGTTACAGATTTCATTCTGAGACATTGCAAGATCACGACCTGCCTGAATGATCTAAGCACAAGAGCCAAACATGCCGACATAGGGAAAATTGATCGGTTCCATGTTCTGGTCAAAGCGCTACAAGATCGAGAGCCTTTTCAAAAAGGCACCTGGGCTCATGTTCGTCGAACCATGGAACGCATCCGCGATCGCCTTCCCCAACCGCCGCAACAGGAGGCCACGCTAGAAGAGGAAGAATAAGAAGAAGAAGTTGTGGAAGCACCCCCAAAAAGAGAAAAAGGAGAAGGGTCTGGAGGTAACTCTGGCCCAATGGATTAAGGCTGAGGGTTCTTACACCGAGGCGAGCTCATTGCCCCGCAAACCGCCAAGAATGTTGATAATTTTGTCACATTGCCTAGAGGGGTAGTAAAATCAAAATTTTGTGAAGTATTTCTTTTAATTTGTTCCTTTGTTTTTAGAAGACATTTTTGAGTATTGCAACAATTTTGGCTTTCATCGCCATCCCCCTTGTACATAGAATGTGTTGGAAGTTACATTAGGTAAAAAATGTTTTTACCACAATGAAAGGGTGGACTTACCTTTTACCTCATGGACGGCAGAGTTTGGACGGCATGGGCGGCAGAGAGAGAACTCAAATTCAATTTCCTTTTCTTCTTTCCTCCCTATTTTCCTTCTCCCTATTCTCTTTCCCCTAAGTTAGGCGTATGGTTAATTAGCTCCTATTTAAACTTTGTAACCTGATTATTATTGTTAATGGTTAATGCTCATTTGATTTTTATTGTTTCGACTCTTTGGTTTCTAACCCTAAGCTCCTGATCTCAATATCTGGTATCAGAGCAGGTTGGAAGCGAAGCTGGTGGGCGTTGCCGAGGCAGGCACGAATCTCGAGGAGGAGGTCAGCCCGCAGCACGTGAACCAAGGTAGGCACGAATCTCGAGGAGGTCAGCCTAGCTCGTAGCACGCGAACCGAGATGACCCTGGAGGCACGCGGATCAAGGAGTCGACCCTGGAGGCACAAAGATCGAGGAGCGGACAGAACCAGAGACGTGGACACGTGGCACGACCAGACCAGACCAGACACTGACACGTGGCATGACCAGACAAGAGCAGACCAGACTGACACGTGGCGCGAGGAGGCACGACTTGCGCGGGGAGGCAAAAGGCAGTCCCGATTGCCCGTAGGCAATCGAGAATCTATCGACGACGTTAGGCTTTTAAAGCCTACAAAAACATCCGCACAGCGGATGTGGGACTAAAGTCCCGATTTTTTAATCCTATAGCTAGCGCCGACAGGAAATAAAAGGAAGGACTCTTCCTTCCTTTCCCGTCGGATACGCTAGCCCGACTGGCTATTCGGGCCAGCGTTAAGTTGAGGCGCGGGAGGTCGCGGGGTCGAACCCCACGCGCGCCTAACAAAGTTTTTTTTGCTTATAAAATATAATATATATTTTTTATTTTCTTTTAATCATTTTTAATTTTATAAATTTATATTATATAGATAAATCTTTTAAATTTTTTTTAAATTTTTATCTATAAAAATATATAGTTTATAAAAATTTTGATTAAAACTAAAAAAAAAATTATATATATTAAAATTTTTTAAAAGAAAATCTCTAGCATTCTCTTTCAAATTTGATTCTTAGAACTAGAGAAAAATTATTTCCTAAGAGGAAATAGATGTAAAAGTTTTTACGCTTTGACAGGTAAAAACTTAGAAAAATTTCCTAAGAGGAAATTGTTGTAAAAAAGAAATTTCGGGGAAATTTTCTTTAAAATATCTAGATGATCAGATCTGGTGGGTGTTATCATGCTCTATGTAGTTTGTTACTAAGAACAAACGCAGAAAATTTTGACGAGCATGTAAGAACGCTTGGACTTAACACTGTATTTTCACAATTACAAAATGCAGTAATTGCAAATCAGCGAAATCCTGAACTAGGCTACGAAGCAGATTCAGAAGATAATTCTTTTGGAAGCAGATTTGAACAATCTGAGTCAATACCAATTGCTCCAGTAGAATCGGAATATACTCATTATAGTAATTCCATTGAAATTATTGAACCAGATTCACCAGAAATCATCTTAATCAGTGACGACGAGGAAGAAGTTGCAGACAATTTTGTGCACCAGGAGATAGCAGAGTCTCATCAAGCAGAATAAAGCCCTTTGTGAAAAGTTAAAATCAAGCAAGGCTTGATCTTTGTAATTTTCTTTATTTTCTTGTAATTGCACAATAATAGTAGTTTTTTGTTATTGTTTGTAATGGCATCAAACTACAATCTACCCATCCCTGAATTTGATGGGGATGATTATGAGTATTGGTCCATCAAGATGAGGACACTACTCATTGGAAAAGGCTTATGGGATATTGTCGAAGATGGCTACACAGCTCCAACGGATTGGACTACTTTGAATACAGCAGACAAGAAAACCCTAAAGGAAGCCCAGAAAAATAATTCTTCTACCCTATCCCTACTTCAAGCGGCATTAGTTAAAAGTATCTTTCCTAGGATTGCATCAAGCACAACTGCTAAAGATGCATGGAAGGCCTTACAAGAAGGTTTTCAAGGAAATGATAAAGTGAAGCAGGTCAGGCTTCAAACACTGAAAAGAGATTTTGAAAATCTCAGAATGAGAGACAATGAAAGAGTCGGAGATTACTGTGTAAGAGTTAAAGCAGTAATCGATATGATGCAAACCTTGGGTGATGACACAAAACCTGAAATAGTGGTGAAGAAAGTGTTGAGAACACTTCTTCCTAAGTGGAATCACATAGCAATCATAATCGAAGAATCAAGAGACCTTTCTACTCTCACGTTTGATAACTTAATAGGTTCATTAACTTCTCATGAGGAGAGGTTACGGGGGCACCTTCCACAAGCTATGGAGGTGAAGACAATGCCTTCACTTCAAACGAAGCCGCAGGGCGAGGACAAGGAAGAGGAAGAGGCGAGAGGACGACAACGAGAGAGACAGAGGCCGAGACAACTCAAGAGGAGCAAACTCCTACAAAGGAGGAAATCAAAACAGAGGACAAAATCAGAACAGAGGAGGTAACCAAAATCAAAGCGGCAATCCAGGCCGGAATGGAAATCAAGGACGAGGAAGCAACAAGTCCAAAACAGCATGTTTCAATTGCGGTAAACCAGGACACTTCGCTCGTGACTGCTGGTCGAAAACTTCACAAGGACAAAGCCGTCAATACGGTTCCTTCTATGGAGAAGAAGAAGACCCCTCAAATATTTTTCTTTCATATGGACAATCAGATCACAATCTAGATGATACATGGATTCTAGATACTGGTTGTTCCAATCATATGAGTGGCAAAGAAGAACTCTTTGCTACCTTAGATTCAAATTATAAATCCCATATTAAGTTAGGGGATAATAAGACATTGCAAGTAGAAGGCATTGGAGCCATGGAGGTTCCAACAAAAGAAGGCCTTAAAAAAGTGAATGACATTTATTTTACTCCCAAGCTCCAACACAATCTCCTCAGTGTTGGGCAAATGATGGAGAGGAATTACAAACTTGTTTTTGATGAAGGTAGATGTACCATACTTGATAAAAACAATTGTAATAGAGTCATTACACAAGTACCTATGACAAAAAATAGGTTATTCCCTCTAAAATTTGGTGAGCCAGGGGGAGCACAACTTGCGAATGTAGCTATTTCAAATCCAAGTGTACTGTGGCACTTGAGATATGGTCACCTTAATTCCGCTAGCTTGAAAATGTTAACTTCACAAGCTATGGTGACAGGACTACCAAAGATTTCAGATCACAAGAAAGTATGCGAAGGTTGTGCTTTGGGAAAGCACTCCAGATCAAAGTTTCCTAAAAGACAAGCCTGGAGAGCCAGTTATCCTCTTCAGCTAGTGCACTCGGACATCTGTGGTCCTATGCAAACAAAAAGTCTAGGAAACAATTCATATTTTCTAACTTTTATTGATGATTATTCCAGAATGTGCTGGATTTATTTTTTGAAACATAAAGATGAAGCATTTGATTGCTTCATAGATTTCAAAAATAATGTAGAAAAGTAGAGTGAATATCATGTAAAATGTCTAAGGACAGATAGAGGAGGTGAGTACTCCTCAAATGAATTCTTGCAATACTGTAGAGAGAATGGGATTAAAAGGCAGTTCACTATCGCCTATACTCCTCAACAGAACGGTGTGGCGGAGCGAAAGAACCGCACCCTTGTAGAGATGGCAAGAACTATGCTACAAACAAAGCATCTAACACACACATATTGGGCGAGATCGTTGTTAGAACCAGTGCATACATAATAAATAGAAGTCCAACTTCTAGTTTAGATGGTATCACTCCTTATGAAGGATGGTACGACAAGAAGCCAAATGTAAAGCATTTCAAGATATTTGGTTGTTTAGCCTATGCACATATTCCAGAAGAGAAAAGAAAGAAGCTTGATCCCAAGAGTCAAGCATGTATATTTGTAGGGTACTTGTGAATCCACAAAAGGATACGAGACTCTACAATCCAAAGACCCATAAAGTAATTATTTCAAGAGATGTAATTTTTGATGAAGGGGAGGATGGAGTCATCAAAAATTTGCTAATGTAGAATCCGATTCAGCCGAGTTCTTCACGGGTACAAATTAAGAATAGCAGTGGTACCCCACCACAGAGTCCTCAAAATAAATCTTCTTCGAGTACATCGAGTGGTACACCAAGTCCTAGAAGAAGTCCTTTGAAGGCACCACCAAACTCTCCAAGAAGATTTCGAGAGATCTGTAAGTGCTCCAAGTCCTATGGATATTGATCCATCTTCTCAAAGGAAAGAGACTAATAAAGGAAAAAGAACACTACAGAATCATCCATCTTCTCAAATGTTGGATAGGAATTTCCAACGAAGATACACTAGAAGTCAAGCTAGTGAGATGGATGACATATTATCCAGACTTGAAAATCTTCACATGTCCGGAGATGATGAATCTCACGAACCAAGAGGAGATGTAGTCAATTATGCTTTATTGGCTATTGCACGACTAGAACCATCTAGCTATGAAAAAGCATGTACAGAAAGTATATGGCAAGATGCCATGAAAGAGGAAATATCCTCTATTAACAAAAATGATACTTGGGAGCTTGTGAAGCTACCCAAAGGTAAAAAATGTGTTGGTTGTAAATGGGTCTATAAGACCAAATTCAATGCTGATGGAAGCATTGAAAGACATAAGGCAAGACTAGTTGCAAAAGGTTTTACTCAGAAATATGGAATAGACTATGAGGAAACCTTTGCTCCTATAGCAAGACAGGAGACAATTAGAACAGTTCTTTCCTTAGCTGCTCACAAAGGTTGGGCAATACAACACATGGATGTGAAAAGTGCATTCTTAAATGGATACTTAACAGAAGAGGTGTATGTTCAGCAACCTCAAGGTTTCCAAGAACAAGGAAAAGAAAACCTTGTTTATAAATTGAAAAAGGCACTTTATGGCCTCAAGCAAGCACCAAGAGCTTGGTACTCACGCATTGATGGCTATTTTAATGAGCTTGGATTCACTAAAAGCAAAAGTGAACCAACTCTGTACTACCTCAAGAATGGAACAGACATCCTCATAGTTTGTTTATATGTGGATGATCTTATATTTATGGGTAGTAATAATAAAATGAACATGGAGTTCAAAAACTCCATGATGAATCGATTTGAGATGAAAGATCTCGGATTAATGAGATACTTCCTAGGCATGGAAGTACATCAATCAAGAAAAAGGGATCTTCATATGTCAACATAAGTATGCAAGTGACATGATCAATAAGTTTGCTATGCGGCGAGTGCAAATCGAGTTACAACACCAACGGGACATGGAATCCAGCTGAGCAAAGATGATGGATCACCAAAGGTTGACATGACCACTTTCAGGAGTATGGTTGGGAGTCTGATGTTTCTTACCAACACAAGACCTGATATTCAGTATGTTGTTTCTCTTGTTTCAAGGTTTATGGCTAGCCCATCTGAGTTGCATCTTCAAGCAACCAAAAGAATTCTACGTTATGTAAAAGGTACATTGGATTTTGGAATCCATTACCACAAGAGTAACTCTGTGAAGTTACTTGGTTTTAGTGACAGTGATTGGGGCAGCAATATAGATGACAGGAAATCTACATCAAGGGAAGCTATTTTAGTCTAGGTTCAGGACTAATAACTTGGAGTTCCAAGAAACAATCTGTTGTAGCATTATCATCTATTGAAGCTGAGTATATAGCCATTACACATGCTAGTACTCAAGTCCTCTGGTTGAGGAAAATCCTTGAAGAGATTGGCGAAAAACAAAGTGGTCCAACAACTCTGAATTGTGATAATATTAGTGCCATTCAGTTGGCATATAATCCAATCCATCACAAAAGATCAAAACATTTTGATATGAAGTATCACTTCATTCGAGATATGGTGGATCAGAAGATAGTTGAGCTTAAATACTGCAGCACTTTGGACAATATAGCAGATATCTTCACCAAAGGCATAGCTACAACTCAATTTATAAAGCTGAGAGACTGTATAGTCAGTCCTCTCAACTTTAAGGGGGAGAATGTTGGAAGTTACATTAGGTAAAAAATGTTTTTACCACAGTGAAAGGGTGGACTTACCTTTTACCTCATGGACGACGGAGTTTGGACGGCATGGGCGGCAGAGAGAGAACTCAAATTCAATTTCCTTTTCTTCTTTCCTCCCTATTTTCCTTCTCCCTATTCTCTTTCCCCTAAGTTAGGCGTATGGTTAATTAGCTCCTATTTAAACTTTGTAACCTGATTATTATTGTTAATGGTTAATGCTCATTTGATTTTTATTGTTTCGACTCTTTGGTTTCTAACCCTAAGCTCCTGATCTCAATAGAATGGAGATACAAGTGCTTCGCTACTGAGCAAGCTAAGCTTAAGAGCTTCACAGGAAAAGGAAGACGACTTCGCTGAAAGAAGGAAGTAGAGAATGAAAAGAGCTTCACGCCTGAAGCAGCCCAAATAGATGCTTCGGGTGAAAGTTTTGTGAAGCGGGATTCGAAGAAGTCCAAACATTGAAAAACTAATTCTCTAAGAAATCGACGAAGCACCCACTTCGGGACTCCCTACTGGCAAACCATTTTTACTTCGCCCAAGTTGTCGCGAAGCATCCACTTAAGCTAACTTTCATGCGAACCGTTTCCACCTGAAGCGGTAGTGGCCCGTGAAATACAAAACACTTTTCCAAGGCAAGAATGCACTTCGGTTGAAATCCTCCTGAACCGCGGCTTTGAAGAAGGTTCGCGATGAAGCATTTTGACGACCCATCAACGAAGCATCCACTTTGCACAGAGAACCTTGCGAAGCAGCTTTTAACACACCTTTCTAGCAAAGCAGCCAAATATTGAGAGTCCAGCCTTGAGAAGAAATATCTACTTTGGCATTTTACATCCTTGAAGTTGTTTTGTGAAGCTCCTTCGTGCGAAGTACATAACCAAGGGAGATGATCTGCTTCGGCTTACATCCATTGCGAAGTAGGATCACGAACAAGAAATCGGTGAAGCACTTCAAGGGCATGCACTCCAAGCCTGACGGACATGGCGGCCACTCGAGCTTCGCACCCAGAAGCCTAGGACGGATCAAGCGGCTCATAAATGCGAGTTTCCCCGGTTGACCTGGTTGTAGCTGCCAGTTATAGAAAAATATTTGAGAACTCAGTCACAGAGCCACGAAAGTCAACTTCTCAGGTTTTCAAGGATGTAATCCTCCATTTTGTGCATTGATGGCTCAAAGGGTCGGGTCCTCTATAAAAACCCAGACATTGTAATACAAAGGGGGGGAACTTTCTGTTAGAAAGCTATTGTAACTTGAATCCCTGCGATTAATACTAAAGAGCTTCGGGCTTAATTTCTCTCTTGTATGCTACCTTCTGTGATTATTTCTGTTATTTCTTTCTTCATTTGCATATTGTAATTATGCATTCTGGATTTAGGTGTGCGAATGGGGATAGAACCTTGGAATTTTCCCGAAGGATACATAGGGGAGAAAAACATTGTAATAGTTCTCTTGTATGCTGCTTGTGGATAGTGTTTCTGTTATATTCACTCATTTCCTAGTCACCGTAATTTTGAATTCTAGATTTCGATGTAAGGGGGAGGGTAATCCTGGAACTCGTCCAAAGGATACATAGGAGGACTAGTATTGCGTTCATTTCATTTTATTCTTGGTATTTATTGCTATTGTTTCGGGCTATTAGCCAGTAATCATGTTGTTGGTTCTTTCCCACTTTAATTCACCAATATTTCTTCCCTTACACTGTTTATTTCTTTCCTGCATCCTTACTATTTTTATCTCCTTCCTGCACCCTTACTATTTTTATCTCTTTCCTGCACTCTTGTCTCAAAAACACCAAGTAGTTTAGTAAAGGATCCGAATTTTCTCTGGAGATTAGCACTAGGAGCATCTCTTCCTCTCAACCTTTCAATGTTGGTCCAGGTCTAGGGTGCGTACACTTCCCAAAATCCTTTCCTGGGTAGATTTGATGACCAACAATAACCATTCATAAAACAAGGCATTAAATGACATCTTTAGTCACATGCTTCTTTGAAGATATTTATTTTATCCTTATCAACGTCTATGGACCTACAAATTAGTCAGGTAGATTAGAATTTTGGAGTGGGATTGAAGCCTTTATGAGATGTAAAGACCAAGAAACCCGATTCATTATCATAGGATATTTTAATGCCATAACCAAGTTGGATGAAAAATTTAGGAAATTTAAGAAACTAACCCAAATTATGAGAGATTTCTCAACTTTTATTCAAAACAATAATCTATTTGAGGTTGAGTTTGAAGAAAACAACTATACATGGACTAACAATAGGAGAGGCCATAATCTTATAGAAAAAAATTTAGACAGATGCATTCTCTCAAATCATAAGCTAGATGAAGGGACTTGTGTGCTAAAATTAATACCTTGAAAAGTATTGGTTCAGATCAGTGGTCAATAAAAGTTAAAATGGTAATAAGTGAATTCAAAAAAATATCGTATTTTTTATATGAGTGAATGTGGGAAGACCAACCTCAATTTGTTGATATGATAGCACAAATGTGGAATTCTTCAAGAAACGGTGGGTTGTATACACTTCCAAACCAAATTAAATCAATGACATCTAGATTAAAAGAATGGAGCAAGAACACTTTTGGAAACATTTTTGAGAATAAAGAACTAAAAGATAAACTTTCAAAATTTTGAAATGGTGATCATAATAATCCAATCTCAAAGGAAAGGGAGTTAGTGAATATCATAGTATTTTGAGTAAGGAAGATAAATTTTAGAGATTAAAATCAAGACAGACTTGGTTAAAAGGAGATAAAAACATTGTTTTTTCACACGATGGCAATAGCACAAAGATTGACATCCATAATTAGTAGAATTAAATCAGTAGAAGGGGTTTGGATTGAAGACCAAAGTGAAATAAGAAAGAAGGCAAGGTATTTTTATTAGAATATTCTAGGATTAGAGGAGTTTGAATTTCTTAATGATAAACTTCTACAAGAAGTTCCTTCAATTATAACGAATTAAGACAATAGGAAACTAATGGAGCCTATTACTTTAGAAGAAGTTCATTTAGCTCTCTTCTCTTTTAATAAGGATAAATCGTCAGGTCCATATAGGCTCTCTGCAACATTCTATCAACATATTTGGGATATAGCGAAGGATTCTTTATTGGTGGTAGTGGAACAGTCTAGGGTAAAATAATACATACCTTATAAAATAAATGCAACATATCTTACCCTAATTCCAAAAAAGAAGGATGCAAAATTGTTTAATTCATTTCAAACCATAAGCCTATGTAATATGGCATATAAGATTATTTCCAAAGTGATGGAGATTTGGTTAAAGATCATTATTAGACAAAATTATTTCAGAAGAGCATGGAGGATTTCTAAAATAGAGACAAATTCTAGATGGGATCATAGTAGCTCATGAAGTTTTGCATTCAACAACTTCAAGAAAAGATAAAGCAATGATATTAAAACTTGATATGAGTAAGGCCTATGAAAGGGTTAAATGGGGTTTTCTTTTTGCAGTATTAGAAAATTTTGGATTTGGGAAGAAATGAATTAGATGGATTAAAGTTTGTGTATTTACATATTCATATTTAATGCTGGTCAATGGGTTAGTAACAAAATCATTTAAAGCAAAGAGAGGCCTTAGATAGGGAGATTCTCTATCACTGTATTTGTTCATTATTACAGTAGAGGTTTTGGGTAGGAACTTGAATAAGGCTTACAAATATGGGTTTATAAGTGGACTTAAGGCTATTAATAACATCGACAACATCATCCATCAACAATTTGTAAATGATACAACCCTTTTTGGTAGGGCAAGGATAAACGAGGCCAAAACTTTGGGTAACTTAATAAAGGAATACAAAAGAGCATGAGAGCTGAAATTTAATAAGACAAAATCCAAAATTTACTTTCTAAACACCCCAACTAAATTCAAAGCAAGGATATGCAGGTTACTTCAAATGAAGGCAAATTTGCTAGCAACTTATCTAGGGATGACCTTCTTTGAGGGGAGAATGAGGATAGGACTATGGAATATAGTTTTAAGTAAAGTTCAAAATAAAATACCGACATGGAAAGGTATATGGTTATTGTTAGCAAAAAGAGTGTAATTAATTAAATCAGTCTTAGAGGCCATTCCAACAGATTATATGTCCTTGTATACTATTCCAAAATAGATAGAAAAAAGTTTAATCTATATTATGTGGTCAGGATTACATGATAAAAGGAAATTTTATTTGGTGAAATATAGAAAGATGTGTGATGATAAAACTAGGGGAGGCCTCGGTTTAAGAGTTCTTACAGATGTAAATTTAGCTCTTAGGGGAAAAATAATTTGGATATTATACAAGAGAGTCAAAGATATTGGGTAAGAATTATTCTAAGTATGTTGAGCCAAATGACCCAAGCTTAATATTTACCACACTCTCTCTACCAAATAGTTTTGCACTCTGGAACAGTTTAAAAAAATTAATTGATCTAGTTATTAAAGGTTTAAGATGGGTGGTGGGAACTGCAAAAAAAAAAAATTTGGATGGATACTTGGTGTGATAAAAAACACCCAATATAGATCCATTTTTGAAACCATGGATGATATTTCTTCAAGACAAACATGGTGATAGGGTTTCAAACATTTTGTACAAGTATAAGAAAGGAAGATATAAATGGAAAGAATTTTTTTTTACAATTATACAAGACATTGATGCTAGGAGGCAATTGAGTAGAAAGATAACAATAGTGATTATTTTGAGGGAAGCCAAGGATAAGTTGATTTGGGAGTTGAATAGCTCAGGAGAATACACAACAAAAAGTGGATATAATATAAAGCACCATAAAAATAAGAATATCGCAAGAATATGGAGAAATATTTGGGATAGCCTGAGCATTCCTAAAGTCAAATATTTATTTGGACAGTAGGTCATAGAATACTTTTACACTGGGATAACCTTATGAAAATGGGTTTTCATGGCCCCTCAAAATGTGTTATTTGTAAAATGGAGGAGAGTATAGACCATCTCTTGGGATACTGCTCAATAGTCTGGAAACTATGGCAATGGATTAATATGTTTGGTAAATGCATGGTGATGAATGGAAAATTTGAGGAATGGTTAAAGCAATGGCATAACACTTTTAAAAGTGATGCTTTATAGACAATCTGAGATATATCAAAAGATACAATACTTTGGATTGTTTGGCTAGAAAGGAATAGAAAAATATTTAAAGGAAAGGAAAGTAGTTTAGAGGTAATGAAAAGGAATATTTGTTTAGTCATAGAGGAGTCTAAACCAACCCTATCAACTCACCCAATCCCTAATATGGAAGCAGAGATCCTTGATAGATGGAGCCAAGTTATCAAATTGAATTATAATGTTGGGGATAGGGTAAACATAAGAAGGCAAAGAATATAAAGTGGAAAACACCAGATGTGGAGTTGGTCAAACTGAATTTTGATGGAGCATCTAAAGGAAATCCAAGACCAATAAGAGGGTGAGGAATAATTAGAAATAATATAGGAGAAATTTTATCTCTTTACACTTTCAATAGTGGATTTAAGACAAACAATGAAGCTGAAACTTGGGCGGTTTTGGAAGGGTTAAAAACATGCAAACAAATGAAATGGAATAAAGTATGGATAGAAGGTGATTCACTCATAGTAATAAATGCAATTTTGAGGAAATCAAAGGCTCCATGGAACATGCAAGAGAAAATTGTAGAAATTCAAGACCTTGCTATAAAGTTTGAGGAAATAAGGTTTACACATACATTAAGGGAAATAAACAAATGTGTAGATAGGCTAGCCAATAGAGGGGTTTTAATTGAGGATTGTGAAGTTAAATTCTCTTTTCCTTGGTTAGAGGAAGTAGTAAGTTTAGTTAAAGTTGACAAGAAAATGTTGATCGCTTGAATCAAATAAAATACTTACTTTAATATTTTCCATTGATAATATTTGCTTTATTTTATATCATTAATTCGCTTTCATATATACTATTTATTACAATTTTTGTGGTTGCACTTGTGCTTCAAGAAGGAAACTAGCAATCAAAATCTGGTAAAGTGGGCTATAATAGTGTAATGTTTTGGAAATATTACTCTACTAAGATGCAATGCATAGATAGTAGAGGTGAAATTTTGGTATTGTGAAGGTTGCTATAGGAAAATGTTAAGGATGTTGAACTCTAGAATATTTGTGTTCACACAAAATATTAAAAAAGTTGCAAAAAATAAAAAACAAGAATTTAGACATTTTACGTAAAATGATGTAGGTTTCTAGCTATAGCAACTCAATTGAGATGAGACTTGAATCTATTTCTAAACTCTTATGCTCTAAAGAAGATATTTGTGATTTGTCAAGGGTGGGGGACCCGAGTACAACCCCTTTGTTCTGTAAAAAAAAAAAGAACCCTAGAAAAAAGGTATTAAGAAATTGTTAGGTTGTTATAGACAAGATATTTAGATATGGAAATTGGACGACAAATATTTTAGCCATTTACGATGTTGAATTTCATCTTGACAAAATTTAAATTTTGGAAGCCATATGTATAAATGAGATTTTATTTCTTAATAAAGACAATATAGAGGAGTTATAGTGGAAACTTATCAATTTGAGGAAGATGAAGAATATCTTTGATAGAAAGGCAAATGAAGAATATTTGTGATAAAAAGGCAAATGAAGAATATTTGTGATAGAAAGGCAAGTTGGATATGGTTAAATAAACTTAATAAAAATATAATTACAACAATGTAATATTTTATTTTTATAATGGAAGTGGCATCCAATAGAAGCCACACACACACACACACACACACACACACACACATATATATATATATCAAATGGTATTAGCTCAACCAGTTAAATTCCTCAACATTGAAGGAGGAAACCTAGGTTCAAATATTGTCAAACGATACACAAATAATATTCCCCTTTCAAAGTCATAGATTCAACTCTTGAATTATGTTTTCTCTCTCCCATAAGAAACCCCTGCACCCACCCTCACTTCCTTTATTAAGGCTCCCTCTATCTCCAAGGCTGAACTATCCTCACCTTCGGTCCCCCTTAATCGAGTCACCAATTTGTTAGGATCCCATCCTAACGTTATTTTGTAATTCTCATTTGCTTATGTAATGACCCACTTCCAACATGGGGGGATTCCATCTATAATGTTATTTTGTAATACTTTGTAATGTATGTGGCAAGTAAGACACCTAGCCAAGTGGGGCCATTTCATGTAACCGTTATCAAGATTGTAACCGATGTTTGGTAGAAGATTCTAGCTTGAGTGGCATTTTGCATGTAAGCCAACTCTTGAGCCTTAGGGTAGGGTTGCATGGAGTTTCTCTTTAAAAGACATGAAGCCATGTACGAATGTATCTTTTTGCCAATTAATGAAATATTGAAGGAGGTTTCCCCCTCGAAGAGGCCTACGATTCAGAGTTATTGTGAGAGTGTTTATTTTTGCATTTACTTTTCTGCATTAAGATATTGTGATATTGCATGAATTTTTGCTTATTTTTAGTATTTTGTGTGTGTGCTTATTTTTAATAGTAGGTTCCTAACAAGTGGTATCAGAGCGCTTTTCAAGGGCCGAGTTTTGCTGCGACTATGACAATTCTTGCCCATCCATTCCAACTGTTAGGTATAATTTTCTTATGTTTTTCGTTTCTATTTTCCTTTATTAAAAAAAACAATAGAAAAAGCAAAAAAAAATCAATCTTTTTTTACAGTAGTTGAGTAGGTTAGAAACCCTATGCCAAGGGTTTTAAAATATCGTGAAGGAGTTGTCGTTATTGGCTAAGCTAGATAGCCCATAAAGCGTCTAGTGAAGTGAGGGGCGATCAGGCTCCAATACCCAGGCCTCAAACAACACTCGCGCACGAAATTGAGCTCCCACGCATCTTTGGGTGTATCGGGAGACCATTTAGGCTTAAACAAAATTTTATCCAATAGGAAGCTTTTCGACCTTGTATTATCCATAGTCCATGGGACACAACATCCCGGACGATTACCCTCCCGTACTATTAGAGAGGTAGATAGTGTGCTCAAGGGTATGTGTGGAATCCTCCTTGGGTAGTGGCCTGAAATATTGGTCCGAGCACTATTGTTCATCACTACGGTATAACAGAGGGCCTATGGGTATTACATACTCCTTTGCCTAGCGCACCTTGGTTCTATCCAAACAAAAATCTTCAACCTGCAAAAACAAAACCTTTTGTCTGTTGAACCTGCAATTTTCTTTCCCACAAAAGTGAGCATATGGAGAAGACTTCCCTATCACGAGAACAAACAATTGCATGCACCAAACAGTCTGGACAAAGTTGGCAAGTGTCTGTGATAGAAATATTTTAGTGGCAATAACAATCGGGTTAGTCGCAATAACAATCAGGTCAATAGTAGCAATAACAGTCATCGATAATAGGGTTGTTAGTCACAGAAACAAAACAAACAATGTTAGTAACCATAAAGTACAGGGAATCCCAGGGTTAGTGTTTGAACACATAGAGATAGGATAGGTGATAGGGATAGAGATAGGACAGTGACAGGAGTGGTCAGTAGTCAGAACATACAGGGCAGAGATAGTTGACACAATACCCAACTTTTAAACCAATTTCAAAGTAAAAAAATTGAAATTTTACTCAAATAGGGATATCTCTTCACTCAAAGCTCAGATTGACTCCAAAATTTAGCAAACAACTCTACATTCTATTTCAGACAAAATTGTCCTTGGCAGCTCCTGGTCAAATTTTGCATCGATTTTCCAAAATTGGCAATTTTTTATTTTTTTTGTTAAGGCCATAACTTCCCAACGGTCAGTCAATTTGGCCCAAAATTTTGGGACTAGAAGCAGCTCATTATTCTGCACCAAAGACCCTCAAGGACCCACCTATGAATTTTTAAGTTCAAGTTGAAGAAATTACCCCGACATCGACTTGCACCAAACCAAGAGATCACAAAAAGTCAAAGAAGTCAATATATCTCCTCACTGAGCGCTCAGATCGAGCGGCCATCGAAGTGGTCCCTATCCTAAAATAAGTGTTTCAACCTAATTCACAAAAAAAAAAGGGGAAAAATGGGGGAAATAGATTGTGATTTCAAGCATTTTGATATAACACCCAAGCACTTTTTTGGACTCCTTACTAAAAATAGTAACTCTTGTAATCACACTTCTATTTTTAGTAATTCAGTGAAAGAGGTTCAAGACTCTCCAAAATGGTTGTTGGCACTCGTGGACATCAAAAAGAGGTAGACCAAACCACCTCATTGTTGGAATACCTAAAAAGCTCCCTTGATAGCATTACCCAAGCAAATCAATCCATAAGGGAAGAGCTTCAAGGCTTTAGAGGTGAATACCTTACCTCCAAAAACCGCTTGGAAGAACAACTTGCAGATGTTGAGTCCAAATTGCAAGGTGGTCCAAGAAGGTCTGAGTACCATACTGAACAATCCGATCGAGGTAAAGGAAGGGAAACGGATGACTCTCACCCTCACTATGACCATGATCCTACCTTTAAGATGCCTAAATTGGACTTTCCTAAGTTCAATGGGAAGGACGCAGATGGGTGGTTGTGTCGTGTTGATCAATTTTTTAAACTCCACAATGTCCCTAGATATTATCGGGTTCAGATGGCTTCCTTCAACTTGGAATCTGAAGCTTTACAGTGGTACCAATGGTTGCAAAACACTACTCTTGATCCTTCTTGGGAAGAATTTGAGTCTCAATTACTCACTCGATTTGGCCCTAGTGAGTATGATGACTTTACAGGAGCATTGACAAAGTTGAAACAAACTTCTACAGTTCAAGATTACCAAACACAATTCGAGAAATTGGCCAACAAAACTAGGGGATTGAATGAAGGGTTCTTTATGAGTTGTTTCATTAGTGGCTTGAAGGATGATCTCCAGGCTGAGGTCAAGATGTTTAAACCGTAAACCATGATGCAGGCTATCAGTTTGGCCTGGTTGGCCGAATCCAAATTTTCAGCTCAAAGGCGGACATCTAAATTTCCACAAGCTAGACCCTCCTTTCCTCCTAGATTCCAAAATCATAATGAAAATAAAACTATTGCACCCAAACGTTTGACTACAGAAGAAATGGATGCATGACGTGCCCAAGGTTTGTGCTACAATTGTGATGAAAAGTATGTTCGCGGGCATAGGTGCACCCAAAAGAAGTTGTTCCTCATAGATGTTGATGAGCCTGACACTAGTGACCAAAGTGATGATGACACAGAACCAGTAGAGGAACCACCCCAAACTGAGGAAGAAATCTAAGAAGAACCACAGGCCAAAATTTTTGTTCATGCTCTTGCTGGAATTACTACTCCCCAAACCATGAAAGTTGTGGGTTTTTTCAAAGGCCTACGTCTTACCATCCTGATTGATTCTGGTAGTACACACAACTTTATTGATCCCCGCATTGCCAAGCAGGCTAATTGTTACGTACACACATGTAATTCCTTTGAGGTTATGGTAGCCAATGGAGGGACCTTACCTTGCAAAGGTAAATATCGTAATGTTAAAGTAAAAATTGGAGAATATGAGCTCAAACAAGATATGTTTGCTCTTCAATTAGGGGGATGTGATATTGTGTTGGGAGCTCAATGGTTGGGCACATTGGGAACCATCTCATGGAACTTTGCCGAGCTTTGGATGCAATTTTCACAGAATGGATAGTCCTATACTCTCAATGGTTCAAAAGCAGGGCCTCCATAGATTATCAGTTCAAACCGTATGGAGAAGTTGTTGAAAAAATCTTCTCGGGGAGTCATAGCTCAGATATTTGTGATCCAACCTCCCACTTTCGAGGTGGATTCTATTCTCATAGATTTGCAACTTATTTTGGCCAAGCACAATTCTGTTTTTGCCGAACCATCAAAATTGTCACCTCATTGCTCCCATGACCATGCTATTCCATTGTTACCTAGCAATGCACCGCCCAACATCAGACCGTACCGGTATCCTCATGCTCTTAAGTCAGAAATCGAGAAGTTAGTACAAGAATTGTTAAAAGTTGGCATCATTAGGCCAAGTAATAGTCCTTACTCTTCTCCAATCTTATTGGTACGAAAGAAATATGGGTCCTGGCGATTGTGTATCGATTACCGTGAGCTCAATAAGCTCACCATCAAGGATAAGTTTCCTATTTCGGTGGTGGATGAATTATTGGATGAGTTGCATGGGACTATGTATTTCTCCAAATTAGACCTTCGCTTTGGGTACCATCAGATCAGGCTCAAGGATGAAGATATTCCCAAGACTACTTTTCGTACTCATGAAGGTCACTATGAGTTCTTGGTGATGCCATTTGGCTTGACTAATGCTCCTTCCACATTTCAAAGCCTCATGAACAACATCTTTCACCCATTCCTTTAAAAATTCATCCTAGTTTTCTTTGATGACATTTTGGTTTATAGCCGCTCATGGGAAGAGCACCTCGTCCATGTGGATCAAACTTTACAGTTGTTGGCACAACATCAACTTTATGCTAAGCGGTCCAAGTGTTCCTTTGGGTTGATGGAAGTGGAGTATTTGGGACACATTGTCACCAAAGATGGCATCAAAGTTGACCCCAAGAAGATCCAGGCGGTTCAGGAATGGCCAAAACCCCACACTCTCAAAGGTCTTCGGGGATTTTTAGGGCTTACAGGTTATTACCGCAAATTTGTTCATAATTATGGTAAAATTGCAGCTCCCCTCACATCCATGTTAAAGGACTCTTTTACTTGGACGGGACCAGCTGAACAGGCTTTCCTAGAGTTGAAGCATGCTATGACCACCACGCTAGTCTTAGCCATGCTAAATTTTTCCAAGCCTTTTGTCATTGAAAGTGATGCTTCTGGTCATGGTATTGGCATAGTGTTGATGCAAGAAGGGTGGCCCTTGGCTTTCACTAGTAAAGCACTCTCCAGTCGTAATCTGGGAAAATCCACTTATGCTAAGGAGATGCTAGCAATTTTGCATGCGGTAACCCATTGGCGACCGTATCTCATTGGGCATCATTTCTCCATTAAAACTGACCATCAAAGTCTCAAATACTTTTTGGAGCAACGGGTTGCCACCCCCGAACAACAAAAATGGGTTTCTAAGCTCATGGGCTATGATTATGATATCACTTATAAAAAGGGCAAGGAGAACATTGTGGTCGATGCTCTCTCTCACCAATTTGAGGCTCACAATATGCTATGTGCCATTTCTTCACCCATTCCATAGTGGATCAATTCCTTACGATAGGAGGTACTTCAGGATTCGGGCTTGCAAACTTTGGTTGCCTCCCTACACACCGAGCCTACTTCATGCCCTGGCTACACTTGGGATGGCCATGATTTATGTTACCACCAATACCTTGTTGTTCCCCACACGTCTCCACTCTGGGAACTTCTCATGAAGGAACTACATGCCTCCCCATATGCAGGCCATTCAAGATTTCTCAAAACATATGAATGGCTTAAGCGCACTTTTTTCTGGAAGGGTATGAAAAAGGATATTCATAATTTTGTGGTGGCTTGTGACACCTATCAATGGATGAAAGGTGAAATGGTGCATTCTCCAGGCACTCTCCAACCCTTGCCCATTCCTGAACAGGTTTGGACCGATATTTCCATGGATTTTATTGAAGGGTTACCTAAGTCTAGGGGCAAATCCATTATTTTCGTGGTAGTGGATCATCTTTCGAAGTATGCTCACTTTTGTTCCCTCTCCCATCCTTACACAACCTCCACCATTGCCCAAATTTTCCTTGATTCTATCTTCCGCCTTCATGGTATGCCCACCTCCATTGTGTTCGATCGTGACCCAACCTTTACTAGTCATTTCTGGCAAGAATTGTTTAAGTTGTAGGGAACTCAACTCAAAATGAGTTCAGCTTATCATCCGCAAACGGATGGCCAGACTGAGATTGTCAATAAATGTTTGGAGACCTACCTTCGTTGCTTTGCATCTGATCATCCTACACAATGGGTGAAGTGGCTTCCTTTGGTCGAGTGGTGGTACAACACTTCCTATCACACAACGACCAAGATTACTCCTTTCGAGGTAGTTTATGGGTGCCCTCCACTCACGCCTTCCTCTTACATTCTGGGTAGCTCTAGGGTCCATGCAGTCGACACTACTCTCAATCAACATGTCGATGTCCTCCACCAACTGAAGATGAATTTGGACGCGGCCTAGAATCGGATGCACCAACAAGCTGACCAACACCATTTCGAGCGTAGCTTTGATGTGGGTGATATGGTTTTCCTTCACTTGCAGCCGTACAAACAATCATCCCTACAACTTTGCAAGTGCCAGAAACTTGTTGCGAAATACTATGGGCCCTACCAGGTTTTACAATGGATTGGTGCCACAGCCTACAAATTGGCCCTCCCACCTACATCCAAGCTCCATCCTATTTTTCATGTCTCCTCTCTCAAAAAGGTTGTGGGCACTCATGTACAGGTTCAATCTGCACTCCCAAAATTGGATGAAGAAGGTTCTATCTTGCTCGAGCCCGAACAGTTGTTGGATCGTCGGACTCGCACTCTCTGCAACCACACCATTACTGAGGTCCTTGTTCAGTGGCGTGGACTCCAGCCGAAAGATGCTACATGGGAGTCTCTCCAACAACTCCAACACCAGTTTCCTCATATTTAGCTTTGAGGACAAAGCTTTTCGAAGGGGAAGGACATGTTAGGATCCCATCCTAACATTATTTTGTAATTCTCATTTGCTTATGTAATGACCCACTTCCAACATGGGGGATTCCATCTATAATGTTATTTTGTAATACTTTGTAATGTATGTGGCAAGTAAGGCACCTAGCCAAGTGGGGCCATTTCATGTAACCGTTATCAAGATTGTAACCGATGTTTGGTAGAAGATTCTAGCTCGAGTGGCATTTTGCATGTAAGCCAACTCTTGAGCCTTAGGGTAGGGTTGCATGGAGTTTCTCTTTAAAAGACATGGAGCCATGTACGAATGTATCTTTTTGCAAATTAATGAAATATTGAAGGAGGTTGCCCCCTCGAAGAGGCCTGTGATTCAGTGTTATTTGTGAGATTGTTTCATTTCTGCAATTACTTTCTGCATTAAGATATTGTGATATTGCATGAATTGTTGCTTATTTTTAGTATATTGTGTGAGTGTGCCTATTTTTAATAGTAGGTTCCTAACACAATTTGATCTAGTCCCCCCAGCCTATCACCTAAAATCATAAAAAAATGCCATGCTGATGTTGGTAGTGAGAATAAGAAAGGTAGACCCTCTAGTCATAACCTTAGAAAGAGAGAATCTAAAATGGAGATCACTAATAGCTGTAGACACCAAAACAGCACCAATCCGATTATGTGACTGCAAACACTGATCGCTTTGACAAACACAGCCCCCAAGGCAGCCCTCAGAGGTCAAACAGTGGTCCTAACCACTTCCATAGCAATTTTGTAAGGTCGGGAAGCAATTTGGTACATTTAGACACTTTGCCCAGTACTCGTCTCACCCAGGGACGATTACTAACTTGCAATCGTCTCACCCAGGGACGATTGTTGTAATCGTCCCACCCAGGGACGATTACCAAGTTTAACGGGCAAAATGACAAACGACGCCAAGTGGCAGCCCAGAACAGTCAGTTGATGACTCCTGCCTTGCACGCGTGTGTAGGTGGACAGAAGGGCCGTTAGAGGACTGTCACAAGAAGCAATTATGAAAACACAAGTCAATGGAGGACTCCCCTCCCTCATGGGGAGACATAGACTGCCACATGGCGCCTATGACCAACACATGGCTTTTGTGCTTCCTTCCCAAAGGAGACCCCTTGGGTCTATAAAAGGTGGGACTTTTCTCACCCAAAATAGACGAGGTTGAAGGAGTTTTCAAGCAACGAAGTGCTTGCCGAATTGGAGACCCACTTGCATCCCCTTTTATTCATCTTCCCACATCCACCAATCTCTTTTGCAAGGGAGGTTGTTGGTTGGCTTTTGGAAGCTTGAACCCGACCCAATTCCAACACATGGACACCTGAACCAACCAATTCGCCGACCCCCCACTCCTAAGAGATTTTGGGCCCATCCCAAGTGGATTGGTGCCAAAATCAAGTTCCATCGGTGGGCTGCCCACTTGGGCACCCCGCACCTTTTGGATTTAGTTGTAGTTCATTTTCTGTCATTTGTTCATATTCCATGTTATTCTCTGCTTTTCAATAGTTCAGAATCTTGAATCTTGATTTCAAAAGGTTTTCATCGAATATTATCATGCTTTTGTTATTTTGGTTGTCCCACTGACTTGCAGGTAACAACGTCCAATTTCTCGGTGATGGAGGCCAAATTGGGAGAATCCGACCATCTGGGTCGTCCCAAAATGGCCCCAATTACATAACCCCCTTGTTTGTAGGCATTTTGCAGGTCTCGGGAATCGACATTGGAGCAGCGGCAGGTCGGCTTCTTCAACACAGTATCAATCGTCCCTGCAGGGGACGATTAACAGCAGCAATCGTCCTTCGAGGGACGATTAACAGCAGCAATCGTCCTCCCGAGGGACGATTAACAGTAGCAATCGTCCTTACCAGGGACGATTACCAGGTGAAAGCAGATTGGTCGGTTGTCTCAGGGGCAATGGCCTTTTGGTAACATTTTCCGTCTTCTGTCAAGTTTTCAAGCCATTTGGACTCACTTGTATTTACTGTTTCAGGCAGATGTTTACATGCATATTTCGTTGATTTTAGAGAACGAACCCCTTTCATTTGCAGCAGGTGCTACTGACATTTTCATTGTTTCTTTGATTGCAGGAAAAGCAATCAGAGGTGAAGAACTTATCCACATCAGCGACGGCAGCATCTTGGCCCGCCCATTGCAATCGTGGGCACGCGGGAAGAGGAAGACTAGGTCACACATTGTAATGAAGACAAATTTAACGCTCCTAGCCCCCAAAAGGGGAGGAGACGTCTATGTAACCGAGGATAAGATATTTGAATAAAGAGGGCTGTGATTTCTTTACATCTTGTCTTTCGTTTCCAAGTTGTCTCCTTTCTCTGTTTTAGTGCATAGGATCAAAGCGTTACATTTTCGTCTTATGTTGCATAGCTAGTGTTTCCTTTGCCCGGAATCTCGTGCTTTCAGTGGCGATCACGGTGGGACCCTGTCCCCTATTTTTAAAATCACAGAAACTGATTGAATTTTTTGTGTTTGTGCTTGACAGGTACATTTTTCTTCTTGCAGACTGTTAATCGTCTCTGCAAGGGACGATTTCTGTTCTGGAAATCGTCTCACCCTGGGACGATTGTAAAATCGTCTCTGCAAGGGACGATTTCTGTTTTGTTAATCGTCTCACCAAGGGACGATTTTCTGTCTGCAACTTTTCAGAGCAAAAATTCGGAGGCAAGCTGGAGCGAGCGAGAGAAGAGGTAGGGATTTTCATCATCTCTGTTGAAATTTTCTGTTTCGTTTCTGTTTCTTTGACTGTTTTCATTTTAGCTTGCATTGCTTAGGAAAAGTCATTCATGCATGTTTCATTTTCGTTGGATAAAATGAACCTCACACACTCCACGAAACAATTTTAAACCAAGGAGCTGGTCGTAAGACCCTAGCCCTTGATCAAGACCATTGGTGGATTTAATCACCACCTTGGCTTGATTTGCATACATTTCTCGATTGTCAACTGTTGTTAGGCGTAAATCCTGACGAAGACAGACCGAGCGTAGCTGGGGTGATTCCCATGCGCGCGAGGATAAGTTTTCTATGGTAGGTGCCATTAACAGGACAATCCCCCTTTCGTACCGCCTACGTACCACGTACCTTCTGCTCTCACGTACCTATAGTCTCCCTCTCGTAAGGGCGGGTATATAGAGAGGTTGGTATATCGGCTCTGGTTGGTATATTGAAGGGGCGACCTTTTGGGAGTTATAAGAGCCTACATGATGCATTTAAACGTTCTACAAAACCTACAAAAAAAAAACAAAACACCAAAATACACTAAACCGAGTCTAGGGCACACCAAGAATCCTTAAAAGAGATAATCACGGTTTTGTGAATGTGTGTGTTTAATTATGTTTAGTGTAGACAAAAAAAAAAAAATCATTAAAAACAAGATAAAAATCTACTTAGATAGTGTGGACGCACCGCAATGGTGTACACCCGCAGCCAAGCCCAATCAAGGGCAGCGACTTCGGAAGGTACACAAGAAGCAGGCACAAGTCGCCTTCGCTTCAGTCCTGAGGATTTGGTCATACCGCCTTATCGGTCTAACCTACAAAAGAATCCAATTCAAAATCCTCGGTGGGGTATGCCCATTCAAAGCAGCCCCTCTCAAAAAGACGCCCTACATGCAGACCTTAATGTAAACAGAGAATCGCCCTCTCAAGCTAGACATGAGTGGCCACAGCGCGATAAAGCGCTAACGGGGCACACTGTCCATTTGGAGGGACAACGTGGATATGGCGTCCCTTCTTTACCTCTCATCAAAACAGAGAGACCAAATCCAGAGCGTAGGGCTCCTTACACAGGGCGACCTAACTCCGCCTGCCCCTTACGCACCTATGAGAGAGAATATGAGGAAGATCATCGCATTCCTCAAGGACAACAACATACAACGCGGGAACCTTATGCTTCTGCACCAGTCGGATATCATGATCACCCCTTGAGGCCAGAACCTCGAGCACATACCGCCTACCTCGACAGAGGGAAGCGACCCCTTGAGATTTTAGAGCATCAAAACCGAGGTAAACCCATAGGAGGAACATTTGAACCTTCTGAACAAAATAGGGTAGATCAAATTGACCCGATTGTCGCCAGATATACCACCCGTCAAGCCCAAATCATGCGGCTTAAACAAAGTCGACAAGAGATAGAGTATCAATACCGCTTGGATAAAGAACGCATGCAACGTGAAGCGGATGAGTTACAATATGAAATACTTGAGAGAGGGCCAACCCCTCGCGTCCAAAGAGCCGAACAACATGAGAGGCATAACCCTTTAACGCAAGACAGGTCTCCACGACCTCGTCAAGCTCTGCCGCCTAGACCTCATAGACACGAGAGGGAGGCTACTCCTCGAAATGATGATGGGTACCTTCGGCGGGGGCTCGATCAAGGTCAGAGGTTTCGCCCAGAAACTCCTCAAGAATTTTATGAGGAGTACGAACCGGAGATAGAATATGTTGAAACTCCCCATCAAGGCGGGGAGGGATGCCATTCGGCCACCCCTCCATAGGCCTCCAGTTTATCGTAACTTGCAACAAGAGCGAACAAGAGAGGAAGAAATAAAATCTTCCGATGCATACCAAGCGCTATTGGAGCGTTTGGAGTCTGTGGAGACAAAAGCTGCTGGGCATCAAAAACCCACATTACGTCTACTCCGCAGTAATCCGGTGCATCCTTCAGTGCCTGCGCCTCTTTACCCTGAACACTTCAAGTTGCCTCAATTGGCAGTTTTTAAAGGTGAGGAGGACGCACAAGAGCACGTTACAAGATTTCTAAGCCAGTGCTTCGCAATCCAAGATAATGACGCGTTGCTGCTTAGAACATTCATAACCACATTCGCAGGCCCTGCCTCGGATTGGTTCACACAATTGCCCAAACACAGCATAAGCAGCTTAGATCGGCTAGTAGATGCGTTTCTTGAACGCTTCGCCTTCAACACAAGGAAGAAGGCATCACTTAGTGATCTTGCTAGCCTTAAACAATTTGAGGAGGAAACAATGGCAGCGTACGGGAACCGATGGAGAGCTTTGCTTTCTAAGTTACCCTACCGTCCTCCCATGTCGGATCTCACGCAAATGTTCGCAAAAAGTTGCTTAAAATCAATCTCTGGTCTATTGTTGCTGCGACAATACGACGGCCTAGAAGAAGCTTTGGCCCAAGCCAGACTTATAGAAGAGATTAAGATAGGCGAAGGCGCAATTGCCAAGCCTAAGAAGAAAGAGTGGAACAAAACCACTAAAACCGGGACAACGCAACCACAACACGCTGCCAGTCAATCAAGTTGCGATAAATGTTCCCGCGCCTGTGCAAGAGACGCAGCCCCAAAGGGCTAATTACCAGGTAGTGCCTCCTGCTTACGAAAGAGATAACAGAAGACAGGAGCAGTATCAGCAGCGTCGCCCTAGGCGACAATTCACCCCGTATGCGGAGTCTAGGGACTCCTTATTTGACCGCTTGTCGGCGGCAAATTTAGTTACTCTACCAGAAATCCAAATTTTTGATCCTAACATTCCCAAGCCTAGGGGGTATAGGGAGGAATTGTATTGCAGATTCCATAGGCGCAGAGGACATGACCTAAATGGGTGTTGGAAATTCAAAGAACTAGTCCAGGATTTGATCGACAACAGAACATTGGTCGTGGACAACCCCATCGCACCAAACAACCAACAAATGGGGGTATTCAAGGACCCCTTGCCTGCCCACGAGGCACAGACAAAACCGCTCCAGATTAACGAGGTGCGACAAGATCTTCCCGCGCAAGGATTTGTGGGAATGATTAGCATTGTAACAAGGAACAGAAGATACCCAGCAGTTGCCCCCGAGGTAGCTACGAGGGAAGTTCCGTCGACATCGCAGCCTCAACAACGCCCAACGCAGTTGCCTCCGCCTAGACCCGAGGTCACGATACGAACCAAACTCACGCAGAGTTTGCGGACCACGTCGGCTAGGCTGTCCATCTACGAGCTTATTCAACAATCAGCTCCCCATAGAGAAGCTCTTATGGACATTTTAAAAGCCATTGAAGTACAACCCCACGAAGCAAATTCTTTCAACGCCTTCGTGGGACATGTGAAACAATGTACGGAGCCTGTCATCACATTCAGAGAAGACGAGGTCAAAACGATATCAAATGACATGCCGGATCCACCCCTGCACGTTATCGCGCGGGTCAACGGGATCCCGTACAAGAGAGTGTTGATAGATACTGGCTCGTCCGATAACATTATAACCACTGCAGACGTTAAAACATTTAAAGCTGCCGACCTCTCACATCACCGCTTCCACGTACACACTGCGAGCTTTTAACGATGCAATTTGCTCGACGATCGGCACGGTTGTTACGCCTATCCGGGTAGGACAAAAGTCAATACCTACACCTGTGCCATGTCTTTGGAAGGCGAAATGGCTTATAATATCTTGCTAGGGCGGCCTTGGATCGGGGGACATGAAGTGTGTCCCCTCGATCGCACACCGGTGCTTGAAGTATGCCTATGAAGGGCAAATACATGTAGTCCCAATGGACTTAGAGCCCTTCAAGTATTGCAATGCGGTACAATTCATACCTCAATCGACCCTCCCATCAACGCATTTGGATTTTCAATTAAATCCATCTAAACAGAGTCCGATACCGCAGGCACCACTGGTGGCCAACAAGGCAAAATCCCAACCAGGTGAGACTTCATCACCTACTCCTTCATCATCAACGCCACCTATCATGGCCCAACAGAAGGACAAGGGAAAGCAAATCATGGAAGAGGTTAAGCCTCTAGAAGAGGGGTTGCCCACGATTTCAATGATATCAACAGAGGAAACACCCAACACAACACAAACCAAGACTCCTGAACAACCAAACATGGAATGGACTCAGGAAGGACTACCGTTTCCTCCTACCCAATCATCAACAATCACTGTTGAGATGGCCGGTACGGGCTTGGGGGAGTACTTAGTGCAAAATGTTGTGGCAACCCCCACATTGGAGTCGGTGCGGGACATGGGAAGACCTCGCCTTCCCATAGGGACAATTGTTCCACTAGGCTACCCTCCCAACCGGACGAATTTTGTGTATGGGGGCCTTGATCATGGTTATGAACCATGCGAACAAAAGGAAACAGATGAAGAGCCTTTTGTCGAAAACATCAATTATCTGTCGAACCCAGAATTTGCCCTAAAATATCTCGACCAATGCAATTGGCATGGGTATGGGCTAGGCAGATATGAGCAAGGGATGCGGATCCTTTGCCAACCAAGATATCAGATGCCATATGACAAGTCGGGGGTAGGGTTCAACCATCCCCTGCCATTAGACATCTTGGTTGAAAATATGCAAGGCCTAGAAATAGGCAACAAGGGGGGATTGGCACAAGACCCGTATGCCAATCCAAACACAGAATACACATTGGGGGACTACCTCCCATGGTCAACAAACACCCCTGGAAACAACAATAATCCCTCTCCTTTGCTAGAGAGAGGTGAAAGTTCAGAGAGCAATCCTCAAAGAGAACATCAACGGCTTCCGGACATTTTTCTGAAGCTGTTCCCCTTAGAGGTTCCAGACGAAATAACACAGTCTCAAAAGAATCAGGTCCCTCCACTAAGAGTGGAACAACCGCAATGGGACCAGATTAATTCACTGGAACAGGGAAGAGTCCTCAACATCGCAAGCAACAGATGCTTAAGAGGATGAACAATTTTGGATCTATGAAAGTGATTCAGAAGACGAAGCCGAGATGGACTATCTCAGACATGCGCGACGACATCATCGCGCTCTAACTCATGAAGATCTAATGGGACAAATGGGTATACGGTTAGGACATGAATGGCACGTAGACCCAGCGAGGTGGGACCAAGTGTTAGACCTATGGCTCCAAATTCAAGATGAGCATCGTCCACCTCGAGATCCCATCATGACAGCAGTGCCAAGGGAAGACCCCGCCTTCCTTTTCACACATAGAGATGAGTTTGCACCTAGAGAGGATCCATTCGTGCCTGTTCCCGTAGAGCCAGATCCAGAGTATAGGGAACATCTAAAAGAATCAAGTCATCACACCCACGGTTATGGAGACCAAATTCATTCCATCCACATGATCTCCATTGATTTGACCGCACCCATCCGCAATCCGACCGATCCATCACGGTCATTGCATCTAGACATGGATGCCATCGGCTGGGATCACGTCAATTCACCATTGTCACCATCAGAGTACTGGCCTTTCGGTGAAATGCTTCATTTTACCCCAAGGACAACTCAGGATATTTTTCAAGCTGAAGAGGGACCCGAGGTTCCAAACATAGATCTTAACTCAGGTGATGATATCCATTTGATCCCAACTCCACATCAGTTGGAGGACGGATCCCACATGTCGATCGAGGAGACGAGCGACGTGAGACATCGGCACAGATCCAATGAATCCACGGATTCTCAAGGCTGGGGTAAGCCTTTCCCCCGAAGAGCAAGCCGAATATATTGCCCTTCTCAAAGAGAAGAAGGAAGTTTTTGCATGGTCGTACAAAGATATGCCAGGACTAGACCCGTAGCTAGTCATGCACAATTTAACGCTTGATCCGAAAATCAAGCCTGTAAAGCAAAAACTAAGAAAGATGCACCCAACAGTGGCCTTGATGGTCAAAGACGAATTGCAAAAGCTGTTGGATGCACAATTTGTCATCTGCGTGGATTATCCGCCATGGTTGTCCAACATGGTTCCCGTCAAGAAGCCCGACGGGAGGATTCGCATATGCACCGACTTTCGAGACCTAAACAAAGCGAGTCCTAAGGATGATTTCCCCTTGCCAAGCATCGACGCATTGGTAGACGCTACGACGAGGTCACGAAATGCTCTCCCTAATGGACGGTTTCTCGGGATACAATCAAATTCGTATCAATCCCGAAGACCAACTCAAAACGGCATTCACAACGCCTTGGGGGACATTTTGCTATAAGGTCATGCCTTTTGGCCTTAAAAACGCTGGCGCTACATACCAACGTGCTATGACTTATATCTTCCATGATTACATGCACAAAACTTTGGAAGATTACATGGATGATTTGTTAGCCAAGTCTCTCTTGCGCTCAGATCATCTCGGTGACTTAAGCAAGATTCTCGATCGCCTCATAGAGCATAAGGTCAGACTGAATCCCAAGAAGTGCGTGTTCGGCGTCACATCTGGAAAACTCTTGGGTTTTATAGTCTCAAAGAGAGGCATCGAAGTGGACCCAAACAAAGTCAAGGCAATCCTTGAAATGGCTCCCCCAACAACTATCAAGCAGCTTAGAAGTCTGCAAGGAAAGGTCGCGTCGATTAAACGCTTCATAGCGCAATTATCTGACAAATGCCGACCAATGAACAAATTATTGCACAAGGGGGTCACATTTCATTGGGATGACGAGTGCCAGTCAACCTTTGACGAAATCAAACATTACTTGGCTTCGCCACCAGTATTGGCACCACCTAGACCAGGTGTGCCGTTCTACTTATACATCTCAGCTGCGAGGTGGCACTGGGCGCAATGCTAGCCCGGAAGAATGAACTTCACAAAGAACAGGCTACTTACTATCTTAGCCGCACCACGGTCGATTACGAACTTAACTATGCATACGTTGAGAAACTACGCTTGGCGGTGGTGTTTGCTACCAAGAGGCTACGCCACTACATGCTTGAGCAACACGACGTATGTTGTGTCTAAGGAGAATCCATTGCGATACATGATGAGTCGTACTTATCATAGTAGTCGCACGGCGAAATGGATCATGTTGTTGACGGAATTTGACATTGAGTTTATTGGGCAAAAATCTATAAAAGGACAAGTCATAGCCGATCAACTAGCAGAGGCTCCTCTTGAAGACGATCAGCCTCTAGTCATAGAACTACCCGATGATGAGGTCTTCCATGTCTCAGAATCGCTAGATTCTGATGAGCCTGAGTCTCAGGCCGACATAACCTTATTTTTTGATGGTTCTAAATGCGAGCAAGGTGGTGGCGCAGGAATTGTATTCTTCACACCGCAGGGTGCTCCAATGCCCCTGTCATTTAAATTAAACTTCCAGTGCACCAACAACAATGCAGAATATGAAGCCTTGCTCCTAGGTCTTCAAACAACAATCGCCATGAACATCAAAAGATTGAACATCTTTGGTGATTCGCTGTTAATCGTCAATCAAGTCAAAGGGGTATATCAATGCAAATGCCCAGTTCTAAAGGCCTATAAAGCCCTCGTGGATAAATTCCTGGCAAAACTTGAGTGGTATGACATCGAGGCACTCCCTCGATCATCGAATCATTTTGCGGACACAATGGCCTCCTTGGGGTCACTAATCCCGCAAGACCTTTCCGGTGATATAACAACCATTCAGGTCAAAACCTTATCGCAACCCGCGATGGAGCGCGCAAGCTCAGACTTGACGCCAGGAGTCCACATGATCCAGATCGAACCATCTTCGGATAAGTTCTTTCGAATCCGAGACTATTTGAAACATGCCAACTGGGGGTCTTTGTTCTCCCCCACTCCCATTAATAGCAACACAACGCTATTCTTACAAGTTCTATCCCAATCAGCATTTGTTAGGGAAGAACTCCAAAAGGGATTGGCTGTTCAAACTATCGAGGTATCCGATCAACAGGACTGGTATTTACCCATAAGAGACTACCTCAAGTTAGGTAATCTACCCTTTGGATTGACGCAAGCCGCAAAATGAACATTCAAACAGAAAGCGGCAAAATATGTCTTGATAGGAGACATTTTGTATCGTCGTAGCTATGATGGAATTCTTCTTCGTTGCTTGGACCAGCAAGAGTCCACTTGGGCGATCGCCCAAGCGCATGACGGTACATGTGGCGGCCACTTTAGTGGTATGGCCATTGCAAAGCGCATTCTTCGCATGGGCTATTATTGGCCATCTTTAGAGCGAGATTGTTGCGCGTATGTCAAGAGGTGCGTGAAATGTCAACATCATGCCAATTTAATGCACGTACCTTCCCAGGCCCTACAGACAGTCCGGTCTGCTTGGCCATTTTCGTAGTGGGGCCTCGATCTAATCGGAAAGATCTCCCCTGCATCGTCAGAGCCGTCACACGTTTATCATAACGGCCACAGAATATTTTACCAAATGGGTGGAAGCAATTCCGTTAACCTCTACGACAGGACCCCGCATTGCGGAGTTCATTTTGCATTACATCATATGTCGTTTTGGTATTCCATCCAAAATAATCTCGGATAATGGGCCATCATTCAAGAACAAAGACGTGCGTGCTTTAACCACAAAGTACAAAATTCAGCACAACTTTTCAACACCCTATTATCCGCAAGCAAATGGGCAAGGAGAGGCGTCAAACAAAACGCTAGTCGCCATCCTTAAAAAGACCGTCGCAGACAGTCATAAGGATTGGCACATACAAATCCCACTTGCCCTTTGGGCTTATCGCACTAGCATTCGGACGCCCACTGGGGCAACTCCGTTTTCACTAGTGTATGGCTCAGAGGCAGTAATGCCTCTCGAGTTGGAAATTCCTTCCCTGCGCATATCAATGCAGGAGTTCATCGATGATAACACTGCGCGGCAGGCCCGATTAGACCAACTTACGTTGCTTGACGAACGACGCGTTAATGCTCTCGAGCACTTACGTATCTATCAAGAGCGGCTTAAGAGAGCTTACAACATGAAAGTTCACCTAAGAGACTTTCGGGTTGGTGATTTGGTTTTGAAGGAAAACCAACAAAACTCTAATTTGCCGTCCCATATGAGGGACAAATTCATGGCAAATTGGTTAGGTCCTTATGTCATTGATAGCAAAATAGGACCCGGGACGTACAGGCTAGCTTCTCTTGATGGTATCAAGGAAACAGAACCCTTGAATATCAGTCATTTGAGACCATTTCATATCTAAGAAAGCCATATACCAAAAAAAAAAAAAAAACTCCAAGGATTATCGCAATCTCTTGGTCACCAAAAAGCTCCAAGGATTATCGCAATCTCTTGGTCACCCAAAAAGCTCCAAGGATTATCGCAATCTCTTGGTCACCAAAAGCTCAAGGATTATCGCAATCTCTTGGTCAACCCAAAAAGCTCCAAGGATTATCGCAATCTCTTGGTCATCCAAAAAGCTCCAAGGATTATCGCAATCTCTTGGTCAATAACCCAAAAAGCTCCAAGGATTATCGCAATCTCTTGGTCACACAAAAACTCCAACGATTATCGCAATCGTTTGGTCAAAAAAATCAAGAAATTCAAAAAACAAAACAACAAAAATCATCAAAAACAACGAAGATTTGCATCTCAATTCTAGGCATACTCAAATTCATCAAAAAATTCATATTCTCGCACCTCATCTTCACCTTCACCAAAAACAATCCATCAAAATTACAAAATACTTAGCATTAAGCATTGCATCCATACATTGCATATTTGTAGTAATACATCAAAGGCACCATAGATGCAATAGCTCTGATAGTCCACCTTGTTCCGCATTGTCTCATGTTACAAAAACAACAAAAACACCAAGCATAACCTTTACCACACTACAGTCAGTGGTCTGGGAATGTACCAAGAGTTTCAGTGATTCAGTCATCATTTTCCTCTTTAGCCATGTAGTGTATCAAGTCGAACAGATTTTACGAAGGTAGAGTCATACTTGAAATACACCTTGTTACGTAACATCCCAACACAAATCAAAACACTAAAATTCCCAAATTGTGTGAACGAAAGATGAAACCTGCAAAATAATCTAGGTCACCACAAGCGAAACGGTTATCTTGCTCATCCCCCTGTGCGAATGACCCCTAGAATGCTGAGAGTTGGCAAAAGGACAAGCATCCTCCCTACCCAATTCCCTAAGAATCCCTAAAGTTCTCAATAGTTGCAAAACACAAAAAGTTGCAAAATGTCAAAACTCTAAATTTGACAAACTACAGTGCAAACATCAAAAGGCACAAACAACAGTGATTTTCGTCACTCCATATCCCCAATCCCTTGCTCGAAAGAAAAACAAATCAAAATAAACAGTGATCTCATCACTACAATGAGCAAGTATCCCAATACAATTGAAGAAAAGAAGGGAGTTGACCTTGAATCCCTGGAACTCTCAAGCATTCTATAGGTCATAAGGCAAGCTTCAGTACCAATTTGGTTGATAGCCAATGGGTAACAGAAGTAAACCTCCCGCATGACGATATATCTGTCACATTAACTTGCGTACAGATCAATGTTTGCATGTGGATGAGCTAGCTTATGGCATCCTGGATTACACCGCAGATTAATCTTAGTACATACAACAAAGGAATTCGTGGAGCTAATTAGGTGATCCTCAGTACAGGTTCGGTTGAAAGCCCATCTGGCACTGGCGGTATCCTGACAAATACCACATAAATGAACTCAATCGCACACACAGGGATGTGAAATAACTAGGTCAAAAACAAGTCTGATTCATACCTTGTTCAAAAGTCTTGTAAGATAAAGTACAGTCGTGGCTAGTGAGTCAAAACCGTCTGAGTCTCAGGAAACCCTAGCTACATTTCTAAACCAACTGTGCTACTTTTCATCCTTACAATACCATCAAAAAAAAAATACAAAAAAAAAAGAGAAAACATACAAAGTCATGCATTACAGCAATCGCCTAAAAACAAAATAACAGAGCTCTAAACAGTCTATGGTGCCATAGCCAAACATCACAAATCCCATTCATCCATTTCATATCTGCATATCACATATAAATAAAAAAAAAAACATTTGCATTCATCATAGCATATGCATCCATCAAAATAAATCAACATGCATACATCCATATTCATCAACCATCATGCACAAGATCAAAGAAAATCAAAACAACAAAAACAACAAATAAAAGCAACACAAAAACAAACAACAATAACATTGCCAGACACAAGTGCTCTTGCACTTAACCTCTTGGCATAGAAAAATTGATGTCGGGGTTTTTCCTACACCCGAAGAAGGCTACCGCATAGCCACACGGGACCCCGACTCCGAACAATTTAATCACCAAATGGTGTCACAAAAAAAACAAAAACAAGAAAAAATGCAACAAAAACAAAAAGCAATAACATTTGCCGGACAACAAGTGCTCTTGCACTTAACCTCTTGGCAAAGAAAATCGATGTCGAGGTCCAAATTATCGCTCTCCTACTTCCCCAAGAAGGCTACAATAGCCGGACCGCTCCACGGGAAGTTAGGTTTTCGATGATTTCACCTCATTACGAGCATCACCAAAAGGGTTAACACCCACCAAAAATAGGTCCATATGTTGGAAAAATTGCACACGCTTAACGGTAAACCCTCTAAAGGCACCCTTGCACAAGTCATCTTGGGTCAAGCGACTCGTCGCTTCTCTCACAAAGGTCATTCCCTCATCGATTCGTCGCTTGAGGGGGTAGTCACACTTAGTCACCAACCAACAATCACACACCCAATTAAGGAAAACGACATGCATTCAAAGAATCATTGACAAAGACAATCACGCTCCTGCTTGGGGCAGTAAACAAGCAACAATCAAATCAATCAAACACTTGGCATTTCGTGAATCATGAATACAAGGTTCCCCTGAGGTAAAAACGCCCTTCGCCTATTCATGACTGATCAATGTCTAAGTTCAAGTCACACCTCACCAAAACAGGTTAACACTTGAAATCAAATTCCTTAGCTCGTCAGAAGCAAGGATTCAAGAATGCATGCCCTTTCCATACTTGGGGCATCAAAAGTTGGTTAGGTTACCAAGAAACCCTAATCATTAGTGCTTTGGTTATCTATTTTTGCTCAACACTGCGTCACCCGCAGCGCTTCCCAAAAAGGGGCATCTGTAGACACCAAAACAGCACCCATCCGATTATGTGACTGCAAACACTGATCGCTTTGACAAACACAGCCCCTAGGGCAGCCCTCAGAGGTCAAACAGTGGTCCTAACCACTTCCATAGCAATTTTGTAAGGTCAGGAAGCAATTTGGTACATTTAGACACTTTGCCCAGTACTCGTCTCACCCAGGGACGATTACTAACTTGCAATCGTCTCACCCAGGGACGATTGTTGTAATCGTCCCACCCAGGGACGATTACCAAGTTTAACGGGCAAAACGACAAACGACGCCAAGTGGCAGCCCAGAACAGTCAGTTGATGACTCCTGCCTTGCACGCGTGTGTAGGTGGACAGAAGGGCCGTTAGAGGACTGTCACAAGAAGCAATTATGAAAACACAAGTCAATGGAGGACTCCCCTCCCTCATGAGGAGACAAGACTGCCACATGGCGCCTATGACCAACACATGGCATTTGTGCTTCCCTCCCAAAAGAGACCCCTTGGGTCTATAAAAGGTGGGACTTTTCTCACCCAAAATAGAAAGGTTGAAGGAGTTTTCAAGCAACGAAGTGCTTGCCGAATTGGAGACCCACTTGCATCCCCTTTTATTCATCTTCCCACATCCACCAATCTCTTTTGCAAGGGAGGTTGTTGGGTGGCCTTTGGAAGCTTGAACCCGACCCAAATCCAACACATGGACACCTGAACCAACCAATTCGCCGACCCCCCACTCCTAAGAGATTTTGGGCCCATCCCAAGTGGATTGGTGCCAAAATCAAGTTCCATCGGTGGGCTGCCCACTTGGGCACCCCGCACCTTTTGGATTTAGTTGTAGTTCATTTTCTGTCATTTGTTCATATTCCATGTTATTCTCTGTTGTTCAATAGTTCAGAATCTTGAATCTTGATTTCAAAAGGTTTTCATCGAATATTATCATGCTTTTGTTATTTTGGTTGTCCCACTGACTTGCAGGTAACAACGTCCAATTTCTCGGTGATGGAGGCCAAATTGGGAGAATCCGACCATCTGGGTCGTCCCAAAATGGCCCCAATTACATAACCCCCTTGTTTGCGGGCATTTTGTGGGTCTCGGGAATCGACATTGGAGCAGCGGCGGGTCGACTTCTTCAACACAGTATCAATCGTCCTCGCAGGGACGATTACACGACAATCGTCCTTCCAGGGGACGATTAACAGCAGCAATCGTCCTTTCGAGGGACGATTAACAGTAGCAATCGTCCTTCCGAGGGACGATTACCAGGTAAAAGCAGATTGGCCGGCTGTCTCAGGGGCAATGGCCTTTTGGTAACATTTTTCGTCTTCTGTCAAGTTTTCAAGCCATTTGGACTTACTGTATTTACTGTTTCAGGCAGATGTTTACATGCATATTTCGTTGATTTTAGAGAACGAACCCCTTTCATTTGCAGCAGGTGCTACTGACATTTTCATTGTTTCTTTGATTGCAGGAAAAGCAATCAGAGGTGAAGAACTTATCCACATCAGCGACGGCAGCATCTTGGCCCGCCCATTGCAATCGTGGGCACGCGGGAAGAGGAAGACTAGGTCACACATTGTAATGAAGACAAATTTAACGCTCCTAGCCCCCAAAAGGGGAGGAGACGTCTATGTAACCGAGGATAAGATATTTGAATAAAGAGGGCTGTGATTTCTTTACATCTTGTCTTTCGTTTCCAAGTTGTCTCCTTTCTCTGTTTTAGTGCATAGGATCAAAGCGTTACATTTTCGTCTTATGTTGCATAGCTAGTGTTTCCTTTGCCCGGAATCTCGTGCTTTCAATAGCACCCAAACCACATTGTGCATCCTTGAAAAGGATAACCCTATCATAGAAACTAAGTTCGAAGTGGGATCCAAAAAAATTTCTCCTTTGGCCATGACAGAGAAAAAACACCCTCCAAAATATTCTAAATGAAGATCCTCTCATGGAATGTGAGAGGCCTTAATGGTCATGCCAAGCAAAGGTTGTTGGCATCCATAAGGAAATATTTGAATCTTGACATAATCATCCTCCAAGAAACCAAAATTGAAACTTGTAATATTGAATTTTTTTCCAAAGTAATCCGGAGAACTGGTGAATCTCTTGCTAGCCCAACCTAGGGAGACTTTGGAGGTCTTTTATGTCTATGGGACCCATCTAAAATTTAAGGAAGGCTCCTCTCAACCTCAAAAAGAATTACCAACATCCAATTATTCTACAAAACCACGAATGTTAGGTGGATTCTATCAAACATTTATGCTCCAAATACCCCTTCGGGTTGTGCTTCCCTATGCAACACTTTGACCCAAATGATAAACATCTTCAATAATGAAGCTTAGATGTTGGTTGAAGAATTCAAATATCCTCTCTTCCCATATGATAAACTTGATGGCTCCCTGATCACCCCCAAATGCTATGAAGAGTTTGCTAATTTTGTGAACAACAATGAGCTTATGGACATTCAATTAAGAGGTATAAAATTCACATGAAGCAATCGAAGGATTGGCAACCAACTCATCTAGATCAAACTTGATAGAATCCTTCTCTCTAAGGAAGGCATCTCTCCCTTTGGGGATGCCACTATTTTTTCCCTTCCCAAATTAGGATCTGACCGTAACCTCCTCCTTCTAGAGGTCCTCCAACCTTCCTCTTCTTTCAAAACCCCCTTCAGGTTTGAATCCATGTGGCTCCAACATCAAAGTCTTGGTTTGTTGGTGTTTGAGTGGTGGGCTAAAGAGTTCTCAGGGCCACCAATTTCTTAGATTGCTAAAAGCTATGGTTCATTAAAAATAATCTAAAGCTTTGGAACAAAGAAGTATTTGACCACGTCTTTACTCGAAAGTAAAACATACAAAGTCAATTAAGTAGCATTGATTTTTCCATTGAAGGTAGAGATTCTTCGGTGAGCCTAAGGCATAATGAGAAAGAGCTCTTGATAGAATCTCATAATATCTGGGTCTATGAAGAAATATTCTAGAGATAAAAATCTAGATCAATTTGGTTGAAGGAAGGAGACTCCAACACGAAGTTTTCCATGCAACCACTCTCAAACATAGAAGTTTTAATAAAATCAAGAAGGTAACCAAGGAAGACGACTCCTTGACTAATGACCTGTTAGATATTCGAGCTAAAGTGGTTGCTTACTTTGAAAGTTTACTTGGTCAAGGTCCCCCTTGTGCTCCTCTCACTTCCAATAGTCTCATCACCAACATCCCTCGCTTGATTCCTCAAAACCTAAACTCCCATCTTTCAAGCCCCTTATTTGTTGATGAAATTAAAATCATTGTCCTCTCTATGTAGGGGATAAGGATCCTAGACCATATGGCTTTCTAACTATTTTCTTGCATAGGTTCTGGAATGTTTTTGGTCCTGAGATCACCGTTACCATTCAAGATATTCAAAGAACCAAGCACATTCCCAAATATGTCAATTAAACCTTTCTTGCCGTCATTCCCAAATCCCTAGAGGCAAAATCTCTCTTCAATTAGACCCATCAGCCTATGAAATGTGATTTACAAAATCCTTACCAAGGTCATGGTCTATAGAATAAAAGAAATTCTCCTTTTCATTATTGACCCCTTCCAAGGAAGCTTAGTTCAAGGAAGACTTATCACTAAAGGAATCATATTCATTCACTCTGTTGATAAAAGTGGGAAACAAGGTTATGCATAGTGGTGAATATTCGCCAATTAGCTGAATATTTAGATTTCTAAAATTGGAAATTAGTGAAAATGAGGACCCTAGATGTCGACCCATTTGCCTAAAATTTTTGGGATAATTTTTTTTTTAAGGGTCGGTTTGCCGTGTGATTATAATAATATTACAATTTTTTTAAAAATTCGCTAGCACTCTTGCCTAAACTAAGGACCCTTTTCACCTTGAAATTATAATTTTTTTAAATTATCCCACCAAATTCGCCTCTTATAGTAGTATGTAAACATAACATGACAACCATACCCATACAACTAAAACATTAGAGTGCGGTATGCGTACGCTGAATTGGGCACCATTCGAACCAATTTTTGCACCCAACCCACATTCGAACCACTTTCTGCACCCAATCCACATCCGGACTACTTTCTACACCAGGATCAAATTCGAATCACTTTTAGCACTTGAGCCACATTCGGGGCACTTTCTGCATCTGACCCACAATTCGAATGCAAAAGTACTCCAAATGCGATCTAGGTGTAGAAAGTGGTCCAAATGCGAGCCGGATACAAAAATTGGTTTGAGCGAAATGGAACGGGATGAGTGCATAAATTGATTTGGGTGAGGTGGAGTAGATCGAGTGCAGAGTTTAGTCCAAGCGAGGTGGAGTGGGTCGAGTTCAAAATTTGATCTGGCTAAGGTGGAGCAGGTCGGGTGCAAAAATTAGGTCGAGTGAGGTGGAGCGAGATGGGTGCAAAAATTGGTCTGGGTGAGGTGGAGTGGAACGAGTGTAGAATTTGTTCTAGGTGAGGTGGAGTAGGTTGGGTGTAGAATTTGGTTCGAGTGAGGTGGAGTGGGTTAGGTGAAGAAAATTGGATCGGGCGAGGTGGAGCGAGTCGGGTGCAGAATTTTGTTCGAGTGAGGTGGAGCGGGTTAGTTGCAAAATTTGGTTTGGGTGAGGTGGAGTGGGTTGGGTGAAAATTTTGATTTGGGCAAGGTGGAGTAAGCCTAGTGCAGATATTAGATCAGGCGAGGTGGAGTGGGTCAGGTGCAGAATTTGGTATGGATGAGGTGGATCGGGCCAGTGTAGAAATTGGCCCAGACGAGGAGGCATGAACCGGGTGAAAAATATGGTTCGAGCAAGGTGGAGCGGGTCGGGTGTAGAAATTAGTTTGGGAGAGGGGGAGAAAATAAGAAGAGAAAAAAAATGGAATTTCAAGGGTCCTAAGGTAAGCAACAAAAAATGACTCCTTTGTTTTTTTAATATCTCCTCACAACCACAACCAAAAATTCAAAAAACCAAGATGACTTGATGTTTTCCAACCCATCAAAAACTCCACAGTTAAGCATGCTCGGCTAGAGTAGTACTCGGATGGGTGACCTCCTAGGAAGTCCTAATTTTGCACCCTCTAAACTGAATTTTTTTTCTAGGTTATTTTTTTTTTGTTAGGTTATATATTAAAAGTGGGTTTTTATCAAGGATCCCAAAACCTGATTACAAAGGATCAGAATGCAACATAATACATCAACTTGTAACAAAAGGAAACACTAGAGAAACATAGAAAATAAAAGGGATGCGCCATCCTAAACGCCAGAGGAAGGCAATCCTTTGCGACAGAGGAAGACTACTTCCTAAGCACCAAAGGAAACACGGGCAGGAAGGGAAAGCCCACCAAAAAATCAATTTTGAATCAAAGGGCATGAAATAAGAATTTTCAAGCAAACCTAGGGTGGGAGAAAGTGCCAAACCACCCCATCCACTAAAAATCAATTTGAAACTTTCCCAAGGGCGGGAAAAGGAACCAAAGCCAGGATTTTAAATTTTGAATCAACCCAATGGTGGGAAAACCAGAAACCACCATTGGGAAATAGGCCTGAGAGAAACCACCTTCCCGTGTAGGGGAAAAACAAGAAAGAATCAGAAAATCCACCATGAAAAATAGGGTGGATCAGTGAAGCAGAATGAAACATACAAGGAAAGTGCAAGATAAAGAAAACTGAGAAGACCATTCCCTAAATGCCTTAAAAAGTGAAACAACATAAAGAGGAAAATTGCAAGCAACGAAATCCTCATGTAGTGGAACAACAACCTAGAGGATGGTGCATCAGTGGAATAGGAACAAGAGGAACTTCCCAGGCTATGAAGTCCTCAAGTAGGAAAAAGGAAGTCTTCGAGAAACAATGCCCAACACAGGAAACAACAACAGTGGAACAACACGTCAGAAGGAGAGGCAGGAAAGTGCCATAGGAATCCAAGATGAAGGAGTCACAAAGAGGCATGGCTACAAACAAAGGAGCCCAAAATGAAAGGAAGCATCCAGGAAACCCAGACAACCTTCAACACCAAAGCTTCAAGGACATAGAAAAGGAAAACCTGCAAGGAGTCAACAGCAAGAAAAGTAGAGGCCCACCCTCAAGAGCCATGAAAGGAACTGAAAACCTATAGGAACCAACACCACGAACCCAAAGAGCAGAGTCATAGTAGGAAGCACACGGTCTCCTCCAAAATCGAAAGGATGCTGTGCAAAACTGCTCATGAAGCCAAAATTCCTTAGACCCACCAAAATATAGCTTCAAGGAAATGAAGGAGGAAGTCCTGAAAGGAATCAACAATAGGAAGAACAGAGGCCCATCCCTGAAGCCACGAAAGGAGCTGAAAACCTCCAAGAACCACCACTTCAAACCCAAAGAGCAGAGCCACAGTATAAAGCACATGGTCCCTCCAACCAAAAGGATGTTGTGCAGAACTGCTCATGAAGCCATAAATCCAAAGACCCAACAAAACCACAACTGAAGCAACCCAAAGGACAATCGAGAGGAAGACTTCCAAAAAAATCCTGAGGAAAAAACCCCAGGAAAAGTCCTAGGGAAAACCTGAACACAACCCAGAACCCAGGCATCAAAGGATGGAATAGTGGAACAGAAATGGGACAAATTTTCCCACCCAAGGACAAGGAAAGGGGCAGAATAGTGGATCAAGGATCTCCCCCTCCAAAGGAGATCGTCTGCAACACCTTCCTTTCGAAAAGGATGGGAAAGATGCCAAGGAAACTGGGAAAGGAATAGGGTCCTAGGACAGGGACAGGAAAGGATGCAGGTAAAAGGAAGGACTTCCATGGGAAGTCGCCACTGTAGATCCTCCCTTCCATTTTTTTCTAGGTTATAACCTAAGTTCATTTGGACCCTTTTTTGCACCAGGTTCACATTTGGGCTCTTTTTTGCATCCGATTTACGATCGGGTCCTGTTTTGCACCCGATATGATCAAAACTATCAAATTTACCATTGTTTTATAATTTTTTATGAAAAAATAATGTAATTCACCATGTCCTCCTATATGAAGTTGGTCAAGATTCGCCAGGGTTTCAAAAAAAATTCACCAGGGTTTCGAAATGGATTCGCCATTTTTTTACAAGTACATTTCAGGTGTGACCCCTTATGCATAACCCTAGTGGGAAAGCAAGGTTGTTTTTAAAACTAGATATGAAAAAAGATTTCGATAGAGTTTCTTGGGAGTTTTTCTTCTTTTTTTTGTCCAAGTTTGGTTTTCAATCAAATTGGATAGAATTAATTAAGGAACATATCACCTCAATAAAATTCTTGATTATTATCAACGATTTAGTTGTTAGATACTTCAAAAAATTTAGAGGATTAAGACAAGGATACTCCCTCTCACATTTCCTTTTCATCATCCTTGCAGAGACTCTTGGGAGATCCTTACAAGCTGCATGTGTCCAAGGAACCATTTTTTGAATTAAACCAACCTCCTCTTTAAACCCCATAATCCACCAACAATTCATTGATGACACCATTCTTGCCACCTTATCCTTCGTTCCCCAAGCCAATGTCATCAAGACTATCCTTAATCTTCATGAGGAAGCTATAAGACAAAAAGTTAATTACCTCAAGAGTAAATTCTTCTTCATAAATACCCCTCCTAAAAGGCAGTTAAAAATAGCCAAAATCCTTGGTTGCACCATTTCAAAGCTCCCATCCACCTACCTTGGTTTACCCTTATTCTCTAGGAAATCCTAGGAAGGTTTATGGGCCACTATTATTGAAAGGATGCAAAAAAAACTTGCAGGTTGTAAAGGAGCCCTCCAAAACCAAACTAGAAAAGCCCTTCTAGTTCAAACCTCCTTGCAAAGCATTCCCATCTTCTTTCATTCCCTCTTCAAAGCCCCTACTTCCATTTTTCACAAAATTGAGCAAATTTTAAAAGAAAGTCGGTAAATGAGATTAGCAAGAGCACCTTGGGGTTTTATCTCGGGGTATGGGGTGGTTTAGCTCTGAAACTCACAAAAGTATTTTGTTGATTTTTTAGGACCAGATCTACTCCAAGAAATATTAGGGAGGGTTGGGGTTCAGGAAAGTAATGTACATGAATGCAACGCTCCTAACTAAACAAGGTTGAAGACTAATAAATAAGTACAAAGCAATCTGGATCGACATCATCAGTGTTAATTACATATGGTAGGGTAAGAATTTTTTGGAAGAACTATCCCCCCCAAAGGCTCTACTTTCTAGAACTCCCTTCTGTAAACCAAAAAAATTATCTAGAAAGGGATCAAATGGAAATTGGGCAGAGATAATCTCATCAAATTTTGGAAGGATCCTTGGATTCTGGACACTCCTCTTATGGAGCACCCCAACATGGCTATTTTAAAACCCTTAACAGATCACCTCTTTGGAAGCAGGGTCTACGACTTCATAGACTCAAACCATGAAAATATGTTTGGAAAGCTTTACCAAGGGACAACCTTTGTGAAAGGGAAATCAAAGCAGGAATTTTTTTTTTTCAATTTTTTGAGAACTTGCTTCATTCCCAATATATATACTAAAAACTCCCTGTGTGGAATGCTACTGAAGATGGTCATGTTTCAGTTAAAACCTCCTATTATCTATCTGAAGAAGGAGGTGATAATTTATTCCCAATAAAGCATGTTTGGCTCAAAAATATCATCCCCAAATGGATTTTTTCTATTGGTTAGTTGTCTAAAATAAAATTCTCATCATCGAAAACTTACATTCAAGAGGAATGACAATTTCCAATAGATGTTATCTTTGTAAAGCAAGTGTTGAATCCACTCATCATTTATTCCTCGAATGTTCCTTCTCCCAGGATGTCCTTCATTTCATCCTCAATACCTTTGGGTATGCTTGGACCCACCCTAATTCTATCAAATACCTTTGCCTTCAATGGTCCTCTCCCTTCTATGGCCATAGATTAAAATCCCTATGGAGCTTCAACCTTCCTCACTATCTTTGGGGAATCTGGATGGAGAGAAACAATAGAGATTTTCATGATCTAGAAAAAGACCCCCTGTCCATGGGAATAATAATTTTTGTTATTACTAAAAAGAAATCTCATCTAATCCTTTCTACTTATGTCAAAGAAACTCCCATGGAGACCAAGTTCGTTGATTATCTTAGCCTCCCCTTTTCTCCATTTGTCCCTCCAATCCTATCAAAGTTGATAGGTCTAAAGTCAAATGGACTCTTCCTCTAGGTTGGATAAAATTGATACTACCAAAGGCAATCATAGTCATGTTGGTGTTGGTAGAGTTTTCAAAAATGATAAAGGTTAAATCCTACTTGCCTATGTTGAGAACATTGGAATTCAAACAAACCATTTTTTGAGGCTAGAGCCCTCTTCCAAGGCCTATCTCTCCTTGATAACCTCCCTTCCAATAAGCTCATAATAGAAGGATATTCAATGAATATAATTAACAATCTAAAAGGATCCCAATCCCCATATTGGAGTATAGATAACCTCATTGAGGAATCTAAAAGAGCCCTTCAAAATCTTGACAACTATGTCATCCAACATGTTTACCATGAAGGCAATCAAGTTGTAGATACTATGGCTAATATGGGCATTTCTTAAGAAGATCTCTCCATTTGGAACAACTTCCCTCAAAATCTTGTGTGTTGTTTTTTGACTGATGGTCTCTAGTCCATATGACCCCTTGGTTTTCCTTATGTTTATCACAAAGATGACCAAGTTGTGGATTCTTTGGCTTTTCTAGGCCTTTCTCAAGAAGCTCCTTTCCTCTAGTCCCATGATCCTCTCCAAAATCTTGTGGCTTCATTTCCTACGAATGGTCTTCTATCCACGCGATCCCTCACTTTTTGTATGCTCCACCTTCAATGCCACGTGGATAAGTATTTTCTATAAAGAAGAAGCTCAAACCATTGGTTGTTGTCCCCTCCTAGAAGCACGTGCCTTACCTCGAGTGTCTCCCCTTCATGCACCTTCCCAATGGATGTGGTTTTCTAGTCCAAGGCTTTTATCATTTGCATCTTCTCCTTGAACACCTCTTCATGTCTTTCTTGGATTGTCAACCCTTACCTTCCAAAATACATAAGCAACTGATCAAGATGGTCTTAGGAGGAAAGATGGAGGAGAACCAAAATTTTAAATTTTGTGAAGGCAAAAACCCAACTGGCTCCCCTGGTCCTGGTGATGCTAAGTAATGCGACCATCTATGCTCCATCCTCTTAGTTTATTTTTGGTATTGTTATTAATGTTTGAGATTTCCTTGGTCTTTGAAGTCTCTTTTGTTTCTATATGTAACTTTTGTTCATTCCCCCTCAATATTGGGGAGACAATCTCTTATGACCTCCTCTAGAGGCCCTCTCTTCTGGATTTCTCTTTTTGTAAATTTTTGTTCTGTCTCTTAGTTGTCTTAGGGAGACTGTCTCTAATGACCCCCATTGGTGGTCCTCTTTGTATGTAATGTGTTTCTTATAAAAGGTTCGAGGATCCTTTCAAAAACCCTTCCTTCAATCTATTAAAACAAATCTAAGTTGTTGTAATACCACTACATGGTGATGATGTAATATGGGTTGGGCCTGTTTCAATCCATATAACAAATTGAAAAAATATCTATACAACTACACGGTGATGACGTAATATGGGTGGGGTTGTTTCAATCCCAAATAATCAATTGAAAAAGAAAAACAAGAAGAAATAACTTATAATAATATTTATCTAGATATCATCAAATGTTATTAACTCAACTGGTTAGATTCCTCAACATTCAAGGAGGAGATTGAGGTTTCAATATTGCCAAGTGATACATGGATAATATCCAAGCTTTTTTGTAATACCACTACATGGTGATGATGTAATACGAGTGGGACCCATTTCAATCCCATATAACTAGTTGAAAAAACTATTTATCTAGATATCAAATGGCATTAGCTCAACCAGATAGATTCCTCAACATACAAGAAGGAGATCAAAGTTCAAACCTTGCCAAGTGATACATGGATAATATCCAAGTTGTAATACTAGTACATGGTGATGGTGTTATGGATATTTTACAGCCCAAAATTTATTTAGATTAAAATGAAACAAAAGAATAGGATTGACAATGAATTATAAATTACATTTTAATGTTGTGAATGCTTTAAAACCAATCACGTGGCAAGGGATTGTAAAGTAAATACATTTGAAAAATAAATTCAAAGTTTTGGTCTAAAGACAAACACAAATATGGAGCAAGGAGATCATATTATAGCAAAAGATGGCTTGGATCAAGGATTTTACAATCTAAAAAAAGTCACAAAGAAATTCCTTGCACCTCATTAGATGGCAAAGGACATCATTGTCCATTTAGAGCAACCACTAAAAAACTAAGATATATAGGATGAGGTGCAATCTATATGTTAAAAAATAAAAGGAATTAAAATTATAAAGGAAGATAGGAAGATAATTTTCAAAGTGGAGAAGGTAGAAGTGGTTAGGTTTGATCTAGGTAAATCATCTTCAATCTACTCAAATAGTAGAAAATCATATCCGTCCAATAAAAATGATATTTTAGGGGTTATCCCTTGCACTTCAAGGTTTTTAAATCAGCATAATAGAGAACGCAGTTTTGAAAATATACATTACACCTTAGGGTTGTTAAGGCACCACGAGAAAGTAAGTACTATGGAATTTAGCCCTTACACTTTAGGTTTTCTAGGGCAAAATAAAAATAATGTATTTCCAAGGTTATGTCTTGCACTTTAGGTTTTCCAAGGTAATATAATTCTACACATGATAAGTTAAATTGTGTCTATTATGGAAAATGGAAGAGATTGACTACGATGAAAGCATTGATGGGAATGGAAAAAGGAAAGGAATGCCCTTAAAGCAAAATAAAAAAACTCAAATGGATATTGACCAAGAAAACCAAAAATAAATATCACAAGTGTCAGCAAGAAGTAGGTCTAAGCCCACAAATAAGAAATAAAACACGATGATGGAGATGATATTGTTGACATAAAATATCATTATATATTTTTTATAATTTGCTTGTTCCTTTGGTTGCAATTAGGGAATTATTTTTATAGAAAAGTATATCCTTTTAGGAGCTATATCTTTGTATAGATTTGTTCAATTAAAATGTTTCTTGTGCTATTATATGCAAATCTAAAGAGCTTTGAAATGAGAGGTCATACGAAAGAATCCAAGCAATATTGAGGTATATACGTCCATGTGAAGACAACTATTCGAAACAAGGACAACATTAGGGCAATTTTTCCATAAAAGTATCTCATCTTTAAGGAGCCATATATTTGTGAAGGATTGTTTGATTTAGATGATTCTTGGACCAATTTGTGTAGAGTTTGAATATATTTAAAATGAGTGGTCATATGAAGGAATCCAAGTAGTATTGAGAGAGATACAACCATGTGAAGTCAACCATTTGAAACAAGGGTATTGATGGTTTTTGAAGTCATGGAAAAATAAAATTGCTGGTATTATCAACCAGGGTTCAGATGATGGGAGGAGCAATGAAGGGCTAGGAAATCAACGAGGTAGAACATGCTATCTATGTGCAAAATTTTTACTAATTTTTATTTATCCCTTCATTATCTTTTAAATTTTGCATGCAGATTATTGTAGGTTTATTTTAAAATAATATAATCACTATAGGATATACTAATAAATATTAGTATATATTGAATTATAGTGTCCTTTGTGTGGATTTATTTATAGCTAAAACCTTAGAATCATCCCTAATGGTAGTGGTTATGGAGGACCTCACAAAGCAATGACCCTCATTACTCAAAGATAAGGCAGTCATTGGTAAATTTAATGGGTCTTGGCCAAGGGCTTCAACTTTGAGAAAATGGATTGATAAGAGATGGAAGTCTCTAGGAGTGAGTCTATCATTTCTTCCCAAAGGATTTTTTATAGCCATTTTTTGTTCTAGGAAGGAAACAAATAGAATCTTGAAAGGCAGTTCTTGGTTTATGGGAAGAGCAAGATTCTTACTTACCTGCTGGTATGAAGGCTCTACACTTGAAAACATAAATTTATCCCTAGGATTAGTCTAGGTTAGGATGTATGGATTTTCCATTGAGTTCTAGAAATTTTTTACCTTCAAGGCAATAGGAAACACTTTGGGAGAATTCCTTAAGATTTAATAAACTATAAAAGATGGATTCTTGGCTATCTATGTCCACATATTAGTCACGATTAATATCAATAAACCTTTACCAGAATAAATCATTCTTAAGTATGGGGGTAAGTTGTGGACCCAAACCATGGATTATGAAAATGTATTTTTAGATGTAGGATATGTCATGAGGTGGGACATATTGATAGATGATGCCTTAATAAGAGTCCAATAAAAATATATGTAGAAAATTGCAAGAGAAACTTACAAATGAATATGGATGAGGATGGTTTTCAACTTCCAAAAAATAGGTCCAAATAGATGAAAGTAAATAAATAATGAAGACTAATAAGTAAGTATATTCGAAGAAACATCAAATATTTTGAGGCTTTAGCCTATGAAGAAAAAATAAATCAAAGCTTAGAGGACATGGTACAATGGGATCAAAATATTAACAAGGAACCATCTACTTAGTCTAAACCTGATTTAGGGATGAACATTCTTGCTAAACCTAAGGAATGTGCCTCATCAAATTTTGAAGACTCTCTTGAAGTACCATGCACCATTCATGATAAGGAAAGTGGTAGAGAAAACATAGTGTTAGATGTTAATACCTTTACCATTAACAAGGAAAAATTCAAAAATGAGTAGGATAAGTCAAAAACTTCATTAGTAGAGCTAAGAGAGGATATATTTAATGAAAAGAAAAGTTGTGAAAGAACAATGAATAATAGAATAATAAGACCCACCCCAATACTAGCAAGGCAAAAAGAGAAAAACCTTTATATTATCAAGAAAAAGCAAACATTGAGAAAGGAACACAATCTAAGTTGGTTGAACTTCTCTTTACCAAAAAACAAAATAATATTGGTAATTTGTAGGAGGGGCTAGCAGTCCCTAATGAGACATGATTACCATCTCATGGAATATAAGGGGTGATAATTTCCCTTCCAATCAAATGTGTATCAAGGACTTATGCTTAAGTGATGAGCCTAGTATTTTTGTATCTAGGAAACTAAAATGACAAAGGAACAAGCTACCAAAACTATAAAAGTAGTATGAGCAAGATGTGAATGGTATGTTGTGGATTCAGAAGGAGTGGTAGGGCAAATTCTAGCATGTTGGAATCTATTTAGAACTTCCTCTGAAACCATTCATAAAACTAGGCATTGGATAGCTTCATTAGCCACATGTTACTTTGTAGAAATCCATATCATCCTTATTGATGTCTATGGGCTTGCAACTTAGTGAGGTAAATTAAAAGTATGGAGTGGGATTGAAGCTTTTATGATAAGTAAAGACCAATAAATATAATTCATGATCATAAGAGATTTTAATGCCATAACCAAGTTGGATGAAAATTTGAGGGAATTAAAAAATAACCCAAAGTATGAGATATTTCTCAACTTTTATTCAAAACAATAATATATGGGAGGTTGAGTTTGAAAAGGACAGTTATACATGTGCCAAAAATAGGATAGGCAAAAACCTAATAGCAAAAAATATAGATCAATACATACTCTTAGTTAATTAGATAGATGAAGGGACTTTTGCTAAAATTAATACCTTTATAAGGATTGGTTTAGATCATTGGCCAGTAAGAGATAAAATGGTGGTAAGTGAATTAAATAAAAAAGATCATATTTTAAATATGAGCATATGTGGGAAGACCATACTCAATTTGTTGATATGATAGCACAAACATGGAATTCTTCAAGAAACAATGGGTTGTATACACTTCCAAAACAAATTAAATCAATGACATCTAGATTAAAAGAATGGAACAAGAACACTTCAGGAACATCTTTTAGAAGAAAAAATAACTAACAGAGAAACTTTCAAAATTCTAAAAATATGAGAACAATAATACAAGCTCAAAGGAAAGGGAGTCACTTAGTGAATAATATAATATTTTGAGTAAAGAAGATAAATTTTGGAGATTAAAATTGAGATAGACTTGATTAAAATAAGGAGATAAAAACACTTTTTTTCATAATATGGCAATAGTAAAAATATCAACATCTAGAATAAGTAGAATTAAATCAGTAGAAGGGGTTTAGATTGAAAACCAAAGCAAAATTAGAAAGGAGATAAGGCTTTTTTACCTGAATATCATAGGATTATAAGATATTGAATTTCTTAATGATAAGTTACTGCAAGGAGTACCTTCAGTTATAATAGATGAATATTATAGTAAACTGATCGATCTTATTACTCTAGAAGAAGTTCATTCAACTATTTTTCTCTTTTGATAATGGTAAATTCCTAGGTTTGGATGGACTCTTTGCAAAATTCTATCAACATAACTAGGAAATAGTGAAGGATTTTTATTGGTGGTAGTGGAACAATATAAGGTAAAATAGTACATACCTTATAAAATAAATGCAACATATCTTACCTTGATTCCAAAAAATAAGGATGCATAATTGTTTGATTCATTCAAGCTCATAAGCCTATGTAATATGACATATAAGATAATCTTCAAAGTGATGGAAAATTGGTTAAGACCACTATTAGATAAAATGACTATTAGACAAAATCATTTTAGAAGAACAAGGAGGATTTGTGAAAGGGATATATATTTTGAATGAGATCATAATAGCTAATGAAGTAATGCATTCAACAACTTCTAGAAAAGAGAGCAATGATCTTAAAATGAATAAAGCCTATTATAGGGTTAAATAAGATTTTCATTTTGTAGTATTAAAAAAGTTTGGATTTGGGAAGAAATGGGTTAGATGGATTAAAGCTTGTGTCTCTATAGTATCATATTTAGTGTTGGTCAATGGGCTAGTAACAAAATCATTTAAAGCCAAGAGGGATCTTAGATAGGGAGATCCTCTATCACCATATTTCTTTATTATTATGGTAGAGGTATTGGGAATGAACTTGAAAAGGCATACAAAGATGGGATTATAAGTGAACTTAAGGCTAGTAATAACATTGACAACATCACCCATCAATAGTTTGTAGATGATACAACCCTTTTTGAGAGAGTAGGGAAAAATGAGACCAAATATTTGAATAACTTATTAAAGGAATACGAAAGTATTTGGGTAGAAAGTTAATAGGAAAAAATCTAAAATTTACTTCTTAAACACTCCAAAAAGAATTAGATTTGGGAGATACAACTTATTTCATATGGAGGAGATAAAGTTACAAACAACATATCTAGGGATGCCCTTATTTGAGGGTAGAATGGGGGTAGAATTGTGGAATCCAATTATAAGTAAAGTTCATAATAAACTACCAACATGGAAAGGTAGATGGTTATCATTGAGTAGGAAAAGTGTAGATAATTAATTAGTTTTATAGGCCATTCTAACATATTATATATCCTTGTATATTATGCCAAAATTAGTAGAAAAAAGTTTAATCTATATTATGCGGTCATTTTTATGGTCAAGATTACATGATAAAAGGAATTTTCCTTTAGTGAAATGGAGCAAGGTGTGTGATGATAAAACTAGGGGAAGTCTCGATTTAATAGTTCTTACAAATGCAAATTTAGCTCTAAGGAGAAAAGTAGTTTGGAGATTGTACAAGGAGAGTCAAAGACAATGTGCAATAATACTTCTAAGGAAGTACATTGAGCCAAATAACCCAAGCTTAATATTTACTGCATTCTCACTGCTAGATCATTCTACACTATGGAATGATTTAAAAAAATCAATTGATCTAGAGGTTAAAGGTCTAATATGGGTGATGAAAATTTGGGAAAAAAATTATATTTGGATGGAGATTTAAAATACCACTCAATATAGATTTAATTTTGAAACCATGGATGATATTACTTCAATGTAAATATGGTGATAAGGTTTCAAACATTATGTACAAGGATTAGGAAGGAAAATACAAATGGAAAGAAGATTTTTTTACAAGTATACCAAATATTTTTGCTAGGAGGTAGCTAAGCAAAAATATAACAACAATGATTATTCTAAGGTGATCCGAAGATAAGTTGATTTGGGAGTTGAATAGTTTAGGAGAATACACAACTAGAAGCATATATAATGTAAAGCACCAAAAAAATAGGAATACCACAAGAATATAGATAGATATTTGGAATACCTTGAGAATTCCAAAAGTCAAAATGTTTGTTTGTCTAGTATGTCACAAGAAATTTCTATCCTGGGATAACCTAAAGATGGTAGAACATCATTATTGTCTCTAAATCAAACTTGTTGATTTTTTTTTTGGTATTAGGTAGAGGTGGTTATAAGGTCCACAAACCTTTTACATAGTCAAAATGGGCTGGTTCTAGCTCCAATCCCGTATAATAAAAATACAAAATGGATCTTCCCAAGACCCACATTAAGCCATACTTAGAGTCCATAGTCCTATACTTGCCACTGGACTATTCAGGATAAAACAAAAATCAGACAACACCTAACACTTACTAAACATAACACTAGGCTATTGTACCATACACTTGTCACTTCCCAGGCCCCAGAAAATGGGTTGCCTTTTGTCCCTCTGCCTAATTCCATCTTCTAGATCACTCCCCATAAACCACTATGATCTCCTACTACTCTAATAGGTTTGATCTTAGATCTTCTTTAGAAGCCAACACCAGTAATTCTTGAGGGAAGTTATCCTTCCAAATTTACATCTTCCCAACAAAAACTACAATATTTACCATTAGATCCATCGTCTGGTTCCCTTCTCTGAAGGTGTGTTGGATTTGGGTACTAACCAAATGGGATTTATGAATCTTTGCTTCTAGTATAAGATCCGAAATGAAATCAAAATTGTTGATATGCATGTGAGACTCATGGAGAATTGAAAAGAGAGTGGAATGTATAAATATTTACATTATGAAATGAGCATATGAGAGGTATTCTTAAGGATAAGGAATGATATGTGCTTTACTTGATTACATAGTAATTATTACCCAACTACAAATTAGGTAGGCTATATAGGAAAATGCTTTTGTCAAAGCTATGATTGTGGAAATCATTATGTTCATGAGCTGAGCTCATATATGTATATGAACCACATGTAGATAGATCAACTCAAATTTTTAAGCTCATACAAGTATGGGACTACATGTAATTATATTAACACATCATCATGCTCTCTTTTTATCTTGTTGGTGTGAAGTAACTACACCTTTGTAGAAGGGGCAAAATTCTAGAGGAAATTAAGATAAGGAATCTTATATTTGTTATTGGTTATAAAGTAATTCATTAGTGATGCTCTTCCTCCCATACAAATGCAATATCGATGATGCATTTATCTCCTATTACCAAATCTGATCAATGCATGCACCAAGGGGATGGCTAAACTGCATGTTGTGGTTATAGGCAAAGAACTCCATGAACATACTATGTTACATGCTTTGAAAAAATTTGGATACTAGTTATATTGTTAAAGTGCAGTCTAATTTGTGAATGATGTACACAATTTCATAAATGTTTTCAAAATTCAATTATTGGAGAGATTGAACAATTTTAACTGATCTCGTTCAGTTGTTTCAGCAAGAATGCTATATTACTGTTTACACATAACATAGTTATATGCAATTTTAATGTGTTGATTTATTGATATACAATAAAAGAGTTCATGTCATTATTTCACTTTTTGAGATTATAAGTTGTCAAAAAAAACTCATTGGTAATTTTGTGTGCATGGTCTATTGTTTTTTATAAATCAATATGAACGATGGGATGATGCATATTGTAGATGGTTGGAAATTTTTCCACCATTTCAAAAAATATACTTCTTGTAGTTTTGTAGTACATTATGATGACAAGAGTTAATCCAGAAGGGAAGTGGCAACAAGAGTAAATTTTTTGAAACTTTTCAGAAGTTTAGAACTTTTGGGATGTTTTAAACTCACATCTTTTGAGAAATTCAAAACTTTTGCGGATATTGAAAGTTTTTGAGAAGTTCTAAACTTATGGGATATTTGAAACTTTTGAGATATAAGGAATATTTCTAAGTTATTCAAAACTTTTGATGAGATTAGGAATAATTTTTCAAAATATTTTATCAAAAAACATGCAATTAATATGCCTGAAGGATGTATCCTATGCTTATATATTGTTGTATGTTTTCAATGTATAATCATATTATTTTATTTCTTGAAACAAGAAAATAAAATGTGAATTCAATGGCTAAAGGTTATTCTCTAACACTAATCTTTAAGTAAAGAATAGTACTATTAGATCCTCAAAATCCAACTTAAGAGTTAACCCTAATTTAAAACTTTAATGTATCTTGAGGAGTCCTAGGTCTAGGTTATTTTGTTGTTATATCTGAGTCAAGGTCCTTTTACTTTAACCTTGGTGGCTTACAAAATTTTTCAATAATACCTAAAATGGTCATCATTTTTCAAAATTTTCCCTTTTTATAGTCATTTCTGGGAGTCCTTTGCAAATTTTTGTCTTGGTTAAGAGCATATCCTTCCTTAAATATCCTCAAAATTTTATTTTTGCAAAGTCATAAGTCCAAAGGTCTGAGTCCCTCAAAATTCCCTATGGTTCCTAAGGTCACTTTTGAAAAATCTATAGCCATTGGCCCCCTTTTAATTTTCCCCTCATAAGTCCCTAAGTCTAAGCTTCATCATTTCAAAGTCCTAATCCTTAGGTCATTCATACATATTTTTCCCCTTTGCATTTCATATTACTATGCAAAATTCACACCTAGGAGTTCCCTAGAAAAATAATGCTTTCTATCATCTAAGGTTCATGGGTCATTAACACATAAAATAAAATCCCCTTTTATTTCTCTACCTTAGCTTCTAGCCTAAAACAATAAAGTTCGTAAAGCCAAATATTTCCACCATTGCTAAGGTTTAAGATCACATTTTTTATTTTGCCTAAGATTTTTACCTAGCAAAATGGATGACTCAAATCTGCTTGCTCAAACATCAATGCTCGCACTTGATTGGTGGGATAAATGAATGGTCTAAATTTAACTCCAGTAAACTCAATATCGATTTTTGATTGGTCAAGAAATTAACGACTAATATTTGGTTACTCAGGTTACAATGCTCAAATGTTGATTGATTGTAAAGATGTGTGGTATAAAATGCATTGCACTAACACCAACATCGACCTTTAATTGACTAAAGAAACATGTGGACTAGGTTTAAGCAGGAAAATTAGAGCACCAAAATTTAATTGGTTGAAGAGACGAATGGCTCATAGTGCATCATCAAAGGGAGAGCAGATGAATCAGATTTATTGGTTGAAAGTTAAGCGCCTCAACGCAATTGGTCCAAAAATGGATGGCTTGGGTGGAATCACCAAAAAGCAATGGATGGCCTAGATTATCTCATTGGAATTCAAGTGCCTCAACATGATTGGTCCAAAAATAAACGGCCCAAAGTGCATCGCTGCAAGAGAAGCATAAGATCATAATTCGCTCGCTTGGACCTGAGTGCTAAGATCTGATTAGCAGATGATAAGGACAAAGAACTTGTACCACTAAAGCACCTAAGGTCTTAGGCTAAGTAAAAACTTAATTATTTTCCTCTGAATCTTGCATCTAAAACATAATAATCATACCCTAATATCCAAAGTCTAAAGTCCTTAGTAATAAAAATTAGTAAGGTCTCCTAAAAATATCACATTACAATTTGGGGAAGACACTTGGGAGCAAGTAGTGGACTATGAGAACATTCATTTTCATTGTAGAATTTGCCATGAATATGGTCATTTGGCTAGTGCTTGCCCAAATAAAATTCTTGATCAAAATAAAGAAGATATAAACTCAAGCAGGTTTCCAAATACCTAAGAAGAAGAACACTCAGAAAAAACCAATTATGAAGGATTAATCAAAGTCATCTGCTAATATGTTTGAAATACTTTCCACAAATGATGTCCCAAGTGAGGAAGAGGAAATAATGGAAACTGAAATCTTAGAAACACAATTTAAATATGAAGGTAAGAACTCAGAGACAAACCAACAAATCAAAGGTTTTCAATAGAAAAAAAGGAGAAAATTTACACAAGAAAAACAATATTTCAAATGTCAAAACTTCAAATAATGCAGGTTCCAATATATACTCCGTGAACCATCTAGTAAAATTTTGGCTATGTACGAGCATTATTCAAGGTTAGAAGCCATCTCAGATTCAATTGGAATAAGTCAAGAAATAGGGAAAAAAAATTGAAGATGGATTCTAATCAAAAAGTAGGTCGCAAGACCAATCAATATCATATGGTAAAAGAAGGTGAAAAGCTTGTAAAGGAAGGTAAGATTAATGCCCTTCCCAACTTTTTTAAGCCTGGTATTAATGAAGATCATCACTTGGAATATTAGAGGACTCAAAGGGGGTCTTTCAAAACTAAATGAAATTAGAAGAATGATTCAGATAAATCATCCACATCTTGTTTTCCTTCAAGAAACAAAGATGTTAATGGAGGATATGGACTTAATTGCCAGTAAAATTTGGCCAGCTGAAAAAGTGGTTTCCCTCAATTCCCAAGGGACTTCAGGTGGCATTGCTGGTCTTTGGGACCCAAAAGAGGTAGTTATTCACCATATGATTGGCAGTTGGGGTTTGTTGGCTATAGCTATTCAAAGTAGACATTCCAACCAGATTATGCTCTGCATTACTGTTTATGCTCCAAATTCTTTGGAGGGAAAAAGAAGATAGTGGAAGGATATTACTCATATTATCTCTTATTTTCCTAAAGCTTGGATCTTGATCGGAGGAGATTTCAATACCATCCTCTCTGGATGAGAAAAGGGGGGGAAATAGAAATTTGGATAAAAGCACTGACCTCATGAGCGAATATATTGCAAACCTCCATCTTGTGGATATCCAACCAGATAATGGCCTTATAACTTGGTCTAACAGAAGGCAAGGCTTAGCTTGTATAATGGAGAGATTGGATAGGTTTTTGCTCTCTAAAAATTTCTTAATCCATGGTCACATTCCTAAAGTGAATACTCTTAATAATGTTGGTTCAAATCATTGTCCAGTCATGGTGGAAATGTGGAAAACCAATGTGAGTTTCTCTCATTTTTATTTTCAATTAATGTGGCTTAGAGACATTTCCTTCAGACCTCGTGTGCAAAAATGGTGGAAGGAAGGTAAACCTAGACATGGGACTCAGATGTTCTATTTTACCAAAATACTGCAATACATTAAATCCAAAATCAAGACTTGGAACTGGAAAGAGTTTAGGGATGTTCATAAAAAACATGAAGTTATTGCTCATATTGAAAATTTGAATAAGAAAATCCCTTTAGATGGGCTCATAGAGAAGAGAAGTGCAGATGAAATTAAACTCACAACTCAATTAGAGGAATGGGAAAAAAGAGAAGAAATCTTATGGAAGCAAAAATCTAGAATTCAATGGCTCAAAGAAGGAGATCGAAACACAAATTTCTTCCACAAATCTCTTCTAGCTTGAAGATCTCACAACTTTATTTCTTCCTTAAAATCGGATTCTAGAGATGTTGTTTATACTTGGGATGGCATGAACTCTATTGTTGTTGATTACTTTTCCAATATTTTTGATGCTACTCCTCTTGACTCAACTTCTCAACATAATGTTCTTCAAGCAATCCCTTCTCTTATCACTTCTGAGGAGAACTCTATTTTGATTGCTCCTATTACTATCAATGAGCTTCAACAAGTAGTTTTTAAAATACAAAAAGGGAAAACCCCAGGTCCTGATGTTTTTCCTATTGAGTTCTACCAAGAGTCCTGGGATATCCTTCATGTTGATTTATTAGAGGTGGTGGAAGAAGCCAGGAAATCCATGAAGAACACAAGCTTATACTGAGAGGGGGGGGTGAACAGTATAAGACCTCTTTTACTTTTTCCTTTATTCTTCAAAATAGTAAAGCAATATACCTAAAGCAATATCAAAACAATGCACAATATCATCCACAAAGTGACACCAATTTTAATGTGGTTCACCCAGAATGGCTGGGCTACATCCACAAAAATTTTCTCTAAAAGTTATCTCAAATTTCTTTGGGAATCCTTCCCAATTACAATGTTTATGAGCCTCGGCCCAAAGGAGATACCTTCCCCCAAACATAATTTATGAGCATCTGCTCAAAGGAGATACCTTCCCCCAATCTAATTTTATGAGCCTCTGCTCAAAGGAGATACCTTCCCCTCTGCTCTGGAAACGATCCCTTAGAAGATCAACTACCTCTACCTCTTTCCAGCATGTGGAACTCCTTTCCATAGAAGACCTCCTATCCTTAATGCTTAGCCTAAGAGACCTCTGCCTTCTATGATCACGTCCACAATAGCTCAACAACCTGTACCAAACACAGTCAGTCTGTCTAGTACAAGTCTTCCTCTGTCTATCAGATCTGTCCAACACTTGAACAAATCAATCCTCTACACACAAGCTACACTGTCTTCGCACACTTTGCGCCCATACAGCAGCACTCCATGTTCATATTTGCCCTTTGTGTTCTCTGCGCCCTCTGCTCTCTCTACGCAATCATAGCCGCACTTGGTCGAACTTCAACCTTTGCACTGTCTATGCAAACACAGTAGCACTTAAAACAATTCACCATGACTCTTCGCTCACTCTGCACACTTTGATCAAATTTTGCACTCTACTCTCGATGATCGAACTTCTCACTCTGTGCTCTATCTACGAACGTCGCAACACACAACTCAACTAACTCTTCAAAACAACCTACATTTTATAATAACACTTTCAAGATCAAAACCTTAATCTTAGTCGACTATAACCCTTATCTTTAGTCGGCTGCACAACCCTAAACTACGTCGACTGCAAGCCCTAATATTTGTTGGCTCACATTTAACTTTGTTAGCTTCAACTGCCTCTATAACTCTCCTGTAGCTTTTGCCATGAAACTACATGTCGCGATATCGCGACACCTTTGCAACCGTACACTTTCTTTTGGCTTTTGTCGCGAAATCATGACACTTCTGCCTCTGCAGACTTCGTCTTCACTTCTGTCATGAAATCGTGACACTTCTGTCTTCATAGCATTCCTTTTTGCTTTTGTCACAAAATCGTGACACTTATCCTATTGAAGACCTGCTTTCTGTTTTTGTTGCGAAATCGTGACACTTCTACTGTTGAAGCCTTGCTTTCTGTTTCTGTCGTGAAATCGTGACACTTCTACTTTCGTCTACTTTCTTTTTTGCCTATCGCAAAATCATGACACTTTCTACATCCATACACTTTCCCTTCATCCTGTCGCAAAATCGTGACACTTTCTTCATCCGTACGTTTTCTCCACAACCTGTCGCAAAATCGTGATAGTTCTCACTTCAAAACCTTTCCTTTGCTGCATGTCGCGAAATCGCGATAGTTCTCACTTGGAACATTTTCATCTGCAGCATGTCGTGAAATCATGACGGTTCTCACTTCGAACTCTGTAGCATGTCATGAAATCGTGACAGTTCTCACTTCGAACTCTACAGCATGTCGCAAAATCATGACACTTTTTGTGTTACTTTCTCTCTCTTCGAACTTGTCGCAAAATCACGATAGTTCACACTGCGGACTCTCTCTTCTGCATTATGTCGTGAAATCATGACACTTTTTCTTTTGGACTCTCTCTCCTGCAATATGTCGCGAAATCATGACACTTTTTCATCTGTACAACCTTTCTTGCAATATGTCGTGAAATCGCGACACTTTTCCTTCTCTGCATTCCTGCTCTTTTCAAGTCGCGAAAATGCGACATGTCACGAAATCGCGACACTTTCCACCTTGCTCTCTTTCTCTGCCGACATGTCGCAAAATCGCAACAGTTTTTTCACTTGCATTTTTCTTTGCCAACATGTCGCGAAATCGCGACAGTTTTTCCTACTTCTTCTCTCTCTTCCAACATGTCATGAAATCACGACAGTTTTCCCTCCTTCTCTCTCTTCTAACATGTCGCAAAATCGCGATAGTTTTTCTTGCCTGCTGTATATGTCGCGATATCGCAACACTTTTCTTACTTGTCTTTTTCTTTGATCTTTTGCAAATGGGCCACTATGGTCTTCTTGGAAACTCACTGTCCATGCTCTGAAAACTTTTAAACTTGTCATGCCGTAACCTTCATCAAAACAAATTATTTGACATTAAATCAAATTCCTTCAAGAGCTTCTTGACATCAATGACAACTTATACATTTGAGCAAAGGAAATGTACCCAAAGTACCCAAAATTTCCATCAAGCCAAAGAAATTTTGAAGGTTATCAATAAAACTTATATTACTCTTGTTCCAAAAGCTCAAGAGGTTGATCATATCTCAGCTTTTAGACCTATTGCTTTATGTAATGTTCTTCTCAAAATAATGGCAGAAAGGTTAAAGCATCTATTGCATAAGATTATCTCCCCAGAGAAAGGGGGTTATGTGGAAGGACGTCAAATAGTATATGACATAGTTCTTGCTCGGGAAGCCATCCATTCCATGGATATGCAAAATTCTCCTTCCATGTTCATTCGATTAGACTTATCCAAAGCTTATGACAGAGTGGATTGACACTTCCTTATCAAAGTTTTGAGGCAATTTGGTTTCTCTAAGGATTGAATGGATTGAATTATGGGATGTATCTCTTCAGTTTCCTACTTAGTTCTTATCAATGGCAGGCATTCTCAGTCTTTCCCATCTTCTAGAGGTATTAGGCAAGGTGACCCGCTATCCCCTTATTTATTCATAATTCTTGCTGAATTCTTGGGTAGGACTATAACCAAAAAGAGGGAAAACAAAACCCTTGAGGGATTTACCATTGCTCATGGAGCTAGAACTATCTCTCATCTTCAATTTTTGGATGACTATACTCTTTTAGGTAAAGCTATAGTTAAGGAAGATTCTAATATTAAACAAATCATTAGTTGTTTTTCTAAGGCTACTAGGCGGTTGATCAATGAAGACAAATCTAAAGTTATTTTCTTTCACTGCTCTGATAGATAGGAATCCATGGTATTGGATAAATTAAGATATAAGAAGACCTATCTTCCAATCACTTATTTAGGTATTCCCATAAATATTCAAAGGCAGAAAAATAAAGATTGGAATTGGTTCTTGGACAAAGTTAAGAAGAAAATTGGAAAGTGGACCAACAAGTGGCTTTCTTATGGGGGTAGAATCACCTTGGTAAAATCAGTCCTTCAAGATATTCCTATTTATGTTTCTTCCATTTTGAATATCCCAAAGGTTGTTCTTCTAGAATTGGATCAAATTAGTCATCGTTTCCTTTGGAGTGGTACTAAGGAGAAAAGAAAATGGGCCTTGGTGAAATGGGATACTTTATGTCTTCCTAAGAGTGAAGGGGGGTTAGGATTCCAATATTCAATTAATAACAACAAAGCTTTAGCTGCTAAATTATATTGGAGGATGTTGCATAACCCAAATGCTCTTTGGTCCAATAATCTCTATGCTAAATATGCTGAGAACAAAAGTCCTGAAGACCTTGTTCACTATCAACTTCCTACCAAAGGTTCTCCCATTTTAGCAGTTCTTAAGACTGGTGAGGATTTGATAAATAAAAAATTATTTTGGATCATTCATAATGGTCAACATGTAAATTTTTGGACAGATTCTTGGGATGGTCACAAGCCTTTGATAACTCAGTTTCCCTATTGGAGGCCTTGGATGGAGGAACTTCACCGAGCTAATTGGATAAAGATGGCTAATTACTGTCGGTACCATACTCGTAATTCAAATGTTGGTAGATATTGGATCCCTATTGAGGACTGGCCTATTCAAATCCCAGAAAGGTAAAGACAAGATATCCAAGGCATCCTTCATATGAGATCCCTCTCTTGGTCCCATGAAAAATATTGTTTTGGATGGAACAACACTACTAAGGGTGAGTATTCAGTTGCTCAAAGTTATTTGACCTTATGCCATAATAATCCCAACCATTCTTCTGACATCTTTTCTCGATTGTGGGCTCAAAATATCTGGCCTAAGGTGAGGTTCTTTAATTGGCTTTTATTGCACCGTAGGGTGCTTACTGGTGAGCAACTTATGAAGCATGGTTTTCATGGCCCTTTTAGATGTGAAATGTGTGAAGAGAATGTAGAAAATATCAACCATATTTTTATTGAGTGTAATTTAGCCTTTGAGCTATGGAGGAGAATGGCCACTTTACTTGGCTTACAATGGTCCAATTTTTTTACTTTTGAACAGCTTTGGAGGGATTAGCTTAATCAAGAGGGTGTTGATCATTTTATTAGGCAGTTAGTTTGGATGGGTTCTACCATTCTTATTTGGAATATTTGGAATGAAAGGAACATCCAAATTTTTAATCAAGATAGGAAGGATATTCACTATATTTGGCAAAAGACCATAGCCAACTTAGTTGAATTAGTCTATCAACTCCTTAATTACCCCCAAAAATCCCACCAAATATGGGATCAAGTGATGCAAATATTGAAGATTAAACCTTCTAAGGACAACCAACTTAAAGGGAATGTGAGTATTAGTAAGATGGATAGGACTAGAAATTGGCAACCTCCTCCTAAGGATTTTGGAAAATTCAATACTGATGGAGCCTCTAGAGGGAACCCTGGAAAAGCCAATGTGGGAGGAATTGGTAGACTTTCAGATGGCTCCCTGGTTTTTACTTTTGCTGAGAATTTGGGTATTCTTTCCAATAACCTTGCTGAGGGGTATGGTATCCTCAAAGGTCTTCAGGAGGCTACTAAGGTTGGATGGGAAAAGGTGTTAGTTGAGTCTGAATCTCAACTTATGATTAATCTCTTGAAGAATCCTTCTAAGAATCATAAGGTAGATTGGAGAATAAAAAGAATTATTGAGAAGATTCAGTTAATCCAGATGGGATTTTTGAAAGTTGATTACAATCATGTGGTTAGATATCAAAACAAGAGTGTTGATGCTTTAGCTAATTGGGATTTGGACAAAGGTGATCTTACTTGTTATGGCCACCCTCCTATATGGTGGGCTTCTCAAATTAGAGAAGCTCTTCTTTCTATCATTTCTTTGGATGGCTCCAGTTCTAAAGGTACCTAGTTTCTTCTTGTTTTTTTTTTTTTTGCTTCTCTTTGGTTCATTCAATTTTTTTTACTTCCCTAGCTCATTCTATTATTTATTTTGTTTCCTCTATTGATTCTTGCCTTAATAGTCTTCTGGTCTAGATAGGTCATTGTTTTGTTCTTTTTTTTTTTTTTTTTTTAGTTTTTTAAGGTGGGTGGGTTCTTTTGTTTTGTTTTGTTTTTGTGTTCTTTGTGTTGTTTTTTGTTGTTCTTGTGTTTTTGTTGTTTTGTTGTTTTGTTTTTTATGTTTTTTGTTATTGTTCTTGTGTTTTTTTCGTTCTTGTTCTTGGGTTTCTCTTTGTTTGTGTTATTTCATGTTTTTATGTGTGAGTGCTTTCTATGTATTTTGTTTTTTTTATTGTATGTTGTTGGTTGTTTTTTATTTTTATTTTTTTAATTTTTTAGGTTTTGGTTGTGTTTATTTTTCATGTTTTTTGGGTTATGTCTTTGTAGTGTTATGTTTGTTTTTGTCTTGTTTGTGTTTTTTTATGTGGTTCTTGTGTTTTTCTATGTGGTTTGTGTTGTGTTTTATTTTATCTTATTGTGCATGTTTGGTTGTGCTTTTGTTTTTGAAACACTCAAGGAGCATGTTTTTTATTTTATTTTATTATTTTTATTGTTATTTACTTATTTTTAAATTGGTTTTATGTGTTTTTTTGCTTCTTTAGTATGTCAAAGGTGGTAGGCCAGGTCCGAGTCCTAGGCATTTTTGGCAGAATGGATACCCCTGCCTTCTAGGGTCTTACCTGAAAGTGGCATCCTTTTTGGGATGTTTTCCATAAAAAAAAAGCATAAATCATTCACCGACCTTCAAAGCTAAGGTGGCACATGTTCTCCAAAACCCTAATTTATTCCTTAAGGTTCATTGTTCCAGGGTGAAGTGTAGGTAGGAGGGAACACCATCCATCTGCCTTGCACTTCATTTGATACTAGGGAATATGGATGCACACAACAACTACAAGTTTGGAAGGGCTTTCAACTAAGGCATCTTCTACAGAGAAACACAAATCAAGGACACAACCGTAATAATGAACAAGCTAATATCAACAATGAAGACTTCATGATATAGGCAAAGAAGAAGGTCAATCTAGGCTTCAAACAAAAGCCAACAACAAGCTTCACTATCCAAGAAAAAAGGTAGATCACTAAACAACAAGCACATGGAAAAAAACCCATAGGCATAACAACTCAACACATGCTCAATGAAAAGTGAAGAAAAGAGAACAAGCACATACCAAAAATAATCATGCTAAGCAATAACCATATCAACAAGCTTAAATCAAAAGCAAGGCAAAACCACCTGGTTAAAGCTCCTTTCCTCTGGATTTGCATAAATCTTGATCTAACTTGCACCTTCCTATTTGAGCTATCCTCAATTCCTTGCCTGGATCCATAAAACAACCCCTATTTTTCCTCCATATCCACCATATTATGGGGTAAGGAGAAATTGGCATGCCTTGGTGCCTGAGCGTTCAAAAGAAACGATCAAGAACATGTTCTTCCCAAATGCCACCCCGATTCTCAAACAAGCACCATTTCTCATGTGGCAAGGTGGATAATAAATTAGGTATAATAAAGCAAAAGCTAGTGGTTAATTAAAACCAAATATTAGGACTTAATCCTTAATTTAATATTCTAGGCCAACCTTAGATCTAATTCCATAACTCTAAAATTTAATAACAATTACTTACTAAAACTAAAGTATAATTCAATCCAAATAATTTACATGCCACATTAAGCATAAAAACAATATCATCATGTTCCACACCATTGTTTTATCCTTGAGTGAGCGACTTACTTTAAGATAGACACAACTATCATCAACCTACTTTAAGGAGACTCATTGCAAGAAACTTCCTGGTCTAATGGTGCAAAACTATAAAAGCAAGCAAACATGATATGTATCTACATGAAGGGTAATTATCCATGTTACCCTGAGTTGTTGATAAACCAATCATCATCATTTCCCTAAGTATCTGCCTCTTGTAAGTGGTTGCCCAAATGGATCCACCAAGGAGAACACCTGGTCTTGCATCCATAAATACATCAATAGTACCATATTCAGAGTTTCCAAAAGAATGCAACATTCCATCATATATATATATATAAAGGAGACTATGCCATTAAATCTTCATATAAATACATAGTTCAAATCACATAAAGGGTTATGTCTAAACAGGGGTATTACAACATGTGTTAATCTTGCTTATAGGGATGTATCTGAGAGCCTTCTACTTGCTATTGAATTATTTTTACCACTTTGGGAGCCTTAGAGATGATATTAGGATTGCCACTTTGGTCTCTTTTGTGGATGTCATTACTTAAAAATCTCGGGATCATATTTCTCTTGGGCTCAATATTTTTGGAAGGCTTTGGATGATGTCACTTCTCAAAAATCCTAGGATCATCACTCTAGTTTTTTTCCAGGATCATTTGCTTTTTCAGAGTCACCTTCCCAAAATTCTATGTGGGTCATGCTAATGTTAGCACCTATAAAGTTTGATATTTCTCCATTCCAACCTTTATGCTACCCAAAGTCTAGGATTGATTTCTTTTGGATTCACTCCACCAAAATCTTAGCAATTTTTTGGCCTAGCTAGTGTACTTTGTTTGCCAAATTCTTTTGCAATCCCAATCATTCTAAAAACTCTTAGCCATTTTGTTACTTGGACTTGGGTTGATGTATTGTGCCCTCGACTATTCATTTCTCCAAAAATAACAAGCTTGGGCTTGTGTTGGGACTTTGCCTTAGCAAAATTTAACAAAATCAAAATTTTGTCATTGCTTGCAAAAAGAAAAATTGTCGAGGCCCTAATTTTAAACAATATTATTGACACCTCTCAGGTATTTTTTCTTACAAAAAGAAGAATATAGCTATCCATTTTCATTGGGTTATGGAGTCAAAAGGAATAAGAGATATGAAAAATAGAAGGGGAGGGACACTTTAGAAGATTTTGTGACAGAAAGAAGAGGTGAAGAGTGAGAGTGGATGGTGGTAAAATAAGTAATTTGAGGAAGGAAAATAAATGGGGGAAGAGGATATAAAAAATGAAATAAGAAATGATGGAAAAAATAAAGTGAAAATGATTGGAAAAGGGAGATACCAAGACTATACCTGAGTGTTGAGATTTGTTGAATTTCTATTGGTGATGTTCAATGCTTTCCTTCAGCTTTGATCCTGACCTTTTTGCCTTATTGATATTTGTTGATTCAACACTTCAAAAAATAATAAGGCAACAAGGGTGAAGCCTCTCTTATTTTATTGAGGGGTGCTCCTAAAACTTGGCCTTTATGTTCTTCTTTGTTCTAGGTGGAATAGTTGAGAGATATCACATGATGGGACACTTATCTTTGCATTTTTAGTTTGTAGTTTTTGTAGATTGAAGAGAAAATTCTATTTGGTAAAGCTTCCTTGAAAAGATTACCAAGTGCCCTAAATTTGTAGGCCTGACAAGATTATTGACCTCTCAATATTTTATTTTTCTATTTATTTTTTGTCCTTGAGCTTCACTCTTTTGGTATAATTTTGTTGCACTTGAGAAATAATGAAACCTAATTGCCAAAAAATGTTGTATATACTGGCTCACATCATGGGTTGAGAGGTGAACCTACAACTACAATTTTGGTATAGACATTATCAAGGGAGGAGCCCCTTTAGCTAACATCGAGATGGTTATTGGGCTGCCATCAAATGACAATGTCTACTTTAGCTATCACTGGGAAGGCTAATATTTATCCTTGATTGATTTTGACATGGTACCAGACCTTTGTGGCACAAGAATATTTAGGCTTGTTTGTAATCTCCTTCTAATGCCCTCCCTTGTGAGTCTTTCCTACCTTGATAATAATATAAATGTGGGAACATAACATAGGATTTGACCTTATCATTTATTTTCTTAAAATTGCACAAAATTCTAACAATTATGAATGATCTATTCTTAGATATTTATGCAGTATTGAGGGGAGGGGATCCTTCTATATGTTATTTGCTTATGTAAAGTCAACTAGCTATCATACCAGTTCTCTTTTCTTTAGCTTGTCTCTTGCCAGTTCATTTCCAAGGACCTTTTTAATGCAGATGTATTGACAATCAACATGATTACTTGTCTTAAAACTCCTCTTCATGTGCAATTTATTTGATGTTTTCTTCAAAGCTTTACTTTGTGATTGTATTATTTCATTATCTATTCATCTAATGACCTTATTACATTTAGTTTTTACCAAATTTTACTTGTCGCATATGTACACAAATTTTTGGCATGCCTCTCCATGCTAGCAATGTTGAACCTTGTCACTTATTCAAAATCTACAATGACATTAACTCTATAGTCCCAAATTTCTACTTTTCTTACTGATTCATGACTTGGAACATGTGGTTTGTTTTGGCAAAGAGTTGTTGTCAAATTGGTTTTGAGCAGTCATGAGTTCGAAATCTAGTCGAACACATGACATTAGGACTTGGTATAAATAATATTTCTTGAGAATGTGAGTCATTTTCCATCTTTCCCATGTGTTTTGGTCCCCATGCTAGGTTTAATTTTTCTATTTCATGAGTTCCAAGGTTCAGGAGAATTATTGCCTTGGGATGGAATGTATAACATTCTTCAGTTCTCTGTGATTTTTCTACTAGTTGTCCTAGATTTCTCAAGTGTGTTTGTTGGATCACATACTTGGCCAAGCCTTAAAACTGTTTATTGATAGACTCTAGATTTTACTAATTCCCCATGTTTGGCTTAATAACCACATCAAGACTAATCATGGACAACTTGTTCTACATTAGCTCTTTCCTACCTTTTAACTAGTCTGCTATCTCCATCTTGGAATATCCCAAAGCATTTTTTGGTATACTTACCTTTTGCTCTTTGTACCTCTCAATATGGTAAGGGAATAGGTTTTCATCATAGATCTAGACTATTATTTGTATGTAGGGAATGAGTATGTGAGTATGATATTATGCCAGGTATCCTCCCAACTATACCATAAACTTACTTGATAGGCACAACGCAAATAGCAATGACAAATCAACCATCACTACGTCCTGAACTACTACAAGGTTTGGTAATTTGTGCAAACTAGTGTTGGGACATATTTCACAACTTCCATTTTCCAAACTAGTGTTTTGTTTAAGCGAAATATTCTATAATTAGCCTTAGAGTATTCTAAACCCATGGCATCATATAATTACTAAGGCATGATTGTGACAATGGCTTTCAGATCCATTATTCAATTATGCAATACCCAACCTTCCATGCATAAGGATAAATAAAAGGATAAAGAATTAGTCTTACACATGTTGAGATATAGTTGCTTATATGTTGTCTTGAAGAATGAGAAGGTAATTTCACCAATTTTCAAAGTTTTGAGAGTTGCTTCTACCAATTTAACCTCCCCAAATATTAATAGAATTTCTTCTAATCTCTTTAATTATTTCACATTGCTATCTCTAGCCTTGTTTAGAAGCTTGAACTCTTTTTGAGATGATCGCTTGGACTGCTCTTGATGCTTCTCAATCACTTCCTCCCTTTGTGTCTTGGTTATGGAGGGGTTATATAGTTTTCAATAAGCCTACATCCTTTGCTCATATACTTGTGGTACTTTTTAGGCTTGTTTATGTTATAGATAACTCTAGTGTCTACCCCTCTTGTTGCCTTCCTTATGGACATAGTGTTTCTTCTAGCTCTTCCTACTTAGTCTATCTCCTATATTGATCCATTTTTTATTCTGTAGAATATGATGGCTAAGGATTGTGTCCAAACTCTATACCTAGATTGACTAGACAAACCATGGAGTATTTTTTAGCTATAAGATATTGCTCTATATCCATCACCAAGGCTACAAGTTCTCTTGATTCTTGGGCTATGATTGGTCAAAAATGAGGCTAGTATCCTTGATAAATATTACCATTGTAATGACCATCAATTATAGAATACCTATGCTTGACTAGAATAGTAGATGTTCTCCATTTTTGGCTTCTAGCTACGATGAGGTATTTTTTATCAACCTCATCGATTAACATAATTTGATCTTTTGAGATAGAGAAAGGCTATTTTTTAGGGCATACTTTAAATCCCACTTAAACATTCTATTGCTTCATAATTTCAAGCTCATTTGACAAGTGCTATACCATGACTCTTAGTTATTATAACAATTTAGATTCTAGGGTGGGCATGGTGGGTACAATAATTGTTGGGATAAGGGGTGGAGGGAATGATTCATAAGATGTATCTAGTGAAGGGAAGGGTAGATATGGAAAAGGATCTTATGATATTGTTAGGTAGATATGAGGCATATATATCATAGTAACCCTAGGAGGAAGATTCCCAATTGAAATGAGTATATTCTTTATTGTGATGGCAACTTGAAAATTTTGTGGGAACCTATTTTCATTGGATTATCAAATTTGAGGCCTTAAGTTTGGGGTAAAGGAATGATGTTAATAAATTTAGGCTTAGGCATTAGATGACCTTATGTCCTAAGGAATTATTATCTAGGTTCTTCTAAACTAGATATTAAAATCGGTAAGGGTATTTTGGGCATGGCTTTGAATGAATAAAAACTGAGCAAGTAGCATGAAAGATTCCCCTATATCATCAAACTCTTATATGAGAGGTGCAACAAGGTCAAAACAAATCCTAATACCATTGTCTTCCAGTGATCAGGACCTTGTCAACAATTTTTTCTTAAAAGAGAGTGCAAGAAGCCTCACAATTACATCCTCGTGGATGATTTCATAAATGGTTTCCAAAGTAGCAACATCTTTATAATGCTCGTAGGTGGCCTTTTCACTACCATCATAAGATGGTAACACTTTGAATGTGGCTTGAGGGATGTGGTGGAGATTAGGAAGGTTGAGGGGTCCAATTCTATTCCAATCAGGGTATCTCACCATGGCCTCTTGTAGGATGTATCAAGATGTCTAGAAAATCATAAATCTACAAGATATCTTTAAGCTATTTTTACCTCTAATCTTATCACCATCTAGTTATGGGGTTATTTTCCTTAGTAGAGTCACCAATATCTCTGGTTCTTCAACAATGGAGTCATCAGGTGAACATAAATGTTGATCTTAGAGAGAAAAACTTCACCAAGATTCTAGTCTATTAGGTTTTGAATCTTGTTCTAAATTCTTTGTGAGGCAACCAAATTGGTTTGGTCCCATCGAGCATGCCAAAAACTCTTGGTCAACATGATAGGGACATAAAAGTTAAGCTTTTAAAATTTGATTAGTCCTACATGTGATTCTTTGGTGAGATAAACTACGTTGGTTTAGTCCCACCAGACATGCCAAAAAATCTTGGTCCAAAATCTATCGAGTATGTGAGATGCATCCTATATCTCAGCCAAAATTGAATGACTAGGATTTATCCTAAGCTCAACATTTAGAGAAGGTCAATTACTTAAAATACTAAATAAATTAAAGAAAGGTTTAACACTAAATATAGAAATACAATGGTTAGAACAGGGGAAAGGGTTTAGAGAATATTTTAAATATGGATGGGATACAACATAGCAATAATGAAATATACTACACAAATATCTTCACAACCAAAGTAAAGTAAATCCTAACAAACTAGCCAATAATGATAGCATCACAAAGTTCATTAAGAGTAGATCATACATCTTAAATATTCCAAAGACTTTATAAAAGGTAATCTAGATAGCAATCCAATTATAATAGAATTTTCTTTAATAGAATTCGCCATTCATAAAGCACTACACAAAAATGCATTAAGGTGCATAATTCATATATATATAAACCTAAAAATGCTATCTCTAATGGAGGCCAAACAACTTTATGCTTCAGTTGGTTAGAACAAATTATATAGTATACAACAAGCAAATTCTAAAGAGCCAACTCTTGTACTGAGGAGATAATTGCTACTTATAGAATTACAATACTTTTTATTATTCTTGATTATTACAATGAGAGTCATATTCAGGCCTAACATGGGTAGGTATAGTCTGGCCAACACGCTAGAAGAGCATGGTTATCATTTTCTTGCTCAGTCCAGCTCAACCATATTGATTCTATTGAACATGTGTTTGATATTGATTTTTCCTATAACTTAAAGTTCCTACATATTTAAGAGGTATGAGTATCTCTAGAAGTTGCATCTTTTCACCACTATGCTTTTTTGATACACTAACTTGTTAGAGGTGCCAGCTAAACCTAATCATTTGAATGGGTGACACATTGACAAGTATGAATCTTGTTGAAAGGGACATATTTGAGAGCCTTCTACTTGATGTCAAATTCTTTTGACTACTTTGGGAGCCTTGGAGATGAGACCAAGATCACCACTTCAAGATTTTTTGTGGACTTCATTGTTTAAGAATCCTAGGGTCATGTTTCTCTTGGGCATGATATTTTGGAAGGCTTTGGATGATGTCACTTCTCAAAAATCTTAGGGTCATCACTTCGGGTTTCTTTGTTTTGGGATCATTTGCTTTTTTGAATTCACCTTGTCAAAATTTTATGTGGATCATGTTGACATCAACACCTGTAAAGTATGATATCACTCCTTTCGAGCCTTTACACTTCCCAAAGTATGGGATTGATTTCTTCTAAAAACGCTCCACCATAACCTTAACAATTCTTTGACCTGGCTAAGTGTATTTAATTTTACTTCTTTTGTAATCTTGGTAATTCTAAAAATAACTAGCCATTTTACAACTTGGCCTCAGGTTGATGTATTTGTGCCCTCGAATCTTCATTATTGTAGAAATAAGAAGCTTGAGCGTATGCTAGGACTTTGCCTTAGCAAAATTTAGCAAAATTAGAATTATGTCACCACTTACAAGGACTATGTATGTGGGCCATAATTTTGACCCACAATACCAAGAATACCCCATATGTGGAGATAAAATGGGTAAAAAAGGTGAGAAGATCTTATTCAAAGGAAGAGCGCTTAAAAGAGATGGAAAATGATATTAACTTAGGGATTCAGATGATCATAGACTCAAGTGGGCATAAGCCCACAACAAAACTTAGGAAATGAAGATATTGTCTTAGAATATTAGGGGAATGAATGCCCCTAACAAATGTAGGGTGGTGAGATCCTTGATTAAGGATAATCAACCTGATATGGTTCTATTATAAGACACAAAGTTGAATGCTACAAGGTGGGAGAATATTTAGAAAAAAATATGGAAGAAAGGTGATAGTGGTTATGTGGAGGTGAAGGGGCTTTAGGAGGAAAGTTAAGTTTATAGAATTTTTATACCTTTGTAGGCAAGTCATCTAATAACCTTCTAAGTACTTATATAACTTCAAAAATTTCAAATTTGACTTTCCTCATTACAAATATTTATGCTCTAAATGTGAACAGAGATAGAAAGGTGTTGTAGAAGGAATTGGATCAGATGGGATAGTAGATAAGAGGTCTAATATGAATAGTGGTAGGGGACTTCAACATCCCTTTGATGCCTAGAGAGAAGAAAGGTGGATTCCCAGGGCTTCTTGAAGAGCATGGATGATTTAAGCAATTTTTTTTAGAATTTGGCCTATATGATGCTAATTTAAGAGGTAATTATTTTACATGGATGAATGGGAGAATAGGGGAAAACCTAGTCCAAGTGATTTTGGACAAAGCATTGCTCTATATGGAATGGTTTGATAGTAACCATGAGCACTTGTTAGCATATCTACCTAGGATGAGATTTGATCATAATCCACTGTTATTTAGCTAGTTTGGTGAAATATAGAAAGGCAAAAGCCCTTTCAAGTTTGAATACATATGGCTTCAACACCCAAATATTTATGCAAAAGTGGATTCATGGTGGAGGCTTTCGTTCCAAGGCTCTAAGATGTTTATTTTGGTAGGGAAACTCAAACATGTGAAGAAAGAAGTGAAGACTTGGAACAAATAAGTCTTTGCAAACATCTTTAGATAGAAGGAAAGCCTTAGGTAGGAACTAAGTTTATTCGACGAGGAAGTGAGGATGATTGGGATGGACCAGGCCCTATATGATAGAGAGAAGAATATTTAGATAGAGATTCACACTATTATCTTGAGAGGAAACTTATTGGAGGTGAAATTTAAGGAATAAATGGATTATGGAAGGAGACAAAAACACAAAATTCTTTCACATTTTGATGATGAAGCATAAAAGTGTTGGAAGGATTTATAAAATCCTACATGAGGATTATGAAATAGTCAAGGGTGAATAAAGGATTAGGCAAGAGGCGATTGAATTATTTAATTTGTTGCTATCAAAGGAAAGGGAGAAATACTAGGAAGCCATGGAAAAAATTCTTCAATATATATATCAATGAGAATGTCTAGAGGAATGAATGAAGAGCTAGTGAGAGATGTTAGTGAAGAGGAGATGAAGGAAGTGGTCTTCTCCTTAAGGAAGGACAATTATATAGGTCTAGATAGTTTCTAGGTAGGTTTATTCTAAGTCTTTTGGAATATAGTAAAGGAGGATTTTATTAGAAGCAATTCGAGAGTATCACCTTTTAGAAAAATGTTTTAAGAAAAATTAACACATTTTTAGTGCTCATCCCAAATAAACAAGGATAGAAGGGATTAAAGAACTATAGACTGATAAGTTTATATAATGTAATTTATAAATCATCGCTAAAGTGATAGAATTAAGGTTGAAAAAATTCCTCCCAAAAATTATAGCACACCAACATAGGGGTTTTATGAAAGGAAGAAAATATTCAATGGTGTCATCTCTCTCGATTAAATATAGAACTTGATAGTATAGAGTAGGAGGGAAGGAATGCTACTGAACCTAGATATGAATAAAGATTATTATAGGTAAAGGGGGAGGAAGTAACCAAAAACACCCAAATATATCATATTAAAATAAAATCAAACAACATATTATTTTTATGCCAAGTATATATATTACGCAAATGTAATTAACATAAAATTAGAGAAATTCAAATAAAAAATTAAGGTAAGATAGAAATAAAGCAAACCACATAAAAGATACCAAGATTACGTGGAAAACCATGTAAAGGGAAAACCATGGCCAAAATCGTATCTCCACTTTTGTATTATCTTCAACAAAATATACAATCCTTTTCCTCAAATATGATTGATGCAAATCACCAATATCTCAAGTAAACAATAGTGTCTCACAATTAGCTCACATAGTTGACTCAAATATATAGTTTTTGCTATCTTCTCGTTGGAGAATAGTCATGGAGAAAAACCTCCAAAATGTGTGCCATCACACTCATACCACATGCCACCACACCTATGCCACATGCTACTACACTCATACCACATACCATTATGTGCCCCACACATGCCACCACACCTATGCCACATGCTACCACACTCATACCACATGCCACCACACCTATGCCACATGCTACCACACTCATGCCACATGCCATTATGTGCCCCACAAATGCCACCACACTCAAGTCTCATGCCATGTCACCTTTGACATTGAGTTGACTAGAGTTGGACTGGATATTGGAATTATTTTAATTTAGCAATTGTAGGAATAATAATATTAAGGTGTAGGATAAAATAAACATAGGTATATAGTTATTTTATCTATATACCTTAATATATTAGTCTAACCTAGGTGTGTATACATATTAATAAATATATATTAAATACCTATCTATTTAATTTATATTAAAGCATAGATGCCTACTTAGGTAAATTTACAATATAATCCCAAAATTAGATTATTTGTTCCAACACTCCTCCTTAATCTAATTTTGGGGTTATAATACAGTTTTACAAGAGGTGAGATTCCAAAGAACCAATTTACCAAGGAGCATACATTTTGGCAAAGACTTCTTGAGCAATGGCATAGTCGAGATTCCAATTTGTGTGGCAATAGGTAAGGCACCACCCATCAACATGGATCTACTGAAGAAAAACATGGTATAGAGTCAGTAATCATATATATAAAATATGGTATGTAAATAAGGTTTCCATCAATATGGAAAACATCAATAATAAGTGGCATATATATATATTCCATCAACATGGAAAACATAACATTCATCAACATGAAAAAATAGAATCCATATGTCGAGTTGTAGACTCTCACATTTAATTTGTCAATCCAGGTTAGATTTAAAGAATAAAAAGCCCATATAGATTACTCCACAATTCTTAATCGTTGAATTTATTCCATTCTCTTAGTTTCGTTTGCAGGAAATAAAATTTTGCAATAAATGAAATGATGCTTAATTAAAAATGCAATTTATGATTTAGTCTAAGTCTATTTATGTGGATCCACGTTATGATCTAACAATGCATTATTTATTTAATATATTTTATAATTATATATTATGCAAATTTAATAAAATTTATGTTCTAAATTTATTCTATGTTCTAATTCTATCTATCGTGTTTTAGGGGAAGAGATTTAGGGACTAACCTTTCAAAGTGGGTGTCATGACCCTCCCTAGCGGGCTTTTTGGCATAAAGAAACAATGTATTAATTAATGATGCTTTAATACCTAGTTTGAGCAATTGAACCAACTATGTGATGTTTAGTTGATTTGGAAGAGCATGGTATTGCTGACATATTGCCAAATATGCAAGATCAGGTACACTCGTAGGTGGAAGAAGTAGAATCATCCACTAGAAGTGGGGGTACTTAAGGTTGGGGAAGTGATGATTAAGGCAACTTGAGGGTAACATTGATGGATACCTTCATATAGGTATGCATTCGATTAGGGATAATTGTCAATAGCTAGCCACCTTAAGCCTCAAGTTGATAGCCTAGTAGCTATCATAAATTCTCAGGCTGAGATGGGTGACTGAGTTGACGAAAATACTCCCTCTTTTGTTTGATTGTATTTTACTTCATCACTATCTGCATTAGTGGTTTGGGAAATAAAAGCATGCATAATTTGGTTGCATTTGAAAGCTCCTTGTTTTGCTTAAAACCTCTTACTCTCTATTTTATAAATAATAGAATTTTTATTTTAAAATGATAATAAAGTTTCATTTTATAAATAATAGAAGTTTTATTTTAAAATGATAATAGAGTTTCATTTTATAAATAATAGAAGTTTTATTTTAAAATGGTAATAAAGTTTCATTTTTTTATTGGTAAAAGGGGTTTTGAAAGGTTCTTATAACCTTTTACAAAATGGAGATCATCTGGTGAAACTCTCCTTAGCAGAAAGAAATAAGAAACATTAGCCCTTTATAGGTCATCAAAGAAAACACCAAAAAGGAACTTGAAGGCCCTCGTAGAGGCGAAAGAGGGAGGCCAAAAAAGATACAAAGAAAGACCACATAGGGGTAAATAGGAAATCAAAAGAAAAAAGATAAGGCACAACAGTAGCAAAAGGTAAAAACCACAACAACCAAACTAGTTGTTAGGGTGACCAGTGTCCCGATCGCTAGTAGGACGATCAATGCCCACCAAACTCTTGAACTCCTCCAGTATTTCGTATTGATCCTTGTACTTGTCTAGGAGATGTTAGGCTATAGTTGTATAGCATATTTTATTATTAAATTATTTATTATTCGCATATAGTGGCTTATCTTTTAGATGCCATCGTGCTGTAATATTGTTAGTACATGCCTAAGTTAGACTATGCTTAAATTAGATGATCAAATATTTTTTGTTTGATCATTTTTAGCTTCATCTTGTTACAAGCTATTCTAAGCCTATCCTATTGTATGAATCCATATTGAATTAATAAAAAGAAGTTGATTCTAACCAACATTGATATCAGAGCATGCCTTAGTCCTTTGGGAATTTGGGTATGACTCATTTTATGCCAGTTGAATACAGTAATAATCCTTTGCTATTTTTGTGCCTCCCATTTAAAAAAAGGGTCAATCCCCTATTTACTCTGCAAAATTTGTTGTCATAATTTCATTGCATCAAGACCGTAGAAGCGTAGGCCCCTGGGCAGCTTGTTGTAGCTTATGCGTAGTTAAAAATACCCATCACACTGGTCGTAGACCATGATCAGACACTTCACAACCTGATCCATCACTTAGCTAACATTATGTATTAGCCACCATCACTATGGATGAATTACCCCCTCTGCCATACTACAAAAGAACTTTAATTACTGATTGCAATCCCTGACACTCGCACTCAACCGAAGATAGCCTATTGCAGTAATGCCGTACAACCATAACCACTGATCAAATCATGAAGGCAGGTGGAATCATCTAGACACCTCGCTTGTAGTATGACCTTGTAGAAGAAAAAAATTATAGTAGACCATTATCTAAAGCCCGTAGCCCAGATCATCTTGTGCATGAACAAATCAGATAGTTCTACCAGAAATAGAGTGGCACACAGGTGAATTTTGTAGAGCAATGCACAAGCGAAGGCTCAAATCACCCACACGCAGAGAAAAATAGAGGTGTACATGAAATAAAAACAAATCAAACTTATTTTTCTAAGGTTTTCAGATCATCCAATCATAATGCTCAACACAATAACCAATTATGAACGGAGCCACGTGGTAGATCTAATTTGACTAGTGGGAGGAAATGAGCGTGTGCCTATCTTGTTTTTTTTTGTTTTGGAAAATATTATCTCACATTTGGTGTGGGAGGGACTCATAAGTCCCTTATATGCATGAGCGTGCATATAGCTCTGTGATGAGCTGCTCATAACGCCTCCTGTGCAAGGTCCTAGATGCTAGGTGGACTTTGTAATGTGTATGATAGTTGATAACATTGTTGATCGTGCCTGTAAACTACACCCGATGGCCTGTTGAGTTCCTCAAATGATGTACCGAACAATGGAATTATTTACCTTGAAGGAGACGGTGCCCCTCCTAGTACGAAAAAAAAATATTCAATTTTTTTTGCATTTTTTTAAAGTTTTAAAAATTATTTAAATTAATTTATTAAATATTTTTATTATTAATTGGTTAATGTAATTAATTATTTGATCTTATTAATTTAGTTAATTTAAATTTTTATGCACATTGAGAAAGGTGGAACTCCAAATCAAATTCAAAGGTGCTACATCAAAACAAATAAAAAATAAAGGAGGCAACGTTTCATATTTTGTGCAACAATAATAAAACAAAATTGAAATGTTTTTTTTGCAAACTCTAAAGCAAAACTCAAAAAGGTACTACAAAACAACTTCAACACTTTGTACAAACCTTGTTATTTTGCAAAACAAAATCACGTAGGTGGAGTAACACAAAATTTTGTTGTTTTTTGCAAATAAAATTCAAAACAAGGGCAAAGATGTGAATATCATTTTGCAAATCAAAATTTCTTGCAAACATTTTGTAAAAATTGGCATTGTAAAAGATGCATTTTTGGTGGAATCTGACACCTTTCAAAAGCATACATTTATGGGCATGATGAAAATTGTAAAATGCATTTAATTTTTTGTTTTTGGACAAACATATGGTGGTTGACTTCAAAGTTGTAAATGGACAAAAGTGTTGCTTCATTACCAAGAAGGGTAAACATATTACAAAGACTTCCTACAAACATGGATTGTTTGTATTAGATGCTATCTATACTCCTCATGTTTCCATGGCTACCAACTCAAAAGAAGCTACTTCCTTATGACACAAACGGTATGGTCATATAAGTTCAGGTTATTTACTCAAATTGAGTAAACATGATATGGTGTTAGGTCTGTCCAACCTTTCACGTACTTTGTCTGTTTGCTCAGATTGCTTAACAGGGAAGCAACATTGAGTACCATTTAAATTGAGCTCTTCAAGAGCCAAAAGACCATTGGAGTTGATACACACCGATCTATGCGGACCAATGCCAAACAATTATGGTGGAAAGAAGTACTTTCAGTTGTTTGTTGATGAAAGTACTCGTGAAAGATGTGGGTTTTCTTTCTATAACTAAAGTCAGATGCATTACTGTATTTTTAGAAGTTTCAAAAGCATGTTGAGAAAGAATGAAGATGTTCAATCAAGGTCCTCTACTCAGATCGAGTGGGGGAATTCACCTCCAATGGGTTTTCAAAATATCTCACTAAACATGGGATAACGAGATAGCTTACTACAACCTATACTCCTCAACAAAATGGAGTTGCTGAAAGGACAAATCATTCCATCATGGAGATGGTTTGTTGTATGCTTACAGGTGCACATCTTGAGCAACAATATTGGGCAAAATTTGTCACTACAGCTATGTATCTCCTGAATTGAGCACCCATAAAAGCTCTTCAAGGAGTCACACCACAAGAAGCATGGAGTGGAAAATGTCCTCCATTTCTCATCTAAGAATATTTGGGTGCAAAGCCTTCATGCACATTTCAAAGAAGAAAATGAGAAAGTCAGATGAGAAAAATTTGCAATGTATCTTTCTTGGTTATGATAAATAATCCAAGGGATATCGATTTATTGACCTCAAAACCAAGAAGATTCATATAAGTCAAGATGTATTCAACAAAGCTCCCAAGTTGCATACACTAGAAACTAGCAAAGACACATCTCCTACTATATACCTAGATTTTGAGGAGCCTAAGTGAATGACTCCCTAAAAATAGAAGAAAATTCCAAAATGGTATACTAGCATTATAAGAGATGTGAAATTGGATACATCACTGATCTCACTTCAGATCAGCCATGCACTCGAAGCATGTCTCATCAAGAAAGAGAAGAAGTCAAAGATGTAGATGATGAAGAAGAAGAAGACAAGATTGAAGAGGAAGACTATAGTTTCATGACTATAGTTGTGGAGCATGAACCCACTTTAGTGCAAGAAGCCCTTAGTGTCTCTCAATGGAAGGCAACTATGGATGCAAAAAATATATCTCTTATGAAGAATAAAACATGGGAGTTAGTTGATATGCCTACTAGTAAGAAACCCATTGGCTAAAAATAGGTATAAAAAATCAAGTATAAGGTAGATAGAACTATTGACAAGCATATATCCCACCTTGTTGTAAAGGGCTATGCTAAAAAAGAAGGCATAGACTATGAAGATACATTCGCACCAACTGCAAAATGATAATCATTCATGTACTATGTGCAATGGCAACACAGTTTAGGTGGAAACTTCATCAGATGGATGTGAAGAGTGCTTTCTTAAATGGTGATTTAAAAGAAGTGTACATGAATCAACCTGAAGTATTTGTTGTACAAGGACAAGAACAAAAATTTTACAAACTGATAAATTCCTTGTATGGGTTGAAATAAGATCCAAGAGCTTGGTAAATAAAGATTGATAATCACTTTCTACAACATGGTTTCAAGAGAAGTCCCTTAGATGTTAATCTCTATTTCAAGAAAGTTGGTTCTGAAATAGTGATCCTTGTGCTCTATGTTGATGATCTAATCATAACTGGTAGTTCATAGGAGATGATTGTAGCAATGAAGGGTGACTTGAAAAAGTCATTTAAAATGATAGATCTAGGACTTCTTCATTATTTTCTTGGTTTGGAAGTTCTGCAAAAAAATAACCACATCAAGGTTACACAACTAAAGTATGCCAAGGCATTAATTAAAAAATATTGAATGATAGATTGTAAGCCCAAAGCAACTCCAATGGAAACAAGGTTACAATTGTCTCGATACGACAAATATCCTCAGGTAGATGGAAATCTCTATCAATAGTTGATTGGGAGTCTCATTTATATGATGAATACCAGGCTGGATTTCAGCTTTGTTGTAAGTTATATTTTGAGGTTCATGCAGGAACCTAAGGTCAGTCATTAGAAGGCAGTAAAGTGAGTTCTACACTATGTCCATGGCACACTATAATATGGCTTGGATTACAAGAAGAATGATAGGTTATTCTTGCAAGGATACATGGACTCATATTATGTTGGATCTATAGATGATAAAAAATCAATGTCAGGATATGTATTTCATCTTGGATCTGGTCTTATCTCTTGGTACAACAAGAATTAGCAAGTTGTTACACTTTCATCTACAGAGGAGAGAAGTAGTCATCCTAGCCATCCTTCAAAAATCTTTCATAATATCATGGAGGTCCTGGAGGTGACCTCGATCAAAGATGTTTGGCCAGTAGGAAACCCAGGAGGCCAACAGGGGAGGTTAAACAAAAGTCCCTTCTAAGGGGTGGCTCTTCTTGAATGCATTCTCTGATCTAATCTAAAAATAAAAATAATCATCAGAAAGATCATTATTTTTTGGAAAATGATGCTGACATGTGTGCATTTTTGGATTAGAAGGCACAAGAGTGCATGTAACCACTTTGTAACAGCTTTGTACAAGTGTAGGTGTAGGAATATTGTAGTTGTAACAGTCTTGAACTGTTACCTTGTTTGTAACTGCCATAGATTCTTTAGGTTTGAGTTCCAAGATAGATTAAGATGATTACTATTGCATTGTACAAGTTTTGTGTGTGAGAAAACATGAATTGAAGGAGAAAAATCAGTTTTTTCAGCCTGTTGCATTTTCCTGTATGTTGCAGTCCAGATTTTACAGAAAAGCTTGAACTGCCTAATTTGGAGGTGTATAACTTCTGCTGCATTTATCCATTTGCTACAAGTAATACACCGTTGGAAAGCCCTTTCCAAGATCTTTCCAACCATATATCACACTCCATATTTCATTCAGTATTTGTTCTTATTTTCACCTCTGAAAATCATGTTTTGTCCATTTTTTCCAGGCTCTGGGCAGACCCTGTATAGCTACCTTGCAGAGCTCATAAATTTTGACTCACAACTCTATTTTGCATGTTCTTTACACCGTTGGAAATCTCTCAGAATAATATTTCTATCCATATAAAATTTACCTCATTCTGATCTCGTTTGGACCTTCATATTGTGACTGCAGTGTTCTGTTGTTGAACTTTGGTGCTCTATTTCAGCCTTCAAATCTTCATTTGGAGCCTTCAAATATTCATTTGGTATCAGAGCTTTGTTCGGTTGGAGGGTTAGAATCACCTGTGGTATTCTTGATAATTTTTAAATTAATTTTGTGAGGTTTATTATAGGTTCATAGTTGTGTGGGTGTAATGGCCAACAACACTAACTCATTGCCAATCCCTGAGTTTAATGGAGATGACTATGAATATTGGAGCATCAAGATGAAGACCTTGCTGATGGGAAAAGGTCTATGGGATATTGTAGAATATGGGTACATAGAACCAGCATATTGGACCACACTTGCAGCAGCAGATAAAACAACAAAGAAGGATGCACAGATGAAAAACTCCTTAGCCCTTTACCACATACAGTCAGCCTTGGACAAGAGTTTGTTCCCAAGGATAGCTGACTGTAAGACAGCTGAAGATGCATGGAAGTCTTTAAAAGAAGGCTACCAAGGCAGTGACAAGGTTAAAGAGGTCAAATTGCAAACTCTAAGGAGAGAGTTTGAGAATCTCAAAATGCAAGAAACTGAGAATGTTGGTGACTATTGTGTGAGGGTGAAGGCAGTTGTCAATAAAATGGCAACTCTTGGAGTTAAGACAGAAAAAGAGGTCATTGTGAAGAAGGTTTTGAGGACTCTCACCCCAAAGTGGAATCATGTAGCCATTATTATTGAGGAGAGTAAATATTTGTCTACTCTTGAGTTTGATAATTTGATAGGATCTCTTATGTCTCATGAGGAGAGGCTAAGGGAAACTATTACTGCAGTTGATGAGAAGGCATTTGCTTCTAAAGCTACAATTTCAAAGGGTGATGGAGCAAGCTCTAGTGGACATGGAAATGGCCAAGGAAGAGGCCAAAATCAGAATTCTTCAAGAGGAAGAGGTGGTAGAAGAGGAGGAGCAGCAGGTAGAGGAAGAGGTAAATTTGATAAAAGAAACATACAATGCTATCATTGCAAAAAGTATGGACATTATGAGGAGTGTAGGTTGAAGGCAGGAAATGAAAGCAAGAGGGCCAACTATGCTGATGAGAATGAGGCTACTACAAGCAACCTCTTCTTGACCTACAACAAGGCTGATCAAAACCTTCAAGAGACTTGGATACTTGATTCTGGTTGCTCAAATCATATGACAGGAAATGGGGAGCTTCTTGCTTCCATGGATGAGTCCTTCAAGTCCAAGATCAAACTTGGAGATGACAAGGCTTTGGAGGTGGCTGCCAAAGGTGTAATGGAAGTGAACACAAAAGAAGGTAAGAAACATGTTCATGATATCTATTACACACCAAATTTGAAACATAATTTGTTAAGTGTAGGGCAGCTATGTGAAAAGAACTACAGGGTAGTCTTTGATGATAAGAAATGCACCATCTATGATAAGAACAATAGCAATAGGATTGTTACTACAATTCCTATGACCAACAACAAATTATTTCCTTTGAAGTTTGGAGGACAAGGGGGCAGCCTTGCTAATGTTGCTGTTGAAAACAAGAGTTGGTTGTGGCATCTCAGGTATGGTCATTTGAATTTTGCAAGTTTGAGGCTGCTAACTTCTCAAGAGATGGTTTATGGTTTGCCAAAGGTAGAGGAGCATAAAGGTGTTTGTGAGGGGTGTGCATTGGGCAAGCATGCAAGACAGAATTTTCCTAAAGGGAAAGCATGGAGGGCCTCATACCCACTCCAATTGGTCCATTCTGATATTTGTGGGCCTATGCAAACCAAAATCTTGGGTAACAACTCTTACTTTCTTACATTTATTGATGATTTTTCTAGAATGTGTTGGGTGTATTTTTTGAAGCATAAGGATGAAGCATTTTCTTGTTTCAAATATTTTAAGAATCTTGTTGAGAATCAGAGTGGTTGCAGCCTTAAATGTTTAAGGACTGACCGTGGTGGGGAATTTTTCTCTAATGAGTTTCTCTATTTTTGCAAAGATAATGGTATTAAAAGGCAACTCACTGCTGCCTATACCCCACAACAAAATGGAGTAGCAGAGAGGAAGAATAGGACTGTTGTTGAGATGGCAAGAAGTATGCTGTAAACTAAGAGACTTACCAATATGTATTGGGCTGATGCAGTCCGTACAATAGTCTACATACTGAATAGGAGTCCCACTAGCTCATTGGAGAAGATGACTCCTTATGAGGTATGGTATGAAAAGAGGCCCAATGTTAACCACTTCAAAGTTTTTGGTTGTTTGGCTTATGCTCATGTGGCTGATGAACTTAGGAAGAAGCTTGATCCTAAGAGTGAAGCATGTATATTTATTGGCTACTATGAAAATACTAAGGCCTATAGGCTTTATAACCCAAAAACTCACAAAGTGGTGGTGTCTAGAGATGTGATTTTTGATGAAGGGGGAGTATATGGTCATCAAAAACTTTATGTTGATGATGGCAGTAGTGGTGGAAGTTCTTCTAATATGCAGCCCAGTTCTTCTAATGTGCAGCCCAGTTTAAAATCAGTCCCACCAAGTCCACCAACCAACTCTTCAAATAGTCCCAAACAAAGCAGTTCTAGTCCCTCTTCAAGTGATGATTCTCCAAACATATTTTTAGATGTTATGAAGACAAAAAGGGGGAAAAAGGCACTTCAAATTCATCCTCCTACTCAGGTTTTGGACAACAATTTCCATAGAAGACTTACTAGAAGCCAAGCTCAAGAAATTGACCAAGTTGTTCAAAGGCTTGAGAAGATGCACATGTATGGTGATGAAGATGAAGGTGAGCCAAAAGGAGATGTTAATTATGCTTTGATGATTGTTGCTGATTTTGAACCTTCTTGTTATGAAGAAGCTTGTACTAATGGTGTTTGGATGCAAGCAATGCAAGAGGAGATCAATTCCATTGAGAAGAATGACACTTGGGAGCTTGTAGAACTACCCAAGGGAAAGAAACGTGTGGGTTCTAAGTGGGTCTATAAGACTAAGTATAATAGTGATGGCAGCATTGAAAGACACAAGGCTAGACTTGTGGCTAAAGGCTTCACACAAAGGTATGGAATTGACTATGAAGAAACTTTTGCTCCTGTAGCTAGACAAGAAATAGTAAGGATGGTACTTGCTTTGGCTGCCCAAAAGTAGTGGACTGTACATCACTTAGATGTAAAAAGTGCCTTCTTGAATGGGTATTTAGATGAGGAAGTGTATGTACAACAACCTCAAGGATTTGAGGTGAAAGGTAAAGAAGAACTTGTCTACAGGTTGAAGAAGGCATTGTATGGCCTTAAACAAACACCTAGAGCATGGTACTCTAGGATTGATGGATACTTTCAGTAGAGTGGCTTCAAGAGAAGCAAAAGTGAACCTACCCTATACTTCAAGAAAGAAGGTAATGATATTTTGCTTGTTTGTTTGTATGTTGATGATTTGATTTATATGGGTAGTAGTTCCAAGTTGAAAGATGAATTTAAGGCTGCCATGATGAGTGAGTTTGAAATGAAGGATTTAGGATTGATGCACTACTTTCTTGGCATGGAGGTGTATCAAAGTAAGGATAAAATCTTCATTTGTCAAACTAAATATGCCAAGGATATGCTGAAAAAGTATGACATGGATAGTTGCAAACCAGTCCCTACTCCCATTGCTCATGGTGAATTGCTATGCAAAGATGATGGGGCTGAAAAGGTGAATGTGACCAATTATAGGAGCATTGTTGGGAGCTTGATGTTTCTCACAAATACCAGACCAGATATTGCATATGTTGTCTCACTTGTTTCTAGGTATATGAGTGAGCCATATCTCTTGCATTTGAAGGCTGCAAAGCAAATTTTGAGGTATGTTAAAGGTACTGTTGACTTTGGCATACATTACTATCCTACTGAAGAGATGGATCTAGTTGGTTTCAGTGACTCAGATTGGGGCAACAACTTGGATGATCGAAAGTCTACATCCGGTAATTATTTTTCTCTTGGATCTGGGCTGATCACTTGGAGCTCAAGGAAGCAAGGATCAGTAGCACTCTCTTCAATAGAGGCTGAATATATTGTTGTTACTTCAGCCAGTGCTCAGGCCTTATGGCTCAGGAAAGTGTTGGAGGAGATAGGTGAGAAACCAAGTGGTCCTACTACAATTTTTTGTGACAATATGAGTGCCATACAGTTGGAAAAGAACCCTATCCACCATAGAAGATCTAAGAATTTTGACATGAAGTACCATTTCATCCGTGATATGGTGGAAAAGAAATTAGTTGAGTTGAGGTATTGCAGCACCCATGATCAGTTGGCTGATGTTTTCACTAAAGGTGTTGCTAAGGCTCAATTTCTTAAACTGAGAAATAGTCTTGTGATCCCTTTCAGCATCAAGGGGGAGAATGTTGGAAAATGATGCTGACATGTGTGCATTTTCAGATTAGAAGGCACAAGAGTGCATGTAACCACTTTGTAACAACTTTGTACAAGTGTAGGTGTAGGAATATTGTAGTTGTAATAGTCTTGAACTGTTACCTTGTTTGTAACTGCCATAGATTCTTTAGGTTTGAGTTCCAAGATAGATTAAGATGATTACTATTGCATTGTACAAGTTTGGTGTGTGAGAAAACATGAATTGAAGGAGAAAAATCAGTTTTTTCAGCCTGCTGCATTTTCTTGTATGTTGCAGTCCAGATTTTACAGAAAAGCCTGAACTGCCTAATTTGGAGGTGTATAACTTCTGCTGCATTTATCCATTTTCTGCAAGTAATACACCATTGGAAAGCCCTTTCCAATAGATTTCCAACCATATATCACACTCCATATTTCATTCAGTATTTGTTCTTATTTTCACCTCTGAAAATCATGTTTTGTCCATTTTTTCTAGGCTCTGGGCAGACCCTGTATAGCTACCTTGTAGAGCTCATAAATTTTGACTCACAACTCTGTTTTGCATGTTCTTTACACCATTGGAAAGATCTCAGAATAATATTTCTATCCATATAAAATTTACCTCATTCTGATCTCGTTTGGACCTTCATATTGTGACTGCAGTGTTCTATTGTTGAACTTTGGTGCTCTATTTCAGCCTTCAAATCTTCATTTGGAGCCTTCAAATATTCATTATTATTATTGAGAATGGGGGTCTTGCATTTTCTAATACTTTCTTTTTTCCTAGTGGTGGAGCACCTGGGTTTAGATTTTTGGGTACCCGGGATCCCCTCCATATTCATGTTGTAATCATGTTGTAATCCAAGGCTTGATTGGTTTTGGGAGACATAAAAGCATATCCGCTAGGACCACGAACGTAATCCATAGGTCTTGCACCCATAGTAGAAACCACAACACCCACAACTCTTCAAATTTTTCTTTCCAAAAGATATTTTTAGATAAGTGGAGACCTTGGTGAAGGGAAAAGAAGAGACTCCCTTATTTACATTCACCATAGATCACTCAATAGACGAGAAGAGGTATTTTGGAATATTGATGGTCTTCTTCCCATATAGGTGGTTGAGGAATGCTAGATGGAATCTCCTCAGGACTATACCTGGGCTATTCAAAGTGAAGTATTGCAGTATAGTTACCATGACCACATCCCAAGGTTTAGGAAGCATTTATCTAAGGATATCTCCTTTACCTCTGTCCAAGGTCTCCCTCTATATTTGAAAAGTGCCAACTCACCCTAAAGGGAGTGCTTTTCCCTATTGGTGATTTTACCATCATTTGAAAGCCCAATTATCTCTATAAGAAGATTTATTGTAATAGTAAAGATCAACACATGAATGAAGATGTTCCCCCCATACCAATTCTGAACAAACTCCAAAGATAGTTCAAAGTCACTACTGTTAAATAGTTGTAAAAAGTGGAGGAGGCCATGGTCCCTAAAAATATCCTAAACCAAGGTAGTTAGATGGAGAACAGAAGGCTCAATTTCAACCATGGATGCAAGGTTCGATAGCACAAGGAAAACAAAAGAGGATTGCAATAGCTCTGAATAAGGATAAGGGATTGAGCACAAAGTGTAGGGTGGAAGGTTGATGGATATAAAGGTAGAGGTCTATTCTATAAGACATCTCAGATTGCGATGGCATAAAACACATAATACCCATGCTAGAAAACAATGGGGTATAATTGCACTAAAAATGTGTCACTCAGCATGGAGGAAAAGACTTGGGTATGAAGACCCCAATGAGAAAGCAGGACCGGATTTTGTGGAACGCATGCTGAGGGAATTTGAGCGATTGATGGGATGACACCTACTTTGAAAGCAAATCCTATCATCAATGGTAGGAAAAGGTCCTAATGGGGTTTACGAAGATCCAAATTGTTGCCACCCGAGGTTTGATGGGGGTGATTCTCAATATTCTTGGCATGATTAAAAATATCTCTAAATATAGAGATGTTGGAAGGATTACCATCATGGAAAATGGCAATTACCATTTATGCAAGGTGATGATTAACCAACATGAGGATAACTAGCTACAACTCCATATAACACTGGTGGCTTAAAGTGGGATGCCAAGCTAGAGGATTAGGTTTTCATTTCTTCCATTAGGAGTGTAACTACCAAATGTGACTAGGATAAATATTGAAATGGAGGCTAAGCAGGAGATTACACATGAGGTGTGGGTACCTCAGAAAGCTAGAATACCTAAAATTGATGATGATTTGATTAGTGCCAACAACATCGTGAATAGATGTTCATCCACGAACATAACTGCTATATGCCAATGGGTATGGTCTCTTCATGAATTGAGCTGGAGGAGACCCACCATACATGACATCAACTGTCATTTGCAAAAATTCACCAATGACATACCCATTGAGATGATAGTTAAAATACACCTATAACATTCTTGTGATAATGTGTCCTCCACACATGACCTCCACACAAATTTAGATAGTATAAATGACTTGAGGCTCACCCCAAGTGGGATACGAAGAAACCACATGAATGGGGGAGTGGTGAATCCAATGGATGACAATATTGGTCAGATTCCATGGGTAAAAAACAATAGTGATGCCCCACCAAAAAACCCAGCAAGACATAGAGACATTACAGGAAATAAATAGGTAGAGTATTATCATAGCTAAGGAAGGGATGGAAATTATCACTCCAAATGGTGATATTGGGCTCAGAAACACCCATGTTCACAAGAAAATCAACTGCATGGTTTCCTTCATGGAAGAAGTGTTGGAAGGTGACATTGGTGGAAGATCTCAACAAACTTTTGGATTTATTAATCAGATTGGAAATGTTCCAGGAAGCATACTGTGTCCTTGTAATGCTTTAAATAATGTTCTTTGAATATCCCTTAATAATTAAGTTATAATACTGTAGACTATGTGACAAAACAATACATTAAAAGAGCGATCGAGCTTCAGCAAAATTACTTGATTGGAACCCCATATTCTCTATGAAATCTAGGAGGATCTTCCCTGTGTGATCTCTAAAAATACCCCTAACGCCAACCAACCCTAGGTTTCTATAATGTACACCCCTAGTTTTGAATTCTAGATGTGTAGGAGCACTGTAATTTTTTCCAATACTGGAAATGTTTGATATAAATAGATAATGCAAGTTTGTATCATGGACAAAAGTTACAAAATTTGATAGCTAGTTTCAACTAAACAATTATGACAATATGTGACTAGATCAAGAGGCCTTTAACAATTTCATAAACAAATAATGACATTATTAAATCTGTTATTGTTTCTATCAAATAATGGACTATTGTAGCAAACCACTCACATAATGGTTTCAACATAGAACAACATTCATTTGAGATTCCAATGAAATATCAAGCATAAAATACCTTGGAACACCAAGAGAATTTTTTTTTGCAGAAAAGAGTATGAATGTTTTGGGTACTAAAGCAACTGGGAAGCAAGCTCCTTGTCTCAATCCTCTAATGGGATGGTTGAATCTCATATGATATTCAAACCCTTCCCAAATCTGATCAACCACTGACCACTAAAACTTCCCCTTTGATTTATTTCAATGAAATAATATCGTTCTCATCACATAATAACCTGCAGTAGTGAGAAAAGTCATACCCAGAACTAAAAATCAAACCCTCATGTACCCAGAACTATGGCTGCTATTATAAAATTAATCCCTACAATAAGCATTCACCAAAGGACTCAAACATCATTGTCCTATATGCAAAGTTTCTCAAAGAAAACCCAAAACCAATTGTTGATTGCTCCGAGTGTTATGATCAAAAACATGGTACAACACACTTGTACAAAAAAAAATATACGACACACATATAAAATAATCCCTAACTCTTTTAAATCTCAAAAACACCCTTCAAGGGTCACTTAGGGCAAAGGATTTCAACTCAACAATGCCCATAAAAATATCTCTAAACCTTAATATAATATTTGATGATTTGTGTGGTAGCTAGGGATGAAAATGAAACAGCAATGATGTCTTCTTCAGCAATAAAATCCCTGCAAAAACTCAATAAAATAATTTATTGAAGGCTCAGTCCTTCTGAAAATGGAATTCAATGTGGTATGCCAGAATCCCAATATGAAGCTCAATAACTCTATGTATAAATCCCAACTCCAAAGTTCTGAATAATGAAGCACAATCCTAACTTCTAAAATGAATCCAGCTGTATAAACATCTAGGGGTGATCTTTCACACTTGAAAATGCTCAAATATAAGGGAGTTTTTTTTCCCCCAACAGTCCAAAGAGTCGGTATGTCGAAACTCCCAAATTCTCCTCAGAGACCAAAATCCAAAACAATATCTTTTTTTTTTAATCCCCCAAATGAGGCCCAACTCCAAAATATAAAGGTGCAATTAGGGTTTGGGTGCCCTAATTAGGGTTGCACATATTTTTCTATTTTTTATTTTTAATACCTTTAATTTATGTCCCTTTACATCATAAAGAGGGCAACTTCCCCCCCCCTTGGCCTAGGCATACCACTTTAAGTTGTTTTTAAGTTATAACTTAACGTTATAACATTATATTATAAAGTGGCCCCTTTCACATCCACAATGTTTTCATAATATAAAGTCATTAAATAATAAATCACTTTAATGGAATATAACTTCACCCATTAAAATACTGGACCTCTGCTCCTCAAAGCAACAATATGTGAATGGTTCCGGATACCCATTTCATCGAAGAATAATATTGTGTTGAAGTCGTCATCTGAAACCCTAAAAATGGACACTACTAAAAATAGCAAGTCCAGTAAAATGATATTCAAATAAGCCCAATCGATCGGTAAACATGAGCTCTCTATAAGATTATGAAGATAATACCCTCTCCAAATGGCTCCCCAACAACTAAATTAGCCTATAGGAGCTCGTGTATAAGCTAATCTCCCCAGTACATTGACTTCCTAGAAGAGGGGGCATTACAGTCTACCCTTCCCAAATATTTCTTGTCCTCAAGTAATGCCCAAACATAACCCAGTCAGTGGTCTACATCCCATATGAGGCCGCATAGAATACCTGGATCCCATAACAACCTCAAAAAGTACCCATCGAGCTGACACTACACCACACTGCTCCACACTACTCTAACAAGATGGAATTGCAGAAGTCCAACTGCAATAGTTTGATGTAATATCTCTCGAGTTTGGTGCCAATATGCTTGACTAAACTAGATCGAAATATCTCATACCACAACATAACCAAGAGATCAACATCACGTGCCACTACCAAACCAACACTAGGAGTGCCTCCATAACCATCACCTACCCAACTCAGCTCAGCACACGTACTCCAAAAGTGACCTGGATGATCCCATGCCACCCAATCAACTACAGTAGACCAAACACCCTCGGGGAATATGTCGTCCATCATCAAAATTAGCCAAGTTGGGTGTAAACTAATCTATATGACATTCGAAAAATCATCCACATCCCACTCCTGCAACTCAACAAGAAACTTAGCCTCATAGACTAAACTGGTATGCCCATAAAGTCTGAGCTCTGCTCCAAGTGGCATCTTCGACACAAGTGACTCAATCCAATCCACTCCTACACTCCCACTGATCATAATAAAATTGAGCCCCTGAGAAAATATTATGCTCAATACAAAAGCAGGATACTCAGTGAATCTCATCGGATAATGCCAACCCAAATGGTGACCAATCTCTGCTATGCAACCAGAAGGGTCAAAGATAGCAAGGATAGAACTGTAACTGGCCACCCAAAAAATATATCAGCCATAAGAAACTAAATAATCCATTGTGATACTCTGACTCCCTGAGTCAAATAGGACATCCCATGAGTACTAATGCTCCACAAACATCAATAAGTCTACTAGTCTCCAAGCCAGGCTTAGTACCTCTCTCCAATCCACTTGTATAAGCACAAATGGATAAATGACATGGTTTCTCAAAGAGTGAACAACAACATACCACTCCAACCCGTAATCAACCCTCATCCAAAACATGGTCCTACCATCATCCTCGAAGCTCAGAGATACAAGCATATGATCATGGGTGAGTGAACTCAACTCCAAAGTGGCCCTTCACCCTGAAACTACACCCGATCACAAATGGTCTAAACATCAACTGGCTAGAAGTCAGGTATGCATACCTGTATAACACATGACCACTCCACCTTAGCCTCTGCTGAGCCACCCAATTTATCATCTCCCTGTGATGTATCCACAAGGACAAACCCATATTCATCATGCTCAATATAAGAGTAGCATGAATATCTAGGCGTCAACAAAGAGTCCTCATGGAGTTCCTCAATTCCCTTCATCAACTGTTGAATCTCTATGCATCTCACCTCTTCTACTTGCCCCCTATTTATGGCTGCCTCTAAAGATTGATTCTCAACTTGGAACAATGAATAGTGAGCCAAAATGAGATCCAAAAATGATATTCTCACAATGACACTGAGAGGGGGGGTGAATCGGTGTAGCTATTTAAATTCAAATCTACAACTCTTAAAGCTGAAGCAAAGAGAACTTAAAAGCAGATAAAGCAATTATCACAAGAGAGCACACCACAACACACAATGTAACGAGGTTCACCAATTTGGCTACTCCTCAAGAATGACTGCTTGGACTACGGTCCAAATCCAGCCTTTGCAAAACACCAATTTTACAATCCATTTACCAACACCCACTGGAAGGAGCACCAACCCCTGATTTATCTGCACCAACAGAAAGGAGCACCAACCCCTATCCAAGCACCAACTTGGATTACAGTTTTGAATCTAGATGAATGACATAAAAATGCCTTTCCTTTTCCAAGACCCTGACTGGTCTATAATTTATCAAAACACAGTAAACACTTACGGCTCTGCTTGTCGCTCTCTTACAACACTCTTCTACCCTCTTTCGGTAGCACTTTCACACATTCAGCAACAACCTAATTCTCCAGGCAACTGCCCTTTTATAACAATATTTCCAACTTGAAACTCCTATTCTTCTGTGACTTCCATAATCCTTCATGCACCCTATTAATAGACACTTCTGAAAGTAACTCCTTTATCGCACAGTATTTTTGCATGCAACCTATTAATAGTTTTGTCTCTTGATTCAGATTTTAGTATAACTATCGCTTGACGGTTACACTGCTTTACGGCCCTGTAACTGCCATTCTATCTTTCATGCACTGTGCTTATTTTAGCTTGCATGATTTCTATCTATAACTGCCCCTGTAACTGTCACACTAACTCCAGTTGACTCTTCTTATTTTGGCTGCATGATTTTCCTCTACAACTGCCCCTTTAACTGTCGTTCTACTTCAGTTAACTGTCCGTAATCGTGCTATTGTGACCTGTCACGAAATCGTGACACTTCTGTCTCTTTGTACTCTTCTCGCCTTTTACCCATGAAAACATGACATGTCATGATATCGCGACACTTTTGCTCCTTGAGCTCTTCTTTGTCTCTTGCCAACGAAAACAAGACATGTCACGAAATCGTGACACTTTCGCCTCCTTGCACTCTTCTCTGCTTGCACTAGAGAAAACAAGACATGTCACGAAATCGTGACACTTTCGCTTCCTTGCACTCTTCTCTGCTTGCACTAGCGAAAACAAGACATGTCACAAAATCGTGACATCTTTCACTTCCTTGCACTCTTCTCTGCTTGCACTAGCGAAAACAAGACATGTCACGAAATCGTGACATCTTTCGCTTCCATACACTCTTCTCTGCAAGCACCAGTGAAAACACGACATGTCACGAAATCGTGACACATTCGCTGCCTTGTGCCTTTCTCTGTCTTTCGCCCATGAAAACACAACATGTCACGAAATCGTGACACATGCGCTGCCTTGTGCCTTTCTTTGTCTTTTGCCCATGAAAACACATGTCACGAAATCATGACACATGCGCTGCCTTGCACTCTATCTCCTCTTCGGGTCACGAAAACCTGACATGTCACGAAATCGTGACACTTTTTCTCCTTAGCGCTTTCTCTTCGAACCTGTCACGAAATCGTGACACTTTTTCTCTTAGCTCTTTCTCTCAAACATGTCACAAAATCGTGACACTTTTTCTCTCGAGCTCTTTCTCTCGAACCTGTCGCGAAATCGTGACACTTTTTCTCCGTATAATCCTTCATGCAAATTGTCACAAATCATGACACTTTTCTTTAACTCTCTTCTTCGAACATGTCACAAATCGTGACATTTTTCTTCTTTCTTCTAACATGTCACGAAATCGTGACAGTTTTCTCTCTCCTCTTTCTCTTCCAACATGTCGTCGAAATCCGTGCATTTTTCTTTTTCTTCGCTTTGATCATGAAATGAAACATGTCACGAAATCATGACATCTTTTTCTCTCTCCTCTTTCTCTTCGCTTTGGACTACGAAAATGAAACATGTTGCGAAATCATGACATCTTTTTCTCTCTCCTCTTTCTCTTCGCTTTGGACCACAAAAATGAAACATGTCATGAAATCATGACAGTTTTGCCAACATTTTCTCTCTCCTTCGATATGTCACGAAATCATGATAGTTTTGCCAGCATTTTCTCTCTCCTTCGATATGTCACGAAATCGCGACAGAAAACATGTCGCGATATCATGATAGTTTTCTTACTTGTCTTTTTCTTTGATCCTTTGAATCTGGGCCACTTCTATCTTCTTGGAAATTCACTGTACATGCTCTGATCGACCTCTGAACTCCTGTCCATTGCATCAATCGATCTATCTGTCTGTGTTGACAACAATGACAATACTTTTTGCTGCACCTTGCTCAACAATCTCCCCCTTTGGAATTGTTGGCAACACATGTGCAATTTCCTGTAATTCTTCTCCCCCTTTGACAATAATACCAAAGGGTTGCTGCAGACTCCCCTTGAGTCTATGCAAAACATTCTCGGACACACATTGTTATAGTTAGCAAAAATCATGAATATGAGCAAAACTATAAACATAGGCATAAATGCTCCCCCTGAGAATGTGATCCCAATTGATAGTCAATGCTTGGGAAATGTGACCACTCCCAACTTACTCCGAAGGTACTCAAAAACTTCTTTGGGCAATGGTTTTGTGAAGATATTCGCTACTTGCTCTGTAGTTGGAACAAAATCCAATTTAACCTCACCTTCTGCAACTTTATCCTTCAAAAAGTGATACCGGATTGCAATATGTTTGGTTCGAGAATGCATAACCGGATTCTTTGAGATGTTAATAGCACTAGTGTTATCACATTTAACCGAAATTGGCTCTTTGAAGTTAATACCAAGATCTTTCAGGGTTTGTCTCATCCATAAAATCTACGTACAACATGTTGTTGCTGCAATGTATTCTGCCTCTGCTGTGGATAGAGAGACTGATTCTTGTTTCTTGTTGTGCCATGCTACCAACCTGTCTCCAAGATAGAATGCACCTCCACTGGTACTCTTTCTGTCATCTATACATCCTGCCCAATCTGCATCAGAATATGCAATAAGAGTGAAGTCCTTACCTTTTGGGTACCATAACCCATACTCCATAGTACCCTTGAGGTACCTAAAGATCCTCTTCACAGCTGTCACATGAGTCTCTTTGGGACTAGCCTGAAATCTTGCTACCATGCATACTGCCTGTAAGATATCTGGTCTTGTAGTTGTTAAATACAAGCAGGCTCCCAATCATAGATCTGTACATGGTTTGATCAACATCTGGAGATTTGTCATCCTTGCTCAACTTGCAACTTGTTGTCATGGGAGTGCTAACAGGTTTACAATCCTCCATTGTGAATTTTTTCAGCATTTCTTTCACATATTTAACTTGAGAGATAAAAATGCCCTTTTCACTTTGATTAACTTGCAATCCGAGGAAATACGAAAGTTCACCAATCATAGACATCTCAAATTCTTTCTTCATTTTATTTGCTATGTCTCTACAATACTCATCCATGCTGCTGCCAAATATGATATCATCTACATAAACAACAAGTACAATAAGATGGCCATTCTCTATTTTGACATACAAATTGTTGTCCACCATACCTTTCTTGAACCCCTGTTGAATAAGATAGTTATCCAGCCTTGCATACCATGCTCGGGTGCTTGTTTCAGACCATACAAAGCTTTCTTTAACTTGCAAACAAAATTGGGATTGTCACCGAGTTGGAAACCATCTGGCTACTCAATGTAAACCTCTTCTTCAAGTTTTCCATTCAGAAATGCTGATTTCATGTCCATTTGATAAACTTTGAAATTCTTATGTATAGCTAAAGCCAGAAACATTCTGATTGCCTCGAGTCTAGCCACTGGTGCAAAGGTTTCCTCAAAATCAATACCTTCAACTTGAGCATAGCCTTTACTGGACCAATCTTGCTTTATTCCTTACAACCTGTCCATCTTCGTTCAATTTGTTTCAAAAAATCCATTTAGTACCGATTATATTTTTATTTGCTGGCCTTGGTACTAACTCCCAGGTTTTGTTTTTCTCAATCTGATCTAGTTCTTCATTTATTGCCTTCATCCAACTTTCATCTCGTGCTTGCTTCAACAACATTTTTGGGCTCAATGCTGGATAATAGAGAGTAGTTCCTTACTACTTGTTCTCCTTGTCTGAATACCAACTGTGGGGTCCCCAATAATTTGCTCTTTGGGATGATTTTTCTACCAGCTGCTTGTTTTAAATTTCTTGTTTTCTTCTACTTCTGAGTCAATCTCCTTATTCTCTTCTGTTCCCTTTTCTTCATCTCCTTCTATAACTTCTTCATAAATAGGGTATTTTTCTTCATTGCTAATTTCTCGTTCCCTACCTTCATCAACCTTCACATCGGCACTCTCCACAATTTTCTTTAGCCTTTTGTTATAGCATGTGTAGGCTTTGCTTTTTGTCGAATAGCCAAGAAAAATTCCTTCATCAACTCTATCTTCAAACTTACCAAGATTATCTTCAGTTCTTTTGATGTAGCACTTGCTGCCAAAGACTTTGAAGTATCTTGTTGTTGCCTTTTTGCCGAACCATAGCTCATAAGGAGTTTTGCTTTCATGTGTCCTCAACATGCACCTATTTTGGATGTAAACCATAGTATGAACTCCCTCTTTCCAGAATCTGTCTGCTATTTTGTTCTCTGTCAACATTGTCCGTGCCATTTCCTGCACCGTCCTGTTATTTCTTTCAACAACACCATTCTCGTCGAGGTGTCCTTGCTGCTGAAAACTGTCTTCTGATCCCATATTTTTGATAGTACTCTGCAAACTCCTCTGAGATAAACTCTCCTCCTCTATCTGATCTTAAGCATTTAATTCTTTTTCCTGTTTGATTCTCAACCAATTTTTTGAAAGTCTTGAACATTTCAAAGGCATCTGATTTAAGCTTTAAAAATAGTACCCATGTCATCCTGGAATAATCATCTATGCACAACATAAAGTATTTGTCACCATTTATGCTTTGTGTTCTCATGGGTCCACATAAATCAGTATGTATTAGCTCTAAAGGTTTGTTGGTGAAGTATTCCTTTGATTTAAATGTGGATCTAGTTTGCTTCCCTTTTTGGCATGAAGCACAGATGTTATTTAATGGTTTGCCAATGGTGGGTATATCTCTTACTGCCCTTTTTGAACTTATTTTTACCAGATTGTCAAAGCTAATATGACCGAGCCTCTTGTGCCACAACCAATTTTCATCTACCTGTCCAATCAAACATGCTCCTTCTGAAGTCTCTGAGAGAGTATACAGGTTTCCAGAAGTCCTCGATCCATTAGCTATCAGCTTCCCACTGTGAGCTTTTCTGACTTCACAACCTTGCTTCTTAAAAATGACTTCATGACCTCTGTCACAGATTTGACTTACGCTCAGTAAGTTGTGCTTCAAACCAATCACAAACAGAACTTCTTTGGAATTGATTTTTCCATCACTTATCTTGACTGATCCTTTGCCAACTATCTTGGCTCCATCATTATTTCCAAATTTTACCGAGCCCCCTTCATATTTCTAAAGCTTTTCAAATTTTTGTTTATCTCCTGTCATGTGACTGGAGCATCCACTATCCAATATCCATGGTGCAGATTTGTTCTGTGCTTTGAATGTTGTCTGTACAATCAAGGATTCCTTTTCTTCCTTGGGTCGCTCCTTTTCTTTCCACTCTGGTTTGGCTACAGTTTTTGTCACTTGTTTAGACTTTTCTTTGTCAGTGGCCTGTGCATGTTTTTCTGGGAATTTTCTGTTTTGCCTTAAACTATTTGGTTGAGATCTTCTTCCCTGATATTTATTTGCTGCATATGTGCTTCTACAGTTTCTTGCAATGTGTCCAAAGTTATGACAGTTATAGCATTCTACTGCATAATCCATCAAGGGTGAAAAGACATTTCTACTGGTGAAATTTCTTTGTCCTATATTATAAATGCAGTCTAAAATCTTATGACCGTAAGTATTGCATTTAAAACAATAACCAAAAAAGGAATGATTGAACCTGGGAGTTGGTCTTTGCCATTTTGTAGTAGGAGCCACAAATTTTCTTCTCCTTTGATGTGTGACGTTTGTGAATCCCTCATTGTCAGCACTCTTCTCGTGCCTGGCATTGTTGCTTTCTTTTGCATGATTCATTTTTCCTTGATCAACCTTGATCTTATCTTCTTTCTTTACTGGTTCTACAGTTATGGCCTTTGATCCACTTGACGATTCTCCTTCGACAAAGCCCAAGCCAAATTTGATGCCTGTAGTCCTCTGACTATTTATAATATTTTCAAGCTTTGCAGAACTTCCTTCAAGTTTGTGATAGCAACTCAATTTTTGATTCTTTTCTTCTAGCCGCATTCTTAAAATAACAATCTCTTCTTCTAGTTTGCTGCACTCATCTATTTTCATGGTTAATTGTACTTCGAGTTCTTCAGACATTTTCTTAAATTCTTCTGTCTGTACTTTCAAACTGTTTATTATGTCATTGGCATCCTCTAGCTTTCTTGAAACCTTTTTATTCTTTTTCCTTTCTGTACTCAACTCTTCAAGTGCAGCAACCAACTCACCTTCCAGATATACTTCAGCCTCATCCTTAAGGTTTTCATCACCTTCCTATTTTTCTTCTATTTTTTCTTCTTCAAATGCCATGAACAGAGCTTCACCTGTTTCTTCTTCAGAATCCTCACCTGAGCTTTCTTCAGAAGAGCTGACATTCTTGGATATGAAACTTTTCTTCTTGAAGTTGTTCTTTCTAAAATTTGGTTTCTTCTTCCAGTCACCTTTTTCTTGGTGTGACCCTTCATCATTTTTGGTTTTCTCATTCATTGGACATTTAGCTGCAAAGTGCCCGATGCCTCCACAGTTGAAGCACTTAAACGGTAACTTTCCTCTATATTTTCCTTTTCCCTTTATAAGTTTTCGAACAAAGTTAGCTTCCATTTCATCCGATGTCTCTTCATCCTCAGATTCTTGTTTAGTTTTTATATTTTTGTGTGCTTTAAAAGCAGCTTCTCTGTCTGTGGGCTTAGCTTGTCCTATTCTCATTTCGTATGCAGTCAAAGAACCATGCATCTCATCCATGCTAAAAGTATTGAGATCTTTAGCTTCTTCTATAGCAGAAACTTTAGAATTAAATCTTTTGTGAAGAGTTCTTAGTACCTTTTTCACGACGACCGCATCTTCCATTTCCTCGTCGAGTCCTCTAATCGCAGTAATGATTCCATTGACTCTCAAGCATATAGGCCTCTATGTTCTCATCGTCATTCATTCTTAATGCTTCGAACTGAGCTCGATGCGTTTGTAGCTTGGCTTCCTTGATCTTGCCGTCTCCTTCATGAATGCTCTTCAGTTTGTCCCACATGTCTTTTGCAGTTTTATAGCTCATGATCCTTATTAGTTCACTGTCCACTAAACCGCACATTATAGCATTCTGTGCTTTAGAGTTATTCTCAAATGGTTTCTTACCGGCAACATCGGTTGGAGGTATGGCGGGTATTGTGTATCCACTTTCTACTGACTCCCAGATGTCGTATCCCAGAGCACAAAGATATGTCTGCATCCTGATTTTCCAAAATGAATAATTAGTTTCATCGAACAATGGAGCTTTATTTGATGAGAATCCTTCACCACCTGCCATTGTGTTCCTTCCCAGATCACCTTAGCTGATTAAGCTTGTTCAAGAACCTTGCTCTGATACCAATTGATATTCTCACAATGACACTGAGAGGGGGGTGAATCAGTGTAGCTATTTAAATTCAAATCTACAACTCTTAAAGCTGAAGCAAAGAGAACTTAAAAGCAAGTAAAGCAATTATCACAAGAGAGCACACCACAACACACAATGTAACGAGGTTCACCAATTTGGCTACTCCTCAAGAATGACTCGCTTGGACTACGGTCCAAATCCAGCCTTTGCAAAACACCAATTTTACAATCCGTTTACCAGCACCCACTGGAAGGAGCACCAACCCCTGATTTATCTGCACCAACAGAAAGGAGCACCAACCCCTATCCAAGCACCAACTTGGATTACAGTTTTGAATCTAGATGAATGACATAAAAATGCCTTTCCTTTTCCAAGACCCTGACTGGTCTATAATTTATCAAAACACAGTAAACACTTACAGCTCTGCTTGTCGCTCTCTTACAACACTCTTCTAACCCTCTTTCGACAGCACTTTCACACATTCAGCAACAACCTAATTCTCCAGGCAACTGCCCTTTTATAACAATATTTCCAACTTGAAACTCTTGTTCTTCTATCACTTCCATAATCCTTACATGCACCCTATTAATAGAAACTTCTAAAGTAACTTCCTTTATCGCACAGTATTTCTGCATGCAACCTATTAATAGTTCTTTCTCTTGATTCAGACTTTCAGTATAACTGCCGCTTGACGGCTACACTGCTTTACAGCCCAGTAACTATTGTTCTATCTTTCATACACTGTGCTTATTTTAGCTTGCATTATTTCTATCTGTAACTGCCCCTGTAACTGTCACACTAACTCTAGTTGACTCTTCTTATTTTGGCTGCATGATTTTCCTCTACAACTACCCCTTTAACTATCGTTCTACTTCAGTTAACTATCTGTAATCGTGTTGTTGCGACCTGTCATGAAATCGTGACACTTCTATCTCTTTGTACTCTTCTCGCCTTCTACCCATGAAAACATGACATGTCACGATATCGTGACACTTTTGCTGCCTTGAGCTCTTCTCTGTCTCTTACCATGAAAACAAGACATGTCACGAAATCGTGACACTTTTGCTTCCTTGCACTCTTCTCTGCTTGCACTAGCGAAAACAAGACATGTCACGAAATCGTGACACTTTTGCTTCCTTGCTACTCTTCTTTGCTTGCACTAGCGAAAACAAAACATGTCACAAAATCATGACATCTTTCGCTTCCTTGCACTCTTCTCTGCTTGCACTAGCGAAAACAAGACATGTCACGAAATCATGACATCTTTCACTTTCGTACACTCTTCTCTGCAAGCACAAAAACCTGACATGTCATGAAATCGTGACACATTCGCTGCCTTGTGCCTTTCTCTGTCTTTCACCCGCGAAAACACAACATGTCACAAAATCGTGACACATTCGCTGCCTTGTGCCTTTCTCTGTATTTCGCCCACAAAAACAACATGTCACGAAATCGTGACACATGCGCTGCCTTGCACTCTATCTCCTCTTCGGGTCACGAAACCCAACATGTCACGAAATCGTGACACTTTTTCTCCTTAGCGCTTTCTCTTCGAACCTGTCGTGAAATCATGACACTTTTTCTCCTGAGCTCTTTCTCTCAAACCTGTCACGAAATCGTGACACTTTTTCTCTACGAGCTCTTTCTCTCGAACCTATCATGAAATCGTGACACTTTTTCGTTCGTACAATCCTTCTTGCAAATTGTCATGAAATCGTGACACTTTTCTTTCTCTACCTTCCTCTTCGCTTCGACCAAATGAAACATGTCATGAAATCGTGACATCTTTTTCTCTCTCCTCTTTTCTTCGCTTTGATCCTGAAACATGTCACGAAATCGTGACATCTTTTTCTCTCTCTTTTTCTCTTCGCTTTGATCGCAAAATGAAACATGTCATGAAATCATGACATATTTTTCTCTCTCCTTTTTCTTCGCTTTGATCCAAAATGAAACATGTCACGAAATCGTGACATCTTTTTCTCTCTCCTCTTTCTCTTCGCTTTGGACCGCGAAAATGAAACATGTCACGAAATCGTGACATCTTTTTCTCTCTCCTATTTCTCTTCCTTTGGATCGCGAAAATGAAACATGTCGTGAAATCATGACAGTTTTGCTAGCATTTTCTCTCTCCTTCGATATGTCGCGAAATCGTGACAGTTTTGCTAACATTTTCTCTCTCCTTCGATATGTCACGAAATCATGACAGAAAACATGTCGCGATATCGCGATAGTTTTCTTACTTGTCTTTTTCTTTGATCCTTTGAATCTGGGCCACTTCTGTCTTCTTGGAAATTCATTGTACATGCTCTGACTGACCTCTGAACTCCTGTCCACTGCATCAACTGATCTATCTATCTATGTTGACAACAATGACAATACTATTTCTGCACCTTGCTCAACAAAACATATTCTATCCACCTCGTCCTCTTTCTCATGAAAAGCGTCCAAGGTGACATCTGCAGCATTGATAGTTGTATCCTTGTCATGTATTACCTGCAAGTACGCTAATTTGATTTACTCTAGTGCATCTTTGATGTGTTTCAAATCAGCGAGAGAAACCACCTGTTCATATTGGTTTCTAGGGGCCTTATGAATGATGTCCTCGAGCATCCTCTTAGTGTCATTAGTGGTGGACAACACGTGCACTTCATCTTCAACAGACACTGTGAGTTAGTTCTTCCAATTATTTTCCAAATTGTCATGGTCATAAATATTATGCTGACTGCTACTATAATTCAGACAAAAATCAGAACTAACTTCATGAATTTCAGCAGTGTCTTCCAAAATTTTCCAAGTTTCATGTGCTTTCCTGTGTCCATCCTCATCAAACTCATAATTCACACAATTTGAATATGAACTACAATCAACATTAGACCCATCATTCGTCAAGTCTTCTTGGTTGTCCTGATGAGGTGAACCATCATGATAATCTGATCTATGATCAACAGCAAACTCAACTATGTTATGATTGGAAAAATCAAGTATAGGCTCATTAGAAAATGTTTCTATGAAACCTGTAACATCACCATCATGTGCATTATGTCTGTTTGATCCTAACTATAAATCACTTTACGGATCACCCAATAATATGCATCTCTCATGTGCATACATCATAATGGGTTGGATTTGAGAATACAACTAATGTTCACCTGTACTACCATCACCAAGATGTGATGGGTGAATTTCAACTGGTGTTGATATGGTGTCCTAATGAAGTACAATCTCATCATCTGTATGTGCAACCCTATCTACTAGATCAACCTATGAATTTTCCACACCTACCTCATGTGAATTTTTTTATTTTGGCTTTTCTTCTTCCCAACTCTCCTCGCTGTCTAGGTAGACTCTCAACTTCTTCTTACACCTTCTTACAACAATGTCAACCAATCTATGTGTTGCAGAATAATAAACCGTCCTACTTCAAATGGCTAATAACAAGGTTAACAGAGGCTACGAAATGGATTCATATTCATCAATGATTAAGGACATGATGTCCTCGATGTCACAACAAATAAACTCATCATGTTCCTCACCAATAGAATATATGAAATAATAACACATACAAAAGATATCACTATCACAATCCAAGTCAATCAATAGATTACTGGAACGAGGACTGACCATCAACTCCAAATTCTTTACCTTCTTACCAAACAATGGGCTTATGATATCACTCAATCCTTGAAAGCTATCAACAATTGTATGCAAAATTTCCTTCATTTTTGTATCCTCATATGGTGCCTCTGGAGCTGTGATCCGTATGATTTCACTTAAAGAACAAGTAACAACGAGTCTTATCCTATCATCTGAATGTGTCATCCATTTATCCTGGCTCAAGGTATCCAGTGTTGGAAGTATGGCAACCTGCCACTCCACTGAAGATTGCTATTCCATCGGGGTCAAAAATTTCTCTATTTCATTTAAGATGATAATAGCATCATCATCTGACAGTAGTAACTGTTCAATGTTTTTACCTACAAACCATAGTTTCTTGTGTCATTCTTTTCTGACACTAACTAGAGCCATAGTTCAATACCCGAACAGGCTGGCAAGGTTAAACTTGAGCTCTAATACCACTATAATGTACATCCCTAGTTTATAATTCTAGATGTGTAGGAGCACTATAATTTTTTCCAATACTACCAATGTTTGATATCAATAGATAATGCAAGTTTGTATCATGGACAGAAGTTATAACATTTGATAGCCAGTTTCAACTAAACAATTATGAAAATATGTGACTAGATCAAGAGGCCTTTAACAATTGCATAAACAAGCAATGACATTATTAAATATGTTATTGTTTCTATCAAATAATGGACTGTTGTAGCAAACCACTCACGTAATGGTTTCAACATAAAACAACATTCATTTGAGATTCCAATGAAATATCAAGCATAAAATACCTTGGAACACCAAGAGAAAATTTTGTTGCAGAAAAGAGTATGAATGTTTTGGGTACTAAAGCAACTGGGCAGAAATATCCTTATCTCAATACTTTTATGGGCTTGTCGAATCTCATATGATATTCAAACCCTTCCTAAATATGATCAACCACTGACCACTGGAACTTCCCCTTTGATTTATTTCAATGAAATATTACAGTTCTCATCACATAATAACCTGCAACAGTGAGAAAATTCATACCCAAAACTGAAAATCAAACCCTCATATGTCCATAACTATGGCTGTAGTTATGAAATTAATCCCTACAACAATCATTCACCAAAGGACTCAAACATCATTTTCCTATATGCAAAATTTTCTCAGAGAAAACCCAAAATCAATTGTTGATTGCTCTAAGTGTTATGATAAAAAACATGGTACGACACACTTGTACAACAAAAAATGTATGACATGCATATAAAATAATCCCCAACTCTTTTAAATCTCAAAAACACCCTTAAAAGGTCTCTTAGGGCAAAGGATTTCAACTCAAAAATACCCATAAAATTATCTCCAAACCTTAAGATAATATTTGATGATTTGTGCGACAATTAGGGATGAAAATGAAACAACAATGATGTCTTCTTCAGCAATAAAATCCTTGTAAAAACTCAATACAATAATTGATTGAAGGCTCAACCCTTCTAAAAAATGGAATTTTATGTGGCATGCAGGAATCCCAATATGAAGCTCAATAACTCTGGGTGGAAACCCCAGCTCCATAGTTCTGAATAATGAAGCACAATCCTAACTTCTGAAATAAATCCAGCTGTTTAAACATCTAGGGGTGATCTTTCACACCCAAAAATACTCAAATTTGAAGGAGGTTTTTGTCCCCCAACATCCCAAAGAGCCGGTATGCTAGAACTCCAAAATTCTCCTCAGAGACCAAAATTCAAAACTATATATATATATATATATATATATATATATATATATATATATATATATATATATATTAATCCCCCAAATGAGGCCCAACTCCAAAATATAAAGGTGCAATTAAGGTTTGGGTGCCCTAATTAGGGTTGCAAATACTTTTTATTTTTATTTTTAATATCTTTAATTTATGTCCCTTTACATCATAATAGGGCCACGTCCCCCCCCTTGGCCTAGGTATACCACTTTAAGTTATTTTTTAAGTTATAACTTAACGTTATAACATTATATTATAAAGTGGCCCCTTTCACATCCATAAAGTGATTTCATAATATAAATTCATTAAATAATAAGTCACTTTAAAAGAATATAACTTCACCCATTATAATACTGGACCTTTGCTCCTCAAAGCAACAATCCATGAATGGTTTTGGATACCCATTTTGTCGAAGAATAATATTGTGCTGAAGTCATCTTTCGAAACCCTAAAAATAGCAAGTCCAATCAAATGATCTCCAAATAAGCCCAACCGACCAGCAAACATGAGCTCTTTATAAGCTGATGAAGATAATAACCTCTCTAGATAGCTCCCCAACAACTGACTTAGCCTATGAGATCTCGTGTATAGGCTAATATCCCCAGTACACTAATTTCCTAGAAGAGGGGACATTACAGTTTTCTTCACTGCTCCATTAAAATTAAGTTTCAGATAGCTTGGAGGAGGAGGAGACCACTTGACCAATGACCGATCTGGATTTGAAGAATGAGAAGGGAGATTTTAGAAGGAAATCTTAAGAGAGGAGGCCAAGATAGTTTTAGTGGGGGGTCAGGCTCTCTATATCCTTGGAAAATGGAAAGGTTCTTAGCAATCGCTTGAAGAATTTTGAAGAGCATAAATTGGACATCATGGATGGAATCAAAGAAAACATGATAATTTCGTTTGTGCAAAATCTCCTAGAGGAAGTGGGGAATACAAAAGGACTAGAAGATATTTAAGTGGAAACCCTTAAAATAATTGGGCCATTGAACACACAGGTTGCTCAGAAGAGATGGAGGATCCCTGGAAATACCAATGGAAGAGAAGAGGGAAGACAGGATAATTTAGGAAAAATGGTAGGATAATAAAATGTGTTGGGTAGACTCACAGTGTTGGTTACACAGGTAGCAACGATTAGGGAAAGGAATGCCATGATGTTGAAGGTTAGGGATGGTGAGGATATTGTCCTGGATAGAAAGATAGAAGAAAAAACTAACTTTGGGGATGAGATGTTTTTTCTAGATGATTTTTGAAGGGAACCAAGGAGAGATAGGACTTTTAGTGAGGTAGTAAACAAATTTGATAGTGAAAATATTGTTGGTAGTAGGGACCCAAAGTATTTTATCTTTAGAGGGACAATTGGGAATAAGACAAAAATGCAATCAATTGGAAAGAACATAATTATATTACTTTTGTTCGCTAGACAGGCCAGTGACAGAAAGAGATTTCCAAGATTTTTGATTGGAATAAAAAATGACAAACCTTTGACCCAAATAGGGAATCAATGACATGTTTTAGGTAGATGAGGTCCACTTGCGTCTAAATATGACTGTACCAAGCCATAGATCCTCCTAGAAGTTGATCTTCTCACCATTCCCTAGTGTCCAATGAATACCCTTCTTGATAATTTCCTTTGACTTTAAGATGAAATTCCACACTGCCAAGCCCGAGATAGGAGAAGGATCATCCAAGAAATTACTATGGTGCCAAAGATATTTTGCTTTCATGATAGTGATCCATAGAGAATTTTCATTTTGAATAACTTGTCATCCTTGCTTAGCAATGAGTGATAAATTCATTGGACCTTCCTAAGCCTAATGCCATCGTATTATTTTCTAGAATAGACCTAGTCCAAAGCGACCAAATAGAAATGTTGCATTTGTTTGGGTCTAAACCAAAGGAAGTTCCTCTGGATTTGCTCAATTTTGTTGTAAATGTCAACAGGGATCTAGAAAATGGAGAGTATAAACATAGGAATACTTTGGAGAGTTGCTTTAACTAAGGTGGCCTTGCTTGCTTGACTGAGGATCCCCCCTTTCCATCCAACCAATTATTTTAAATTCTTTCAATGATAGAATTCCAAAGGGAATTTTTAGTGGGACATTCAAAAAGAGGAAATCTAAGATAGGTTGCTAGGATATCAGCAATGGTGCATCCTAGGATAGTAGAAATATGGGCTTGACGCCTGATAGGAGTGTTAATGAAGTAAACCTTACTATTAGATAAATTCACTTTTTACCCAGTATCAAAACCAAAGGAAAGCAGGATGAATTTGATGGTCTTGGCTTGGGGAATAGAAGCGAGAATTACAAGGATGGTGTCATTGACAAACTACTAGTGAGAGATGGGCTAAACGGAAGGGTCAGGTTTGGTACCAAAAATATCACCTTTAGAATAGGATGACCTCAAAATTATGCCTACAACTTCAACAACGATGATGAAAAGGAATGAAGGTAAATGATCACCTTGTCTTAACCCTTTGAAGCTCTAGAAGTAACCAATAGGAGAACCATTGACAAGGATAGAGAAGTTAGTAGTGGAGATACATTATTTTATGAGAGCTATCTAGTCAGGGTGGAAGCCAAACCTAGAAAGAACAAAAAAAAAGAAACTCTAAGACACTCTATCAAATGCATTGTTCATGTCTAACTCGAGAAGGAGGCTATATTATCGACATGCCAAGCTAGATCGATTTTCATGAATAGTATCCTCACTTTTTTGGATATGCATAAGGGAACCTACAGGAACATGTTATGAAGTCCTATAAAGTAAGGGATTATTGTAAAATCAAGCAGGGATAGGTCATGACGCGGTAGACATATGAAAATTAATATGAAAGTGATGAATTCATCGATGGCAGAGTTATAGTTATTGGAAGGGTCAGGCAGTTCATACAGAACGTTGCAACTCCCCAAGGGTGGAATGAATCCCCTCACACTCACCCCCATGCATTCAAACTATATATAACCATCTGATGCATCTTCACCAATTATTTTACATGGTGGGAGTAGATTTCAGTAAATACAATCTTCAAACTGATCCACACTTGTTTAAATCAGGTTGATCCTCCAAAGCACGATACTATGAAGAATCATATAAATGGGTGGGCTGATATGGTTCTAAGCTAGCAACCCAAGAATTTTGGTACAAGCACTGCCTCTTCGATGATCATAATGTATGAGGATTGCATTACACTCATAGGGAAAATTAAAAAAAAAATTATGTTCGTGTTAGCAGTTATTCTATCACCCGGTGAGGGCAGTGATTACACAAAAAATACAATGGTTTAAGTGATAGCCATTTATTATTACAGCGAAAGGCTACAGGCTCCAAAATTTGGTCAATCTGAATTAATTAAATGGATAATAAAGCTTACTTCATGTGGACAGTTTTGCTAAAAAAAAATTCAAAAATAATGAATGATGGCCAGTCGAATATTATTTGATGTGGAATATCAAATTACTTGGGATAAAAGAGAATTCGAAGTCATTGCAGTTATGAATAAAAAATGGAATAAGATGAAAGGAACGGTTATGTTGATGTAGACACCCAAAAGTTGCACACTACTATACCTACGTACTTGTAGATCCTTCTGGACACTTGTAGGTTTACATAGGCCATCCTAGGTACCCCTAGGCTATTGTAGACCAATGTAGACTATTGTAGATCCTCCTAGACATGCGTATATTGTTGTAGTCATGCATAGTCATATGTAGACGGTTGTAGTCATGCGTAGTCGTGTGTAGATCACCATAGATTGTCATAGCATCATGTAGACTCTCGTATACTACTTCATCGGCTTTTAGGTCCTAAACCCTCATAAGCCTTCCAAATTACATCCAACGCATTGGAATATCATCTGACAACCAATTTACACTCAATTGAGGCCCCCATGGGGTATTAGTTGACCAAAACAATTAATAAGTCAATACCCAAATTCTAATTTAATGTTGACTTCACTTAAGTCACCTTTTTAGGGTAAATTTGATTAAAAGAACCCTTAATCTTGATTAGCACTAATTACATCCTCCCACATGTGTGAAATTAGGGTTTGTTGAGATATTTCTTTAATCATGTCTTAAATTGGCTTAAGCACCTCCTAATCAGGATTAGCCCTAATCCATCCTCACACATGTGTGAGGATGAGATATTTCTCATAAGGAATGTGATGTTTCCACATTGCATTTCTTAACCTAACCCTAGTCAGAATCAAACCTAGGTTTAGTCTATCTAACCCTCCCTGCACCTTGCCTTTGCCTATAAATAATGGGTCCCAAACCCCTAATTAAGTCTGATTCATAAATTCAACAAAGCATAATTACTTTGCTGAAATGGAAAGCCAATATTGAACAGTCACTTCTCGATGCACACAATCAAATTTCAACGGTACACAGAGGCACCCCAACTGCCTAGGAGTTGACCCACCAGAAGGATTTTGCAGAAGAAGCATCACAGCTCGGATCGCCCCTTGCCCCATGAATCCGGCCTCAGTTCGCCCCTCGGGTGGCGAATTGGGTCTACAAGCCCCAAATCACTCCAGATTTGGGTGGTAAGCTCCCTTTCACCATATTATTACTTTCTGCATAGTTTATTTCATGTTTTGTTATGATTTTATAGTCATTTCGTCTTTATAAACATGGGGCCTAACTAAGGCAATCCCCCCATCATATTGACCCCATTTTGCAGGTTAATCATAGGTCATGCAGTAAATCTGAAGAGGGAAAGCAGCATCAAATCAACAGCAACCCGACGGTGGCCCACATACAAAGAAGCCCACCTACACTGAGGGACATAAGAAGAGGGCATCAGGCCTATAGTGTATTCATGAAAGGAAAAAGGGGAATTCACCATATATTTTTGAATGACTTGTGTTATTACTTGTTGTTATATCAAATGTCAACTTCTGGTCATTTCATTCTGGCACGCCCGATGGGACCCCCACAACGGATAGTGCTAGATTCATTTTCTTTGTAAATCTGACATTATCCTCTATTTTCTGTGTTTTCAGGTACTGTATCTACTTTTCATAGAGATCTCCAAAGCCCTAGGAACCATCCTAGGCCATCAGATTGCATATTTGGAGCCTCTACACTGAATTCACCCCTGCCCCGTGAATCAGTACCAATTCGCCCCTCGGGTGGCAATTTGAGCATAGAAGCCTCAAAAACCCCCAAATCAGTTGGGGTGACTCTCTCAGGGGCCAAGCAAACCCCCCTTAGCATCATAATGCAGGTATGCTCACCTTTTCTACCTCTGTTGCAAGTTTTGGAAACAAAAATCTCACTAACTAGTTAAATAATCATTGCTAGACATAGTTTTGTTTTCATTACAAAGTTGTCAAATCTTTAGGGTTTCTGAAATTTTTAGGACCTGCAACTTTCCAGCAAGTGTACAAAATTTATTTCTCAAATAAATTTGCATTTGTCTTTTATTTTTGCATATGGCATAAGCCTAAGTTGTTCTTCCTTCATTCATAGCTTCCATTGCTAAAAGGAACTTTACATTCTAAAGTAAAATCAGGGTTTCTAATCCCCTCTTACATTTCTGAAAGAATTTTGCATTCTAAAAGTTCAAGTTAGGGTTTCATAATCCCCTCTATTCCAAACACATTTGGATTGCATGTTTCTATGTTTTGCAAAGTAGATTAGTTTGCTTCACAAAGGCATTTAGGCTAGACCATTTCTTTACAAAGATTATAAGCTATCTAATCATTTGCTTTTGAAAAGGCATTAGGATTAGTTTTCTTTTGGAAAGGCAATTAGTTAGTTTCTTACCTTGCAAACACCATTAGAAAAACACAAACCCACACACACTCACATGGTACCTTAAACAAGTGGTGATATTGGACTTCATCCCCAATCCATCACTCAAGACTGGTGTGGATCGAGTTGCACTCTCCATCAGCTCACCCCCTAGACACCTAGCAGCCCCACAAGAGTGGTTTTTTGGATTTCATCATTGAAAAATCCCCCACTTTTGTGATTGGGCCCTATATTTCATCACCAGTGGTTACCTGTAGAGTGGGACAAGATTAGTGCCTTCATCCACAAGGCTTGTATAATTTGTGGAATTGGTAACTGTCGTTCTTGACTAAGCCTGCTCGAGGGTGAAGCGAAAGCATGGGTATGCTGGTAGTAGGTCCCAGACAGTGCCACCTCTTCTCATGAGAGGATATTGTGAACTCGCTTTAGCATAGTGAGTTCCACCCCTTTAGGATATCATTTTACTGCACCTTCCATACAGGTCACCATTCGCACGTTGCGATACCATTCTATCCTGTGCATCCTTGGGTGTTGTAGGAGGTTTGATATTGATGACATTCTCGATTTGCTAGAGTATTCACTCCATTACCCATGATTCTACATATGGAGTATCAACATTACAACACACAAAACGAACATAACACTTTTATTTTCTCAGCATTTAGAATTGATTCCGGTCTACCATTGTTTGCATGATCACAAATCGGTCTCAACACACTGCACTATATATTATTTTGCTACACACAACACACCACTTACTTCACACTCACATTAGACACATTTGAGTCTACATCACATAGGGTTTATTCTTAAAAACCCCTTTTACACATGCTACTATGCCTGTGGTCACCCGTAGTAGAGCGCATGAGCAATCACACTCTATGGAGGAATGGCCTCCCCCTTCCTCTAGTCAATCCACTCTTACTCCTTCGATCATGAAGGAGAGGATTATAGACACATCTGATTCATGCATAGAATCTGATGTACAATTCACACACATGATGCCTCATGAGGAGATGTCAACTTTGAGTGAAATCCTCGCTACTTCACTCATAGAAGATTACCTACTCCTTTCAGCCCCATCCTCACCTAATCCACCGACCACATTCTATGACCATGTGATCTACATAGCACCAGGACAATCTCCCCCATCCTTCACCATAGATGAGGAGGTCATGCCTACTTCACCCACCTTTGCACATCCCTTCTTCCAGAATCTATCTCAATCCCTGTTTGAGAATGATTCCTCCCTTCTAAACCATACCCATCCTGAGGTCACATCATTCACCCCTACCATAGGAATGGTGTCTGACCCATCCTCCTCCATTGTAGGAAGCCAAAAGCCATCCTTCCAAACTGCACAATAGATCCCTACCCAGCAGGAACCACAAGCATTTCCTCAAACCTCACACCCGTACTCCTCACAAGAGTACCAACCACCCTCTTCCCAAGAGCCATTCTTCACCATATCTAAGGGTACCTCCCAACAGCCTCTTCAGGAGCAAGATGCGCAAACCCAAGTGGGAGTGTACACCTACACTTTCCCCTCAACCCAAGCTCCTACCTCATTAGCATATTTCTACCTCTCTCCAAGGTATCCGGAGTGTATGACACCCAACCCTTGGAGCCACCTTTGCCTACGATGACTTTTAGGATACCACCACCTATTCCTTTTTAGGCTCCCACTACCCATCTCCATCCTACCTATGGACCGACACCAGCAGCTTATCCACCCACTCAACCAAATTATTCCACACAGTTTAGCTTCCCTACTTCCTACCCTCCAGGGTAGAGACAGATCCTATATTTTGATACCTCGTCTCGACCACCCCTAGCACCAGTAGCACCGACACCTACACTACCACCAACTACACCTAGCTTCTTTATGCCTCCTCTAGTTTGGTCATCACCACCCACAGTCCAACCAATAGAATAGGCTCCAAACCAACAAGTACCTGTGCCACAACCATATGCCTCATAGTCGTAGTATTACTACCCACAATAGACACCTACCCCACAACCTAGTGTGCCCATAGACATGACAACACATGTCACCCAGTACCCACCTTATCATGATCAGGCACAACAGTATTCCCCATAGTATTGTGAAGAACAACAATACCAATATCCACCACATCCATAGGGTCAACCTACCATAGCCCAACCCTCGACTCCTATGACACCCGAACTTCAACTCTTGCGAGATGAAGTCAAAATGTTGAACCTACGCACCTCTAGCTACGGGCCACAAAAGCCTTGCTATGATGAACTATGCAACGAGCCAGTTCATCCATCAGTTCCTATTCCTCCTTATCCCTATCGCTTCGAAATACCAAAATTTGACAAGTATAGAGGTAAGGAAGATCCCAGAGAACATGTGAGCAACTATCGCTCATCCTGCTACCAGCTTCACAGTAGTAACCCCCTTATGTTGCGTACCTTCTCCCTATCCCTCACTGGGCCAGCATTGGATTGGTACAACATGCTACCATGCCATAGACTGTATACCTTTGAGAAGCTAGCCAATTCCTTCTTAGAGAACTTTTCCATCAACATCAAGAAAAAGACCACATTTTCTGATGTCTATGCCTTACGACAGGCAGACGATGAACCCATTACTGAGTTTGTTGTCATATGGAGAGTGATTATCCATGACCTCGCCCATAGCCTCCCCACCTCAGAGCTTGTGACACTCTTTTCCAAGAGTTGCCACAAACACATTTCCACATCCCTCCAACTTCACCAAAGTCATACTTTTGAAGATGCTATCTCACAAGCAAAAGTGATCAAAGATATTAAGGTCCAGTTTGGGAAGATTAAGTTGAGAGCCAAATCCAACTATAACTCCAACTTTCGCTTCAATAGACCCACACCGAATCAACCTTACCCATGACCATAACAAACCAACCAAGTCGCAACTACTACCCTAGCACTAGTATCGACTCCTCCACCCTATACACCGCAATCACAAGCACTCCAAGCTAATGCTCCTACCCCACCTCGACCATAGCAATACCGTGGCATGCACCCATAGGGTCCACCATGCAACTTTACACCCTTATCTAAAATATTACCAGCCCTGTTCCATAGATTGTATGAGGGCAACCATCTCGTTCTACCCGAGATCCACCCATTAGATCCAAATTCACCTAAGCCTCATGACTATAATGAGCAGCTCTTTTATCCCTTTCATAGGTAGCATGGCCATAATATCGATTCGTGTCACTCCTTTTAAGGGCAAGTTCAAGACCTAATCGATAGGGGCACTATTCAAGTAGCAAACCCTCTAGCCCCGTAGAACCAAAACCTAGGGATTTTCCAAAACCCTCTATCGGATCATAGAGGACCCAATCCCCCTAGACCTCCAAAAAATCCTCTAGTGCCACCTCACCAAGTCAACAATGTCCAACATGATCCTCCATCACGTGGAGTAGTAGGCATGATCAACCTTACTACGAGGAACCAACGGTACCCGTCATGCTAGACAACACCTATTGTTTCTCCCCCTATCCAGTTTACGTCCCTATAAAAACCCCAAATGCCTAATACCATACCACCACCACCTCAAAATGTGATTACCATCCATGGTAGTCTAACCCATCAACTACGCAATGCCCCTACACGGCTATCCATATTCGATCTCCTACAATAGTCTCAACCCCATCGTGAGGCATTGAATGACATCCTACATTCCATTGAATTAGAGACACATGACACAAATGCTTTTGTCAATTTCATAGGGAATATCCCATGATGCCTTCAACCTTCAATTAGTTTCCATGACCATGAGATAACGAAACTCATTGGTGAAGGAGCTGATCCTCCCACAGATCCTCCCCTTCACATACAAGCTAATATCAATGATATTACCTACAAGCGGGTACTCGTGAACCCACACAACAAAAAACACAAACCCCAACACCCAAACCCTCACTGAGACCTATCATAGGATCCATAGTTCTACCCATTCACGTAGGCATCCATATGATCCCCATCCTCTTTCACATCATCCAAGGAGAAATGCAATACAATATTCTCCTTGGTCACCCTTGGATTAGAGACATGCAGTGTGTCCCATCCACATTGCACCATTGCCTCAAGTACGTCCACAATGGACTTGTTCACTGTGTCCCAGACGATGGAGACCCATTTAAGTTTTGTAATGTCGTAGACCTTCCCCCTACGCCTTCATTCTCATCCTCCCAACTGTTCCCTGTATCTTCTCACTAGTCAGTAGGAGCATCGGTATCCTCCCCAATTTCCACCCCAACATCCCAGTGTTCATCAACAACACAAGCCTCGATATCTGCACCATTAGCATCATCTTATGGGGGACCTAAAACTGATACCATGCCTTCCTCACCATCGCTCTTATGGCCTCCACAATCCTCCCAACCTCTACCATTCCAATTTCCACCCATGGGATTGCAACCACCATTGCCACCCATCACACAACCGACTACATTACCTCCTCCACCCTTGCATATGGAAGCCCCTATCCTTCCTACACCGCAAACACCTCCTCTTCCCTTTCGACCGAAACCTAAGACATTCACATCTCCATGCATCCCTGCACCTGCACCGATGCCATCCCCTACGTAGAACAAATAGCCTATTCAAGCCACAACAACCAAACATCATGAACCCAAACAACCAACACCCAGCTCAGATGAATCTCCACACCCTTCAGCTACCACCATTAGGGAATCCCAACTTTCTCCTTCCTCATCTAATTCGGATATGCCACCCCAATCGCCAGAGCGTGCCACACCACGCATATCCATATTCATGACAAACAATGGCCTAGGAGACTATAACGTACGTGATGCCCATGTATGTGACACCCCTATCCAATCTACCCAAGATTTTGGCCATCCCTCAGCCTCGGTGTTGACTATCGAAACCGTCATACAGTTAGGAAGTCTTGAAAACCACACCAACTTTGTGTATGCGGGAGTAGACTCTTCGATCCCCTCACCAACTTCTCCACCACCACAATCTAGCTCTGGTGATGCAATTACACACCTAGCCAACCCTCAATTTGCCTTGCACTACCTATAGCGCTTTCATTGGCATGGGTTTGGGTTAGGCCGTTATGAGCAAGGGCTACGTACACCCATTAACCCTCATGTCCGATCACCCATCGACAAAACCGGCCTAGGTTATCACCCAACCACCATCTATACATTAGAATATGAGATCCAAGATCTCTCTTTACATCCTCCTCCATGCCCAACACACACCTTGGAAGAGTACATTGATATGGACATGCTAGAAGACACGCCTTCACCCACATCAACCATCATCGTCCCCTATGATTTCTTCCAAGAATATCCTACGCTCGATACCTCCTTGTTCTATGATGTTCAGAGATTGGTAGAACACTTTGCTACCTTATCCCTGGCTACACCACCAATAGAGTCTACATGATCCACCATCGATAGAGCTAGACCCAGTTTCGCTCGACCCACCATCGATACGCTTACCTGTATTCCCACCTATACATAGATAGCTATAGAGAGCAGCCTCTCATCCTCGTTCACCACCAGTCATCTTGCAACCTCCCTTGAGTCTCTTAGGATGCGCACAACCTATCCAACCTCCCTCACCGGACTCTACCCCACCTACTTCACCTACAACATCGATTAACATGGTTGAGGTAGACTTATGCTCTCCCTTCTATTACAACCACTAGCAGATTCGAGACGATACCCCAAACCCAAAATTTATCGATCTAGCACACATCTCACACATACCAACACCTGGAGACTTTCTTCTCTCTCCTCACGTCTTGTGGGTAGAAAATGCCCCTTCCTCATCCATGTCATCCCAAACCCCTCAAGTCCATCACATGGGCATTTACATAGATGATGAGTACGAGTTCAGTGAGGCCATTGATGACTTCAATCTCATTCCTATCCCTGAATAGTTGCATGATGGATCTCGCATGCTCATCGAGGACACTATCGATGTAGACATCGATGATGATCCAAAAAATCCACACATCCTCAAATTAGCCACTAGCCTCTCACCCGAGGAGCGCATCACCTTCATGAACTTCCTATGCAAGTATATAAAAGTGTTCGCATGGTCTTACAAAGACATGTCGGGACTTGACCCTATCGTAGTAGTGCATAATCTTATACTAGATCCCAATGCCAAACCAGTAAGACAGAAGTTGCGACACATGCATCCAACTGTCGCATTGATAGTAAAATCTGAGCTCCAAAAGCTCCTAGATGTTGATTTCATAGTACCCATCGACTATCCCGAGTGGGTATCCAGCATGGTCCCTATCCCCAAACCATCCGGTGACGTTCGCGTTTGCACAGATTTTCATGACCTAAACAAAGCTTGTCCCAAAGACAACTTCCCTTTACCCAATATTGACTCCCTCATTGACTCCATCGTAGGTCACGAAATGATTTCCCTCATGGATGGATTTTTTGGATATAATAAAATTAGGATCAACCCAACCGATCAACACAAAACTTCCTTCACAACACCCTAGGGGACCTTTTGCTACAAGGTCATGCCCTTTGGCCTTAAAAATGTTGGGGCAACCTATCAACGAGCCATGACCTACATATTTCATGATCTAATGCACAAAAATGTGGAAGACTATGTAGATGACCTTATAGCCAAATCAAAGAAACGTGCCGACCATCTCGAAGATCTCCGTCATATTTTTGATCGACTACTAGAACACAACGTGCGCCTCAATCCAAAAAAGTGTGTGTTCGATGTTACATCAGGAAAAATACTAGGATTCATTGTCTCCCAATGAGGCATTGAAGTAGATCCTAGTAAGGTGAAATCCATCATCGAGATGCCTCCTCCTACCACCCTAAAGCAATTGCGTAGCCTCCAGGGCAAGATTACCTCTATTCATAGATTTATAGCGCAATTATCAGACAAATGCCAACCATTCAATCATCTCCTACAAAAAGGAGTACACTTCAAATGGGATGATAACTATCAAGCCGCATTCGATGCTATCAAAACTTACCTTACATCACCACCGGTTATGTCACCACCGCACCCACAATTACCACTGACTCTATACATCTCAGCCACAGAACTTGCGCTAGGTACACTCCTAGCTCAAAAGAATGCTCTCGACAAAGAGCAGGCTATCTACTACATCAGCCGCACACTAGTTAGTTATGAAATGAGATACAGATACATGGAGAAGCTATGCCTAGCAGTAGTATTCGCCACCCAAAAGTTAAGACACTACATGTTAAACCACACAACTTTTGTCATCGCCCGAGATAATCCCCTTCGGTACATGATGAACAAAAGTTATCACAATTCACGCATAGCCAAATGGATCATGCTCCTAACCGAGTTCGACCTAGAATTCATATCTCAAAAGTCTATCAAAGGGCAAGTCATTGCTGACCAACTAGCTGAAGCCCCTATAACTGACAATCAACCCCTACTCATCCAACTCCCCGATGATTCCATATTTCACATAACCGAAGATGAGGAATACGTCAAACCAAAATTCATGGCTGACCTCACCATGTTCTTTGATGGTTCTAGGTGTCTCCATGCTAGGGGTGCAGGCATTGTCTTCTTTACACCTGAAGGAGAACCACTCCCATTTTCATTCAAACTTGATTTCCCTTGTACCAATAACAATGCAGAGTACGAAGCCCTAATCCTAGGACTGAAACAAGCACACTCTATGCACATCAAATGCCTCCACATCATAGGTGATTCACTTTTGATAGTCAATCAAGTGCAGGAACTCTGGCTATGCAATTGCCCAATTCTCCAACAATACAAGAAAATCACCCAACAACTCCTATCCCAATTTGAATGGTATTACCTCGAAGCTACGCCATGCTCATCAAACCATTTTGCAGACACCATGGCCTCCTTAGGGTCCCTCATCCCACAAAACCCAACATCCAACACAACATCTGTATCCATTCATACACTTACACAATCTGCTATATCACCCAAGCCGCCTACAGATGATGGTGGTGTGTGTGTGGTAAACATCGAACCTCACGACCCATGGTTCTCATAGATCAAAGAGTACATCAAACTAGGTTTCCTACCATGTGATTTGCCCCACACCCAACGTCGAACCTTTAAACAAAGAGTGATCTACTACACCTTGTTGGGGGACATCCTTTACCATCGCAGCTATGACGACATACTCCTGCATTGCCTAGAACCGCAAGAATCACAATGGGTTGTACAAGAAACCCATGATGGTACTTGTGGTGGCCATTTTAGTGGCATGGCGATTACCAAACGCATCCTCCATATGGGCTACTACTGGCCTAAAATGGAGCAAGACTATTGTGAGTATGTCAAACATTGCATCAAATGCCAACAACATGCCAACCTAACACATTTACCATCCCAAGCACTTCAACCAATCCAGTCCATGTGGCCCTTCTCCCAATGGGGCCTAGATCTAATTGGACAAATTACACCTACTTCCTCTAGCAATCATAAATTTATCATTACAACAACAGAATATTTTACAAAGTGGGTCGAAGCCATCCCACTAGTCCAAACTACAGGAGCCAAAATTGCAGCATTCATCATGGAGCATATCATATGCCGCTTTGGAATTCCCTCCCAAATTATTTTAGATAATGGGAAATATTTTAAAAACAAGACTATCCAAGCCTTGTGTGACAGATTTCACATACACCATAGCTTTTCAACCCCATATTACCCTCAAGGAAATGGCCAGGCAGAAGCCACGAACAAAACCATCTGTTCTATTCTTCGTAAAACTATAGCAGAATCTCATCGGGACTGGCATAATCAAATACCCCTAGCCTTGTGGGCATATCATACGAGCATCCATACTCCTACTGGGGCAACACCTTTTTCACTTGTCTATGGGGAAGAAGCTATCATGCCCCTTGAGCTTGAGATACCCTCTTTACGGATATCTATGAAAGATTTCATTGACGATGACACTGCTCACCAAGCTCATCTAGATCAACTAACACTCCTCGATGAACGTCGCATCCATGCCATCGAGCACACACGAGTATATCAAGATCACCTTCATCATGCCTACAATAGTAAGGTACATCAATACGAATTTAAGATTGGCGACTTGGTTCTCAAGGAGAACCAGCAAATCACAAGTCAACCTCACCAACAGCACGATAAATTCACCCCAAACTGGTTGGGCCCATTTATTATCACACACAAATATGGTTTAGGAGCATATCATCTAGCCAATATTGAAGGCCTTAATGATCCTAAACCCATCAACATCTTGCACCTTCGTGCATTCAATGCATGATGCATAAACACAGTCACCATCACGAGTGTCACATAGTATTAGAAGTAAATCACCAAACACATCACCATGTGAATATGTTATTTTTGCTTTATTATTTCTCTATACATGTACGTTTCACCTTTCTACCATTTTTATGCTTGGGGTATTTGTTTTTCCTTTTGCAGGACTCACATCATCAACAGGAGAGCTCTACAATGGCCTCACCTACCACCATGCAGGACCATCCGCAGCCACAACAAAAACCCATTACACCGGCCGATCTCGCCCGACCACCAACCGCCCTTCATACCAGGAGCTCCTCGCATTCATCCCATTCAGGTCATCATACCTCACCTCGACACCATTCCCCTCACTAGCGAGGTTCATCTTACTCGCCACACTCTGGAGACAGCCAGATCACCATGTCCTCTTTCGATGACAAAGAGGAATCCACCCAACCCCAAGCATAGGGATCATCCTCCCATCCGTTTGATGATCTCAGACATCACTATTCACCTACAAATCACCCCCATCATCCCATAGGATCCTACCACCCACCTAATAGGGAGTATACACCTCATCAACCTCACCCTACATTTCTACCCGCTTCCCTTCCCAATGGTGAGTCTACCTACGCCTAGGCTTTGCAAGCCCGTGCGGCCCAAGCTACTCAAGTTGGTCACGCAAACATCCCTCCTTCCCATTCATATCACCACTTAGGGCCATCACCTATGCCACCGGTCCTCAAGACACCACCTTCACCACTATGAGGCATACCATTCCAACAACGCTTGCAATCACCATAGTCATTCCACTTTACTGCATTGTCATCCTAACCACACCCATTTTCTACCATGCATCAAGCCATTCCATTCACATTGGAATATCGATCGCCCCCCTCCCCAATACCATCACCACCACACCATGAGATACAACATCTCATCTCCCGTATCGAAGCACTGGAGTTGCAGATGAGCCACTACCATTGCCATGTTCACCCATGATAGTCTCCCATGACCCGTCCATCCTCACCACCACATAGACCCCTTGCCCAACTCAACCCATGCCGGAACCCAGACCCATGCCTCCATTACGAGATCATCCTTCACCCAGACCTCGCTCACCTCCAGAAGACCCATACATCTATCCTATGCCTATTCCACACACACCATTCTCTAAAATGTTCCATCATCTCATGCATCAAGGCCTTATTGACCTACCCGAGATTCGACCCATTGATCCATCTCATCCTAAACCACACAACTACAATGAGAATCAATTTTACATTTACCATCACCAGCAAGGTCATGATATCGAAGAGTGCAGATCATTCAAAACCCTGGTGCACAACATGTTGCACGATGAGCGTACCCCATCACTAGAGCATTCTTTTTTATTTAGCCGACTTGTCAGTCCTCCATGCCGCACCACTCCCAAGACCTTGCCACCTTGCAGCACCCTAAAAGCACCCACCTGCTACATTCATAACATTTCCAACTATGGCTCCAACCACAATTCTAGCCATATCATCACTTCACCATCCCGCTCCCACTCGGATCTACGCCATTTTGCTCGATAGTAGTTTTAGTTACTCTTCTTCTTCTATCTCATTCTTCTACTTCTTACATACGTTGATTCGTTTCTTCTCTCCTATCTTTGTGTTGGTGATCCCCTTTCCTTGATTGGTTACCAAATCCTACTTCTTCTCACTTCTTCCACTTGTACATTCCACTCTCACATCTTCCTTCTTTTTGGCGACTATTACATACACTTATACAGCTCACAACTTATACATCTACTACACACACACACCCCACACATTGGGGCAACCATGATCCTAGCATCACGCTTTTTGTCATCATTACACACTTTACTCATCTATAAATAGGTTCTTCTAAAATTCTCCTTCTACACAACATAACTTTCCTCTTGTAAATATCACATTCCTCCACTTGCATCATTTACATTTACATCCATTGCACATATTCATATGCTTTATAGTTAAAATTTTAATTCATGTTTGTACATTCTCCCCCAAAATGTGCCTCAGCAAGAATAATACATGCATTTGTTAGCATCACCACCTGGATGTCCATTCCCCCTTTTCAGGATCAGGGTATACATAGGTGTCGTGTTTAATTTTGACTACTCTGTAGTTTAGGCAATCAAGTGTCACCCATAGCTACTGAGTCTTGTACATTCTTCTTATGGTCTTTTAGGTTGGTTCAACTTCTCTCATGGATCGCTCACAATAGGTTACACATTAACAATTTTGAGCCTAGGAAAGAGGACATCTTGAGTAGATATCACCATCTAGCGAATGGTATCCCCTGCTCGTCCTATCGCCTGCATGGTCAACATACAACCTGGGGATAAACAAAGGGATCAAGCATAAGAAAAATTAAATAATTGGGTAGAAAACAAACTTCATCGCCCATACAAAAAGAGAAAAAAATAAAAGAAAAAGAAAAGAAAAGAAACGAAAAGAGCACTACCACAATCAGATAGGTTAACACTAGAACAGGGGTAGAAAACAAAAGGAAACACCTCTTGATATCACCCATGTTATGCTTATCACCTTTGGTCCTTAGGTTCAACATAACACCATGGGATGATTCCCATCGCTAGCAATAGGCTCCAAGAGCCTGCCTACCAGTGGAATAGTCTTACGAGTGACAACACATCTCTCACATTAGCATCTCGCTTTTGTAGAGATCATTGTTGTGGACGGATGAGCTAGCTAGTCCGGTAGCGTCTACAATGGGTTAATCCTACCTCCCTCAAAATGGATAAATGAACCTTACACATTCACACACATAGGTCCAAGACAGACTTTGAACCAGCCCGATTATGTTATAAGTTGCCACAAAACTTGTATAGCTAAGGGTTTGAGATTTGATTGTCATAACTATGTTAGTCAAAACCATTACACATGCCTTACATTATCCACAAACCCTAAAATCATGGAATGGATTACATCCATACAAGTAAAATGCCATGATACAAGTGCTTCCTTGGCGCATTTCAGTAAGTCCATACATGCATTCACGCATCTATGTCATATACACCTAGTTTACATTACGACCATGCATTCATCCTATATGCATTTAAAATAGCAAATCACATTCTTACATTTTATTTCACATAAATCCCAATGCCAAATTACATCATTGCATTCACCCTACATACATATACAACAACATCATATTCGATATCACATCACACCGCATTCGAAACATAATCATGCATAATATTCTACAATTCATCCATATGAAAGAATGATAATAGATCTAAACCATTCACACATATGTATCTACTAATCATACATACCTACGAACTATATTGTGCTATCTACGCAAACATAAACACAATACATTTCAAACCATCAAAACAACACATGTATGTATAACAACCAAAATCAAGATGTATATATCATCATCCAAAAATACCCGAAGGCTACAACCTGGGACCATGCCCATCACATATAATATCCAAAATACCCATAGGCTACAACCAAAGATATAACTCCTAACTATCACCATGAGTCTCCCCATGCCCCTCTCGGCTCGTGCGCCTCTCTACTGCCTGGCTCGACTCTGCAAAGACCTCTGGAAATGGATCTACCACAAGCTGCTCCACAGCAGGTGGATCCTGCACCTCAACTCTAGCACCAACCTCTACTATCGTAGCAACACTACACTTACTATGATGAGAGGGTGCCCGCACTCGTGACTATGTCCCAGACTGTGACACCACCTATGTATAGTCAGGGAGAGGAATCCCATGCATCGATAGGGAAGTCTCGCATAATAACCTCCTGGTAGTCTCCGTACCTATCTGACCAATCAGGCTCATAATCGTCTGAGCCTGCCTCATCACCGTGACCCTCAACTGCTCCATCTTAGTCCCCTACCTGACCATATCAGCCCACAACTACTCCACCTCAGCCTCCAACTGATGGACTCTATCTCGTAGTGCCCGTGCCTCATCCATTGCATCCCCCTCATGGGGATATCAATAGGAATCTGTTGTGCTGCATCCATGAATACACCAATGTCAATGGTGTCATCCATGTCACCCACAACAGTACCAACACCTCCCTCCACCTCAGCCCTAGTAGCCTATCCCATACTAGCATCTACATCCACCTGCACCTCCTCCACCTCAACATCCCCGAGCACCTGCTCCACCCTCACATCTTGGGTGCTCGCTCCACCACCCAAGCGACGTCGTGAGCACCGTAAAGGAACCTCCCTTGCATCGACAACCACACCCTCATCCCGAGCTCTCCTACCTATCCTCCCCACCGATGGAGGTACCCCAACATTAGGTGCCACCCATCGATCAACCATGCCCCTGCCAGGCACCCAACTCTGCCAAGCCCACCATGCATCAAATGCTAAAGTCATCCCAGCATCCCCTATAGCTAGGATATCCATAGGAGGATCCCTCTCTCCAACCCATGGTGGCACCACAAGCCACTCTCCTCTATCTCCCCATCACCTAAAGTAAGTTACAGGAGTCCCAGGGACATCCTACTGCAAACCAAACTGCCTCCTCACTCGATCAAACTAAAAATACTTAGTCTATCGAGCATACCTCCCCACCAACCATCTGCCCTGTCTGATGGCTCGCAGCTGCTCATCATCCTCATCCCAACTCACTCCACCCAACCAGGGTCTCCACCTAATATCATCAGGAGTAGCATCCTCAAACTTACCCCTCCAAAATAGCGGGTCACCCTCATGCGGCCTCTTAATACCCTGCTCAACCGTTGTGCTCCATCTCAAAGCATAGGGTAAATACTCCTTGCCCTCAACATGCACAGTGTGGGGCAATAGAGGTGGCCTCTCAATAGCAATGTGTTCCCATGCCCATACCTGCAGCAAAGGGATCACACTCAATCCTGTCCTCCTACCCCGAACAACCTCGTACAACTCTCGATAGACTTGGGCTAACAGAGCAGGTGCCCAAGCAAACACAACCCTGTGCTCCACCATGTCACTAACCAAGTCTAACATATTCTAGGTAAACAAAAACCCAAAACTATCAGGTAGAGCATACGTGGAGATCATCATCATGGCCACGCACTCTATCGATCTGATATCTTATCCCGTACCCACAACCACTCGTAATCCATCTTTGAGATATCAATATCTCTCCAATCAGCCCCAAATAATCTCTCCAACACAACATCCTTCCTATCATCTATCCGCTGCCCTCATAGGAACACCCTCGATCGATAGTCTATATATTCGATACACATCCTCTAGTGTAATGGTCATTTCCCTAGTGGGAAAATGAAAGGTGTTCCTATCTGCATCCCACCGCTCACACAATGCAGATATATATGCTCTATTTGTGTGGATACTCTTACATTCCCACACACCTCGAAAATGTATGTCATCCAACCACCGTAACTCATCTTCAGTATTCATCAACTCCTCAAAACCCTCCTTAAACTTCCTCACCCGATGACGGGGTTCAAGCATCTTCACCTGTTCAAAACACAATACAACACACATCAATAATCCACATAACAATCCAATCAAACAAAACTGCATCAATCATAATTTTCAAATTAAACCTATTTAATTTGGCACACATTTCAAAGCAAAACAATGCACAAAACACACGACAAAACACATCGACATAACAGTCACACATTTGGACACCCATTTTGACATTTCATGGCAAAAGTTTGAACTGACGTGACAAACAACATCATTTGGACTCCCAACAACCCAATTCAAATTTACAACTACCTATTAATTGACACGCAAATCAAACATAAGCCAAACAACAACATCTACAAAAACAAATATCATTTTTGGATACCCATTTGCCCACTTATCGATAAATGTGTTGATAAAATTCAAAAACAATTCACCAATCTACACAGATCTAACAGTCAACTCTATCATAAATACACCAAAATCGAACACACATCCAGACACATAATCTAAAAATAACAGTCATATTTTTAGATACCCATTTGCCCACTTAGCGGTGAAAGTTCAAACAAACAGTGAATACAATCTAAATTGTGCTCCCTACAGCTCATTTTCAGTTTAATATCATCTACACCTTGGCACGCAAATCAAAGGCAGACCAAATGAAGTCAATCACCAAAACAACTAACATTTTTGGACACCCATTTTGCCCTTCTACGATGAAAGTTTCATCGGTTTTCAAAAGTTCTACCTCTAACATGGCAAATCTAACAAGCTAGGTTTGATATATTACACCTCGAAACCACGCATACCGAAATCACACTAAAAATAAAAAAAATAAAATAGTCACATAACGAAATACCCATTTCCTACTTTAGCGGACAAAATGCAAAAACATATTAATGTCAGTACATCGTTACTTCAAAAACTGACAGTCAAACTTCATATCGCCTCTACCCATTACCCGATCAAATTAACGACAAAACAAGTCTAATTTTGAAATGGATCACATTTTTGGGTACCCATTTGGCTCGTCTACCACTATGTATTCAAATTTCCATTAAAAATTACAAAAAATTTTAAATCGGGATGAAAACCTCCCCCCCCTCATTCACATTTCTCGAGAAAATTAAAACAAAAACAAAAACAAAGCAAAAGAACACTTACCGGTGGGTCCCCGCGCCTGTTGCCAGCTGCTCTGCGTCCCCTCATCATTGTCACTCCCAAAGTCATCAATCTTGTTCTCCTCATGTCATTGGATGCCTCCACAAATCACTTTTCACTGTCGTGCAAAGTCAAAATGAGCCCATTCCAAGCAAATTAGGGCTTAAATATGCATTTATCACCAATTCGCCCCTCAAGGGGTGAAATGAACCCAATTCGCCCCCTGGGTGGCGATTTAGGTCAAATTCACCCCCGGGTGGTGAATTCAGCCAAAACACCCCAAAACCCTAGGAAAGCAGGCAATTGGCCTATAAAACCCTAGGAACCTTCAAAATTTTTTTTTTTTAACTCCACTTGCAATCATATTCATCATGCATTGGTATCTTATCAATCGTTGCATCATCAAATCACCACATTCCATTCGCCTCATTGTTGATTCCTTGTTTGAGGGGGTATTCATATTCAAAGTCAACTTTGCATGCAACCACAACATCAAAAATCCAAAAGTGCGATTAGCACATTTGTCTACAATTTTTTTTGCTGAAGATTATCATACAATTATAATCTCAATCCCAAACAGACATGGGTTACATCATGAGAGTTATGTGTTTCCATGGAGAAGTCAATCTAGCATTCATGTACGTCGAGTACACAATGGATGATACATTTGATTAATCCTAGCACAACATTTGGAAATGGACTTCGCGACCACGCTGATCTGGTCATGAGTTGATGATCCAAATGTTAAACTAACTCAAATGGTTTGACACTTGTCACCATGTTCTCATCAATCAATCAACAACAAAAATTTAGATAGGCTTTTGTCCTATTCATACTTTTGGACCATGCTGATCTGGTCGCAAAAGCAAAGCAATCAAAAGTTGTCATTCTCAAGCAACTGGTATGGCATCGTAAATGTCATACGGACTCAGCAAAATCACATCATTGCATTCATAATCATTCATTTTCATTTACCAGCATTGTTTTTATCTCTTTCCTCTTTTCCTTCTTTCCTTCCTCTCTTCTTCCCTCTGGTAAAGTATGTTGTATGGTATGTTATTGGATCATTATTTTCCTTCTCTTCTTGGCTATCCAGTCAATGTTGTATGGTCACGCTTCGAGAGGCTACATACCTTTGATTGGATCCCATTATTTTCCCTTCTCTTCTTGGCTATCCAGTCAATGTTGTATGGTCACGCTTCGAGCGGCTACATACCGTTGATTGGATCCCATTCTTTTCCCTTCTCTTCTTGGCTATCCAGTCAATGTTGTATGGTCACGCTTGAGCGAAGTGTTGGATCCATTTTTCTTCCTTGGCTATCAGTAATGTTGTATGGTCATGCTTCGACCGGCTACATACCATTGATTGGATCCCATTCTTTTCCCTTCTCTTCTTGGCTATCCAATTAATGTTGTATGGTCATGCTTCGAGTGGCTACATACCATTGATTGGATCCCATTCTTTTATCTTCCCCATCTTGGCTATCTAGTCAATGTTGTATGGTCATGCTTCGAGCGGCTACATACCTTTGATTGGATCCCATTCTTTTCCCTTCTCTTCTTGGCTATCCAGTCAATGTTGTATGGTCACGCTTCGAGCGGCTACATACCGTTGATTGGATCCCATTCTTTTCTCTTCCTCTTCTTGGCTATCCAGTCAATGTTGTATGGTCATGCTTCGAGTGGCTACATATCATTGATTGGATCCCATTCTTTTCTCTTCCTCACCTTGGCTATCTAGTCAATGTTGTATGGTCATGCTTCGAGCAGCTACATACCGTTGATTGGATCCCATTATTTTCCTTCTCTTCTTGGCTATCCAGTCAATGTTGTATGGTCACGCTTCGAGCGGCTACATACCATTGATTGGATCCCATTCTTTTCCTTTCTCTTCTTGGCTATCCAGTCAATGTTGTATGGTCACGCTTTGAGCGGCTACATACCTTTGATTGGATCCCATTCCCCTTCTATCCCTTTTCCTTCTACACAAACCCTTCACATTTTTGTATTAAACTGTGTTCCACACAATATAGTACAAAAAGGGGCAAATGTAGACACCCAAAAGTTGCACATTGCTATACCTACGTACTTGTAGATCCTTCTGGACACTTGTAGGTTTACATAGGCCATCCTAGGTACCCCTAGGCTATCGTAGACCAGCGTAGACTATTGTAGATCCTCCTAGACATGCGTAGATTGTTGTAGTCATGCGTAGTCATACGTAGACGACCGTAGTCATGCGTAGTCATGCGTAGATCACCATAGATTTTCATAGCATCGTGTAGACTCCCATATACTACTTCACCAGCTTTTAGGTCCTAAACCCTCATAAGCCTTCAAAATTGCATCCCGTGCATTGGGATATCATTCGACAACCAATTTGCACTCAATTGAGGCCCCCACGGGGTATTAGTTGACCAAAACAATTAATAAGTCAATACCCAAAATTCTAATTTAATGTTGACTTCACTTAAGTCACCTTTTTAGGGTAAATTTGATTAAAAGAACCCTTAATCTTGATTAGCACTAATTACATCCTCCCACATGTGTGAAATTAGGGTTTGTTGAGATATTTCTTTAATCATGTCTTAAATTGGCTTAAGCACCTCCTAATCAAGATTAGCCCTAATCCATCCTCACACATGTGTGAGGATGAGATATTTCTCATAAGGAATGTGATGTTGCCACATTGTATTTCTTAACCTAACCCTAGTCAGAATCAAACCTAGGTTTAGTCTATCTAACCCCCCTGCACCTTGCCTTTGCCTATAAATAATGGGTCCCAAACCCCTAATTAAGTCTGATTCATAAATTCAACAAAGCATAGTTACTTTGTTGAAATGGAAAGCCAATATTGAACAGTCACTTCCCGGCACACACAGTCAGATTTCAACGGTACATAGAGGCACCCCAGCTACCTAGGAGTCGACCCACCGGAAGGATTTTGCAAAAGAGGCATCACAACTCAGATCGCCCCTTGCCCCACGAATCCGGCCTCAGTTCACCCCTCGGGTGGCGAATTGGGTCTACAGGCCCCAAATCACTCTAGATTTGGGTGGTAAGCTCCCTTTCACCATATTATTACTTTCTGCATAGTTTATTTCATGTTTTATTATGATTTTATAGTCATTTTGTCTTTATAAACATGGGGCCTGACTAAGGCAAGCCCCCCATCGTACTGACCCCCTTTTGCAGGTTAATCACAGGTTATGCAACAAATATGAAGAGGGAAAGCAACATCAAATCAATAACAACCCGACGGTGGCCCACATACAAAGAAGCCCACCTACACTGAGGGACATCAGAAGAAGGCATCAGGCCTATAGTGTATTCATGAAAGGAAAAAGGGGAATTCACCCTATTTGTAACCCATATCAAATTTATCATGAATAAAGCATATATTTCTGAATGACTTGTGTTATTACTTGTTGTTAGATCAAATGTCAACTTCTGGTCATTTCAGTTGAAAAGAAGCATCATCAAACTTCTCATAAGTTGAAACAAACAAGAGGATAAAGATGATAAAAGCCCATCAAATCAAAGGAAAAACGACTGGAATTTTTTTGGAGCAAAAGGGCATGAAGAGGATTGGAAGGTTTTCTATCTACTACAAACACATTTTTCTCACCTTGTATGCAGACAGAAGGTTTTGAATACAAGCTTTAATACGTATTCTTCTCCCACATGTATTGGGTTCATTCAGTGATGTTTTATGCAAGGGTATGGTAGCATCATTTAATGTTTTTGATAATGTTTTTATTCCTCAGACTCTTGCACTTAACCAAATTTAGATTGTGTGGATGCAGGTATAACCTAGTTTTGTTTTAGTGTTCATGATCTTCTCTTTCTGCAGAATAGGAGGGATTAATTTACAATAGCTCACTTTGATTTCTTTTTCGCACTTCTTTTCCGTATTATTTTAGATTTTTGTCATTTTTTTTCTCTAACCTTAGCTTTTGTCATTATTTATTTTCTATTTTATTTTATTTAAGTTCCATCATGCACTCAAAACCCTAGAAGGGTTATATTTTTCTGCATTAAAATTTGGGTTTTGAAGTAATTAAAATATCCAAATAATTATTTCTTCAAGGCTAAAATATTAAATTATTTGGACACATTCAATTAAAGCACTTCCTAAGATTCAAAAATAAAATTCTTGCATCCCATAAGTTCTATAATTTTAATATTTGTTTAATAAAGCAAGATAAAATTTGTTAACGTAACAAAATAAAATTTGTTTAACAAAGCAAGATAAAATGGATTAAATCACCATTCCGTGATTGATATTTCAAAGTTAGATTTAGTCATGTTCTTTTATGCTCAAGCAAATCTTAACAAAGGAAGATAAAATTTGTTAAATTCTCCTTAACAAAAGAAGATAAAATCTACTTAACAAAGCGAGATAAAATGGATTAATCACTGTTCATGAATAATTATTTTAAAGTAGATAGTGGATCAAGAAATACACATTTTCAATAATCACATGAGCAACAAAATTATCATAAATCAAATCAATACTAAACCATATTCCCCTTGATAAAAATTACTTGCACCTCTGAGGTATTCAACACATTTTCATATTTTCACAAGCATTCAAGAACATATATGAAGCAAATAAGAACCTTGGAAAAATTCCAAATTTCTTTGCAAGAGAGGGTTTTCTAACAATACCCTGGATGTGAGTATGGTTTTACAATTGGGTAAAACTATCACTCAACATAATTGGTGCTAGGAGGTCCAAATTAAAAGGTAATTGCTTTGTTTTATCAAGTTGTTTTTTAAGTTATTCACATTTCAACTTAGAATTTATTTACATATGATGATCTGATTTTGATGAATTAGAGAACATTCCTTGTAGTTATGATTTAATGGTTGTATTTTTATAAAAAACCCTTGGAACCAAGTCACGATGGTAATGTTTACTCCATGGACGATAAGAAGATATTTAAACATACCTGGATCTTCACATGATGTGCCTATAGAATTTAAATGTTATCTACCCCATTTTAGGTATTATAAGATGAAGTCAACCGAAGCACACATTTGTGCATTCAAGGATACTATGTTTCATTTACAAATTATGCATGAAGATGTTGCATGTGAAATGTTTTCTTATACCTTGGATGAGTTTGCATATGCTTGGTTTACCAACTTACCTTCAGGTTCTATCACTTCTTGGGCTCAACTAGAGGCCTCATTTCTCAATCATTTTAACAAAAATCCAGTTGAACCAATTCTCATGTACAGTCAGTTTGTTATAGCCCATAGAGAACCAAATGAATCTTTGAAGCTATTCATTGAAAGGTTCCATAGGTTATATACTCAACTGATGGTACCTTTTGTGCCTACAGAAGGAGAAGCTATCCAATTGTATTTCAACGCTCTTGACCCATTAACTTCCATGTATTTGGTGAAGGGGTCCTCAAATCACATCGTTTTCCAAATCCTATATGGAAGCAATCACATTTGAACAACTTCTAAAATTGTCACATCAAATAAAAAAAGGAAAACATGTTTGAAATTTTGAATCAATTTTACAAACAATTGGTTGTTGAGACTACGATACAAAAGTATAAAGATCCTCATATGTTATATATCATATATGCCTATAAATTGTTGTGTGGTTATGACTGGTTTAAAATTATGAATAGTGGTTTGACAATCAAATTCTCAAAAATAAGGGCAAGTTTGGATGAACTCATGTTTAATCATAACAATGAGGATAATATGGGAACTCACACAATGTTGAGAGAAACTGTGATAAACATCCCACATAGTAAACACAAAATAATTCAAAACCAGTTGTGGACTCATGAGTTTAATGGATCAAATTTCAAATATGGCAGTGATGGGATTGAATCAAATTTATGGGGTGAGAGAGGTAAAATAAAGGCCTTTGTATTTTTAGGCCTAATCTTATTATGGGATGATGCCCATAAAATCTAGCATACTTTCTGCATCATATATCTCTCAAATCATGGTAATCATGTTTGGGATCCTAGAAAATTTCATATATGAAAATCCCAAGTCTTGTTTTGTAAATAGTCTTGTATATAGTCTTCTGTTTTCATGTGTTTTCTTTTATAGTGTTTAGATATAGTTTTCATTATTTTCTTGTTTTGTTATCTTTGATTTTAAAATTTTGTTTTGATTTGTTTTTTTGTGTGCTTTGCATTTATGTCAGCTCGCATTAGGTTAGGTTTTGGCTTATTTTTTATTTTTGCTTTTCATTTTCACAAATGCACTTATGGATTTGTCCCTCAGATTGAGGTAGTGATTGTGATAGCTACTAAATTTTGGGCCCTTTGTTGATAACTTTTTACTTTGTCATGTAGGGTGGATTACCTAGTTTGGAATCAAGGTGAAATTGGGGAAAAGGAAATGAAATTGTTTAGTAATCATTCTTAGATTTCGGACTAAAATGGTGGATTTTGGAACAATGAAACGTTTTGCTAAAGCTCCACATGTATCTCACTATATTAAAGGGTATTCTTTGAATCTTGAAGGATAAATTCATTTCAGTTTGCAAATTAAGACAAAAATATAATACACTCCATCTTTAGTCTTAAGTGGTCTCTAACCCAGTTGGCATACAAATTTTGCAAAGCAATTAAATGCTTAATAAATAAATAATTAAAAAAAACATGCAAAATATATCTCATGCCTGGGTTATTCAAATAATCTATACCAGGGCTATAGATGCCTGGCTAGTAGTGAGAAATGTAGAGGTGCATCTTTATGAGTGACATTCTATAGCCTAAATGTAAAACAAATGATGGAATCTGGATTGTTTCAAGAATGCAAATTGAATCACAATGCACACACTGAGCAGAAGCAAATGGTCCATCTATTTTCATTTGAAGTTGTTTACCCTTATTTCTTTGGATATTGCTATATAATACTTATTTCTCTGATCTTTGGTGTTCTTGGTTTTAGATAGGGTTCTTCATCCAAAATGCTCAGGAGCATTTTCCAGCAGAGTCACCATTTATTGTTGCCATTGCACAACACACCCTAATTTTGGGGACCCACCTAAAATTTTGAAGGTGGAATATTTATTTGCATGTAGTGGTCTATGGATCATTTTATAATAAGAATGTTTGGTAATAGTGGATATATCCCTTGGTAAGGTTTGAACCTTGGTATTCACTTTGCAAGCAGATGCATGTAACAAATTGCACTCTTATCGTTGCATTAGATTTTATTGATTTCAAAGTCAAAGACTTGAATGAATGTCACAACATTAGGATTTCAATCCTGTGATTATATCATGTCCTTGGCATGGCTAACTCAGGCCTTTTATTTGGTTGAACTAAGATAGCTATCTCCTTATGTTTTCTTGTTAATTTTTTTGTTTGATAAAAAATTAACATCTACGCATATTGGACAAGAGTGGCCTTGATAGACATTAATACTTGCATGTAATATTTCTTAATCACGTACAATAGGTATCGTATTTAAGGGTAATATTATTATTTTTTATTACACTAGAGGAATTGTTAACTCGTTACAATTTTATATGCCTCTCTGTGGGTTCAAATCTCGATCATTATTGCCACTATAACCTCTAGTTGCATCGGGTAAACCTTTTACGTAGTTGACTACGCTGATGCAATACACCCACCAGTACTACAAAGCTCGAGAGATTGGACCCCTAGTATTCATGCTCCTACAGAAGCGTTTTGACCATTGAACCAAGCCCTCGAACCCGTTAAGGGTAATATTATTAAGCACTACAAAATTCAAATAATTTTAGGATTTAATAGCATTTCATTTTAGGTATGGAGAGGCCCCATTTTTTTTATGTTGATTGAGCCATGAAGTAGAGACTTGAGTTTACGATATATTAATGAATATATAAACTATTTTAGGGCCTTTTTATTTGAGCACAAGGATTTCGATTCACGTGCTAGCAAAATGATGTAGCAAACTGATGAGGTGGTGACTTGGACATGTGGACATAGACTGCCAAAGGGATGTGGATTGTCGAAATGACGTAAACTGCCAAAGGGAGGTAGACTATAGAAAGGATTAAACTTGTTGATTTCTCATACTTGGTATTCACAAGGTTCTATAAGGGATTTAGAAGAGCATATTCTTTGGTTAAATGTATGGAATTTTAGGGCCTTGTCTTATCATTATGGTACATGCATCTCTTGGCAAGTGAGTGAAGAACATTATTTTCAGTCGGTACTCTCAACATCTGGGTTCAGCGAAATGAGTAAATGAAAATGAGGGCCTATCATGCATAGATATGAAACACATTCATAGCAAAGACATATCCATTGAATATTTTTGGGCGTATTCCAAAAAATAGGGCATCGCCACCAACATGATTCATGAAAGCGAATGGGGATTTGGATGATACGTTGATGGACGCGTATCGAACCTTGATACCAAAAATGGAGCATGTTGCTGATGTAGAAAATTTGAGGAAGGGAAACTACTACATTGAAACAAACTATTCCATATGCATACCCATCATTGATGGTAGACAAGTAAATTCCCCTAAACATATAATTTCTTATATGTTCTATAGTTCATTGGGAGTGATCTCTGGAGACTGTAGATGAAGCTCCTGAAAGTAGTATAGTTTTGGACAAAATATTAACCGCTACCAAGATATCTTAGTGGGATAATTATCATGATCAATTTGATATTGATGATAGCCTCACTCAAAGTAAAATCCTTTTGGAAGGAGACTATCTTGAACCAGATGATATTTTATCATTCTTAGAGGAGCTAAAGATCGATAAGAATTGCTCTGCAATGGAGTTTGACTATCATCATGTGAATGCCCATTTTGGAGGTATATTAGAACACATAATGCTTCATATAAACCACTAAAGTCGCGATTCTCTTAAACAAATGGGCATGTCATTGGTGGGAGGTTGAACAAAAGGTGGACAAAATCGAATAGGCTTTAAATAGTCAATTCTACATTGTTTCAAAATTTTCTTTGTAGTTTTAGCAATCCAGAAGATTATTCTTCATCTGTATTATCGGTATGTCAATCCAGAATGATTTTCATGATTGGTATCCTCGATTTGTTGGATATATATGGGGGAACCTAAGGGAACATGTTATGGAGTCCTATAAATCAAGGGAGTACTATAAAATCAAGCGAGGATAGGTCATGATGTGGTCGACATATAAAAATTAATATGAAAGTGACAAAGGCATCGATGGTAGAGTTCCCATTGTTGGAAGGGTTAGGCAATTCGTGCACAATGCTACAACTCCCTAAGGGTATAATGAAGCCCCTCACACTCATCATCATGAATCTTAACTGTAGATAACCATATGATGCATCTTCATCGATTTTTTTACATAGTGGAAGTAGATTCTGGTAAATATAATATTTAGACTAATCCACACTTGTTCAAATTGTGTTGATCCTCCAAAGCATGATACTATGAATATTTCTATAAATGGGTGGGTTGCTATGATTCCAAGCTAGAAAACCAAGAATTTTGGTATAGTTACTACCTCTTCGATGATCATAATGTATGAGGATTGCGTTACACTCATAGAAAAAAATTATTTTATGTTCATGTTGGTAGTTGATTCTATCATCTGGTGAGGGCAGTAATTACACAAAAAATAGAAGGGTTTAGGTGATAGCCATTTATTATGACAACGAAATGCTACGGGTTCCAAAATTTAGTTAATCTGAATTAATTAAACAGAGAATAAAGCTTGCTTCATGCGGATGGTTTCGCTGAATTTTTTGTCAAAAAAATAACGAATGATGGCAAGTCAAATAATATTTGAGGTGGAATATCAACTTTTTTGGGATAAAAGATAATCCTAAGGCATTGCATTTATGAATAAAAAATAGAAGAATATGAAAGGAATGATTATGTTGAAAAGAAGCATCATTAAACTTCTCAGAAGTTGAAACAAACGGGAGGGGAAAGATGATAAAAGCCCATTGAATCAAAGGAAAAAGGGCTGAAATTTTTTTGGAGCAAAAAGGTGTGAAGATGATTGGAAGGTTTTCAAGATACTACAAACACATTTTTCTCATCTTGTATGCAGACAAAAGGTTTTGAATACAAGATTTAATGCATATTATTCTCCCACATGTATTAGGTCAACTCAATGATGTTTTATGCATGGATATGGTAGCATCATTTAATGTTTTGATACATGCTTTTATTCCTCATAATCTTGCACTTAACTAGATTTAGATTGTGTGGATGGAGGTCTAACCTGGTTTTGTTTTAGTGTTCATGATCTTCTCTTTCTGTAAAATAGGAGGGAATAATTTATAGTAGCTTACTTTGATTGCTTTTCCGCATTTTGTTTCTGTATTATTTCATAATTTTGTCATTTTTTCTCTAACCTTAGCTTTTGTTGTTATTTATTTTCTATTTTATTTTCTTTAAGTTCCATCACGCACTCAAAACCCTATAAGGGTTATATTTTTCTGCATTAAAATTTGGGTTTTGAAGTAATTAAAATATCCAAATAATTATTTCTTCAAGGCTAAAATATTAAATTATTTGGACACATTCAATTAGAGCACTTCCTAAGATTCTAAAATAAAATTCTTGCACCCCATAGGTTCTATCATTTTAAAATTTGTTTAACAAAGCAAGATAAAATTTGTTAACAAAGCAAGATAAAATATGTTTAATAAAGCAAGATAAAATGGATTAAATCATTGTTCCAAGATTGACATTTCAAAGTTAGATTTAGTCATGTTCTTTTATGCTCAAGGAAAGCTTAATAAAGGAAGATAAAATTTGTTAAAATTTTCTTAACAAAACAAGATAAAATCTAGTTAACAAAGTAAGATAAAATAGATTAAATCATCGTTCAAGAATCATTATTTCAAAGTAGATAGTGGATCAAGAAATACACATTTTTAATAATCACATGAGCAACAAAATTATCGTAAATCAAATCAATACTAAACCATAGGCTCTTTGTTAATAGTTACTTGCACCTCTGAGGTATTCAACACATTTTTGTATTTTTACAAGCATTCAAGCAGATATATTAAGCAAATAAGAACCTTGGAGAAATTCTGAATTTCTTTGCAAGAGAGGATTTTCTAACAATACCCTGACTGTGAGTATAGCTTTACAATTGGATAAAATAATAATTCAATAGATCCTTTTTGACTTTGCATTTGTTGGATGGATAGGACAACATCTGGACCAACAATGTCCTAAAAACATTGAAAAATATAGGGGAAAGCCATCAGGGCCTGGGGCTTTCCCACCTTGCATGAAAAAAATACTGACATGAATTTCTTTAGCAGAGAGATGTTTAAGCAACATCTGATTATGCTCTAGAGTTACTAACCTTGAAATGTTCTACAAGAGGGTCTCATATGTTTGTTGATCACATCCTAGGCTAGGACCGAGTAGCTCTTCAAAGAAGTTAACAACCTCATTCCTGATTTTAGAGATATCCTTTGTTACTATTCCATTTTCCTTTATAAGCTCTTTGATTTTGTTACATCATCTATGTCTCATGGTGGTAGCATGACAAATTTTAGTATATGAATCCTCCTCTTTGAGCCATGTGACCCTGGATTTTTGCTTCCAAAAAACTTTCTCATTTTTGAGGATATTGTGATATTCCAACAGGAGGGTCTTCTCAGTATCTCAGAGATTGGGGTCAAGATCTCCTTGTTGGGCGTAATATTAATGCAGGTAAGCTGAGATTGGACTTGCTATTTTTTGTAGAAAATATTAACGAAAACATATTTGTTCCACCATTTTAGATTTTATTTCATGAAACGAAGCTTGTTATAACCTGAGAGACCATAGATCTAGATCTGCGAGACCACCAGAGAGATATTAGTGACTTGAGATTTGGATCTTGAAGCCACATCACTTCAAATCTAAAAGGTTATTTGAAAGGAAAAATCTAGGAAGTACAATCTAGGAGGAGGGGGTTATGATCAAATCCGATTTTGGGTAATGAGTGGAGGACAACATCACCAAATCTAGAAATGGCATTAGTAGAGATGAGAAATATATCGATCTAAAGATTTGTTCAAATTTCCTATGATTTCTCCATGTGAATTTAAAACCTCTAATGTCAATTTCCATGAGTTCATTAGCATCTACAAATGCTACAAATTGTTCATAATAATTAAAGGTGATTTAGGACACTTATTTCTTATTGGTTGGCAATAAAGGAGAGTTGAAGTCTCCAGTCAGCATCCATGCCTCTAAGGAGAAAACCTCCTGAATTTGACTGTGAGAACTCTAGAGGTGGGACCTCCCAGAAGGAGATTTTGGTGCATAGATGTTTGATAAGATACAACAGTAATCATAATCTTTGTTAAATAAAAGAGCATTGATGTAATTATTAATAATGGATAGTAGAGTCCCATCAACTTCATTGGGATCCCACATACATAACAATTTTCCTAAAGTACCATTGGTCGAGCTAACAAGGAAATCACAATCTTTCCATATATTTCCTCATGGACTTAACCAAGCATTGTTTGTTTTATCCATTGAGGCCTCTCACATTCCATGAGAGGATTTTCATTTATTACTTTTTAAGGATACTATCTTCCCTCTTCCAAGATAAGGGGGAGATTTTAATCTACTTTAAACATGGACATGAAGGATGAGTTGGGTGCCATTAGTGATCCCTTCTGAAACTTCTCTATTCCTGATATCTTAGGTTGAAGGGCGTCCCCATTTCTTGCTAGAGCCAACATTGACATAGATATTTCTTTGGGTTTGGGTAAATAGAGGGCTAGGAGAAAAGGGACTATTGGGAAGAGGGTTATCGATGGGAGAGCCAAGAAGGCTCTTGGGAGAGAGGGGGGCTTGAAGGATGATCAAGGGTGGGATTGTTAGAATCAAAGATATGGTCATCATCGGATAGAAGAAGAAAAATTATTTGAGATAGGAATAGGAGGACATACCTTAATATAAGAAGAGAAATTTGAGCATGCTAGGAGAGGTTCGGGGGAGGTAGCAATGATATCCTAAGAAGTCTAGGTCTTCGAGGGATGACTCTAAAGATTTGTGGATGCTCCTTGGGCTTCAACGACCAGTGATACCTCTCTAGAAGGGTTTGGAGGATTGGATATCGGGGCATGATTTGGGGCTACAATAGATGATAAGTTTGAGCACTTATGGGAGCTCTAGTACTGTCGATACTCATATTTGATATTGCTCGGATGCACCTTGGACACTTTTGGGCATTGCAAATAGAGGTGGCCTTGATTGGAGCATTCACCATAAAATGACGGCTTATTTTCATATTCAACGGTTTGAGAAAAGTTCTAACCTTTGATATGATATTGATTGAAGAAGGGAGGTTAGCTTCCAGGTTTGTTTTAATGCACAAACAATCATGGACCATGCGAGTTCCAAATTTTGGTGCAATATCAAAAGCGATCAGATCTCCAATATTTCACATAATTCCTTTGAGAATATCTTCATGCTAGAACTAGACATGGAGACCCAGGTGGTGTATCCAAATAGGTGTAAAGTTGATATTTTGGGTAGATGGATTGATATCAACACTCTATTTTCATAGAAAAAGTCTTCATCTAAAAAACCAGGGGTCGCTTGTGAGGATCCGACGTGAATCACTCAAGTTATTGATCCATATGAGGAAGAAGCCTCTAGGTAGAGCAACTAACACCAAAAATCCTAGTGGATGCCAAGTGGATTGAGCTCACCTATGGATTGATTCTATGTCAGGCCACGATCCTAAGAATTTGTCAACCAGAGAGTGGAAGTTTCGAGCAACCATAGAGGACATAAGCTCGAATGGGATTTGTAGGGATCCATAAGAAGGGTGCAGCTCAATCCTAGATTTGAGTGGACTAGAGTTTGAGGGAGAGTTATTGTTTACCATATTTGTGAAGGAGTAGCTCATTCTGGAATCACCTCCTTCTGATCCTACCATTGTCGTTGTCACTACCACCATTGAAGAAAATATTTCTTCAAGGATCATCAAATATTCCCTCCTTGGATCTTCTAGGGATTTGGCTACCAATTTGATTACCCTATGATCCACCGATTTGGCTAATATTGTAGGTCCCATACTATTAAAGTTATCACCTAGGTTCCTAGATCTAGTTCCCTTAGACACGTGGGTTCCCATTGGGGGTTGGTGCATTCACCTTTGATATTCCCAACAGAGCCCACCATGGACCCGTTATAGAGTGGTCTACACTATAAAAGTGTATCGGGGCATATATCATCTGATTTCCCAAGAAAATTTGTAGTTTTATCCTTTGATCCGCATGTACCTCCGAAAGGGTGGGAAGAGCTGCTAAGTGGAAAATAGGTGTTCGCTTTCCCATGGTTTAGACTGGATCCACGATTGTCACCTTCACTCATATCATCTTCACCAATACTGCCACCTTCACCCGTGTTTGTTGATGTTGTTGTTGCCATCCCTATGTTGAACTCATGACTAAGAGTCTCAATTTGTCGTAATAGAGTTTCATTTTATAAATAAAAGAAGTTTTGTTTTAAATGATAATATAGTTTCATTTGTAAATAATAATTATATTTTTTAATTAATAAAGGAAATTCATTAGTTGTTTATTTAAAAGATGATTGATATTTATTTAAAAAAAATGTCCCTTCAAAGGAGATTCGATCAAGTGCAAGGGAAGCTTATGGCTAATGTAGAAAGAATAGCTTTATTTATGAGAAGTTCTGGGAATAAGGGATGGATGGGATATATCTCCCCCTACCACCTGATTGATAGGAAGGATAGTAATGACAAGCAGGTGAAAGACAAGACCATAGATGTAGGAAAGGAAACCTCATTGTCTGTTAAAGAGAGAGACACATGGGAAGAAAGGGGGTTGGATAAGCTTGGAAGAGGATGTTGAGACAAAAAAACTTGCAGTTACAAAAATGAGAAGACGAGATGGATGTTAGGGAAGAAGAACTTAGTGATAGAAGGAGGTGACAACAAAAGAGTAATTGGAGTTTATTAGGTTGGTAAACTTTCTTATGATCTCCTATAGTTATTGTCTTGTACTTGACGTGATCCTTGTTTGGGGACAATCTTCTTCATTTATTCCCTCTCTCGAGCAAATGTCATATTTGTTGAATAGCTCATTGGTTTGGTCTCTTGCGTTCGAGACTACTATGTATGGGCTGCATCGTCTAGACCCTTGTGTTCTGGTTTGGTTTGTGTAGTATAGTCAAATATTGTTTACATACTGACCTCCTCTCCTTGACATCGTGTCACCAAGGTCTAGGCACTATCTTGAGCATTGAGGAACTCTTTCTCCAAGTTGGTCATGAGACGTTGGCTCTAAGCTACAACCATTACCTCCTCGATCACCCTCTTGTTGTGTCTTACCATTGTTTTAACATTATAAAACCCTAATAACACCATTGTAAACATGATAGTTATCAAGCACTGTGTGGTAGGAGGTATGTCGATCAATGTTATATTTTTGAGCATCTCGTCCTATGGACATCATCTGATTGGTTGACGCTTGTGTGTTCTTCATCCATCTAAGGTAATTTTAGGGATGGCCAAACCCCATTGTGGATGGGTTACTTGCCTTTGGTTGAGTGCCTATGTAGCTCTAGAAACTATCGTTGTTGAGTCCTTGAGCGTCACATAGGATAGGGTTTTTTGTGCAGGAATACACTTTCATTGATCGTGAACTAGACTCACCCCCTCAGACCTTCCTATCTGAGTCTACTTGTGCATGCATCATTCTGAAAGTGATGGGAGTCTTCCTTTCCCTTAGGACTATTGATAGTGTGTTTATCTTCTATTGTAATTTGGTTTGGGTCGAATTCCCTTATTTAATGTAAATTAAGTTTACAACTTCCTAAACTTATTTTCAATGATACTTTAATTTGTGAAGGTAAAAGAAAATAGATGGTTTAATAATATATTAAATTAAGAGGAATTGATTTATTTAAATAGTTGTTAATAAAATTAACTAGGAAGCTTGGATTTACTAATTAATGAAAATAGTTTATCTATGGATTAAAGTAAGTGACTTTGATTTATTAAATAAATGGAAATAATTTGTTTTGTAAATTAAGGGTATGGGATTTTAATTTATAAAATAAAGGAAATGAGTTATTTATGGATTAAAGTAAGTGACTTTGATTTATTAAATAAATGGAAATAGTTTGTTTTATAAATTAAGGGTATGGGACTTTAATTTATAAAATAAAGGAAAATGTTTATTTATGGATTAAAGTAAGTGACTTTGATTTATTAAATAAATGGAGATAGTTTATTTTGTAAATTAAGGGTATGGGACTTTGATTTATGAAATAAAGAAATAATTAGTTTATTTATGAATTAAAGTGATAGGACTTTGATTTAATAAGTAAAGGAAAAGGTTTATTTTATAGATTAAAGGTATGGGACTTTAATTTATGAAATAAAAGAAGATAATCTATTGTATAAATTAAGTAATGAGGCTTAATTTATGGAAGTAGAGGAACCTAGTTATTTGATGATTAAAGGTATGGGACTTTAACTTGTCAAATAAAGGTTGAATGAATTGATTAAAGTAAAACCTATGATCTAGTTGTAATTGTTGAAAGACTCTCTATGGTCAATGAGAGGTGAAAATAAAAATAGTGATTTTTATGATATCAACTATACAATAGATGGTTAGATACTTTGATTTAATTTGTATAGTTGCAATTTGGCAAAGAAATTAGTAAATGCATTTAGAAGCATGTCTATCATGGAACCATGAGTGCCTTGATCCCCTACTATCCTCAAATGATCGATGGAAAGTGAAGAAGGACCAAAGAGGAAGATGAAGCCATTGCACCAGTTTGTTCTCTACTTGTAATAATTTACTTATGCTCAAATAGATATAAATTGTGGGGAGATTTTCATGATGAAATTGATGTAATATATTATTCTTTAAGGGTACAAAGGATTTATTATACTTTCTTATATGTAATAATTTATTTATTGTTGGAATATGTACCTTTAAATTATTGTTTTGGATTATCTATGTTTTGTGTTTAAACTCTTTTCAATTAATATTTACCTTCTTTAAATGTTGCTTTCTTTTTTTAGTATATTTTGTATGCTTTATGAATTATGCTTTTGTTAGATTTAGTATCTAGAACTATTCTTGTTTTTCTTGCTAAACAACAGAAACTTAAGTAATAAGTTCTAGGGTGAACTTAGAGGATGACCTAAGGGAATTGAGACCCCTTAGGGTGAACATAGGTGACCTAAGGGATTAAGAACCCTTAGGGAGAATGATAAATGAGTTTAGAGAAATACTACATCTAAGTTAAGATAGCTCATCGTGGAGATGAGATGGATAGCTTAACTCGCAATACACATAGCATACCTACATAGATTGACTTGTGTATGGTATGGAGATGGGTGTATACCTTCGATTGACTAAAGGTGATAAGTTTAGCTCATCAAGAGTGATGAGAGGGATAAAATTATTTGCAGTAACACATAATACGCCTACACATATGGACTTGTGTTAGGGTATCTAGTGAGATGTAGCTCTTCAAGAAACTTAGGGGATTTAAACAATAGATCAATTAGAAGTCGGTTAGGGGTTTATGAATCCCTCTCCTTAGTAAAAAAAAATATTTTATTTTTTGTGTGTTTTCTTGTAGCTAAATTTGGGTCATTACATTTGGTATCAAAGCTCTAGGTACGAGGGTATAGAGCTTCTTGTGTGCTAAAGGGATTTTGATGTCTCCAATGAAGGCTTGCTTAAAGTATAAGCTAAAAATGGGATGACCTAGAATGCCTTACTTTCTAGAATCTAATGGGAACTAATCCCAAGGGTGAATGAATGTTATGATACCTTACATTGAGTATGGGCTTTGGTATTAATGTTACATCATAACCTTGGAATACCACCCTAGTTAGATTATTGATGCTTTTAGCAAGAGAAATATGTATTATGGCTTGAATTAGTGATACAATTTAAGGTGAAGCTATAACCTAATATTTTTCTTGGTTGTAACCAGGTTAAATAAACCACCTAAGGCTAGAAAAGAGAGACCTGCACCTAGAAAAACTTGATAAAATAATATCAAAGAAGATATTTGAGAGGAGTATCTAGAAAATTCTAATAGAGAGGTAGAAGACCTTACTGCTACGGTTGCTGCCATGAAGGACAGATACATTAAATGTTGGAAACAATTATAAATCAGAACTCACAAGATAGATGATTAGAGGTTGGCCAAGTCGATGGGCTAACTACAAAATAGTTGCAAGCTAGAGCCCTTCTAGAAAAGGAAATAACTAGGAATCTAAAAAATATTTGTATCTCCAAGTTTGATGGAGAAGGTGAAGGGGATACAAATGAAGCATGAATGAGATAATTATAAGTTTATTTTATAGTAAAAGGCTATTCCCTAGGAACCCGAATAGTTTGGGCCATAATCAACTTAGAAGGGGTTGCTTTAGATTGGTGGGGAACCTACTATGAGAAGAATAAGGTTGAACCTATTGATATTAAATGGAAATATTTTTTTGAAATCTTCAAAAAGAGGTTTCTCACAGAACACTTCTATGCCTTAAAGTTTGAAGAATTTTCCAGCCTTCAACAAGGAACTAAAATAGTGGAGACATACTATAAGAAGTTGGTTCAGTTACTTAAGTATGTACCTACTTATGATGAGAAGATGAGAGTTCACAAGTTTATTCATGGGTTAGAATCTAGAGTGAAGCATGATGTAAACATGCATGAGCCTAAATCACTGCAAAAGGTGTATAATTTGGCAAAGAAAGTAGAGTCTCACCTACAATTCAACTATGATGCCCTATCTAAGCAAGATCGGCAAGCATTGAGGAAGAGGAATAGTCAAGGATTCTTGAAATGGGAAGAGGAAGAGGATCGAAAGACCAAGAACCCTCAGAATTTTGAGAAGAGAAATAACGAGAAATAGGGAAAGTTCAAGAAAAACTTCCAAAAGAAAACCAACAATAATCCCAACAACGCAAAGCCTCACCCTTAGAAATCGCAAACTTTAGCTCCAACAAGTAAGATAAGGGAGCAAAAATCAAAAAAGAAGCAAGGACCCAAGGATAGGTGTTATCATTTCAGAGGCCCACATTATGCTAAGCAGTGTTCGCATCAACTAGGGTCGAGTACATCCAAAACCAAGGGAAAGGAACCTGAGCATCGGATCTATGCTGCAACCGAGAAATAAAAGCTAGAGGGGCAAGTCACCCCATTGCTTGTGAAAGGTAAGATTTTTAATAAGCAAGTAAAAATTTTAATTGATAGTGGAGCCACAGATAGCTTTATTTCTTCTAGTTTAGCAAGGGATATGCTAGAAAGGCTAGGATATTTAGCCCATGGATGGAAGGTAGAGTATGGTTTTGGGTAAACCTACTCAGTAAACCAGTGTTATCCAATGGCAGAAATTACTTTAGCTAGTGGTACCATCGAAGGTTGTTTATATGTAGCTCCACTTCATACCTTTGATGTGATCCTAGGGATGGATTGGTTATAGGCCCATAAAGCCTTGATCAATTTCCAAGATAGATGGATCGAATATTCAGAGAAGGGTAAGGAAAGACTAAGAATTCATAGCGAATAGGGGGTATTCAGACCCCAGATGCTATCGGCTATGCAATTGAAGAAAGCCCTCAAGAAAGGAGGGATAGTGTATGTTGTAAAACTTAATGAAGTAGGAGATGATTGAAAGAGAGAGGTGCTAGGGAAGCACCCAATTTTACAAGATTTTAAGGATGTATTTATAGAGGATTTACTTGGACTCCCTCCTATATGGGAATTTGATTTCATAATTGATCTTATGCTAGGGGTATAACCTATTCATAGATCTCCATATAGGATGAATCCTATTGAGATGTAGGAACTAAAGGTACAACTGTAGGGGCTATTAGATAAGGGGTTAATAAAACCAAGTGTGTCACCTTGGGGTGCACCGATTTTATTTATGAAAAAGAAAGATGGTTCTTTAAGATTGTGTATTGATTACATGATGCTAAATAAAGCTACAATCAAGAACCGATATCCCTTACCTAGGATTGAAGATTTGTTCGACCAACTGAGAGATGCCATGGTATTCACAAAGATTGATCTAAGATCAAGGTATCATCAATTGAGAATACGTGAGGAGGATACTCACAAAATGGTATTTAAGACTAGGTATGGGTATTATGAGTTCACATTCCTACCCTTTGGACTGACTAACACCCCAACTGCGTTCATGAATCTAATGAACAGTGTGTTTAGAAGGTACTTGGACTAGTTTGTCCTTGTATTTCTAGATGATATCTTAATATACTCTCAAAACAAAGAAGAGCATGATAAACATCTCAAGATCGTGTTAGAGTTGTTGAGGGAGAACCAACTCTATGGAAATCTAGCCAAAAGTGATTTCTACATTCCAGAGGTACGATATCTTAGGCATATCATATCAGTAGAAGGAATTGCTATGGATCTAGAGAAAATTGAGGCTATCCTAAACTAGCCACCCCCTACTAATGTGACTGAAGTGTGAAGCTTCATGGGGTTAATGGGCTATTATAGATGTTACATAAAGGATTACTCCAAGATTATTGCAACAATAACTAACCTTTAGAAGAAGGAAAAGGAATTCAAGTGGTTAGAAAAGTGTGAAGATGCCTTCACATTGCTGAAACATAAACTCACTATTGCACCAATACTGAAGATTCTTGACCCTCAAGGGGACTTTTCAGTATGCACAGATGCATCATTGGAAGGGTTAGGAGGAGTACTCTCTCAAGAAGATTCAGTAGTAGCATATACTTCAAGGAAGCTCAAGAAGCATGAAGTTAATTATGCTACACATGATTTAGAGCTAGTTGTAGTGGTGCATGCTCTAAATGCCTAGTGCCACTACTTGGTGGGAAGACCCTTTGAGTTAAAAACTGACCATCAAAGTTTGAGGTACATATTCACCCAACCTATACTCAATGTGAGATAGAGAAGATGGGTCGAGTTTCTCATTGAGTATGACTTTGAAATTGAGTACATAAAAGGAAAAGAGAATAAGGTTGTTGATACCTTGAGCAAAAGGAAACACATAGCAGCCATATCCAGAAGTCACATGGATCTGATGGATCAAGTGAGGTAGGAGAAATCTCAGGATGAGTATTTCCAAGAAATTCGAGCTAGAATGGACAGAGACCCTGAGGGTAATAAGGAATTTGGCATGAAAGATGACATTTTGTGCTACAAAGGTAGGATCATCATACCAAAAATGGGTAATTTAAGAAAACTAATAATGCAAGAAGCCCATAGATCCCCTTATTTTGCTCATCCTAGAGGGGCCAAAATGTAGGAAAACATGAAAAGAACCTTCTTCTGGGTAGGAATGAAGAAGGATATCACCAATTTTATTGCTTGATGCCTTGAATTTTAGAAAGTTAAGGTAGAACACAAGCATCCTGTAGGAAAATTGTATCCACATGATGTACCTACACAGAAATGGCAAGTTATATCTATGGATTTTATAGTAGGGTTACCCAAGACCAGGTATCAACATGATGCAATCCTTGTAATAGTCGATAGATTGACTAAGGTTGCACATTTCATACCAAGGAACATCAAGGATGATGCTCAGGTGGTGGCTAATATATTTACCAAAGAGGTATTCTGATTGCATGGATTTCTTGAGGTGATCATTTCAGATAGGGATTCCAAATTCACTTCTAAATTTTAAAAATCCCTATATCGTGCAGTGGGCATGAAACTGAATATGAGCTCAACATACCACCCTGAGACAGATGGTCAAATTGAGCGGGTAAACCAAGTACTAGAGGACATGCTTCGCATGTACTGCATGGATCACAAGTCTCATTAGGAAGACTACCTACATCTTGTAGATTTTGCCTACAATAATGGACATCACTCCTCTCTAGGAATGGCTCCTTTCGATGCCTTGTATGGGTGAAAGTGTAGAATACCATTGTCTTGGGATAACCTAGAAGATCAAGTTGTGATTGGGCTAGATATGGTCAAAGAAATGGAGGATCAATTAAAGGTAATCAGGCAAAGAATTAAAGAAGTTGTTGATAGGTAGAATAAGTTATTTTGATTTAAAGAGGACTCCAAGAGAGTACTAAATAGGAGGTAAAGTGTTTTTAAGGGTGAAACCGATGAAGAGTGTTATCAAATCCACAAAGTTGGATCCTTGATTTGTGGGACCCTTTGAAATTACTGAAAAGATTAGTCCGATTGCATATCGACTTGCCTTACCACCTAACCTATCAAATATCCATGATACCTTCCACATATCCTTGCTTAGAAAATATGTTGCTAACCCTAAACATGTGTGGGATGTTTCTAAATTATAGATGGTAAATTTGGAGGCTATTGAAGTGATGTCGGTAAATATTCTTGAGTTTCGTTCTAAGTCTATGCGAAATCGGACTCTTGAGCAATGTAAGGTCCAATGGGACCAATTTTCTGAAAGAAATACCACTTGGGAGAAAAGTGGATGATATGCAAAAATATTTTCCCTTCTTGTTTGAAAATATATAATGTAATAATTTTTATTTTTTGTAAAACTGGAAACACCTAAGACGATGTTTAGTCCTAGGGGGGTAGGATGTCATGACCCTCCCTAGCAGACTTTTTGGCACAAAGAAACAATGTATTAATTAATGATGCTTTAATACCTAGTTTGAGCAATTGAACCAACTATGCGATGTTTAGTTGATTTGGAAGAGCATGGTACTGCTGACATATTGCCAAATGTGTAGGATTAGGTACACTCGTAGGTGGAAGAAGTAGAATCATCCACCAGAAGTGGGGGTACTTGAGGTTGGGGAAGTGATGATTAAGGCAACTCAGGGGTAACATTGATGGATACCTTCATATAGGTATGCATTTGGTTAGGGATAATCATCAATAGCTAGCCACCTTGAGCCTCAAGTTGATAGCCTAGTAGCTATCATAAATTCTTAGGCTGAGATAGGTGATTGAGTTGATGGAAAGACTCCCTCTTTGTCTATTGCATATGTTTGATTGTCTTTTACTTCATCACTATTTGCATTGGTGGTTTGGGAAATAAAAGCATGCATAATTTGGTTGCATCTGAAAGCTCATTGTTTTGCTTAAAATATCTCTCTATTTTATAAAAAAATAGAATTTTTATTTTAAAATGATAATAGAGTTTCATTTTATAAATAATAGAAGTTTTATTTTAAAATGATAATAGAGTTTCATTTTATAAATAATAGAAGTTTTATTTTAAAATGATAATAGAGTTTCATTTTATAAATAAAATAAATTTTGTTTTAAATAAAAATATAGTTTCATTTGTAAATAATAATTATATTTCTTTATTTAATAAAGGAAATTCATTTTTAAATAATAGTTGTTTATTTAAAATATGATTGATATTCATTTAAAAAAATCATCCCTTCAAAGGATATCCGATCAAGCGCAAGGGAAGCTTCTGGTCGATGTGGAAAGGATAGATTCATTTATGAGAAGTTACGGGAATAAGGGATGGATGGGATATATCTCCCCCTACCGCCTGACTGATAGGAAGGAGAGTAATGATGGGTAGGTGAAAGACAAGACTAGAGATGTAGGAAAGGAGAAATCATTGCATGTTAAAGAGAGAGAGAGATAGGGGAAGAAAAGGCGTTGGATAATCTTGGAAGAGGACATTGAGACAAAAAATCCACAGTCACAAAAATGAGAAGAGAAGCTAGACGTTGGGGAAGAAGAACTCAGTGAGAGAAGGAGGTGACAACAAAAGAGTAATTGGAGTTTATTAGGTTGGTAAACATGTTTATGATCTTCTGTCATTATTATATTTTGCTTGATGTCAAACCTATTTGGGGATAATCTTCTTCGTTTATTCCCTCTCCCGAGCGAATGTCACCTTTTTCGAATACCTCGTTGGTCTAGTCTCTTATGTCCTAGACTAATCTATGTGGGCTGCATCGTCTAGACCCTTGTATTCTAGTTTGGTTTATGTAGGGTAGTCATCTCTTGTTTACACCCTGACCTCCTCTCCTTGCCATGATGTCATCAAGGTCTAGGCGTTATCTAGAGCATTGAGGAACTCTTTCTCCAAGCTAGCCGTGAGTTGTTGGCTCTAAGCCCCAACCATTACCTCCTCGATCACCCTGTTGTTATGTCTTACCATTGTTTTAGCATTATATAACCCTAAGGACACTATACTAATTGTGATAACTATTGAGCACTGTGTGGCAAGAAGTATGTCGATCGATGCTATATTTTTGAGCATCTCGATCTATGGACATCACCCAGTTGGTTGACACTTGTGTGTTCTTCATTCACCTAAGGTAGTTTCAGGGATGACCAAACCCCATCATGGGTGGGTTGCTTGCCTTTGGTTGTGTAGCTCTAGAAACTTCTGTCATTGAGTCCTTGATCACCGCGTAGAATAGAATTTTGTGTGGAGGCATGCTCTTTCATTGATCATGAATTGGACTTACCCCCTCAGAACTTGATATCTGAGTCCACCTATGCGTTTGTCATTATGAAAGCAATGGGAGTCTCCCTTTCCCTTAGGACTGTTGGTAGTTTTTTTACCTTGGGTGTAATCTAGTTTTGGCTGAAGTCCCTTGTTTAATATAAATTAATTTTATAGCTTCCTAAACTTCTTTTCAATGATACTTTAATTTGTGAAGGTAAAAAAAAAATAGATGGTTTAATAATAAATTAAAGTAGGAGGATTTTATTTATTTAAATAATTTTTAATAAACTTAAGTAGGAAGCTTGGATTTATTAATTAATGAAAATAGTTTATTTATGGATTAAAGTAAGTGACTTTGATTTATTGAATAAATGGAAATAGTTTGCTTTGTAAATTAAGGGTAAGGAATTTTAATTTATAAAATAAAGAAAAATGAGTTATTAATGGATTAAAGTAAGTGACTTTGATTTACTAAATAAATGGAAATAGTTTGTTTTGTAAATTAAGGGTATGGGATTTTAATTTATAAAATAAAGGAAAATAGTTTATTTATGGATTAAAGTAAGTGACTTTTGATTTATTAAATAAATGGAGATAGTTTATTTTGTAAATTAAGGTATGGGACTTTGATTTATGAAATAAAGAAAGAATTAGTTTATTTATGAATTAAAGTAATAGGACTTTGATTTAATAAGTAAAGGAAAAGGTTTATTTTATAGACTAAAGTATGAGACTTTAATTTATGAAATAAAAGACGGTAATCTATTACATAAATTAAGTAATGAGGCTTAATTTACAGAAGTAGAGGAACATAGTTATTTGATGATTAAAAGTATGAGACTTTAACTTGTCAAATAAAGGTTGAAGGAATTGATTAAAGTGAAACCTATGATCTACTTGTAATTGTTGAAAGACTCTCTATGGTCAATGAGAGGTGAAAATAAAAATAGTGTTTTTTATGATATCAACTATACAATAGATGGTTAGATACTTTGATTTAATTTGTATAGTTGCAATTTGGAAAAGAAATTAGTAAATGCATTTAGAAGCATGTATATCATGGAACCATGAGTGCCATGATCCCCTACTATCCTCAAATGATCGATGGAAAGTGAAGAAGGACCAAAGAGGTAAATGGAACCATTGCACCAGTTTGTTCTCTACTTGTAATAATTTATTTATGCTCAAATAAATATGAATTATGGGGAGATTTCCTTGATGAAATTGATGTAATATATTATTCTTTAAGGATACGGAGGATTTACCATACTTTCTTATATGTAATAATTGTTTAATTATTGGAATATGTACCTTTAAATTACCGTTTTGGATTATCTATGTTTTGTGTTTAAAATATTTTCAATTAATGTTTATCTTCTTTAAATGTTGCTTTCTTTTTTAGTATCTTTTGTATATTTTATAAATTATGCTTTTGTTAGATTTAGTATCTAGAACTATCCTTGTTTTTCCTTGCTAATCATCATAATCTTAAGTAATGAGTTCTAGGGTTAACATAGAGGATGACCTAAGGAAATTGAGACCCCCTTAGGGTGAACATAGACGACCTAAGGGATTAATACTCCTTAGGAAGAATGATAACTAAGTTTAGGGAAAGACTACATCTAAGTTAAGATATCTCATCATAGGGACGAGATGGATAGATTGACTCGCAATATGTGTTGCATACCTACAGAGATTGACTTATGTATGGTATGGATATGGACGTATACCTTCAATTGATTTAAGATGATAAGTTTAGGTCATCAAGAGAGATGAGATGGATAAATTTATTTGTGGTAACACATAATACGCCTACATAGATGGACTTGTGTTAGGGTATCTAGTGAGATGTATCTCTTCGGGAAACTTAGGGGATTTAGAAAATAGATCAATTAGAAGTCAGTTAGGGGTTTATGAATCCCTCTCCTTAATTAAAAACAATAATCTTTTCTTTTTTGTGTGTCTTCTTGTAGCTAAATTTGGTTCATTACGGTGGGCCTTGCCTCCTCAAGGTTAGTATTAAGCTCCTCCCCTTTATCTACTCTACTTTAACTTAAGTAAGCTATTTTTATTAAATTAATCTAGTACTACTTATTTCATGGTTTCAGGAAAGTGAGATGGAAGTTACATAAGTAAATAAAGTATAAAATAAATATAGAACATAGGTACCAAATTCATAGAAGAAAATACTGCTATTTTATTGCTTGACTTCAATCTTCATTCGTACAATGTATGACAGACTATGTGGACAACAGACTATTCATATGGCATACAATTGACAGACCTTCTTGTAGATCTTTTCAAAGGTATTTACATTGTAATTTATAATGTCACTTTGGAAATTTTCAATAGAAGTCTTCAACGCCTTTATGTTACATCTCGAACACTTGAAGATTTGAATGCCAATTTTACATAACAAAAATAATCTAAAATTAAGACAATCCTAATAACTATTTTGGACTTATTACAAATGGATTTGTCCAAGTGGCATAATGCCAAACACACATAACAAATACCTATAACTATCTAACAAAATACTAACAAATTCAGATTACATTCAGATTACGTAATCTCGAATGACTTAACAAATTAACAATATTCTAGACCAAATAACAAATTATATAACAATTTTTTATGTTATTCCAAATACTAATGCAACGTAGCAGTGACCATGCTAACTGTGTATGACACGTTGTAATTGCTAAACTATCAACATACGTGGGAATTCTAACGTGTCAATCAGGTTTACGTAGTGAATGCTTTTTTGTAGACCTTTTCCATAGGTGCTTTCTATAGCATCTTTTCATAACTCATCTTCAATGTACTTCTCACGAGCTAGTTCATATGTATTCAACCTATGTTTGGTTGTAACGCTACTTGCAACATCCACTTGTTGACAACACAAAAATATTGCACAGTTTTGCATGATAGTATCAGTATTTGTCATAAAATGTCATGGAGAATATTCATCAAAAATAATGTAAATAATGTAAACTACACATGACATTCATCAAAATCACATCCATAATCATCAGATTTTGCATCTAAAAACTAGATAAAAACTACATATTTTAATCACAATTTATCACTCATCATTTCCCCCAAACTGAAGGGAATGCATGTCCTCATGCATGCAAAGTTAAATACTACAAATATAACATAGAAAGATAAATATGCAAGTTCTTTCGTTTGTGACCAAAAATATGATAATGTTTTAAAATTTAAATATGTTTAGATTTGATCCAAATTGAAACTTGGGTTGGAATAGAAGAAATTGTTGTTGGCATCCTTTTACACTTCACCTTTTGCACCTGTGCCTTGGTTTTATCAGGATTTGGTGCTCGTTCAATGGCTACAATTTTTAAATATGGAACCTCTTTTGATCCTCCTCCTATGTTTGTGATGTCATGTGGTGATCCTTGCTTTGCTGGTGTGATCAACTGCCCTGTAGATTCAATGATCTTGTTGATCACCTTGTCAACCTCAAGGGGAATCTCTATCTCAACTAATGGCTCAGGATTTTGAGTGCTACATGTAGGACACCTATAAAATCTAAGGTTGGATAAAGTGGATGAGCTATCCTTACCTAGTATATCAATAAATTTAAAATTCTTGCTTAAATTTACTGATTTCCTTATCTTTTTCTCACTCGTGGAACGTTTGTTGGGTGAGGCACAAACATTCACCGATTGGAGAACTGACTCAACCAGTTTGACCACATTTTCCACCATGATTTATCTAAGCAGACCAGTTTGGATGGAGAGGATTTTCTCCACCAGTGTTGCATGCTCCAAAAATTCTTTTTTGAAGCCATCCAAATTAATATATAGTAGAGTCTGCTTGTTTTGGATCTAGGCTAGGGTTTTGACCGAAAAAAAAGGTAGGGAATTTTTAGGATGATGGGCTTGGCTTTGGATTCTCAAATTTTAACTGCAAAATAAAAACTCGTAGAAAAATTTACAGATAGGTGCATGCATCAATTATTGTCATGCAGAAAGAACAATAATTTATAAAAAATTCATACAAAAAATATGTTTTGAATTCATGCAGAGAAAACACAATATTTCATTACATTTCATGATAATCTAATATACATCTGTACCAAAGGTACGATGGGGGAATATTAGCATGTACCAAATAATGTAATATTCTCCAACACCCCCTATAGTACATGATTTGGTTAGTGAAGACTTTAGTCTTCAATCCCTAATTCTTGCATTTGTTCTTCTACTCTGACTTTGGCACCACTTGGAGTTCATATTTTGAGTTTATTCCTTTATGTTATTCCTTGTGCTTGTTATACTTACAAACACTTCATATCTTTGTGAGAATTTTGAATTATCAATACACATTCCTAGTGTATATTATTTATTTTTATTTAGATCCATTTCTTAAATAATTTTCAAATAATTACACATGCAATTTTTCTTTCAATTTTTTAATAATTCTATTCTTCAAGTAGAAATCCTTTTATCTCCAAAATTTTAATTTCTTCAAATATGAAAATTCAATCCGTAATCAAATTTCAAAAAACTTGAATTCCTTTGAAGTAGAATTCCTTAGAACTCCAAAGTCAAATAAACAATCTTTTTCAATTATCAATTTTCAATATGCAAAATATTCAATTTGCATTCAATTTTTCAAATCAACATCAAATTCAATTTCAAAATTTCTTTTGGAGTAGAAAACCTTATCTCTACAAAATTTCAAATTTCAATTTATCAAATATCAATATTTCAGTCTTCAAATTTTTATCAAATCAAATTTGAATTTAATTTAATAATTCTTCAATTCTTAAAAAAATATTTTGGGAGTAGAATTCCTTATGGTTCCCTAATCAATAATAAAAAAATTAATTTCAATATCAAATTTACCTAAGTTTTTTCACTAACTCCAAATTCAAAATTCAAATAATTTGACTTATGTCTTAATTTGTGTGCCCAATATGAAATATCAAATTTCTTAAAATTTCAAGGCAATAATTTATTACCTTCTCATCCACAATTTTTGTTACTCCTACTCAGAAACAGGTTGGAACGTAACTTTGTAGCGAATATCATTCAGCATTTTTTTAACTCAACCTTAGCGTTTCAAATTCTAGCTAATCCTTTGTTCTCTAGAAGGTGTGTGGTCAAATACATTCCATGCATCCATTTTCCTTGCTCATGTGCACAAACTATTGCTTTTAATAAACGACTTTCATTTTTGATATTGCACTTCAGGCTTGTTATGGACTTTAGATTGCTATCTCTTTCAACATGCATAACTTTTCATGTGGACGATCTCTTTTTTATTAGATTTTTTATGGACATCTTTACCTTATCTCGATTGGATATTTATACGAATGATCCTCTCTTTCCTTTAGTTGTTCATGCTAGAATGTGAATGTCTTTCTTAGCTTGTCTACGAGATATCAAATTTGGGCAACTTCTATGGCTCCCTTTATTTTTCTTTAGACATATTCAAACATGAGAAGCTTGAAATGGCTCCCTTTCTTCTCTAGATGGCTCTCAACCTCTAATTAATTTATGGATGGCTCTCAGCCTCTCTTCTTTAGGTTATAGCCTGAAATCTCTTCAATGTTAGTTATCACTTTTCTCAAGTTCTTGCCCGAGTTCCTTCAATATTGGCTATCTCTCTACCTTCAAATCGTCTTAAGGTGTTTCTCTTTTTGCCTTATTCTTCTTCTTTATGTAGATCCAAATATTGCTCTCTTTTTTTAGCCTACGTTCTCTTCAATGAACCCACAACTCTGGATGCAAATATCAATTTTTATGAAATAATGTCAGGATTATCAATAACCCAAAATCTACTTAGCCTATGTTTTCTTCATGTGGCTCTTCAAAATTATTTTTCAAATTCACATAGATTTCTTCTCTGTTGCTAGCTATTGATCTATCTAAAATTAATCTTTCCAAATTCACACCAAAATTTTCTTCTAATGCTAGCTTTTCAATCTAAATCTTATCACTCCAATATTCTTCAAATATTCACACCAAATTTTTTCTTATGCTAGCTATAGTGTCTACTTGAGGTAGATCTGATACCACCAATGGTTTTTTAGCCTTATTTAATCATAGGTCCCAATATCCATGAGATCTTGAGTAGACTCAAATATTAGAGCAATTAATATAAATGGCCAATATCAATGAACATTTTTTTTACTGGAGAACAAGGGGTTGTACTCGTGTCCCCTACCCTTGATAAATAACAACTCTCTTCTTTAGATCTTTGAGATTTTTCAAATATATTCACTTCTCATCTCAATTGAGATGCTATAGCTAGAAATCTACATCATTTTACATAAAATGTTTGAATTCTTTATTTTCATTTTCTAGATTTTTCAAATTTCTCTATGAATACAAATATTACAAAATTTAGCATCCTTCTTGACATTTTCCTACAACAACCTTCACAATACCAAAACTTCACCTCTACTATCTATGCATTGCATCTTAGTAGAGTAATATTTCTAAAATATTGCACTATCATAGTCTGCTTTACCATATTTGGATTGTTAGTTTCCTTCTTGAAGCACAAGTGCAACCACAAAAATTATAATAAATAGTTTATATGAAAATACATTAATGTTATAAAATAAAGAAAATATTACCATGGAAAATATTAAAGTAACTCTTAATCATTATTTGATTTAGGCAGTCAATATTTTCTTGTCAACTTCAACTAAACTTACTACTTCCTCTAACCATGGAAAAGAGAATTTAACTTAACAACCATCAATTAAAACCCCTCTATCAGCTAGCCTATCTCCACATTTGTTTCCTTCCCTTAATGTATGTGTAAACTTGATTTCTTCAAACTCTATAATAAGGTCTTGAATTTTCACAATTATCTCTTGTATGTTCCATGGAGCCTTTGCTTTCCTCAAAATTTCATTTATTACTATGAGTGAGTCACCTTCCATCCATTTTGTTCCATTTTATTTGTTTGCATATTTTTAACCCTTCTAAAGCTACCCAAGCTTTAGCTTCATTGTTTGTCTTAAATTCACTATTGAAAGCATAATGAGATAAAATCTTTTCTCTATTATTTTTAATTATTCCTCCTCCTGCTAGTCCTATATTTACTTTAGATGCTCCATCAAAATTTAATTAGACTTACATTTGTGTTGGAATATATTACATTATTTGGTACATGCTAATGTACCACATTGGGTACATCTTTAGATTAGAAGTGTATCTTGGATTAGAGTGTGAGTATTTAATTTATGCAATGTATTAAATGCACAGGTATTATTAGAGTGTGTAAAGTATTTAATGATGTAGTACATAATAGTCCATGTGCACATGAGTCCATAGAATAGGAAAGTGAAGAGTCTCAAGAAGAGTGAAGACCAAGAATACTCCATATGAAGAGTCACATTCCATTATATATATAGGTCTATATGTGAGTGTGAAAGAATACAATAATGAAGAGACACAATGTAGATTGAGCATGTATGAAGTATGGAGTATTTGAGATCTCCATTTTATATCAAAATAATTATTTTGTGAGCATTTGTTAATGGCGGTTTTATGTGTAGTTATAGAAGTTATTCATGAGTTTTATATGTTTAGAATATTACCATTATCTTATATTTGATATAGCATTCTTATTTTAGATCTTGTGGTTATTTTACATTAAGAAATTAGTATCAAAATCTAACAATTTGGTGGTTTCCACTTTATATTCTTTGCCTTATTTGTATTTCTCATGTACCCAACATCCTAATTCCATTTTATGACTTGACTCCATATATCAAGGCTCTCTGCTTCCAGATTAGGGATTGGGTGAGTTGATAGGGTTGGATTAGACTCCTTTATGGCTAAACAAATCTTCCTTCTAATTACCTCTTAACTGCTTTTCTTTCTTTTAAATATTCTTCTATTCTTTTCTAGCCATACAGTCCAAAGTATATTATATTTTTATATATCCCAAAGAGTCTGTAAAGCCTCACTTTTAAAAGTGCTCTGCCATTGCTTTAACCATTCTTCAATTCTACCATTCATCATCATGCATTTACCAAACATATTAATAATCCATTGCTATAGTTTCTAAACTATTGAGCAATATCCCAAGAGATGATCTATACTCTCCTCCTTTTTATAAATAACACATTGTGAGGGGCCATGAAAACCCCTTTTCAAAATGTTACCCCAAGATAAAATTCTTCTATGACCTACTAGCCAAACAAAAAAATTGACTTTAGAATGTTTGGAATATCCCAAATATCTCTCCATATTCTTGTGATATTCCTACTTTATTGTGTATTCTTCTGAGTTATTTAACTCCTAAATCAATTTATCCTTGGATCCTCTCAAAATAATCATTTTTATTATCTTTCTACTCAACTGCCTCCTAGCATAAATGCCTTGTATACTTCTAGAAAAATCTTCTTTCCCTTTGTATCTTCCTTCATGATCCTTATACAAAATGTTTGAAACCCTATCACCATATTTATCTTGAAGTAATCTCATCCAAGGTTTCAAAATTGGATATAGATTGAGTGGTTTTTTATCACACCAAGTATCCATCCAAATAGACAAATTTTCTCTAGTTCCCACTACCCATATTTGTTGGACATTTTGAGTCCATAAGAGTTGTCATTGATGTCAAGATAGAAAGATGGTATTGTTTATTTATGTCAAAACATGAAGTTGCCATTGATGCCAAGAAGCGAATAACCACTGACGCTGAATGGTTTAAAGGTGCAAGTTAAAAGACATCATAGCACACCTCGCAATATTATGAATGGCATATTTGAATGGTTTTTATTAAAACCAATGGTGGTAATTTTAATGGTTTTCATTAAAACCATGTGGGCAAGTTCCAAGGCTTTTCTAAAAATCGAGGATGCCCTAAAGTTTGGTTTAAAAAACCAAAGCCCATTTAATTATTAATTTATAATAATTAAATTCTTCAAAAGAATATAAATTAAATAAGCTAAAGTTTGGGTGTATATTATAAAGCTTGAGTGTCAGGTTATTCGCGGACAAGGTTTGCCCTTATTTCGTCGACGTCACCACATTCTCATTGCCGACGTGAAGAAACAAAGGAAAATGGTATATAAATACCATAGCCTTCTCAAAGGTTAAGCATCCTCTCATCCGTAAAAATAATTGATCTCTGAGCTTTGTAAAATTTCTCCTCATGAAACAGCAGTTCGTGCGAAGACTTAGGGTAGTGTGAGAGAAGAAGCCAAGACGTGGCTTATGGAAATTAAAGGGTTCAAGGGAGTGGAGGCTCCAAGGGAGCATGTGGCTCCACATCGTTAGGAGCCAAGGTGAAAGCGCTTAAGGAGAGAAGTGCTTCATGCAAATCCAAAGTGGTAACATTCTTTTATTTGATATTTGATTTTTGACTTAGGCTAAGGTTAGACTTAGGAGAAATAAGGAGGTAAATGGTTTGATTAGTGCCGAAGTTAAAAAGGAGTTTTATGGGTTTTATAAAAGTTTTAGGTGAAATTTTAATTGGTGGATAAAAGCTCTTTTACCTTAGAAAAGGAAATATTAGTTATTGTATTATTTATTAGAGGTTTTATCTTTAAAATGCAATAATAAAATAGGGAGTCATAAGTAGAAAAGTAGATTGATTTTTGAAGAATAAAATTCTGAAGTGGCTTATGACAAATGTGTTTGATTGAGATCAATTTGTGATGTCCTAGGGTTTTGAGAAGTGAATATTCAAATTATTGTGGTGTTGGATATTATTTTAAGATTGGAGTAATAAGGTGTATTCATGAATTATTATATGCCTTGTATTGTTAACTAACCTTCTTGAGCTTGGAAAAGAAGTGTTTTATTGTTGTGGCAGTTTCTTGAAGTTCCTTATCATCAAGAAAAAGGTATGGGTATATTCTTCCATATTTAAGTTGTGTGATTGGTTTTTCTAAAAATAATTTTGGAGTGAAAAGGACTTGATTAGGGTTTCCTATTGAGTATGTTGAGTTAATGCTTCAAGGTTTTCCGAAATAAAGAATGGTTGTTAAAACCTTGTTTGTTAAGCATTGTTTTTGAAGCCAATTGGTGAGAAAAGAACTTGAACTAGGGTTTGAAAAGAACATGAGTATCATTGCTATGTGAAGATTGTTTTATAAGCATTGTTGTTGAAGTGAGTTGTTGAGCAAAGAACTTGAATTAGGATTTGTAAAGATCATGAGTATCATTGTTATGTGAGATTTATTGTTGAGCATTGTTGGAAACATTTTGAGTTTGTGTTTATATGCTTGGACTAGGGTTTGTGAGAAAGGGGTGTTTCATTGAGTGATTGGTTGAGTAGAGTTGGTTTAGCCTAGTCAAGTGGATGTGTGAAGTGATTATTCAAGTTCCATAAAAAAAACTATTCTATATTCTGAATTGAGTTGAGAAAGTAATTGAGCATTGAGTTGAATTTGAAGCATATTGAGTCTAACAATTCTCCTTATGTTTCTAAGAGAATGATTGAAAGTAATTGAGCATTGTGATGAATATAGAGCATATTGAGTCTCTAACAATTCTCTTTATGTTTCTATGAGATTAGACAAGTTCTATGTGGACTTGTTGAGCAGATTTGAGGTAAGTCTTTGAGGAGACTTGTGGACTGATTTTGTGTGACCTTTTATGGAAGCTTACAATACATATTTGGATAATTTCTTGATAGGACTTATTGAGTATATTTGAGCAAGTTCTAGAGAGGACTTGTAGATCATATTTGAGAAACTTTTAGAGAGGACTTGTTGAGCAGATTTAAGCAAGTTATAGAGAGAACTTGTGGATAGATTAGTGTGAGCTTTTGTGGAAGCTTACAAGGCAAATTTGAGATAAGTCTTTGAGTAGTCTTGAGAGCATAGTTGATTGATTTATTCAAACCTTGAGTTAAGGTTTAGGGTAGATCCAGCAGAGTTGAGTCAAGCCATGAGGTAAGGCTTGAGGACAGATATCGAGGAAAGATTTATGCTAGACCGAAGGACTGTTTTTAGTGCAGATTTGAGAATAGAGGTTGATGCTAGACCAGAGAGAAATATTGAGCAGATTTGTGCCAGACCAAAGGACTGTGTTTAGTGTAGATTTGAGACAGAGCTTTGGAGGTGACAGAGCAGATAGGACAGTAGTCTCCAATAGATAGAGATCCATTAGCCAGGGCAGTTAGGATAGGTCTTCTGAGTGGGGACAAGAGTCTTCAGTGGAGAGAGATCCACAAGCTAGAGTAGTGGAGGTAGTAGTCTTCTAGAGGATCACCAACCAGAGCAGAGGATAAGGAGTTCTCCTATGGATATAGATCCACAAACTTGATTCACGGGATTGGTGTCTCCTTTAGATAAAGGTCGATAAACATTGAAATAGGTAAATGATTCTCAAAATATTGATTGAGAAAAATTAGTGAAATATTTTCTCCGTGGAGTAGCCCATATTGGGTGAACCACGTAAATTATGGTGTCTCTATTATGTGTGGTGATTTGTGCATTTCTTTGATTACTGTTGTTGATATTACTATCTATACATTGCATAATATTTATTTGGAAAGAAAAGTAAAAGTGGTCTTATATTGTTCACCCCCCTCTCAGTATAAGCTTGTGTTCTTCAATATTAAACCTTTAATCACTAGATCAATTGATTTTTTTTAATTGTTCCAAAGTATAGAACCATTTGGTAGAGATAATATAGTAAACATTAAACTTGGGTCATTGGGCTCAACATACTTACTTAGAATAAGTATTGCCCATTGTCTTTGACTCTCTTTGTATTATCTCTAGATTACTTTTCCCCTAAGATCTAAGTTTACATCTATAAGAACTCTTAAACTGAGAACTTTCCTATTTTTATCATCACACACCTTGTTCCATTTCACCAAAGAAAATTTCATTTTATCATGTAATCCTAACCACAAAAATGATCGCATAATATAGATTAAAAAAATTTCTATTGATTTTGGCATAGTATACAATGACATATAATAAGTTGGAATGACCTGTAATACTGATTTAATTAGTTGCACTCTTCTTGCTAACATTAACCATATACAATTTTTTTCCTCTGAACTAGGGTTTCTTGAACTTCAAAAAATCTAGGGCATCAGCTAGATTGCAGAAGTGCTTTCGGGGTATGGTGGATCTGAAGGCTAGATTGGTGCCCCAGGAGGGTCCAATGGGGACTTCTTTGGCTCCTTTTCTAGGGAGTAGCAGCTCATACGTAGATTTGTTTAAAGAAAACTCTCCTCCAAAGAACGATGAAGCTCAAAAAATGGCATATAAAATGCTCTTCACGGCTATTGGAAATAGGTCGACAACACATCATGTGAATGGATGTTTGCTGCAGGCCGATACCAGGCCAAAAATTGTCATCGAGCCAAGTATGGTTGAAGAATCAGTCATTTACAGAGCTAATCATGATTTAATCTACAAGTTCATGGGTATACGTCCTTCCTTGAATTTTTTGCACTCTTGGATCCGCCAAAACTGGGAGCCTCACGATGAGTATTCATTGTGGTTTATTAGCAATGGATATTTTATTATTAGCTTTTCGTCTTTGGTCGATAGAAATAAGGCTTTCGAGTCAGAGAAGAAAAATCATGGACCGACAAGGCTATTTGTTCAACCATGGAGAGTGGGATTCGATCCCCGTGTTGAACCTATTGCTTTCCCAGTATGGATCCGACTATATGCTCTTCCAATGGAATTTTGGAGTGAGCAGGTGTTGGCAAGGATTGGCAATTCTATTGGAAGACATCTGGGTGTTGCCAGAGACACAATTGAAGGGAGCATGGCAGTGTATGAAAGAATATGTGTGGATATGGATCTCAGCCAGCCTTTGCTGACAAAGATGGAAATTGAATTGGCAGGTCTCTCTTGGATTCAACAACTCGACTATGAGGCCCTACCCTTTAGATGTAGGGTTTGTCACAAACATGGACATTTGGCCCATTTTTGCCCTAATAATTTGAATGCTAAAATGGAGGCCCCTTTAGGAATGCCAAACCTACCTAAATAGGATAATGCAACACTTAATAAATATTTTAATAGCACCGTTCAGGGCCAGGAAGCTCAGAGAGAGGGTTTTGAACAACCAGAAGAAAAAGACGGACAAAGAAAAAAGAGGGAAAGGAACAATCCCATCTCAGACCTGCCAATAGGTATGAGATATTTAAGTCACTGGTTGACGAAGAGGAACAATTTATGGAGGGCATGGAGGGTATTAAGGAAAATTATAATATTCTTGGGCAACTCCCCCTCTCATCTCCTCCTGTCATACAACAGGTAGTTGAACTCTGTGAGGTATCATAGCCAGTGTGTTCAGGGGCTTTAGTAGTGCATAACTAGGAGCAGACAGTACCTCAGGATGTCAGCATGGGAATACCAGAGAAGAACAGGGAAAGGCCAACTATGGGGATAACCCAAGTAGAAAAAATATCAAAAAATAGCAATTCTCAGGGAGTAGGTAGAAGATCCAATAAGGAGTTGCTAGCAGCCCAAGGAGACAAACTGATCATGGGAGGATCGATGAGGATAATTGACTCTTATTGCTCCTAGGGTAACCAATGATTATACAATCATGGAATGTGAGGGGTTTAAACAACAGAACCCATCAATCTGTTGTTCGAAGACTTTTAGAGAATCGTAATACTGATTTTTTGTTTTTACAGGAGACTAAGATGTCATTAGATCTTATGTCCAAAATAGTCAACAAAATTTGGAGGGGTGCTGGTCATATGGATGTGGCTGCCCAAGGTGCCTCGGGGGGGATTGTTACTCCGTGGAACTCTCTTGAATGGTCTGCAATAGAACATATTGCCTAGAGGGGTGTTCTCACTTCTCTTTTTAGGAATAATGTCACTGCGGAACATGTTCTAATCACAAACTTTTATGGGTCTCAAGACCTAGAGGGTCAGAGGCGGCAGTGGAAGGCTGTGCATAACATGCGAACCTCAAGGGAATATCTAGACTAGATTATAGTGGGGGACTTTAATGCTAAATTATCTTCTAGAGATCAGGAAGGGGGAACACCATTTTTGGACTCAGGGGACCGTTTCATGATTGCCCAAGTCCAAGATTTGCACTTAGTGGACATTAAATGTCCTGGCATTAACTACACTTGGACTAATAAAAGGTGGGAGCCACATAGCAGGAAGGTTAAGCTAGATCATTTTCTCGGTTTCAGAGGAGGCGTTTGTAAAATGGAATATAAATTTTTAGATTTTAGAAGGCCCAGCTTTCAAATCACCGTCCCATTCTCGTTGGAAAGCGGGACTAGGATGGGGCAGCATCACAAACCTTTCAGATTTAAGAATTTTTGGCTTCAAAAAGAAGAACTTCGGGAGAAAATTCCACAGTGGTGGGAAGAAGGCCGCCCAGCTTATGGTAGAGCAATGTTTAGAATCCACAAACAACTATAATATGTCAAAACTCAGTTGAAGTATTGGAGACGTGCTAATAAATCAGACTTCTAGGCCCAAAGAGCTCCTTTGGTGGCCAGATGGGATGAGGTCCAAAATCAGTTCAGAGAAGGAGTAATTATAGACTAGCTCAAAGCTGAGGATGATGCCCTGCGTACAGCGGTTGAGGACATTGACAACCAGGAGGAGACCTATTGGAAGCAGAGAGCAAGAACCACCTAGTTATTAGAAGGGGACAGAAATACAAAATTCTTTCATCGGACTGCTTGTGCTCGAAGACAGATGAATAATATGGAGGCCCTTCAAGATGAGAACGGTCATTCCTTTGATACACTTCCTGGTATGCATTCCCATGCTAGGGATTATTTTTCTAAGATTTTTAAGGAAAGTGTGGTACAAGATGTAGAGGCCCAAAATGAAGTTATTTCTCGTCATACTCGCTGTTATTTTTGAGGATGAAAATTAGGCCCTCCTCAAACCCATTGATAGAGATGAATTGAAAACTGTGGTCTTTGGAATGAGCACTGGTAAAACTCTAGGTCCAAACGGCTTCCCAATTGAGTTTTTTCAGGCTTTCTAGGACTACTTAGAGGAAGATGTAATGGCTATTGTTGAAGAGTCCAGAGAAAATAAGAGAATGCTTAAAGCTATAAACCACACTTTCATTACCTTAATTCCAAAAGGGGAGGAGGGGGTTCATATTTTAGATTATAGGCCTATTGCCTTATGTAATGTGCTATACAAAATAATCACAAAGGTAATGGCTGAGCGCCTAAAACCTCTTCTTCACAACATTGTCTACCTTGAGCAAGGGGGTTTTGTTGAGGGACGACAGATTCTGGATGGGGTGGTTGTGGCCCAGGAAGCAATCCATTCAATGCACACTTCGGGTAATAAAGGGATGTTCATAAACTCGGACATGTCAAAGGCTTATGACAGGGTTGAATGGAGTTTCCTGGCTAAAATGATGGTAGCCTTTGGTTTCTCTCAGGACTGGATAGAGTGGGTCATGAGTCGTGTCTCTTCCCTGACTTACTCGTGCTAATCAAGGGCCTTCCTTCGCAACCTTTTGGAGCTACTCGAGGGCTGCGCCAGGGGGATCCATGTTTTCCTTATCTTTTTCTCATTTTGGATGAAGGTCTTGGCAGACTTTTCTTGAGGAGAAGACAGCAAGGTAGATTATTGGGTATCAGGGTGGGTAACGAAGTTTTAACGCACCTGCAGCTTGTGGATGACACTCGGTTTGGTGGGAGTGGCTAGCTTCAGGGGAAGCAAGAATGATTAGGGATACTCTTACTATCTATCTCAGGGCTACTCAACGGGTCATTAATGACAAGAAATCCAAAGTGGTTTTTTTTAATCTGGAGCAAAGGCTTCAGAACGTAATTTTAGAAATCTTGGGATTCACAAGGACTTCTCTCCTAGTGGTTTACTTGGGGGTCCCCTTGCACTTTAAGAAGCTGAAATTAGACACATGGAGGAATCTGCTAGAGTGTATCAAGGATAGAATTAATCACTAGTCTCACAAGTGGTTAAGTTATGGTGGTAGATTAACGTTCTTACAGTCAGTCATTCAAGCCATGCCAATTTACAAATTCTCTATCCTGGCTATCCCGATTACAATATGGAAAGAGTTGGACAGGATGGCTAGAAAGTTTTTATGGGAAGGAGCAAAGGGAGATAGAAAGTGGGCCTTAGTGGGTTGGGACAAAGTTACCCAGTCCAAGGTTAAAGGAGGTCTAGGTTTGAGAAAATCTAAGCTGAATAATAAAGCTTTGGCTGGAAAGTTGTACTGGAGATGGATATCCCAACCCTCCTCCCTTTTCAGTAGAATCCTAACTAGAAAAAACTTGGGATAGGCCAGCCCAAACGATGTTGCTCGCATCCCCTTGGATGGTATTGGGTCCCTAGTTTGGTAGGCTCTCAAGTTAGGGTCTCAGGTTGTTAAAGACCGCTTATTTTGGAAAGTGGGAAGAGGGGAGCAAGCTCGTTTCTAGACAGATTCTTGGGATCAGTTCCCATCCATCATTGCTAAATTTCTAGAATTACAGCCAATAAAAGCAGCCATTGAAGCCAAGGGATGGATTCGTATTGAAAGTTATTTCACAACTACTCAACTGGGGGAGTGTAAGTTTAAGCAGTTCAAGAAGTTGGATGAGTGGCCCATTTCAATCCCTTCGGATTTGACTCCCATCATGACTAAAATTTTGACAAAAAGATTTCTTTCAGGAGGAGACATGGAGGATGAATTAGCCTAGGGCTTTGGGAGTCTTGGCATCTATACAGTAAAGGACGGATATGACAAAGCATTCTCCCAGAGCCCCCCCTCATACTTTTTAGGTTGAGGACTGGAGGAAAATCTGGCACCCTAAAGGCTGGCCAAAAGTTAACTTTTTTTCCTGGAAGTGCATGCACAATGGAATCCTCACTTTTGATAATCTCAAATAAAAAGGTATCATCGGCCCTTCTCAATGTGTTCTATGCTACAAGAGCGAGGAAACTGCTGACCATTTGTTGTTTGGTTGCCCTTTCACCCAACAGATTTGGCTGCGTTGGTTTGCATACTTTAGAATTCAAGTAAGTGATGACCCGAACCGGATGAATATTTGGGAACAATGGCAGAAAGATAGATTCAAATCTAAAGCTCTTCGTATTGGTTGGGAGCTCAGTTTAAGCTTTATCTGGTGGCAAGTATGGCTGGAAAGAAATGCCAAAATATTTAGAGAAACTTTTACTACTCTAGACGGGGTTTGGCAGACCATTTGGAGCAAGGTTACCGAAACTATGGTTGTTCATGCTAGGGAGGAATCTCAAATTGACATTGGAGCTATGGAAGAACGCGTTGAACTACAAGAGTGATAGGACAAAAAATTTTGGAAAGCTCCCCCTGAAGGTTGGATTAAAATCAATATTGATGGAGCTACAAAAGGCAATCCAGGTAGAGCTGGAATTGGAGTGGTGTGCCGAAACCATGCTGGGACTATGCTCTATTGGGAATTGCAAGGCCTGGGAAGAACCACTAACAATGAATCCGAAGCCATTGCCATCAAGTCTGCTTCTGTTTAGGCAGTGAAACATGGCCACCGCAGGATTATTCTTGAATCAGACTTGCAAATAATGGTTGGAGCTCTAGACTGCATGAGGAACTTTGTTCTGAAAGCTTGGAGGTTGAGGGCTCTTGTTACCCAAATTAAGGATTTATGGAAGAAATTGGGGGACATGATCCCATTTTATGCGAGTAGATATTTGAACAAAGCAGCTGACTTTCTGGCTAAGATGGGTGCCGAAAATGAGGTTGGAGTTCAGTTGCACAATGACATGGATGTTGAGGATGAGGTGATTAGGTAGGGTCTTGAAAGGTCCTTGAGCCAATGATCAAAGAAAAACCAAATGGAGGAAATTTGTCGCGATATCGCGACATGTTGCGTCGTCACGGCCACTGGAGGAATGTTGTCATGATATCGCAACATGTTGCACCGTCGTGGTCACTGGAGGAAAGTTGTCATGATATCGCGACTTGTTGCGCCATCATGGTCACTGAAGGAAAGTTGTCGCGATATCGTGACATGTTGCACCATCGCGGTCACTGGAGGAAAGTTGTCGTGATATTGCGACATGTTGCACCGTCACAGTCACTGGAGGAAAGTTGTCATGATATCGTGACATGTTGCACCGTCGCAGTCTCTAGAGGAAAGTTGTCATGATTTCATGACATGTTGCTCCGTCGCGGCCAAGGGAGGAAAGTTGTCACGATTTCATGACATGTTGCTTTGTCACGGCCAAGGGTGGAAAGGTGTCGTGATTTCATGACTTGTTGCTCCGTCGCGGCCAAGGGAGGGAAGTTGTCATGATTTCGCGACATGTTGCTTCATCGCAGCCAAGGGTGGAAAGGTGTCACGATTTTGTGACATGTTGCTCCGTCTTGGCCAAGGGTGGAAAGGTGTCACGATTTCATGACATGTTGCTTCGTCGCGGCCAAGGGTGGTAAGGTGTCATGATTTCGTGACATGTTGCTTCGTCGCGGTCAAAAGAGAAAAAGTGTCATGATTTCGTGACATGTTGCTTCGTCGTGGCCAAGGGTGGAAAGGTGTCATGATTTCATGACATGTTGCTTCGTCGCGGCCAAGGTTGAAAAGTTGTCATGATTTCGTGACATGTTGCCTCATCGCGGCCAAGTGAGGAAAGGTGTCGCGATTTCGTGACATGTTGCTTCGTTGCGGCCAAAGGAGAAAAAGTGTCGCAATATCGTGACATGTTGCATCATCACGACCAAAGGAGAAAAAGTGTCACGATATCGCGACATGTTGCATCGTCGAGGCCAAAGGAGAAAAAGTGTCGCGATTTCGTGACATGTTGCTTCGGAAAGGCCAAAGGAGAAAAAGTGTCACAATTTTGTGACATGTTGCATCACCACGACCAAGGAAGAAAAAGTATCACGATTTTGCGACATGTTGCTTCGTCGCGGCCAGAGGAAGAAAAAATGTCACGATATCATGACATGTTGCATTTTCGTGGACAAAGGAGAAAAGTGTCGTGATATCGTGACATGTTGCATTTTCGCGGCCAAAGGAGAAAAGTGTCGCGATATCGCGACATGTTGCATTTTCATGGCCAAAGGTGAAAAGTGTCGCATTATCGCGACATGTTGCATTTTTGCGGCCAAAGGAGAAAAGTGTCGCGATATCGTGACATGTTGCATTCTCACGACCAAAGGAGAAAAGTGTCGCGATATCACGACATGTTGCATTTTCACGGCCAAAGGAGACGAAGGAAAGAGGGTCACAATATCGTGACTAGTTTGCATCAACTGATCATGCTGATCCCCCTATTAGTTAGTTAATGGTTCAAGAGATTTGGCTCCATTGCAAATCTTCTTTTACTATTGTAAGCATGTGTTCTCTCTGATTTCTGCTAGGAAGTGTCTCTTCCCAAATTGTAATTGTTCTTTGTTTTAATACAAGTTTTTTCAAATTTTTCAAAAGAAACATTAACCATATACCTTTCCATGTTGATAGTTTATTATGAACTTTACTTATAATTTTATTCCATAATTCTATCCTCATTCTTCCCTTAAATAAGGGAATCCCTAGATATTTGTCTCCTTCATTTGGAGTAACTTGCATATCCCTGCTTTGATTTTAGATGAAGTGTTTAGGAAGTAAATTTTGGATTTTGTCCTATTAACTTTTTGCCCTAATTCTCTTTTGTATTCCTTTAATAAGTTATTCAAAGCTTTGGCCTCATTTATCTTTGCCCTTCTATATCATCTACAAATTATTGATGGGTATGTTGTCGATGTTATTGCTATCCTTAAGTCTACTTATAGGCCCATATTTTTTAGCCTTCTTCAAGTTCCTACCTAAAACCTCTGGTATAATAATGAACAAATATGGTGATAGAGGATCTCCTTGTCTAAGACCTCTCTTAGCTTTAAAAGATTTGGTTACTAACCCATTGACCAATACTGAATATGAAATTGTAGAGACACAAGTTTTAATCCATCTAACCCATTTCTTCCCAAAACCAAACTTTTATAATACTATAAAAATAAAATCTCATTTAACCCTATCATAAGCTTTACCCATATCAAGTTTTAAGATCATTGATTTATTTTTTCTTGAAGTTGTTGAATGTATAACTTCATGAGCTACTATTGTCCCGTCTAGAATTTTTCTCCCTTTCACAAATCCTCCCCACTCTTCTAAAATATTTTTTCTAACAGTGGTCTTAAACAATTCACCATAAATTTGGATCTAACCTTATATGTTATAGGCTTATGAGTATAAATGAATCAAACAATTATGCATTCTTTTTTGGAATTAGGGTAAGATATGTTACATTTATTTTACAAGGTATGTATTGTTTTACCCTCGACTGATCCACTGTCACCAATAAAGAATCCTTCACTATATCCCTATTATGTTGATAGAATGTTGTAGAGAGCCAATATGAACCTAGTGATTTATCCTTTTTAAAAGAGAAAAGAGCTAAATGAACTTCTTCCAGAGTAATAGGTTCCATTAGTTTCTTATTTTCTTCATCTATTATAACTGAAGGTACTTCTTGTAGAAGCTTATCATTGAGAACTTCAAACTTCTCTAATTTCACTTTGGTATTCAACTTAAATCCCTTCTAATTAATTCTATTAATTCTAGATGTTGATCTATGTACTATAGCCATACTAAGAAAAAACTTTGTATTTTTATCTCCTTTTAACCAAGTTTGTCTTGATTTTAATCTCCAAATTTTTTCTTCCTTACTCAAAATATTATGATATTCACTAAGCAACTCCCTTTCCTTTGAGCTTGGATTATTATGATCACCTTTTTAGAATTTTGAAATTTATATTGTAGTTCTTATTTCTTCTAAAAATGTTTCCAAAAGTATTATGATTCCATTCTTTTAATCTATATGTCATAGATTTAATTTGTTTTGGTAGTGTATATAGCCCACCGTTTCCTGAAGAATTCCAAATTTGTGTTATCATATCAACAAATTGAGGATCGTCTTCCCACATCTGCTCATATTTAAAATATGATATTTTTTTAATTCACTTACCACCATTTTAACTCTTATTGGCTAGTAATTTGAACCAATCCTTATCAAGGTATTAATTTTAGCACAAGTCCCTTCATCTAGCCAATAATCTGAGAGTATGCACAGTTGTTTTGGTCTCTCTTGTTATTGGTCCATGTATAGTTGTTTTTTCAAACTCAACCTCCCATAGATTATTGTTTTGAATAAAGGTTGAGAAATATCTCATACTTTGGGTTAATTTCCTAATTCCTCCAATTTTTTCATCAAACTTGGTTATGGCATTAAAATCTCCTATGATCATGAATCAGGTTTCTTGGTCTTTATTTCTCATAAAGGCTTCAATCTCACTCCAAAATTCTAATCTACCTAGTTGAGTTGTAGGTCAATAGATATTTATGAGGATGAAACAAATATCTGCAAAGTAGCATGTGACTAAACAGACTATCCAATGCCTAGTTTTAAGAATGGTTACACAAGAGGTTCTAGTAGGATTCCAACAAGTTATAATTCCCCCTGCTACTTCTTATGAATCCGTAACATCCCATTCATATCTCACCCATATTTTTTTCATAGTTTTGGAAACTTCTTCTTTTGTCATTTTGGTTTCCTAGATATAAAGAAGATCACACTTATTACTTAAATAGAGGTCCTTAATACACGTCTACTTTAGTAACAACCCAAAACCACCAACCCAAATTTTTTAAAAAGAATATTTACAAGTGAAGGTTCACAAGGGGAAAACCCTTCTTTTATCTTTCTAGCATACAAGGCTTCACCACATTTTAATTCTAAGTCATTGCAAATGATACTTAGTGGATAGGAGTGGCCAACTCTCATGGTTTTTGAGGTTCACCTTACTAAACCTACTTTTTTAGAAGGATGTCAAAAGTGGTCCCCCCACCTTTCCCATACTCTCATCAGCATAGGACAATATGACCATGACATATGGATTATCCTTTAAGGCCCACAACACTTAAAGGATAATGCCTATTACCTAACCCTACTCTAAGTCCATCTAGGTAGGTTAATCTAGCATGGAGCCTTGGTGCTTAGTTACCACACGTTTGTGGGCTAACTAAGGTCGTTTCCACTTCACTATTAATAAACATGATCTCCCAATCCTACATGTTCAAGGAATCACCATTGTTATCTTTTGAATGGTTTCACAACTCTTAGTTGAAATACACCTGATCCTACTCGTTCAAGGTGCAATGATTCACAAGAACCCTGGTTATTATATTCACATAACTCCTTCCAGGTTCATGAGTTCTTAGCTATTTCATCCTCGCAACTCCTTCTAAGACTCATCTCTACTTGGTAATTGCATTCATGCAACTCCTCCTAGGATTGGGTTTTATTATGACTCAGTTTATAAGAGGAATTCTAACCACCCCAATATAATCATCACATAAATATATCTTGTGATTAGAAACATAATTCTAAAGTAGAGCAACATTCATTCCATTATATCAAAAGCACTTTAAAACAAGACATAATCCATATAATCTAAATGCTTTGATAAATAAACATGAGTTCATCTTTAACAAAAGCCATATTATGCTTAACCCAAATGCTTGACATAAAGCTTTAAATCAAATGCTTTCTAATAACATCGATGCATAAACATGATAACCCAAATAAATAACATCAACAATTGATAGATTTTAATACTATTTATCCAAAGAAAAGATTGCAAAAATCACTTTAATGTACAACCCAAGATATCATTGAAGCAACATAATATTTCAGTTTGTACAATAATCAAGATTACAAACTCATTGAACAAAACATTCTTTTACATAGTCTTTGATTTTCCACAACATCTATACAAACAAAGTACTATGAAGCCATCCACCAAGGATCTTCAAGCCATACATAAATCTGCAAGCTTCTTTATGATATGGAATCCACCCATAACTCATGAGGACTACTTAGGGATCAGGATAGCTCTAAATGCAAGCAACTTAAAACATGCCAATTTCTATTTATGTAAAAAACCCATGCATAAAAACATAAAGAAAACAAGCCAACATGAAGATAATCCCATACCTATCTTTATAGTGATTTTTTAAGTCATAAAGGTCTCATGAATCATGATAATTTCTCTTTCAAAACCATCATACAAAAATCCATCTTATAAAAGAGAATCTCATAATTCTCTTTATAATTATCCCTTAACTCACAAAAGTCTCGAAAATTATTATATTAGTTTCTCTTTCAAAACCATAATACAAAAATCATCTTATAAAAGAGAATCCCATACTTCTATTTATAATGATCCCTTAACTCACAAAAGTCTTAGGAATCATTATATTAGTTTCTCTTTCAAAACCATCATACAAAAATTATTTTATTAAGAGACTAACCAATACCATAGAAAAATCACTCCTTCAAACAAAAACTAAAGCATAGACATTAAGGATTTTCTCTACTAGTTATTCCATAACGACACACCAACAAGAGTGTAATCTTCTCCCTACTTGCATTTTATAAGAAGCATTAACATGCAAAAGCACAATATTTTATCTACTTCCAATTCCTAAAGAACTCATTACTTAAAAGAATAATCTTCTATTTTTATTCCATAAAGAATAATAAAAGCATTATCCTTTGTTTTCAATTTCATAAAGAACACATTAATAAATGAAAGCATTATCTTCTATTTTTAATTCCATAAAGAACACATTAATAAATGAAAGCATTGTCTTCTATTTTCAATTCCATAAAGAACACATTAATAAATTAAAGCATTATCTTCTATTTTCAATTCCATAAAGAACACATTAGTAAATAAAAGCATTCTCTTCTATTTTCAATTCCATAAAGAACACATTAATAAATAAAAGCATTATCTTCTATTTTCAATTCCATAAAGAACACATTAGTAAATAAAAACATTCTCTTTATGGTTTCCAAAAGGACTCGCCTTGAAGATAACTAAAAACAACAGTAGGTTTGTTTTCCTACGTAGGTTAAAGCTTCTATGCAAGTAAGTCTTCTTACCCATCAACTCAAGCATTGAATCCTATGCCTCCAATCGCTAGATTAAGACATTCAGGATCTTAACAACGACACAAAAAATAAACCACAAGCCAACAATACATGTTCTCATAAAGTGTTTCCAAAATATGGCTAACTTGAATAATACAAATTTGAACATGCAACAATGAACTTGGATAATGATCAAGAAGAAATACCATTCTAGATATTAAAAATATACGAGTGCATTTGGGTGACTAAGACCAATATCAACACAACACCCAAAATATAATAAGGAAAGAAAGACAGATTGCCTGGTTCTACGAGACCACCTTCCAACGTACAATTTTCAAAGGGCGTCTGATCCAACAACAAGACTCATGATTAGAAGATAAAAAAACTTTGCATAGGGTGGATAAATAATGCCCTCAAATGGTAACATAACAAAATCTCAGGTAAATAAATAAGGTACACCCACTATCGCAAGTTTGCATGCAAAAACCAATAAAGAACTCACCCAAGGAGACTCCAAAACAACATTCAAAGTGTGAATCATAAATCAAAAGAAAATCTCAACACATACAACTAGAGAGCCCAACAAAATTGACCATCAACAAAGTTATTCTATAAAGAGGAAAACTTCAACATCATCGAATCTTACCTCTACGTGCTAGACCTGATGCACTCTTTCAAAGCACGTCTTCCTTTCTGATCCTAATCACCTCTTTTTTGCCTCTCCAAGATCCCCAAATCACATCCCAAACTCCCTATTAATATCAGAATGCGACTCTTCAAGAAGCTAACATTTGCCCATGATGAATGTCCGCCCGAGCTGGCCACATTGGGCTTGTGACTTTCTTTTATTGAATGTTTCCCATTTAAAGCACTAAAGAATTACTAAAGCGTGCAAGTATTAATTAATTAATGATTTTAAAAACCTTTAAAGTTATTTTCCTTGATGTTTTTTAAAATTAGAAAAATCAGGTATTAATTAAAACATTCTCATGAATTAATCTAATAACTTCCTTTTATTAGATACTAATATTCTCAAGTAATATAATTACCAATAATTTAATACTTTAATAGTTTTTATCCAAAAATCAATGCATACCACATACACACATAGGTTCACACCAACCATATTACACACCATTATTTTATACTTAAGTAGGTGATCCTTTTTAAAATAGTCTAATACTATCGCCAACCTATTAAGGAGACTCGTTGCATAACAACTTTTCGACCCAATGGTGTGAACATGAAAACAAATAAAATGCAAATGCATCTACATAAAGGGTATTTTGTTACCCTGAGTTGTCAATGAGCAAGTCATCACCATCATTTCCCAAAATATCTCTCTTTGTAGGTGGTTCACCCATATGATCCCACTAGAGAGAGCACCTGGTCCTACACCCACAAATATGTTAGTAGTACCATATTCCAAGCTTAAAAAAATGAAATCATCCCATCATAAAGACATCATAAAATGAAGCTATGCCATTAAACATTCACACCAATACATAGTTCATTATCCATAAAGAGTTCTACCAAGGAGGGTTGTTACAACTTTTAGGGGGCATTAGCAACCCTTATATTCCATGAGATGATAATCATGTCTCATTAAGGGCTATTGGATCTGCCTATGAATTACCAATATCATTTTATTGTTTGGTAAAGAGAATTTAAACCAACTTAGTTTGTGTTCCTTTCTCTATGTTTGCTCTTAGTTCCCTAGATCTCGCTTGATAATTTGAAGGTTTTTCTCTTTTTGCCTTGCCTGTTGTAGCACCCTAAAATTGGCGCAGTTAAACCATCAGTAAAAAGTAGAAATTTGAATTTTAACCCTAAAACCGCCCGTTAACTACTTACCTCATTTTTCATGCCATTTTTAGAGGTTGTTGTGACTGTTGGACGATATCATTGTCGATCTGATGATATCGTCCCAAATCAGACGAGTTCGTCTGGAACAGAACGTCCAGACGATTTCGTCCCAAAATTGAATTTTTGTAATTAGCTTATGTTCCAACGGCCTCTCCAACTTGGGTAGAAGCATGTCTGCGTGGTTGGAGATTCCTACGCTGAGGATCTCCTAGATTGGGATGATCCCCAACCTCCTAACCTACCCTTAATCCTATATAAACTAGGATTTTCCCAGTTCATCCCCCTGACTCCCTACCTGATTCCCTACCTGGCTACTTGACTGATTGTTTCTTTGCAATTTTAGTTTTACTATGATCTCCCATCATTTGCACTTATGTTTTCAAGTTTTGTTTCAGGATTTCACTGTGTTTTAGCCGGAGGTAGCTCGGATCGTCGTAGGCAATTCAACTACAATTTTAGACAATCTTGTCAAGATCGACAATGATCTTGTACGATTATAGATGATCCGGTCTATAATTTAGCTTGGGGGAAATCAGAGCCCTGAGTTTGCATTCTCTATCTTATTTTCCTTATTTATTGATGCATTAGATTAATTTACTTCTATTTTGCATCTTGGAGTTCACCTCATTTAGCGTAATTGCATGATGAAATTCAAAATAAGTTTCCAAAATAGTGCATCTCATTTAATTTGATATCTAGATTTATCATTCAAACATCTATACTCTTATTTCTATCATTTTACATCATTCTTACAATCTTATTTTTGGATTTTGGTGTCTGTTTTCTTGATTGCAGGTTTCTAACGAATTCGCTTGACAAATTTGTCAGGTCGCTGATGAGCTTGGGTGATCTCAGATGATCTCTTATGATTTGGGATGATTCTGTACAATTACAGATGATCTTGTCATATTCGAGACGATCTGGACTCCTACAATCTTCAGAATCTTCATCAAACATCAGAAATCAAGTGTACTCTTCTCCATTTTACATATTCTCTATATTCAATCACATTAGGATTCATTTATGTCTTCTGTCTTCATATAAATTAGAATCTTCATATAGAATAGCTTAGCTTCATTTTGGCCAACCTAGGAATCTGAATGATTGAACATAAAACGAACAAATCAAACCCATTTTCAAACCTAGGTGTGGAAACTACCACTCAAAGTTTCCTGGTGAACCCCACCATCCGTCAAAAATTCACCTTTATACCCTCCCTCGAGAGGCGCCACCTTCAAAGGGCCTCTCCGTCCGAGGTATTGTTCCATCCTTTTCTCACCCCCCTTCCGGGTACGGATCCTTTAGCCTGAAGGTAAGGGTGCAAAAATTTTGGGCGATACATTTTGGTGAACCCAACGTGAAACTAAAAACACCTTTTGAAAACAATCAAAAAAAAAAACACATTATTAAGAACGTCTAGAATCATTAGAAAACTGTTAAATTTGCATATCATACTTAGATGGTAGATTATAATAGAAGATGAGTTGTCTCCATAAATGTTGAAAATCAATTAACGACCATAGAGATTACTTCTATGCTTAGAGTACCTCAAACATATAGAGCCCAACCTTTGTGGGATGAACTTGATAGGAGATTGGGTATTATTAAATCTAGATCTACGAAACTTAGGCAAATTAAGAGGTTTGTCCTAGATAGAATCCTAGATCCTGATCATGTGACTTTGTATCATGAGAGCTTGCCATAGGTGGTTAGCCGATAAAATAGCACTTGTGTCTTTTGAATTATACACCTTTGAGGAATACCTTGAGAATGCAGTTGTAGTACATAAATTTATATCTCGTGCAGAGGATCAAGAAGTCGTTCTTATAGATAGAAAGATATGGAATAGAGTTCCTAGAGCCGTGTTGTATCGAGAGTATTGCCATGAACTTTATTTTTACATGTCCGAGTCTGAAATAGATCATATTACCATAGCACACTTTGTCAAGTTCTTGAAAAACAACTTCCAATTTGAAGAGGAGCATTTCATGACTCCTGATGAACTTGACCCTATCAATGATATCCATAAATATTCATAGAAAGCTAAGTGATTCTTTCTACTATTGTTTAGGAAGACCATTAACTGACCAAAATGTCCCTCCTGAGGACCCATTTTAGGAAGAAGAAATCCTAGACCAGCAAGAAGAAGAGCTTGCTTTAGGAAATTAACAAGAAGAAACCATTAGATAGGAAGGATCCTCATCCCCTAAAATGTCTCCGGGAGGAGCTATCACTTTTGAGAAAATTGAACAATTTTGGAAGTTCATTAACACTAATATTGGTGTTTTTAATAGAGCAGCCCATATGTACAAGGATCAAATTAGTGACACTCAAGAAACTGTAGAAGAAGTATTTCAAACACACACTAATCCCTTGTCCTTTATTGAACAAGAGAGTGATCAAGCTCGACCATCCAATTTGGATATAGTAGCTGTGATCCAGAGCATGCAACAATAGCAGGTTACCCAACGACCTAAAGTGCTTGTTAACAAGCCTAGGGTCATTCTCGCACAAAAGAAACCATCATTTATTGCTCTATTTTGCCAAGCTCTTGATCAACATACCTCAAATCAACAAAAACCCAAAACAAAACCGAACACCAATTACCAACAATCTAAGGTACAACATAATACTATTACAAATCCCCTTCATAATACTCTTCCTACCAACACTTTGCATAATAGCAATATAACATCTAATCCTTGTATGACACCATCATACGCTCATAGATCCTATACCTATATGCCATCGAACCAATATGGTGGACAAACTAGCAATCTGGAAGTTGTGGTGAAACAGTTAGTTTCTCGCATGGACCAGATAGATCCCTACCATCCCTCGTACAATTATCGAGAGATGTGTAGTCAGCCTTTAGATCCTATAGTCGTAGCACAGTCATATCCTAAACATTTTCCTATGCCTGTTCTTCCCATATATAAAGGAACCGAAGATCCCATAGAGCATCTTCGTATGTTTAGGATATCATGTCATGATATATCACATGATGACTTGTTATTACTAAAAATGTTCCCGAAAAGCTTGGGAGGAATGGCATTAGAGTGGTATTATCAATTACCCACTAATTATTTGAGGAATTTTGAAGAAACTGCCGAGTCTTTTGTTCATCAATTTAGTGCCTACATCGAAAGAGATGTGACCATTAAATATTTGTATAACTTAAAACAGGGCAAAGAGGAATGCTTTGCTGATTTCCTAGCTAGGTGGAGACAGTTGATAGAAAAATTGCACTTTGTGTTACCTTATAGGGAGATGTTGGACATCTTTATTAATAATTTGCAAGAGCAACTATCTTACGAATTATCAACTGCTACCTTGACCACCTTCGATCAGGCTATAGACTTAGCCTGAAGAGTTGAAGATGCTCTCATTAGGAGAGGCCAGCTTAAAAAGAGAGACGATGAGAAAACATCCAAAAATAAATATAAGAATAAACAAGTTGTGGGTGATGGAGTCACCGATAGAAAAAATACTGATAATTTTAATGCTACGAAGACAGCGGAGAAGTTTGTATTGAAACCTCCTAATAGACCTCCTCGAGAATTTACTAGGTTAAATCAACCTTTATCAACTATTCTACCGTAGTTATTAGAACGAGTTTTGATTCAATTACCAAATATTCAGGAACTGGATCCAACTATACTCGGATACAGAGCAGATTTACACTGTGACTTCCATAGAGGACCTGGACACACTACCAACTCTTGTAAAAGATTAAAACATAAAATATAGGACTTTATTGACAACAATGAGATGGAGGTGCAAGCCTTTCAACCTAAGCAAAATCCTCCTAATAATGTTCAAAAGAACACCCTGCAAAACCAAAATCATAATGCCAATCAGTCATTGGACATCTTTCAACATCCCTTACCAAAACATGTTAAGGAGGTGGCTAATCAAGTTGAACATCATAATGTCCCTCCTCCTGCCCGATATGTAGGAACTATTAGTGGGCATTTACCTATTCATGATCTGGAAATATTTGACACAACTTTATCCATGGTTACAACCAGGCATCTATATAATATTTAGATACCCGATCTTAGTGATACGTAATACGAGACTGAGAGTGATATGGAAATCACATCAAATCAATCGAATAGTTCTAAAGATGAATCGGATCCTATTCACCCTATCACAAGTTATATGGTTCCAGAAGAGCCATTTCTAAGAAGAGACACTACTAGACCATCATCTCACCGATTACTTTCTAATGAGCTAGCTATAAATGCTATACCAAGACCCATTCATCATCCGTAGAATAATATTGTGGGTACCATCGGAGCTGTTACTAGACAACAGGCTCAAAATTCTCAACAAGATCAAATTCAGAATGGTAGATCAGCTCCATTTGTTTTGAATGTTCCTAATAAAGGGAATCATTCACCTAATGTTCAACCTAAACCTCCTTAAAATATTAATGAACAATTATCAAATATTATAGCTAGAATTTCTCTCTTGGAATTTTTAAGATCTTCTCCTACACATAGAGATGAATAAATGCTCACATTAAGTCAGATGATGGTACCACAAGACATTCAACCTGATGCCATGGTCGATACTATAATAACTCGTAAAGTTGATTGTATTGACTTCCGAGATAGAGACATACCGCAACATAGTTTACATAAAGATAACCCCATTGTATATTACTGCCTTAATTGGAGATGTAGCATTCAAACGAGTTTTGATTGATAATGGTTCATCTTTAAATATCTGCACTTTTGACTTCTACCAAATATTTGGGTTTAATAGTGATGAAATGAAAAGAACTGATATGATCATAAAAGCTTTCAATGACGAAACACAAGAAACGTGTGGAGTTATTACCATTCCATTGCAGAGTTGGTCCAAGAACCTTGGATACGATTGTGTTTATTGTACATTGCCCTGCATCGTACAATATACTCTTGGGTCATCCTTGGATCAACGTGATGCGAGTTGTTCCCTCAACTTTACATCAATGTGTTAAGTTCGAATTTAAGAAACAGTTGGTTACAATTCATAGTGATCCAAGACCCTTTGATATGTGTGCTTTGGCAGAACCTATTGGAGTTCAATTTTTCCCCACTCTGTCATCCACACATCCTAATTCTCATTATCCATCCAAACGTGTGAAACTCACACCCACAACGTCATCTACTTCTTCTCCATCAGTTGCACCTCCACATATAACTCAACCATCCTCTGAACAAACCGCATTAGGACCTAAGAAAGATCCTAATCCCAAAACCAATATCTCTTGTTCTACTCCTATAACTTCTATACCTTTAATAGACCCATCTATCGACACCTCTACACCATCTACATCCACCAAATTCATATTTTCTACATCGAAAGACGTAGGGAATGTTCCTTCTATCTCTTATGCTCTTATTGACGAGCTCTTACCCGATCTATCTAAAATTCTTATATCATAAGAAACGAATGCTTCTATGCAAGATTCCCTTATTTTAAATAATTTTCCATCATCTCCTTGTACCTTGGGCCTCCCATGGCCTATGGGAAGTATTTACCAAGCCAGGAGTTGTGCCTTTATTTATAAGGGATATGACTGGGGTAGAATACCCAGAAACATCAAAACTCATTATGATGGATATGCTCGATGTTATTTTACTAATGAGTATATTAAAGCCAAACCTATAATGCTTAAATTGGGATATAAAGGGAAAGGTTTGGGACCTTTCCATAATGGTATGAAAGAACCTTTTGAGGTAGAAGCATGGCCTACCCGATGTGGTGTGGGCCTATTTTCTAGTAAGGGTCAGCCATTCCCATTTGAGGATGATGACCATCTTATATGCTACCAAGATTATTTAGATGAATGTGATGCTTTGTGTTTAATGAATAAGACATTCACATGTAATATGCTATTTATAGCTTATCCTGAGATGATCGCTGAATCCGACGATGAGTTGGAAGGAGATATCTTTCACGATGTCTCCGTTGAGGAATTATTACATAATGGATTTTATTTTGATGGCTCTATACCTAGTATAGCCCAGCTTGAGGCCACGACTCCTCAATACGAATTATCCAAGATAACTTTGGAAGAATTACAAGAATTGGGCGTTTCACCCGCCCCACATAATTTTGAGAGAGATCTACACATGGAAGTAGAAAATGTCATAAAAATTAACATTGGAACCGACGATAACCCTCACATAATCAACATTGGATCATAATTGAGTCAAGAAAAATAGGATAAATACATTGCATTTATTAAAGAATATGAAGATTTTTTGCTTGGACATATGAAGATATGCCAGGTTTAGACCCTTCTGTAGTTATGCATCACCTAGTAGTGCATCCGGGATGCTAAACCTCATTAGCGTAAGCTTAGAAAAATGCATCCTAAAGTGGCCTTACTAGTCAAATGAGAGTTAGAAAAACTTCGGAATGTTATTTTTATACAAGCCATTGATTATGTTGAATGGATCTTTAATGTAGTTCCAGTAACTAAGAAAGAAGCTACTAAGATTAGGGTTTTTACAGACTTTAGAGATATTAATGTTGCATGTCGTAAAGATGATTTTCCCCTTCCCAATATGGATCAGATCATTGATTTTACTATTGGGAGTGGAATGATATCCTTAATGGATGGATTTTCTTGTTATAATCAGATCAAGATAGCTCCTGAAGATCAGGCTAAAATAGCCTTTATTACCCCTTGGGGAACTTTCTGTTGGAAAGTGATGCCATTCGGTTTGAAGAATCCAGGTGCAACCTATCAATGAGCCATGACTTATATCTTTCATGATATGATGCATGATATACTACATGATTATGTAGACAACATTATAGCTCGTTCTATCGAAGAAGATGACCATTTAGAAGACTTGAGAAAAGTATTTGATCGGTTAAGGGAATATCTTATCCGATTGAATCCAGCCAAATGTATATTCTGAGTTAAGTCAAGTAAATTATTGGGGGTTATAGTTTCTTTACGTGGCATCGAAATTGACCCTCTCAAGATTACGATTATCACTGATATGCCTGCACCTACAAATATATCTGAATTACAAAGTCTACAAGGTAAGCTTCAAGCTATCCATCGCTTCATCGATAAGCTGGTAGATAAAACTAGACCCTTTCTTAAGCTTCTTAAGAAGGATGTCTCTTTCCATTGGGACGATGAATGTAAGGAAGCATTTGAACTCCTCAAACAATATCTTCTTAACCCACCTGTACTTTTGCCACCTAAACCTGATCGCCCATTTATCTTGTATATTTTTGCTTCGGATTTTGCTTTAGGAGCTATGTTAGCTCAACTTGATGCTGAGAAAAGAGAGCGTACTAATTATTACATTAGCAGAACATTAATTAGTTATGAAACCCGCTATATAACATTAGATAAGTTATGTCTAGCAGTCATATTTTCTACACAAAAATTACGCCATTATATGCTCAGTCAGAAAACATACGTTATTGCTAAATCCGATCCCTTGCGATATCTCATGAGTCGACCTTATTTATCTAGTCGCACAGTGAAGTGGGTTCTTGCTCTAAGCGAGTTTGAACTCATGTTTATAGGACAAAATTTTGTTAAGGGTTAAATCATAGCAGATCAATTAGTTGTTGCACCCTTAGAGTCCACCCATCCCCTCGTCATTGAGTTTCCTGACGAATGCCTGAACCTAAAGGTGAATCATTCAAAGTAATGGTCCCTATACTTTGACGGAGCCCGATGCATGAGTGGGACTGGTGTAGGTATTATTTTGATATCTCCACAGAAACATCTCATACCTCTATCCTTTAAATTAATGTTTGCATGTACTAATAACACTGCTGAATATGAGGCTCTAATCCTTGGATTACGAGCTACCCTAGCACTGAAAATTAAAAATCTATTAGTTTTCGATGATTCTCAACTTGTTATAAATCAAATTAACGATTTTTATCAGACCAAAGATGATAAATTGTGCCCATATAAAGCATATGTATTACAATTAATATCTTTATTTGATCAAGTTACCTTGGAAGCTATTCCTAGAACTAGCAATCATGCGGCTGACGCTATGGCCACAGCTACATCTCTTTTACCCTTGGAGTTAGATGACGAATATGCTACCATAATTATTCATCGACTCTAGGAACCCGCTTCAACTAAATCATGCTTGGAACCTTTGGACGTGTTTCTAATCAACGAAACTATTCTTAAACTTTGGTACACTGACATCCTCAATTTTCTTCAAAATGGGACCTTCCCTGAAGTTTTTAATAGAAACAGTGTGGATTATTACGTAGATGAGCAAGTCGCTTCGTAATAATTGGCAATACGTTATATAGGAGATCTTTTGAAGGTATCCTATTGAGATGTTTGAATCTAGAAGAGTCTAGATCAGCTTTGAGTGAAGCCCACTATGGATCTTATGGAGGACACTTTAGTGGTAGCGCCATTGCTAAGAAGCTCCTTAGGATAGGATATTTTTGGCCTATCATGTAGAATGATGCACATTATTATGTGCGCCATTGCGACAAGTGCCAGAAACACGCTGACCTTGTCAATGCGCCTGCATAAGAACTACAGGCTATTTCATCTCCTTGGCCATTTTCAAAATGGGGCTTAGACATTATTGGAAAAATCAATCCTATGTCATCTAATGGACACAAATTCATCATAACCACCACCGAGTATTTTACAAAGTGGGTCGAAGCTATGCCCTTAGCTTCTTGCACTAGAACGCAAGTTTCCAAGTTTATTCTTAATCAAATTATTTGTAGGTTTAAAATTCTTGCAAATCTCATCTCGGATAATGGAACTTGTTTCAAAAACAAAGATGTAAAGAAACTATGTCAAAAATATAAAATTCAACATCGTTGGTCCACTCCCTATTATCCTCAGGGTAATGGCCAATCAGAATCATCTAATAAAACATTAATTAAAATCCTCAAAAGATTGGTCAATAAATCTAGCCGTGATTGGCACATTCAATTATATCCTGCTTTGTGGGCTTATCGAACTAGCATTCGTACTCCCACGGGCACTTCACCTTTTGTTTTGGTTTATGGCGCTAAAGTTGTTTTTCCCTTTGAACTAGAAGTTCCTTCTTTGGCTCTACTACTTCAAGATACTAAAGTAGGAGATGAATATTGTGCTGGCAGATTTAATCAGCTGGAACTCCTAGATGACAAGCGCATTAATGCTTTGGAGCATCTTTGTGCCTACCAGAACAAGCTCAAACGAGCATATCTCAAGAAAGTTCATAATCGATCTTTTGAGATCACGACCTCGTCTTAAAAGAAAATCAAAAAAATACTAATGCAACCAAATACCTTAAAGGCAAATTCGAGCCTAACTGGCTTGGGCCATATATTATCACTGCTAAATTTGGATCGGGAGCATATAGATTAGCTACCTTAGATGGTAAAGATCTTAAAGAACCTATGAACATTATGCATCTTAAGCGCTAGTATGCATAAATCTGGTAATTTCGTCACTATATATTATACATATTGTCTCATATTAGTAATTCATATAAAAAATTTCAAAAACAGTAATATTATGTATTCTCTCAATTCATAAATTAAAAATCAAAATATAAAAAAAAAAAATCAAAATCCTCAAAAACATCTTCTATTTTGCACCTGTTAATTCTTGAAGTATTGCAGTTATATTAACAGTTATTTTGGATAAATTAGCATTTATCTGGAATCCCTCACTTTCACACTCACATGAATAAATATTTTGATCTTATTTGGTATGATTATTAATCTCTCTTATATCAAAGTCCACAGTTGAATTAAATAAATTTTTGAGCATAGAGAACTAATCTTGTTATTTACTTGAACCAAGTACACCTTTTCACACTAAAATGATTTCATTGCAAATTCAAAACGATGCTACACAATAGAAGTGGTCTCTTGAGCGAAAAGTTTTTCCTACTATTCTATCATGCACATGGTCTAGAATCTTTGAGAATTGACAAAAGGACAAGCTCACCCCTACCTAGAATAAAAATCCCTTGCTCTACAGCAAATCCGAGCAAGTATCCCTAGTATAGGAAGAAAAAGAAAAAGAAAAAAAAAATCAACAAAAATCATGAGAAAAAGAGAAATTATTCAGAAGCATTATTTCAGTATCATTTTGTACCATCTCAGCAATATTTCAGCATTATCTCAGTGTCAAGCAAATACAAAAAAAAAAAAAAATAGAAAAAGAAAAGAAAAAGCCAAAAGCAATAAATCCCCCCCCCTTTTTGAAAGAAGGAAATGTGAAGCTTGAATCCCTGGAATTCTCAATTATTCAAAAAATGTGAGGTAAACCCCATAACAGGTGATTTGTGCCCAACTTGCTTGACATTGGGTAACTCCTAGCGTGGTGATATGTCTATCACATTAGCAACCTTCTTTTGTACAGACCTATGTCCGCTTATGGATCAGCTAGCTCTTGATGACCGACTTACATAGTAGTCTGGTACGGTTACATGCATATAAATCATGGTCAATGAACACTCATTTGGTTAATTCAAATTACTTGTATCAAATTATCTTGCTCAAAATCGGTAAATGAACATTACAATTGCACACACATTTGTGTTTGAGAGATTTTGTATCATTATGATAGATCAAGATCGGCAATGAACTCACGTATGCACACGGGGTTTATTATAAATCTAAATTTTGTCTTTGAGATAATTTAAAATATTTATTCAAATCTTCTGGAATAATTTGATTTTCTTACTTGAGAATATCTGCTTATTGTAAAATCAATTAAATACATTTTTTTCAAAAATCCAAAATTTTCTTACAAAACATGTTCAAAAATCTAGCAAAAAAGTCACATTTATATTTTTTCAACTTTCGCGACGATGGTATAGTTCCTAAACCTAAATTGGAATTTTATGCCTAGTGCAAGTCCTCATTTGTATATTTTATGTTTATCTCAAAATCAAAAATCAACTATGCAATAAAACTATTATATCAATTTCTTCTTTGGATTTCGCAATGATGGTATAAGTCTATACCTAAAATTCTATACCTAGCGCAAACCATCGTTCTAATTTTATTTTCCATTTATTTAATCCATAAAAGCATATGGCTTAAATCATTATGTTACACAATTGTGCTTTAAAAAGAACGAAAACTTTCCTATTTCATTTCATTATGTCAACATTCATTTTTTTTTTTTGCGACGATGGTATAATTCCTAGGGAATTGTTCAAATTTCTATCATGCTTAGGAATTTTATGCCTAGCAAAAATCACATTTTTAATATTTCATGCATAACATTTTCATGGAAATCTAAAAACAAATCATCACTATCATCATTTTTCATCATCAGAACACAGTCTTAAGAAAGTCTCTTAAGCACCCTTTTACTTTTAGCAATATTTCTCTCATACCGGGATTAGCTTGATGACCTAGCGAGCGGTAACTCCATAAAATGGTCATGTAACAGCGATAATGTCCTTTGAAATTATTGTTAGAAGTCATTTTATTTTCATCAAAACACACCACAACAACCAGTTTGTTTACATCAGATTATTTCATTTAACTTTTATAGCATGACATAAAATTACAATATTTTCAATGATTTAATTACATGAATAGTCAATCAAAAATTAAAATATTAAAGCATCATAAAACATATGCACAAGTCATATCATAATAAGAGCATCATATATATATCAAGAAGTATATACATCATATCAAAATGGATTGGTATGCCACAATCTATACCCTGGCATACTCAATCATCTCAAAAATAGTCTATGTACAATGTGCATCTAGTCTCGAGAAGACCTTGAGCTCTCAGCCTCATCTCCTCTCCTGCCCCGAGGTGGAGGAGGTGGTCCCATCGAAGCTCGTCCTGTATCATGGGTCTTGATGTCGATCGTGATGATGTCCTCGATAAACCCATCCTGATCGACTCCGCAATGTCGGCTGGCAACTGTATCCTCTTGCCCTCTGGAACTAGTTGGTAGTACACTCCCTGATAGAACGTGATCTAAGAAATCGATCGTAGCATCTCTAGAATGCTCACCCCTTCGCTCTGAGCCCTGAGCCATGTAGTCGCATCCTGCAGAGTTGCACCTGGGCTCGTAGGCAGACATTATTCGCCCGAAGAGCTGCCATCTCGCTGCTCTCCCCCACCTCGACACCCTTGCCCCTATCGGGTGATGGTGGCCTATCCCTCTATTGATGAGGGAGCCTTTCTCTCCTCTCCTCTCTCCTCTCCTCCCTCCTCTCTGGTTGTTGCTGTCTCTTTGGAGCATGTGGTACTCTCCGATGTCTCTCCTGAGGAGGTCGTCACTGATCTGTCCCTCTACGACCCCTCGTTGCATCGATGGAAGCCTAGCGCCACCTCTCCATCCATTACACTACAGTGTGCATTGGACCTTGTGCCCTCGTTATTCAAGGAGGGTGAATGCCTGCATACCAGGCATCATATCCGTCTGCTATCCCTGCATCATCCCCATCCACTAGCTGACTGGGGGCATCATCAACATCCTGACTCCAAAACTGCTATATGTCTAAAGCCCCGCTCAATGTGGTACTATCCTGCATAGTCCAGGAGTACTCATAATCCCTAAGAGTAGGGATCCCATGTTGTAGATCAAACTGCCTCAAAACTCGATCATAACGATGGAGCTCTACCTCTCCTTGCTTTATCCACAACCATATGACTCGCCTGATGCGAGCCAACTCATGTCCATCCTCTACCCACCTTGGATGCTCTCTCCATGGTCTCCACATGATTCGATCTAGGGTGAGGTCATCCAGCAACCTCCAGGACATCGACAAATCTATCCATCGATGTGACCCTCTTTGGAGACACCAATAGAAAACCCGGGGTCTCTCTCGGTCAACTCCTATCAGTGGAAGCCCTATCGGTCATTGCATTGTAATGTGCTCCTAGCACCAAATCTGTAGAAGCGATGTCAGCACTAGATATCGACCCCCCTTGTATACGACCCCATAAAGGATCCTATACAAGTGGCACAGTACAAATTTGCCTCAAGAAAACCTGTATCTATGGTCTCTCATGTCACAGACCACATCTGCAAGTAGCCACGATAATCTACATCCACTCTGGTGGCATAGAAGGCCACCCACCACCCTACCAAAACTTGGGTCAACTGAGATGCCCTAGGCATCCGCCTCAAAGCCTCGATGTTCACTCTACCCTTCTCCAAGATGAAGCTCGGGTCCTTGCATAGTCTCATCATGGCGTGGCCCTGATTGGCCGAAGGCATCATGAATCGACCATGTATGGGGATCCTCAAGATCCTCCATACATCCTCTAGAGTGGGAGTCATCTCCCTTGTCGGTAGCCAAAAGCAAGACGACTCCGGATACCATCTCTCTGCTAGGGCTGTCAGTAGCCCCATGTCTATAGGAATTTGTGGCATCTCTACCACATGCTATAGTCCTACCTCTGCTATTCTATCTCACTTGACCTGATCGAGCGCGGCCAAATCATCTCTTAAACCTTCGTATTTTCACTCCCTACTCTTTAGCAATCCCCTCTACAAAATAATCAATAAAACAACAAAAATCATTAGTACATAATCATTAAAAAATCAATTAAAATCAAATCATCCCATAAAAATTGATATCGCCCATTATTGGACGATATCGTACCAAATTTAGATAAAATCATCCTTAATAGGATGAAATCATCTTCATTCTTCAATTTTGGGATCACCCCTTATTGGACGGGATCGCCCCTATTTCTTCGATTTCGTCCCTAGACGAAATCGGCAATATAGAGACGATTTCACCGCCAGCTTAAAAACGGCCGACGCCCAAAAAATAATTAAAATTCAAATCAAAAATCAAATAAATCAAGTTAAAAACATAATAAATTAGGTTTAGATCCTTACACGCAACCCACGTCGGATCTTTGTCGATTTGTGCGTCGTTTCCACCATTTCACCTGTAGAGCTATGAAACAGTGAAAGTGAACAGTAAAAATGAATTAGGGTTTCACCCTATTTTTCTTATTTTTATTCAAAACAACATTTTTTTCACTTTTGCTTTTTCGCGCTTTTACCTCAAATGTTTGATTTGGGTAAAAAATCGGAGGGGGCACCATAGTAAACAGTCGTACAATTCGACCTAGAATCGTCGTCTAAAAAATGGAATAAATTTTTGCTTTCTCGTAAAGCGTGAAGAACTCGTCTTTAACGCATTTTTTTCAAAAAATTCGCTAAATAGGGGGCAAAATGTAGCTCCCTAAAATTGGCGTAGTTAAACCATCAGTAAAAAGTAGAAATTTGAATTTTAACCCCGAAATCACCCGTTAACCGCTTACCTCATTTTTCGTGCCATTTTAGAGGTTGTTGTGACCATTGGACGATATCGTCGTCGATCTGACGATATCGTCCCAAATTGGATGAATTTGTCTGGAACAGAACGTCCAGATGATTTTGTCCCAAAACCAAATTTTCACAATTAGCTTTTGTTCCAACGGCCTCTCCAACTTGGGCAGAAGCGTGTCTACGCGGTTGGAGATTCCCATGCTGAGGATCTCCCAGATTGGGATGATCCCCAACCTCCTAACCTACCCCTAATCCTATATAAACTAGGATTTTACCAGTTTATCCCCCTGACTCCCTATCTGATTCTCTACCTGGCTGCTTGACAGATTGTTTCCTTGCAATTTTAGTTTTGTTGTGATCTCTCATCATTTGCACTTGTGTTTTCAAGTTTTGTTGCAGGATTTCACTGTGTTTTAGCCGAAGGGATCTCGGATCATCGCAGGTGATTCAACTACAATTTTAGACGATCTTGTCAAGATCAGCGATGATATTGTATGATTACAGACGATCCGGTCTGCAATTCAGCTTGGTGGCAATCATAGCCCTGACTTTGCATTCTCTATCTTATTTTCCTTATTTATTGATGCATTAGATTAATTTACTTTTGTTTTACATCTTGGAGTTCACCTCATTTAGCGTAATTGCATGATAAAATTTAAAATAAGTTTTCAAAACAGTGCATCTCATTTAATTTGATATCTAGATTTATCATTCAAACATCTATACTCTTATTTCTATCATTTTGCATCATTCTTGCAATCGTATTTTTGGTTTTTGGTGTCTGTTTTCTTGATTGTAGGTTTCTAAAAAATTCGCCTGGCAAATTTTTCAGGTCGTTGACGATCTTGGGTGATCTCGGATGATCTCCTATGATTTGGGATGATTATGTACAATTACAGACGATCCTGTCATATCCGAGACGATCTGGACTCCTATAAGCTTCAGAATCTTCATCAGACATCATAAATCAGGTGTACTCTTCTCCATTTTATAAATTATTTGTATTCAATCATATTATGATTCATTTATGTCTTCTATCTTCATACATTTATGTCTTCTATCTTCATATAAATCAGAATCTTCATATAGAATAGCTTAGCTTCATTTTGGCCAACCTAGGAATCTGAATGATTGAACATAAAACGAATAAATCAAACCCATTTTCAAACCTAGGCGTGGAAACTGCCACTCAAAGTTTCTTGGTGAACCCCACCATCCGTCAAAAATTCACCTTTATACCCCTCCCCCGAGAGGCATGACCTTCAAAGGGCCTCTCCGTCCGAGGTATTGTTCCATCCTTTTCTCACCCCCCTTCCGGGTACGAATCCTTTAGCCTCAAGGTAAGGGTGCAAAAAATTTGGGCGATACACCTGTATTGTGAGTAGGTCTTATTATTCTATTCCTTAATATTATTTTACAACTTTATTTTTCATCATATTTATCCTATCCTAGCTCTACTACAGAAGCTTTTGACTTGTCCTGCTCATTTTCTAGTATTTAATTATTAATGGTAGAGGTATTAATATCTAACACTGCATTTTATTTACCAACTTTTTCTCTTGAATGGTGCATGGTACTTCAAGAAATTCTTCAAAAGATAATGAGACATATTCCTTAGGTTCATCGAAAATGTTCATCCCTAAATTAAGATCATACTAAATAGATGGTTCCTTGTTAATATGTTGGACCTATTGTATTATGTCCTCTAATCTTGCGAAGGATTAGGGTTTTTTTTTTTTAAATATCTCATATTTTAGGAGCCATATATTCGTGAAGAGTTAACCAATTTAGCTGATTCTTGGACCAACTTGTACAAAATTTGAACAGCTTTAAAATGCATGGTCATATGCAAAAATCTAAGCAATATTGAGGGAGATACAACCCTATGAAGTCAACCATCTCGAACAAGGGTAGTGATGATTTTTCAAGTTGCAAAAAACGAAATTGCAAATATTTGTCAACTAGGGTTCGAACGATGGGAAGAGCAATGAAGGGCTAGGACTTTAGCGAGGCAAGACATTCTATATGGACAAAGAATTTTTTAGCTAAGTATTTTTTCCCTTTCTTTATCTTAGAAATTGTGCATGCAAATTTTATAAAGTTTTTATCAAATATTATATTTGTTATAGAACTTTAAGATAAATTTCAATATATTTTGAGTTTTAGTTTCCTTTCTATGGATCGATTTATAGTTAAATCCTTAGAATCATCCCTAGTGGTAGAGGTTAGTGAGCGCACCTCAGAGAGATCCTCATTTCTCCAAGATAGGGCGATTTTTGGTAAATTTAATGGGTATTGGCCAAGGGCTTCAACCTTGAGAAAATGGATTGATAGGAGTTGGAAGTCTCCAAGAGTGATTCTATCCTTTCTTCCCAAAGGTTTCTTCCTAGCCATTTTTTGTTCTAGGGAAGAAAGATAAAGAATCCTAAAAGGGGGTCCTTGGTTTATGGGAAGAGCAGGACTCTTCCTTACCCGCTAGTATGAAGGCTTTTCACCTGAAAATATAAATCTATCCCTAGTACCAGTCTAGGTTAGGATGTTTGGGTTACCCATTGAATTTTGGGAAATAGATACCTTCAAGGCAATAGGCAACACTCTAGGAGAATTCCTTGAGATTTTAGATACAACAAAAGATGGATTCTTGGCTATTTATGCTCGGATATTGGTCATGATTGATATAAGTAAAGCTTTACCATAATTAATCATTCTTAAGTATGGGGATAATATGTGGACCCAAACCATAGATTATGAAAACATATCTTTTAGATGTAGAAGATGTCATGAGGTGGGGCATATTGAGAGATCATGCCCTAAGAAGATCCTAGCAGAATCATATGTAGAAAATCGTAAGAGAAACTTACAAATGGTTATGGATGAAGATGGTTTTCAACTTCCAAAAAATAGATCTAGAAAAATAAAAGAAAATAAATAGTGGAGACCAGTAAGGAAGGATATTGGAAGAAATACCAACTCTTTTGAGGCTTTAGCCTATGAAGAAAAAGTAGATCAAAACTTAGAGGACATAGGACAACAATTTCAACATATTAGCAAGGAACCGTCTATTCAATATGATCCTAATTTAAGGAAGAACATTCTCGATGAACCCAAGGAATGTGTCTCATCAGATCTTGAAGACTCTCTTGAAGTACCATGCACCATTCAAGAGAAAAAAATTGGTAATGAAAATGCAGTTTTAGAAGTTAATACCTCTACCATTAATAAGGAAATACTAGAAAATGAGTAGGACAAGTCAAAAGCTTCTATAATAGAGCTAGGAGAGGATAAATATGATGAAAAACAAAATTGTGAAAGAATATTGAGGAATAGAATAATAAGACCTACTCTTGATATAGGCAAGACAAAAAGAGGAAAACCCTCAAATTATCAAGCAAGATCTAGGGAAGCAAGAGCAAACATAGAGAAAGGAACAAAAACTAAGTTGGTTGAACTTCTCTTTACCAAACAACAAAATGATATTGGTAATACGCAAGAGGGGCCAAAAGCCCCTAATGAGACATGATTATCATATCATGGAATATAAGTGATGCTAATGCCCCCTCAAAGGATAGGTGTATTAGGGACCCATGTTTATGTAATAAACCTGATATTCTTTGTTTCCAGGAAACTTAAATGACAAAAGAAGAAGTTTCAAAAACTATGAAAGCTAGTATGGGCAAGATGTGAATGGGATGCTATGGATTCTAAAGGAGTGGTAGGGGGAATTCTAACTTGTTGGAATCCTTCTAGAACCTCTTGTGTAACCATTCATAAAACTAGGCATTGGATAGCCTCTTTAGTCACTTGCTACTTTGCAGATATTTGTTTCATCCTTATCAATGTCTATGGACCTACAACTTAGTTAGGTAGATTAGAATTTTGGAGTGGGATTGAAGCCTTTATGAGAAGTAAAGACCAAGAAACCCGATTCATGATCATAGGATATTTTAATGCCATAACCAATTTGGATGAAAATTTTGGGGGAATTAGGAAATTAACCCAAAGTATGAAATATTTCTTAGCTTTTATTCAAAACAATAATCTATGGGAGGTTGAGTTTGAAGAAGACAACTATACTTGGACCAACAATAGGAGAGGCAAAAACCTAATAGCAAAAAAAATTAGATAGATGCATTCTCTCATATCATTGGCTAGAGGAAGGAACTTGTGCTAAAATTTAACAAGGATTGGTTCAGATCACTAGCTAATAAGAGTTTAAATGGTTGATTAGTGAATTAAAAAAAATCATATTTTAAATATGAGGATATGTGGGAAGGCCATCCTCAATATGCTGATATGATAGCTCAAACATGGAATTCTTTAGGTAATGGTGGGTTGTATGCTCTTCCAAATCAAATTAAAGCTATGACATCTAGATTAAAAGAATGGAACAAGAACACCTTTGGAAATATTTTTGAGAAGAAAGAAGAACTAAAAGATAAAATTCCAAAATTCCAAAAAGGTGATGATAATAATCCAAGCTCTTAGGAAAGGGAGTTGCTTAGTGAATATCATAATATTTTGAGTAAGAAAGAGAAATTTTGAAAATTAAAATCAACACAAACTTGGTTAAAACAAGGAGATAAAAAGAGATTTTGGAGGCAACAAGTTGTGACGGATGGAGCAGCAAGGAGGAGGAGCGAGAGGTCTAGGGGCATCAAACCCTAGGTGTGGGACTTCAGAGGGCAAATCAGCAGACGCGGCAGGTGGGGGCTCTGGCGAGATAGCAAGCCCCCAGGCGGAGGATGTGGACAAGGAAGTTCTATTGGAACCGGTCCAAGGGCGTTGGGCGGATGCGGTTGAAGATTTCTCTGAGGGGGACCAGGACTCTATGCGTCAGGATCAAAGGAAGACCCAAGAAGGAGACAAAGAGAAACCTGGCAACTGGAGACCTTCATATCTTAATGCTCTTCGCGGTAAGAAAAAATTATCCGACTCTTGTTTTAATCTAAAATCTGTCAATGGTAGGTTGCACGTCCCGCATTCCTTAGCTCAAGCATGTGGCTATGGAGGGCAGAACATCTTTGGTGGCTAAATTTATGGGGGTGAGGCCAGACATGGAAGTCATAAGGAGATGGGCCATCCAAAAATGGCAGCCAAGGGCCGGTATGATGATTAAGGCTTTACCCAAGAGTTTTCTTTTGGTGACATTTCAATGTGAACAGGACATGGAAAGGACTCTCCAAGGAGGTCCTTGGTTTTTTGGGAAAAGGGGCTTGTATCTAAAGCGTTGGTCCCCCGATTTCAACCCCCAGACTCAGGTGCTGGATTTGGCTCCTATTTGGGTTAAGATGCCAGGATTACCTCTGCTTTTTTGGAACGAACAAATATTGGTCGGGATAGCTACGGAGATTGGAGAACTAATAGCTATTGATCCCGCAACCTTGAGCAAAACAAGACTCTCGTCCGCTCGCATGTGTGTGTTGGCGGACCCGAGTAAAGAGCTCCCTAAATCCATTATTTTGTCGTCTATGTTTGGCCTTCATACTCGGGTATTTGAATATGAAAATATGTCTTTTAAGTGTAGTGTTTGTGGGAAGGTAGGGCACCGGGGTATCCACTTGCATTTCCAAGAACCAGCCCCCACTCCAAAATACTGATCCTCAAACCCAGAATAATATCCCTCCCCCGCAGATCTCCATTCCTACCCAACCTGGGCCTCAAGGACGTGGAGCTCGAAATCCGAATATCAAAGACCCTGTTCGCCCTATTGTAAGCAAGAGGCAACGTTTTAACCCTCCTCCCAAAAATTCCTATGCCCCAAAACCCTCTCACAGGGGAGCTGGTCCCTTTGATGGGAACCCTCAAGCTCAACCTGCTCCTAAGATGATACAAGCAAGCCTCGGAGCCAAATCACAAAGGAAAGAACCCCATAGATCAACGCCCGGGGGAAAGTAAGTTTGATTGGGTGATACGGGAGGCCTATGGAGGCTCGGTGGAAGTGGTCCCATGTACCGCAAAGGAATTTATGGGAAGAAATTCCAAGGAGATCAACATCCCAATGGAGAACAGCTTTGATGCATTAAATCATTTGAAGGGAGATCGGATGGACAGCCAAGAAGTGGAATCCGAGGTAGAGGAGACTCAAGAGAAGGATTTAGAGGAGAAAAATCGGAGGAAGGAGCAGGAAACTAATAATACAGGGCAAGGATACTCGGGAGGAAGAGGTGAACCACCAAGATCAGTGTAACCCCAAAGCAGGGAAAAAAGAATCTACTAATCAAGAAGCTAAGAGCACGGAATCATCTCCACTCGTCAAAAAGACCAGCTTAACCCGGAAAGCCGATTGTTACCCCAAATACCAAGACCGACCTACCCAAGATGGTTACTAGAAGCCAAGTGAATCCCAAGGAACTTCAACCTAGAGCGGATGTATGGGGATATGGTTCGGTAGGGAAGAGGGAAACCTAGCAATGTCGCCTTAAGGCGTAAAGAAGCGGAGCGAGGAGTGGCTGATGGCACTCAAGCAGTATTGCTCTTTGGGGCGAAGGCTCGAGGATCCAAAGCCCATAAATGAAGATCCTTTCATGGAATATTCGTGGGAGTAATCCTGCAAAAATAAGAGCTTTGTATGCTCTTAGACAAGAACACAAACCGGATATGATTTTACCGTAAGAAACTAAAATGGAGGAGAGTAGAGTTATTCCTTTTAAGAATAGGACTTGGCGAGAAGTTGAAGTAGTAGGCCAAGAGGCCACCGGAACAAGCAGGAGGGTTACTCGGTTATGTGGAACAAAAATGTGATTGATAGTAGAGTGATTCTCGATGTCTAGTTGGTTTATTTGTCTCTTATGTGTGGATAAAACCACACAGGAAGAGTGGATCTTAACGAATGTATATGCTCCAGTTAGACAGGGACTGAGAAGGGTTCTTTGGAGTCATCTAGCTGAATTGAGGGAGACGGTCCCCAACTACCCTTGGATTGTGAGGGATTTCAATTGCTACCTTAATCCTCTAGATAAATTGGGGGGCTCTCAAAGAATAACTCCTGATATCTACGAGTTTAGAGATTTTGTTGAGCAACATGAGTCGATGGATGTGGACCTGCGTAGATTCTCCTATACATGGTCTAACAAAAGATTGAAGGAAAACCAAATTCGGATCAGATTAGATAGGTTTCTTCTTTCTCAAGAATGCCTGGAGAGGTTTGGGGACTCTTCATTAACGGCACTCCCAAGAATCGGGTCCGATCACAACCCAATTCCGTGGGAAACAGGGGAGGACTCTAAGAAAAGATACATCGGACCCTTTCGATTCGAACTTATGTGGTTCCAACATCGGGATCTCAAGGATCCGGTTGCCCAATGGTGGGACAAAAAGTATAATGGTTCGAAATCGGCCCAAGTGGCATGTAAACTAAGGAATGTGAAGGCTAACATTAGAGAGTGGAACAAAACTTCCTTTGGCAATATTTTTGTTAAAAAGGCAGAACTAAAAGACAAGATCAATGAACTACAAGAGAAGTTGAAGTCAGAGCAGCTTACAGAGGATCTGAGAAACCAGGAGAGGGAGCTGTTAGCCGAATACCACACGATGCTAGGATTTGAAGAAACCTTTTGGAGGTAGAAATCCAGATTGCGTTGGTTAAAGGAGGGTGACAGAAATACAAAGTTCTTCCATGTCTCTACTCTTCGCCACAGGAGTACTAACAAAATTAAGGAGATCAAGATGGCCGATGGGTCTAACACCAAAGATATGGAAGACATAAGGAGGGAAGCGGTTGAGTACTTTAAATCGTTGCTAGAAGATGTAAATCCGACTATTGAAGAAGAGGACTCTCTCGTTGGCAGCCATTCCACCCCTCGTGAATCGATAATCTTAATGGATTCTTACTTAGTCCTTTCACAAAGGAGGAAATCAAGAAGGTCGTTTTTGACATGGATGGTAACAGCCTCCCCAGACCGGATGGCTTCCCTGCAGCTTTCTTCCGGAAGTTTTGGGATATCCTAGGCAATGATGTAGTGGAAGCTATAATTGAGGCTCAAAAGGACATGGAAATCCCGGAAGGAGTTAATGCTACTTTTTTAGTTCTCATCCCTAAACTAGTGGGAGCAATGGAATTTTCCGCTTTCGCCCTATCGCTTATGTAACACTCGATGAAGATTCTCACAAAAACAATCGCCAATAGGTCGAAGGTTATCCTTCCTTTCATCATTGATATGAACCAAGGTGGCTTTGTGAAAGGGCGACAAATATTGGATGGTATCATCACAATTCATGAGGTTATTCATTCAATGGTGACTAGTAAGGAAGCAGGTATGTTACTAAAGCTTGATATGAATAAAGCCTACGACCGGGTCTCATGGCGGTTCCTCACCAAGATTTTGGGTAAGTTTGGTTTCTCGTCCTCAGTGGATTAAGTTGATTTTTAGTTGTATCTCTACTACACAATTTTCTGTCATGGTGAATGGGTCACCCTCCGGTTACTTTAAGAGTGAAAGGGGGTTGCGACAAGGAGATCCTTTGTCTCCATACTTGTTTATTATTTTAGCGGAAGCATTGGGTAGGAACATTTCAACAGCGGTGGCAGATGGTCAATTGGAAGGTTTTAAACCAGCCTCAACAAGCAGGCCGTTGTCTCACCAACAGCTTTGTGGATGATACAATCATTGTGTCCAAAGCCTCGGTGCCTCAAGCTAGGAAGTTGAAGAGAATTCTAACCAAGTATGAGACAGAAGTAGGACAATACATAAACTATAAGAAGAGTAGCATCTATTTCTTTAACACGCCTGGTGGGAGGGAGGAAAGAATAGCTAACCTCTTCGGTTGTGGAAAGGAGCTTCTACCAAAAACTTATCTAGGCATGCCTATGTTCGAAGGAAGAATGAAGGCTACTTTGTGGAACTCAGTCATTGACAGGATCTCCAAAAAGTTAGCAGGGTGGAAGGGCAGCCTTCTCAGCTCCGCAGGAAAAGCCTTATTAGTTCAAACTACTTTACAGAGCATTCCAATTTACTGCATGTCTCTATTTAGAATGCCTGCAAAGGTCCGAGCTACATTGGAGCTAATTCAACGCAACTTCTTGTGGTCAAGTTCAGAGGAGAGAAAGAGAATTTCGTTGGTAGCATGGAATCATGTGTGTGCAAGCAAGGATCAGGGGGGCCTGGGGTTAAAGAGAATGAAAGAATTGAATCAAGCTCTGATTGGCAAACAGGTATGGAGATTTATCAATAATGATCAATTGGGATGGGTAAAACTTCTTAAGGCAAAATATATCAGAAATAATCAGGACTTCCTGAAAGTCGATAATCTCCCTAGAGGATCCTATTTTTGGAATTGTTTGCTCGAATGTCGGGAGGTAGTCGGGAAAGGCATCAGATGGAGAATTGGTAATGGAAGACAAGTGGACTTTTGGAAAGACCCGTGGTTGGAAGAGGCCCCTCTGAAAGATAACTTAGACCTTCAGGTCCTCCAACATAAACTTTCGAAGGAAATGGGAGGAAAAGTAGGGGATTTTATTGTTGTAGCACAGAAAACTTCTTCTTGGAAGAAAATCACAGCTCATAATCCGTCGAGCAAGAGAAGGTGGCCCTAACCAAACTCAATGATGCTTTAAGGGTGTTCCCGATCATTCCCGGGGGAGGAAGAGACAAGGCGATTTGGGGCAAAACTACAAGTGGGATCTATTCAAGAAAAACTGCCTATAAGTTAATCCACTCAAGATTCAATGGTCGGACTCCGACTTCGTTATTTGGTTAAATAATTTAACCCCAAAAATAGCTTTCTTCTTTTGGTTTGCGACTCAAAATAAGATCCCGACAACAGATAATCTGCAAAGGAGAGGTTTCCAATTCATCAATCGATGTATCTTGTGTGAGAAAGCAATAGAATCGTAAGTCATATATTTCTAACTTGTGATTTTTCTTGTACGCTCTTCCAAATGATCCCGTCCAAATTTCATATAGATTGGGTCTGTCCAAATAGCATGTCCGACTTCGCATACAATGGGCTTCCCCCTTCCGGCAAAGCTTTTGACTTGGCTCGGAAGCTCGACCTTACCCCATTTTTTATGGGGGATATGGAATGAGAGAAATAAGAGAGTATTTAAAGGACGTAAGAAAGATCCCGGGTTATGTGGTAATAAAATAATCGGAGCTTTGAAAGAAAACTGGAAAACTTTCTTCTTCAAAAATGAGACCATGTCTCTAAGGGAAAGGAGGATTTTGCGGAACTCGGGGAGAGGAACTTCCAGGACCTAGACATTACAACCAACCCACGGGATGGTGTCAAGTGGATACCCCCCACACAAAAGTGGGTTAAGTTTAATTTTGACTGGGCAACTAAAGGAAATCCGGGGGCTGCAGGAGCAGGAGGAGTTTTGAGAAATGAGGAAGGAAAAGTGGTCCTTGCCTTTGCAGAGCCTTTGGGAACTCAAACAAATCATTTTGCAGAAGCCCGAGCCTGCATGCAGGCAATGAGAATTGCCAGACTTGAGGGTTATAAGGAAGTTATCTTTGAAGGGGATTCGCTTAATATAATCAAGGCAATTAAGGAGGATAAAGACCCCAGCTGGACCATATTGGAGCTTATCCTAGAAGCAAAGATTCATAAATCTCATTTGGTTAATGCCCGAATCCAACACACCTTCGGGAGAAGGGAACCAGAGCGACGGATCTAATGGCAAATATTGCAGCTTCGTTGGGGAGATGCAAATTTGGAAGGATAACTTCCCTCAAGAACTATTGGTGTTGGTTGCTAGAGAAGAGCTAAGATCAAACCTGTTAGAGCATCAGGAGATCAGAGGGGCTGATGATGAGTAATCCGACAGATGGAATTAGGCAGAAAAGGCATCCCATTTGCTGGGGCCTGGGAGGTGACAAGTGTACAAGACAAGCAACCTAGTGTTAGTAAGTGCTAGGTGTTGTTTGGTTTTTGTTTTATCCCGAATAGTCAAGCGATAAGTATAGGACTGTGGACTCTAAGTATGGCTTAATGTGAGTCTTAGAAAGATCCATTTTGTATTTTGATTATACGGGCTTGATGCTAGAACCAGCCCATTTTGACTTTGTAAAAGGTTTGTGGACCTTATAACCACCTCTACCTTATACCAAAAAAGAAGGTAGATAAAAATACAAAGTTTTTTCATAGGATGGCTATAGTACAAAGATCTTCTAGAATTGGTAGAATTAAATCAAGAAGGGGTTTGGATTGAAGGTCGAGTGAAAATAGAGAAAGAGAGTAACTCATTTTATCAAAATAGCTCTTGGTTCAGAGGAGACATCAAGTTCTTAATGATAAACTACTCAAGACGTTCCTTTATTATAAAGAATGAAGAAAATAGGAAATTGATGGAGTCTATTACTCTAGAAAGAAGTTAATTTAGCTTATTTTCTCTTTTAATAAGGATAAATACCCTAGTCTAGATGGGATCTCTTATTCCATTAATTTTTACTAACATAATTGGGATATAGTGAAGCGATTCTTTATTGGTGGCAGTGGAACAGTCTAGGGTAAAACAATACATTCCTTATAAAATAAATGCAACATATCTTACCCTAATTCCAAAAAAAAGGATGCTGAATTATTTGATTCTTTTAGACCCATAAGCCTATGTAATATGGCATATAATATTATCTCCAAAGTGATGGCAAATCGATTAAGGTCATTGTTAGACAAATAAAGAGCAAGGAGGATTTGTGAAAGGGAGACAAATTTTGGATGGGATCATAGTAGCTCATGAAGTTATACATTTAGGAACTTCAAGAAAAGAGAAAGCAATGATCTTAAAACTTGATATGAGTAAAGCCTATGATAGGGTTAAATGGGATTTTTTTTTGCATTTTTAGAAAATTTTGGATTTGGGAAGAAATGGGTTAGATGGATTAAAGCTTGTGTCTCTACAGTTTCTTATTCAGTGTTGGTCAATGGGTTAGTAACAAAATATTTTTAAGCCAAGAGAGGCCTTAGACAAGGAGATCCTCTATCTCCTTATTTGTTCATTATTATGGCAGATATTTTGAGTAGGAACTTAAAGAAGGCTTACAAATATGGGCTTATAAGTGGACTTAAGGTTAGTAATAGCATCGACAACATCACCCATCAATAGTTTGTAGATGATACAACCCTTTTTGGAAGGGCAAGGATAAATGAGGCCAGAGCTTTGAATAACTTTCTAAAGGAATATGAAAGAGCATCAGGGCAAAAAATTAATAGGACAAAATCCAAAATTTACTTCCTTAACACTCCTGCTAATATCAAAGCAAGAATTTCTAGATTGCTTCAAATGGAGGAGGCAAATTTACCAGCAACTTATCTAGGGATGCCTTTATTTGAGGGGAGAATGAGGATAGAATTATGGAATCCAGTTATTAGTAAAGTTCAAAATAAACTTCCAGATTGGAAAGGTAGATGGTTATCATTAGCAGGAAGAGTGCAATTAATTAAGTCACTCTTACAAAGCCATTCCAACATATTATATGTCTTTTATTCTATGCCAAAATCAGTTGAAAAAAGTTTAATCTATATTATGCGATCCTTTTTGTGGTTAGGTTTACATTATAAAAGAAAATTTCCTTTGGTGAAATGGAGCAAGGTGTGTGATGATAAAACTAGGGGAGGTCTTGGTTTAAGAGCTCTTACAGATGCAAACTTAGCTCTTAGGGGAAAATTTATCTGGAGATTGTACAAAGAGAGTCAAAGACAATGGGCAAGAATTCTTCTAAGTAAGTATGTTGATCCCAATGACCCAAGTTTAATATTTATTGCATTCTCTCTTCCAAATGGTTCTACTATTTGGAATGGTTTAAAAAAATCTATTGATCTTATGATTAAAGGTTTAAGATGGGTGGTGGGAACTGGAGAAAAAATATCTATTTGGATGGATACTTGGTGTGATAAAAAACCACTCAATTTAGATCCAATTTTGAAACCTTGGATGAGATCGCTTCAAGACAAATACGGTGATAGGGTTTCAAACATTTTCTACAAGGATCGAGAAGGAAGATACAAATGGAAAGAATATTTTTTTACAAGTATACAAGACATTGATGCTAGGAGGCAACTGAATAGAAAGATAACAATTGTGATTATTCCAAGGGGTGCCAAGGATAAATTGATTTGGGAGTTGAATAGCTCAGGAGAATACACAACAAGAAGTGGATATAATTTTTAACACCAACAAAATAATAATATCACTAGAATATGGAGAGATATTTGGGATAGCCCAAGCATTCCTAAAGTCAAAAATTTTGTTTGGCTAGTAGGTCATAGAAGAATTTTATCTTGGGATAACCTTATGAAAAGGGGTTTTCATGGCCCCTCTCAATACATTTTTTGTAATAAGGAGGAGGAGAGTATTGACCATCTCTTGGGATATTGCTCAATAGTCTGTAATCTATGGCAATGGATTTTTAATATGTTTGGTAAATGCATGGTGATGAATAACATAATTGAAGATTGGTTAAAGCAATGGAAGAACACTTATAAAAGTGAGATTTTACAGATAATATGGGATATATAAAAATATACAATACTTTGGACTATATGGCTAGAAAGGAATAGAAGAATATTTAAAGGAAAGAAAAGCAGTTTAGAGGTAATGAAAAATAAGATATGTTTAGACATAGAGGAGTTTAAACCAACCCTATCAACTCGTCTAATCCCTAATTTAGAAGCAGAGAGTCTTGATAGACGGAATCAAGTCATTAAATGGAATTATGATGTTGGGTATAAGAGAAGAAAAAATAAGGTAAAGCATATAAAGTGGAAACCACCAGATGTGAAGTGGGTTAAATTGATTTTGAAGCATCTAAAGGAAACCTAGGACCAACAGTAGGAGGAATAATTAGAAATAATAGAGGAGAGATTTTGTCTCATTATGTTGTCAATTGTGGATTTAAGACAAATAATGAAGTTGAAGCTTAAGAAACTTTAGAAGGGTTAAGAGTATGTAAACAAATGAAATGGAATAGGGTTTGGATGGAATATGATTCTATCATGGTAATAAATACAATTTTAAGGAAAGCAAAGGCTCCATGGAACATACAAGTGGAAATTTAAGATCTTGCTAAAGAGTTTGAAGAAATCAGGTTCACACATATATTAAGGGAAGGAAACAAATGTGCAGATAAGCTAGCTAATAGAGGGGCTTTGACTGAGGATCGTGAAGTTAACATCTCCTTTCCATGATTAGAGGAAGTAGAAAGTTTAGTTGAAGCTGAAAAAAATTATTGATTGCCTAAATCAATTAATGATTAACATTTACTTTAATGTTTTCCATTGGTAATATATGTTTTATTTTATAACAATAATGTGTGTTCATTTAGACTATTTATTATAATTTTTGTGGTTGCACTTGTGTTTCAGAAGGAAACTAGCAATCCAGATTTGGTAAAGTGGACTATGTTAGTGCGATGTTTTGGAAATATTACTCTACTAAGATGCAAGGCATAAATAGTAGAGGTGAAGTTTTGGCATTGTGAAAGTTGCTATAGTAAAATTTCATGAAAGATGCTAAATTTTGGAGTAATTGTATTCATATAGATATTTGAAAAGATCCATAAAATAAAAATCAAGAATTTAGACATTTTATGTAAAATGATGTAGGTGTCTAACTATAGCATCTCAATTTAGATGAGAAGTGTATCTATTTGTAAAATATCAAGCTCTATGTTGAACTAAGCATGACACTGAGAGGAGGGGTGAATCAGTGTGTATTAAAAAATTAATCCAACTACGAAATCAAATCAAAACAAGCAATCACACAAACATGTATCACATAACACCAAATTTATAGTGGAAACCCGATGTGGGAAAACCACTGTGTCAATGGACTGTTTGGACTCCCATACAAATCTAACCTCAAAATATTTGGTCTTTACAATATTTTTGCAGCACCAACTACAGGGAATAACACCAACCAACCCGGACTTTAGCAGCACCAACTGCAAGGAGCACCGACCCCTGTTGCCAAGCATCGACCTGACAAATTTAAAAGCTTTGATAAATGTTTTAACTCTCATCAAAAGACCCTTAGTGGTATAGCTCACAAATATTCTCCTCTAAAATATTTTGTCTAACCTTTTCAATCTTCTCAACTTTACACATTGATTATCTCACACCTTGCACATTTTTTCAATCAAAATGCCAAAGAAAAAAATTCTTCAGAAGATGCACCGATAGTCCTTTCTCCAAAAAACCCTCTTCTCCATTTTTTTAAAAACATATATATGCTTCACATTAAAATACACAGCTCTTTTTTTTCAGTTACGCAAAAGTACCACTCAACCGTTATATTCTTAGAAACTGCCAAAATTACCAAAAAGAGCTGACAGGGCTTTTTGTAACAGTCATAACTTCCTCCTCAAATTTCCAAACAGGATAAAAATTGAAACATATATTTTTGGATAAACCAAATACTTTCATTTTAAATTTTAGATTTTGACTCTTCATTGATTATTCATGATAACTCTGACAAAGTGGCCTCTGACGCTGATTTTACACCTGTCACATAAACTGGAAAAAGTGCTCCAGAGACATTTTGCAACGCTCGTTGTTTCTTCTTTCGGACTCTTTTTGGGCTGAAATTTAAAAATTAAGCTCTAAGTATATCCAGATACCTCCAGTAATAAATTTGAGGTTCAATTTCTCACTTATTGCTTAATATTCCTCCTGTAAAGTGACCACCGACGTAGATTTTGCACCTGTCACATAAAGCATGAAACTAACCAACAATGCACCGACGAAGCAACCGACTGCTCCAAAACTGCAACCACACTTGCTAATGATCAAAAAACCTCCAAATAGTATCTTGGTTTTTCCAACACATTCCATTAACGTTGTTGCAACTATGACGATTTTGCAACTTTGACAATTTTTCTACTTTGACGACTTCTTGACGATTTTTGCAACTTTTGTAAATTTGCACAAACAACTTGTAACAACTTCACCCGAACATCAAAAACATCCTCATAAGCATTGAAAACCACTGTACATACTCTGAACAACCTCCAAATAATTGTACAATACATCAACCTGTCCATTTGAGTGTGTTGACAACAATGACAATATTGTCGTTGCACCTTGCTCAACAATCTCCCCCTTTGGAATTGTTGGCAACACACGCACAATTTTCTGTAACTTTGCTCCCCCTTTGAAAACAAGACAAAATGGCTACTACAAACTCCCTCTGATTCCATGCACAAAATTCTCAAGAAAAAATAATTACACTTAGAAAGAATCACAAACATGAGCAAAAAGATAAAGAAAGACACAAATGCTCCCCCTGAGAATGTGGCCCTGATAGCTAGTAAATGCTTGGGAAGTGTGACCACTCCCAATTTCTTGTGAAGGTACTCAAAGTAAATGCTGCAAGTATATTAGAAAATCGTTTGGCTGCTCAATATAAACCTCTTATTCAAGTTTCCCATTCAAAAATGTTGATTTCACATCAATTTGATAAACTTTGAAATTCTTGTAAACTGCTAAAGCAAGAAATATTCTAATTGCCTATAGTCTGGACACAGGTTCAAAGGTTTCCTTGAATTCAATACCTTCAACTTGCACATACTCTTTGCATACCAATATTTATTTGTTCCTGAATACCTGTCTGTATTCATTCAATTTGTTCCAAAAGACCTATTTAGTACCAACTATATTTTTATTTGCGGGTCTTGTTACTAACTCCCAAGTCTTATTTTTCTTGATCTGATCTAATTCTTCATTTATATCCTTTACCCAAATTTCATCTTTGCTTGCTTCGAAAAAAAATTGGGCTCAATGCTGGATAGTAAAGAGTAGTTACTTACTAATATTCTTCTTTTCTGAATACCAACTATGGGGTCTCCAATTATTTGCTCTCTAGGATGATCTTTCTGCTAGCTACCTATTTTAAATTTTTTGTTTTCTTCCAATTTTGAATCACTTTTTGAATCCTAAGTCAATTCTTGGTTTCTTTTTTGTTTTCTCTTTCTCATCTCCTTCAATGACCTCTTCATAAATTGGGTAGTTCTCTTCATAGCTAAATACCCGTTCCCTTCCTTCATCAACTTTAACATCGGAACTTTCCACAATTTTTCTTAGCCTCTTGTTGTAACATTTATAAGCTTTGAAGAATACAAGTTTATACTGAGAGGGGAGGTGAACAGTATAAGACCACTTTTTACTTTCTTTCCAAATCAATATCAATTAATGTCCTTAATTGCAATAACCAAATATAGCAGTGTACATTAATACTCACTTAGCTAGGCAATAAAAAGTTCACACAAAACTTGTCCAAATCTGAATAACAAGCTCACATAGAACTTGTCCAAAAATGAATAACAAGTTCACACATAACTTGTCCAAATTTGAATAACAAGCTCACATAGAACTTGTCCAAAATTGAATAACAAGCTCACACAAAACTTGTCCAAAACTAAATAACAAGCTCACACAGAACTTGTCCAAATCTGCTCCAATAATCTCACCAAGAACTTGTCCAAATCTTCTCTACCAATCTCACCAAGAACTTGCTCAAATCTATCCACAAATCTGTCCCAAAACTGTCCACAAAGTTGTCCACAAAGTTGTCCCAAAACTATCCACAAAGCTGTCCCAAAAATATCCACAAAGTTGTCCCAAAACTGTCCACAAAGGCTATCCCAAAACTATCCACAAAGCTGTCCCAAAATTTTCCACAAATTTGTCCACAAAGCCTTCTCAAAGGCTCAATCAATCATGCTCAAGTAGTACTCAAATATCATCCACAAATCTATCAAGACAAAGCTCAAATATGAACTCAACAATGAATGGAAATGCACCCTTCAATGGATGACAACAATGATCCACAATGATCTCAAATCAAATCAACTCATAGAAGCATAAAGAGAATTGTTAGAGAATCAATATGTTCTAATCTCACTCTCAACTCAAATCAATCTCAACTCAACTCAAGTCAACTCATAGAAGCATAAAGAGGATTTTTAAGACTCAATATGTTCTAATCTCACTCTCCATTCAAATCAGAATTATGGAATAGTTTGTTTCATGGAACTTGACCAATCACCTCACACAATCACTTGACTAGGCTCAATCAACTCAACTCAACCAATCACCACAAGGGACTACTCTTTCTCACAAAAACCCTAGTCCAAGCATGTATCAACCAACTCAAATGTTTCCAACAATGCTCAACCACAAATATCATATAACAATGATACTCATGTTCTTTTCAAGTTCTTTCACAACCAATGGGCTTCAATGACTATGCTTATAAAACAAGGTTTAAACACAACTCTCAAACCAAAAAACCTTGAAGCATTCAACCAACCACTTTTGAAAAGGAAACCACAATCAATCCTTTTCACTCCAATGATATTTCAAAAATCAACCACCATAAATAATCAATAGGAGAATGTGCCCATACCTTTTGATGCCAAGAAGTTGTCCACAAAATCTGCCACACTAAACACAACTTTCCTTTCCAATCTCAATAAGGGTTAGTGGACTTCAAATAATAATCACAAGATAAGCATAACTCAATTTACACCTTTTTACTCCAACTTAATAAACACATCCACCAAAGTCAGTTTTAATAAAAACCCTTATAAAAAATAATAATCAACAAGGCTCTCAAAAATATTTTATAACAACTCCTTATTTCTCCTAAATCTTAATTTTCAATTTCATGAATATCAAAATAAGTCAACAACTCATCCACCTCTGAAATAATAATCACAACCCTTATAAAAATAAAGTTTAATTAAAAACTTTAATTATTCCTTAACCACCTTATAACTCCTATCCTAGGGCATCAACGAAATTAATTAGAGCAAAATGTAATTACCTCCTCAAGGGGATTCGAACCCCCAACTTGCACACACCATGAGCGCCTTAGCCGCGGCTAAGGTTTCCACATGAGCTAGCCGCTCGTTTGAAAGGAAAAGGCACGATGTGCCTTAAGTCCTTCCTCCCTTCCACACAAACCAAAAGTGCTTCGAGCACTTTCCTTCTAATGCCTTCAAATACAGTCAAGGAGATTCAAACCTTGACATAAAGCACTGCCACACATCTTAACAAAAAAACCAATTGCCAGTGCACCACTCTGCCCATAATGTCTTGGACTTTCGACCACCCTTGGATTTATTCATTGTCTCCCTTTTCAAAATGATTTTTGCACGAGCTCTCTTCGGATGCTTAGCCAACGATTAACATGAGCAAGGATAAATTTCAAATGAACCTTAGGATCCCCCTTTATATAGTATTCTCCTCATTTTTGATGACGTCGACACATTATTGATTTTCCCTCTTTCTTTAGACGTCGGTGCTAACTTTAATTTTAATTTTAAAATTTAAATTTAAATTTTAAATAATTAAAATTTAAACTAAATATTTAAAATTAAATATCTCCATCATCGGGGCACCTTTTTTGACGAAACGAAAGGCCAACCTGGGTTTTAATAAAAAACCATTTCAAATATGCCATCCATGGTTTTAAATAAAACCTTTTATTTTGTTTGCCTTGGTTTTCACAAAAATCCTAAATTTATCCATGCTTTCCAAAATATCATCTACCCACCAAAACTCAATGTGATCCATATGACATCAATGACAACATAAAATAACTCAAATTGCCAATAATTTCCCCCTTTGTCATTGATGACAACACCTCTAAAGCAAAAACCACAATCACTGCAAAAACCATCTTTGAGAATCAAAGCTGCTCCCTTGACTCGATACTTTCTATGGAGACTGCTCCCCCTAACTCAATGCTCTTCCCCTTACTCAAATATCTACCCCTTTGACATCAATGGCAAAAGGGACACCTATGGGTCTAAAAGATACGACTCTTAAACTTAGCCCCCTCACCACCTTCTCTCTTGAGGTGATTAATTTTGGGGTGGAGTACTTTTACTCCCATGTCACATTGTTTCTTTCCTCTATCAACTTCCTTCCATGTTTTTCTGATATCCTTCTCTTGATGAATTACTTGATCTTCTTGTCTAGAACATGTTTGACCTTCTTGCCTTGAACCTGTTTGACCTTCTTGAATCCTACACCATTTTGCAATATTCCCAAAGTTATTGCAATTAAAACACTTGATATTGTAGCCTTTGGATGGTGCCCATGTCCTGAATTCATTCTTAAAATAATTTCCATATCCATTCCTTTCCTAAACCCTGTATTATGAAGCTCTATTTTCATGACCATTATGACCATGACTTCTGAATTATGAAGCTCTAAAACCAAAACCATGTTGCTCATTTCCTTTACACTAAAAATCTCTATGACCAATCCTATTGCATGAGAAGCAATGTCCCTGAAAACCATACCTTCTTCCTTTGAAATTTCTTCTAGCAAAATCAAACTTCTTTGATCCATGGATCCTGCAGTGTATAGCCCAATGTCCAAATCCATTACAAGAAAAACAATGTCCTTGAAAAGTCCTTTTTTCATGCCTTGGTTCCTCATACCTTTCTTGACCATTATCCTTATGATAATTTTCAACTTGTGCATTGCATCCTTGAACCTTCTTTGTAGCATCTAAATCCTCTTCCTTAGTTTCTTCCTTGCTTTCCTCTTCAAGAATTTTTTTTTTTTTTGAACTTGATTCACCTATCTCAAAACAAGATCCAAACTGAATATTTGGAGCCATAGGAACTTTGGAACTTTCCTCACAAATCTTAGGTGCTTCCTTGCTTTCATATTTTAGAACTTTCGTTCCTTTTGAGTGTGATTCCCCAAACCTGAAATATGAGACCTTTGGTGCTTTGGAATATTCTTCTTTTTCTTTATTTGTGTCAAGTAGCAACTTGGCATCCATATCTATAGCCTTTGAAACACATGTTTCCTTCTTAGTGAAAATATCTTGACCTTTTGAGTCTTGTGATGGATCAAATTTCTCAAGTAAGGAACATTTAAATTCTTTCAGATTCTCTTTAACTTCTTGTAGTTTCTCATGGATAACATTTTAAGTCTTCCTTTAGATCAACTGAGACATTATCCTCTTGCTTAACTTCTTCTATTTGAAGTGAATTTTCTTCTTCTACTTCTCTTATTTCATAGAAAAAACTTTCTTCATCTTCACTGTCACTAAGATAATTATAATCTTCTATAGCAAACAAACTCTCAATATTTCTTTCACCATGCTTGTTTCCTTGATGTGCCATCTCATCTTCACTATCACTGAAACCATTGCAATATCCTGATTTGTGATCTCTTTCACCACACACAAAGCACTGTTCTCTTTCACTTTCTATTCCTAGGAATAGATGTTCTTCCTTTTCATCATCTAATTTATCTCTATCACTATGATCTAAGCTATCACCTTCTTCTACAATGTAGTAAGATTTATTTGCCTTACGAAAAAAAATTCTCATACCTGTTTTGCTTGTATCTATCATCTTTGTCATGCTTATGCTTTCCATCTTATTTTCTTCTATGACCCTATTTTTCATCATCGTTGTTTTCTTCATGTGGACACTTGTATGCATAGTGACCAAGATCACCACACTTGTAGCATCTGACTTTCCTTATATCCCCAAAATTCCTTGAGTCCATATTCCTTTTGATTAAGTTAGCTTCCTCATCATTATCTGGAACTCTATCTATCTCTAAAACTTTCCCTTTCACTTTTTTTGAAGCCTTGAATGCAATCTCTTTTATTGGAACTTGATGCTTACTTACCCTCATCCCATAAGCTGTAAGAGTTTCTTGCAATTCTTCCATTGTTAGCTTGTTGATATCCATTGTCTCTTCTATTACTAAAACCTTAGAATCATATTTCATGGGAAGTGATCTCAAAATATTTTGAGTAACTTATGATTCTTTAATTTTAAAACCTAGGCCTCTCATGGTGTTAGTAATCTCATCAACACGAAGTAAAAACTTTGCAATATCTTCAGAATCTTCCATTTTCAATTCCTCAAATATATTCTATGAGTTTGTAGTTTTTCCAACTTTACCTTGAAATCTCCTTCATAAGTATTTTGCAACTTGGTCCACATCTCATTAGTTGAATTACATACCATGACCTTTGTAAAATCTGTCTCACAAAGCCCACTCAAAATACAATTCATTGCTCTTGCATTTATCTCAACCAATTTCCTGATAATCTTATCTGCCTCGAGATCACCTTCAACCCTATACTCTTTTTCAACCATTTTCCATACCTCATATCCTTGTGATATCAAGTAGTTCTTCATCCTCATGCTCCAGAAAGCATAATTGTTACCATCAAACAATAGAGCCTTATTTGTAGATGATCCATTCTATGAAGCCATATGTGCTCTTGTAGAATATACCCTCAAGTTAGTATTTTCGAAGGAACCCACTCTTATACCAATTGAAGAACACAAGCTTATATTAAGAGGGGGGTGCACAGTATAAGACCATTTTTTACTTTCTTTCCAAATAAATATCAATTAATGTCCTTAATTGCAATAACCAAATATAGTAGTGTGCATTAATAACTCAGATAGTAGTAGTACGCAAGAGCACAAGTCCCCACACACAATTGAGACACAATATTTTATGTGGTTGCCCCAATGTGGGGTACTCCACCAGATAATCTCCTTATAATATTTCATAGAAATAAGGATCCTTATCCAATACAATGATTTCTTTGATCTGCTCAAAGCTAGGCAATAACAAGTTCACATAGAACTTGTCCAAATCTGAATAACAAGCTCACACAAAACTTATCCAAAACTGAATAACAAGTTCACACAGAACTTGTTCAAATCGGAATAACAAGCTCACATAGAACTTGTCTAAAATCGAATAACAAGCTCACATAGAACTTGTCCAAAACTGAATAACAATCTCACATAGAACTTGTCCAAATCTGCTCCAACAAGCTCACCAAGAACTTGTCCAAATATACTCTAGCAAACTCACCAAGAACTTGTTCAAATATGTCCATAAATCTGTCCCAAAACTGTCCACAAAGTTGTCCCAAAACTGTCTACAAAGTTGTCCCAAAATTGTCCACAATGTTATCCCAAAACTATTCACAAAGGCTATCCCAAAACTGTCCACAAAGCTGTCCCAAAACTATCCACTAAGCCTTCTCAAAGGCTCAATCAATCATTCTCAAGTAGTACTCAAATCTCATCCACAAATATATCAAGGCAAAGCTCAAAGATGAACTCAACAATGAATGGCAATGTACTCTTCAATGGATGACAACAATGATCTCAACTCAACTCAACTCAAATCAAATCATAGAAGCATAAAGAGAATTGTTAGAGACTCAATATGTTCTAATCTCACTCTCAACTCAAATAAATCTCAACTCAACTCAAGTCAACTCATAGAAGCATAAAGAGAATTGTTAGAGACTCAATATGTTCTAATCTCACTCTCAACTCAAATCAGAATTATGGAATAGTTTGTTTCATGGAACTTGACCAATCACCTCACACAATCACTTGACTAGGCTCAATCAACTCAACTCAACCAATCACCACAAGGGACTACTCTTTCTCACAAAAACCCTAGTCCAAGCATGTATCAACCAACTCAAATGTTTCCAACAATGCTCAACCACAAATCTCACATAACAATGATACTCATGTTATTTTCAATTTCTTTCACAACCAATGGGCTTCAATGACTATGATTATAAAACAAGGTTTAAACACAACTCTCAAACCAGAAAACCTTGAAGCATTCAACCAACCACTTTTGAAAAGGAAACCACAATCAATCCTTTTCACTCCAATGATATTTCAGAAATCAACCACCATAAACAATTAATATGAGAATGTGCCCATACCTTTTGATGCCAAGAAGTTGTCCACAAAATCTGCCACACTAAACACAACTTTCCTTTCCAATCTCAATAAGGGTTAGTGGACTTCAAATAATAATCACAAGATAAGCATAACTCAATTTACACCTTTTAACTCCAACTTAATAAACACATCCACCAAATTCAGTTTTAATAAAAACCCTTATCAAAAATAATAATCAACAAGGATCTCAAAAATATTTTATAACAACTCCTTATTTCTCCTAAATCTTAATTTCCAATTTCATGAATATCAAAATAAGTCAACTCGTCCACCTCTGAAATAATAATCACAACCCTTATAAAAATAAAGTTTAATTAAAAACTTTAATTATTCCTTAACCACCTTATAACTCCTATCCTAGGGCATCAACGAAATTAATTACAGCAAAACATAATTACCTCTTTAAGGGGATTCGAACCCCCAACTTGCACACACCACGAGCGCCTTAGCCGTGACTAAGGTTGCCACATGAGCTAGCTGCTCGTTTGAAATGAAAAGGCACGACGTGCCTTAAGTCCTTCCTCCCTTCCACGCAAACCAAAAGTGCTTCGAGCGCTTTCCTTCCAATACTTTCAAATGCAGTCAAGGAGATTCGAAAATTGACGTAAAGCGCTGCCACACACCTTAACAAAATAACCAATTGCCAATGCGCCACTTTTCCCACAATGTCTTGGACTTTCGACCACCCTTGGATTTATTCAATGTCTCCCTTTTGAAAATTATTTTCGCACGAGCTCTCTTCGGATGCTTAGCCAACAATTAACATGAACAAGGATAAATTTCAAATGAACCTTAGGATTCCCCTTTATATAGTCTTCTCCTCATTTTCGATGATGTCGGTGTATTATTGATTTTCCCTCTTTCTTTAGACATCGACGCTAACTTTAATTTTAATTTTAAAATTTAAACTAAATATTTAAAATTAAATATCTCCATCACCGGGGTACCTTTTTTGACGAAACGAAAGGCCAACCTGGGTTTTAAGAAAAAAACATTTTAAATATGCCATATAAATAAAACCTTTTATTTTGCTTGCTTTGGTGTTCACAAAAACCCTGAATTTATCCATGCTTTCCAAAATATCATCCGCCCACCAAAACTCAATGTGATCCATATGACATCAATGATTCATGTGACATCAATGACAACATAAAATAACTCAAATTACCACCAAGCTTTACTTTTTGACGAATAGCCAAGAAAATACCTTCATCCGCTCTATCTTCAAACTTACCAAGGTTTTCTTGAGTTCTTTTGATGTAACACTTGCTGCCAAAAACTTTAAAATATCTTGATGTTGCTTTTTTACCGAACCATAACTCATAAGGAGTTTTAGTTTCATGCGTCCTTGAAATGCACCTATTTTTGATGTATACTACAGTATGGACTGTCTCTTTCCAAAATCTATCTGCTACTTTGCTCTCAGTCAACATAGTTCGTACCATTTCCTGCACTGTCCTGTTCTTTATTTCTACCACACCATTCTGTTGAGGTGTCCCGGTCGCTGAAAATTGTCTCCTAATGCCATATTTTTCACAATACTCTATGAAATCCTCTGAAATGAACTCTCCTCCTCTATCTAACCTTAAAAATTTAATCATTTTTCCTGTTTGATTCTCAACTTGATTTTTGAAAACCTTGAACATCTCAAAAGCTTCTGATTTATGCTTCAAAAATAATACCCGTGTCATCCTGGAATAGTAATCTATACACAACATAAAATATTTGGTCACCGTTTATGATTTGCATTCTCATGGGTCCACATAAATCAGTATGTACTAGTTCCAAATGTTTGCTCATGTAGTACTCTTTTGTTTTAAATGAGACTCTAGTTTGCTTCCCTTTTTGACATGAAGCACAAATTTTAGTTGATGGTTTGCCAATGGTGGGAATATCTCTCACTATTTTCTTTGAACTAATTTTTACTAGGTTGTCAAAATTGATATGACCGAGCCTCTTGTGCCACAACCAATTCTCTTCTTCCTATCCAATCAAGCAAGCTCCTTCTGAAGTCTCCGAGAGAGTGTATAGGTTTCCAGATGTCCTTGATCCAATTGCTATCAACTTCCCACAGTTTGCCTTTCTAATTTCACAACCCTGCTTCTTAAATATCACATGATGATCTTTGTCACAAATTTGACTTACGCTCAACAAGTTATGCTTCAAACCAACCACAAAAATTACTTCTTTTGACCTGATTTTTCCATCACTGATCTTAAATGACCCTCTTCCAACTATCTTAACTCCATCATTTTTTTCGAATTTCACTGAACCATCTTCATATTGCTGCAACTTCTCAAATTTTTGTTTGTCACCTATCATATAACTAGAGCATCCACTATCAAGTATCCATGGTGCAGATTTATTCTACGCTTTAAATGTCGTCTGTACGATCAAGGATTCTTTTTCTTCCTTAGGTTTCTTTTTTTCGTTCCACTCCAGTTTGATTAGAGTTTTGGGCTCTTGTTTTAGCTTTTCTTTTTCAGTAGCTTGTGCATGTTTTTCGCAAAATTTTCTATTTTATCTTATTCCATTTGGATGAAATTTTCTTCCCTGAAATTGATTTGATGCAAATGTACTTCTACAATTTCTTACAATATGCCCAAAGTTATGATATTTATAACATTCTACTGCATAATCCATCAAAGGTGAAAAATCATTTCTACTAGCAAAATTCCTTGGTCCTACATTATACTTGCAATCTAAAATCTTATGTCCATAACCATTGCATTTAAAACAATAAACTGGAAAATGGATGATTGAACCTGGGTGGTGGTCTTTGCCATGTTGTTGTAGGAGCCATAAATCTTCTTCTTCTTTGATGTGTGACATTGGTGAAACCATCATTGTCAATCCTCCTTTGATGCCTTGCATTATTGCTTTCCTTTGCATGATTCGTTTTTTCTTGATTAACCTATTTCTTTTCTTCATTCTTTGTGGATTATTAATTTGTGGCCTTTGATCTATTTGATGATTCTCCTTCATCAAAACCCAAACCAAATTTGATGCCTATAGTCTTCTAGTTCTTTATGATCTTATCCAGCTTCATAGAACTCTCTTCACGTTTGTGATAAAAGCTAATTTTTTTATTCATCTCTTCTAGCTACATCCTTAAACCAATAAAATCTTAATCTAGCTTGCTACAATAATCTATTTTCATGGTTATTTTCACTTCGATATCTTCAAAGATCTTCTTGGATTCTTCTATCTGCACTTTCAAACTTGTTATGATTTCATTTCCATCCTCAAGCTTTCTTGAAATTTTCTTATTCCTTTTTTCTTTTTGTCTTCAATTCATCTAGAGCTGCAATTAGTTCCTCTTCCAAATTCACTTTTGCATCAATTTCTTCTTCATCACATTCCTTTTCTTTTTCTGGTTTTTCTTCTTCGAATACCATGAAAAGAGCTTCACCTGTTTCTTTTTCAGAATCCTCACTAGAGTTGTCTTCTGATGAACTGACCTTCTTGGAGATGAAACTTTTCTTCTTGAAGTTGGCTTTTCTAAACTTTGATTTTTTCTTCCAGTCACTTCTTTCTCCGTGTGATCCTTCATCATTTTTGTTCTTCTCATTAAGTGGACATTTATCTACGAAATGCCCAACACCTCCACAGTTGAAACATTTAAACGGTAACTTTCCTATGTATTTTCCTTTTCTCCATTTTAGTTTTTGAACAAAGTTTGCTTCCATTTCATTTGATGTCTCTTCTTCCTTGGATTCTTATTTTGCTTTCATATTTTTCTGGGCTTTAAAAGCAGCTTCTCTGTATGTGGGTTTAGATTTTCCTATTATCATCTCATATGCAATCAAAGAACCATGCATCTCATCCATACTAAAAGAATTCAGATCTTTAGCTTCTTCTATAGCTAAAAATTTAGAATCAAATCTTTGGGGAAAGGACCTTAATACCTTTTTCACGATGATAGAATCTTTGATTTTCTCATCGAGTCCTCTAATCGCATTAATAATTTCATTAACTCTCAGCATATATGCCTCTATATTCTCATCCTCATTCATCTTTAATCCGTCAAATTGAGCTCGATGTGCTTGTAACTTGGCCTCCTTGATCTTAACATCTCATTCATGAATGCTCTTCAGTTTGTCCCATATTTCCTTTGTCGTTTTACAACCTATAATCTTTACAAGTTTATTGTCCACTAATCCACACATGATAGCATTCTTTGCTTTTGAGTCATTCTCAAATAGTTTCTTACCAGCAGCATCGATTGGAGAAGTGGTGGGTATTGTGGATCCACTATTTATTGAATTCCAAATCTCGTATCCCAAAGCATAAAGATATGTCTGCATCCTAAGTCTCCAAAATGTGTAATTAGTTCCGTCAAACAATGGTGCTTTGTTTGATGAGAAACCTTCACCACCTGCCATTATGTCACTTCCAAGATCACCCTAGTTGGTTAAGCATGTTCAGGAACTTGGCTTTGATACCAATTGTTGAACTAAGCGTGACACTAAGATGGGGGGTGAATTAGTGTGTATTAAAAATTTAATCCAACTACAAAATCAAATCAAAACAAGCAATCACACAAACATGCATCACATAACACCAGATTTATAGTGGAAACCCGATGTGGGAAAACCACTGTGCTAATGGACTATTTGGACTCCCATCCAAATCTAACCTCTACAATATTTGTTCTTTACAATATTTTTTCAGCACCAACTGCAAGGAATGGCACCAACCAACCCGAACTTTAAAAGCACCAATTGCAAGGAGCACCGACCCCTGTTTCCAAGCATCGACCCGACAAATTTAAAAAGCTTTGATAAAAGTTTTAAATCTCATCAAAAGACCCTGAGTGGTCTAGCTCACAAATATTCTCCTCTAAAATCTTATGTCTAACCTTTTCAATCTTCTCAACTCTGCACATTGATTATCTCACACCTTGCACATTTTTTCAATCAAAATGCCAAAGAAAAAATTCTTCACAACATGCATCGGTAGTCCTTTCTCCAAAAAACTCTGTTCTCCATTTTTTTTTAAATATATATATATGCTTCACATTAAAAAATGCAGCTCATTTTTTTTAGTTACACAAAAGTACCACTCAACCGTTATATTCTTAGAAACTGCCAAAATTACCAAAAAGAGTTGATAAGGCTTTTTGTAACAATCATAACTTCCTCCTAAAATTTCTAAACGAGCTAAAAATTGAAACATATATTCTTGGATAAATCAACTACCTTAATTTTAAATTTCATATTTTAACTCTTCACGGATTATTCGCAGTACCTTCGACAAAGTGGCCTCTGATGCTGATTTTACACCTGTCACATAAACTGGAAAAAGTGCTCCAAAGCCATTTTGCAATGCTCACCGTTTCTTCTTTCGGATTCCGTTTGGGCTGAATTTTAAAACTTAAGCTCTCAGTATATTCATCTACCTTCAGTAAAAAGTGAGGTTCAATTCCTCATTGATTACTTAATATTCCTCCCGCAAAGTGACCTTCGACGCAGATTTTACACCTGTCACATAAAGCATGAAACTAACCAAAAATGCACCGACAAAGCAACTGGCCATTCCAACACTGCAACCACACTTGCTAATGATAAAAAAACCTCCAAATAGTATCTTGGGTTTTCCAACACATTCCATTGACGTTGTTGCAACTTTGACGATTTTTGTAACTTTGACAATTTTGCTACTTTGACAACTTCCTGACGATTTTTGCAACTTTTGCAAATTGACACGAACAACTTGTAACAACTTCACCTGAACATAAAAAACATCTTCATAAGCATTGAACACCACTGTACATACTCCAAACAATTGTCCACTGCATCAACCTGTCCATTTGAGTGTGTTGACAACAATGACAATATTGTCGTTGCACCTTGCTCAACACTCTAAATAAGAGAAATGTAATTTGTTAAGGATGGGGGACCCAAGTACAACCCCTTTTTATCAAGCAAAAAAAAATTCCTCTAAGCTTTGATCTACTTTTTCTTCATAGGCTAAAGTGTCAAAAGATTGGTATTTCTTTCAATATCCTTCCTTACTGGTCTCCATTGTTTAGTTGCTTTTATTTATCAATATCTATTTTTTGGAATTTGAAATCCATATTCATACATATCCATTTGTAAGTTTCTCTTATGGTTTTCTACATATGATTTTGTTGGGCTCTTCTTAGGGTATGACATCTAAATATGTCCCACCTCATGACATCTTCTACATATAAAAGATACATTTTCATAATCTATGGTTTGGATCCACATCTTATCCCCATACTTAAGAATCATTGATTATGGTAAAGCTTTACTTATATCAATCATGACTAATATTCGAGCATAAATAGCCAAAAATCCATCTTTTGTAATTTTTGAAATCTCAAGAAATTCTTCTAGTGTTGCCTATTTTCTTGAAGGTATCCATTTCTCAAAATTCAATGGGCAACCCAGACATCCTAACCCAGATAGGTACTAGGGATAGATTTATATTTTAGGGTGAAAAGCCTTCATACCAACGAGTAAGGAAGAGTCATGCTCTTACCATAAACCAAGGATCCTCTTTTAGGATTTTATTTATTTCTTCCTTAGAATAATAAATGGCTAGGAAGAAACCTTTGGGAAGAAAGGATAGAATCACTCCTAGAGACTTCCAACTCCTATCAATCTATTTTTTTAAGGCTATAGCCCTTGGCTAATACCCATTAAATTTACCAAAAACCACCCTGTCTTGGAGCAATGAGGATCGATCCTCTATGGTGCGCTTACTAACCTCTACTACTAGAGATGATTCTAAATATTTAGCTATAAATTGGTCCATGGGAAGGAAACTTAAACACAAAATCTACTAAAATATACCATAATATCCAGCAAATATATTATTTAATAAAAAAATTATAATAATTTGCATGCAAACATTCTAAGATAAAATAAGGGAAAAATAAACTTAGCTAAAATTTTATATGCCCACAGAGAATGTCTAGCCTCACTAAAGCCTTGACCCTCCATTGCTCCTTCCATCATCTGAACCTTAGTTGATAGATATTTGCAGTTTTGTTTTTTACGACTTGAAAAATTGCCACTATCCTTGTTTCGGATGGTTGACTTCACAGGGTTGTATCTCCCTCAATATTGCTTGGATTCCTTCATATGACCACTCATTTTAAATTTATTCAACTTCTGCACAAATTGGTCCAAGAATCAGCTAAATTGGATAACCCTTCGTGAAGATGTCTCCTAAAATATAAGATGTTTTCCCCATAAATATCAATGAACATAACATTCATGAAAATAATAATAAAATAGAATAAATGACCAATATCAATAACAATATGCATAAGCAAACTTACAATATAATTACTCAAAATATTGCATACAAGCTTTAATATTCTCTAATGAAAGTTTTGTTACAGTGAACTTATTCAATACAATCTTCTATTCATTCTTTGATACAATATATGGAGCTTTGTCTTCATAATATAACCTTAGAAAGGTGACTCTTGAATACTTTATCTATTGCTCTCCTCACATATCTGCGAGATGCATTCTTTTCCATTATATACATAAGATAAACCTTGCATGCCTCTTGTCTTTACAACTTAACACTTGTATACATGACTCTTGATATTATATTTACTTTAACACTTCACTCTATGACACTTGCACGTTCCTACATGCACACTTTACTATATGATACTTGCACACTTTCTCACACTACACACTTGCACACATTATTACATGACAAGTGTACACATCCTACACATAGACACATACATTAAGGGAAATATAAATCACACAACTAAACTATTAACTCACGACCTATTCTAATATTTACATTTGTACCAAAGGTACCACGGGTTGCATTAGCATGTACCAAATCATGTAATATTCTCCAACACTATTATAGGCTTTAGTCATATCAAGTTTTAAGATATTTGCTCTCTTTTCTATTAGTTATTGAATGCATTATCTCGTGAACTACTATGATCCCATCCATAATTTGTCTCCCTTTCACAAATCCTCCTTGCTTTTTTGAAATAATTTTGTCTAAAAGTGGTCTTAACCGATTTGCCATCACTTTGGAGATTATCTTATATGCCATATTACATATGCTTATGGGGCAAAATGAGTCAAACAATAATGCATAATTCTTTAATGGAATCAATGTAAGATATGTTGCATTTATTTTATAAGGCATGTACTATTTTACCCTAGATTGTTCCAATACCACCAATAAAGAATCTTTCACTATTTCCCAGTTATGTTGATAGAATGTTGTAAAGAGTCCATCTGAACCTAAGGATTTATCCTTATCAAAATAAAATAGAGTTGAATGAACTTCTTCTAGTGTAATAGGCTCCATTAGTCTGCTATTGTCTTCATCTATTATAACTGAAGGTACTTCTTGTAGTAATTTACCATTAAAAACTTCAAAGCTCATATAATCTTAGAATATTCTTGTAAAAAAGTCTTTCCTCCTTTTTTATTTTGATTCGGTTTTCAGTCCAATCACTTTCTACTAATTATGGATACTGATATTTGTACTATTATTATCCTATGAAAAAACTTTATGTTTTTATCTCCTTTTTACCAAGTCTTCTCAATTTTAATCTCCATAATTTCTCTTTCTTCTATTATGATATTCACTAAACAACTCCCTTTCCTTCGAGCTTGGATTTTTTATTAATAAGCTTCGAGCTTGGATTATTGTACTCAACTTTTTGAAATTTTGAAAGTTTCTCATATAGTTCTACTTTATTCTAAAAAATGTTCCCAAAAGTGTTCTTATTCCATTCTTTTAATCTAAGATATCGATTTAATTTGTTTTGGAAGTGTATATTACCCACCATTTCCTAAACAATTCCACGTCTACGTTATTATATCAACAAACTGAGGATGGTCTTTCCACATTTGCTTATAGACCATTTTAACTCTTATTGGCTAGTGATATGAACCAATCCTTGTTAAGGTATTAATTTCAGCACAAACCCCTTCATCTAGCCAATGATATGAGAGTATGCATTTGTCTTATTTTTTGCTATTAGGTTCTAGCCTATCCTATTTTTGGTCCATGTATAGTTGTCCTTTTCAAACTCAACCTCCCAAAGATTATTGTTTTGAATAAAAGTTGAGAAATATTGCATACTTTGAGTTATTTTCCTATTTCTCCAAATTTCTCATCTAGTTTGGTTATGGCATTAAACTCTCCTATGATCATGAATCGAGTTTCTTGGCCTTTACTTCTCATAAAGGCTTCAATCCCACTCCATACTTTTGATCTGTGTTACTAAGTTGTAGGTCCATAGACATTGATAAGGATAAAACGAATATTTACAAAAATATATGTGACTAACGAGGTTATCCAATGCATAGTTTTATGAATGGTTTCATAGGAAGTTCTAACTAGATTCCAACATGTTAGAACTCCCTCTACTGCTCCTTTTGAATCCACAACATCCCATTCACATCTTGCCCATACTGTTATCATATTTTTGAAAACTTCTTTTGTTGTCATTTTAGTTTCTCGAATACAAAGAATATCAAACTTATTACTTAAACAAATTTCCCTGATACACCTCTACTTTGAGAGGGCATTAGCACCCCTTAAAAATTATGATATTGTAATCATGTCTCATTAGGGGTTCCTATCCCTTCCTGCAAATTACCAATGTCAATTTGTTGTTTGGTAAAGATAAGTTCAACCAACTTAGATTGTGTTCTTTTCTCTATGTTTGCTCTTGCTTCCCTGGCTCTTACTTGATAATTTTAAGGTTTTCCTCTTTTTGCCTTTGTTAGGATCCCATCCTAACGTTATTTTGTAATTCTCATTATTATGTAATGACCCACTTCCAACGTGGGGGGATTCTATTATAATGTTATTTTGTAATACTTTGTAATGTATGTGGCAAGTAAGGAACCTAGCCAAGTGGTGCCATTGCATGTAACCGTTATCAAGATTGTAACCAATGTTTGGTAGAAGATTTTAGCTCGAGTGGTGTTTTGCATGTAAGTCAACTCTTGAGCCTTTAGGTAGGATTGCATGTAGCTTTCTCTTTAAAAGGCATGAAGAAATGTACGAATGTATTTTTTTTGTAATTTAATGAAATATTGAAGGAGGTTACCTCCTCGAAGAGGCCTGCAATTCTAAGTTATTTGTGAGATTGTTTCACTTTTGCAATTACTTTCTGCATAGAGTTATTTTTTTATTACATATATATCAGTTATTTTTCAATATTTTGTGTGTGTGTGCTTTATTTTAATAGTAGATTCCTTACAAGTGGTATCAGAACGCTTTCCAAGGCTGATTTTTGTTGCGACTATGATCATTCTTGCTCAACCATTTTTGCTTGTTAGGTATAATTTCCCTGTGTTTTCATTTTGTTTTCCTTTACTCAAAAATCCAAAACAATCTGCAAAAAAAACCAAAAAAATATAGTCTATTTTTTTCAGTAGTTGAGTAGGCTAGAAAGTCAGTGTTAAGGGTTTTGAAATTTTGCAAAGGAGTTGTCGTTTATTGGCTAAGCTAGATAGCCCATAAAGCATCTAGTGAAGCGAGGGACGATCAGAATCCAATACCCAGGCCTCAAACAACACTCGCACACAAAATCGACCTCACACACATCTTCAGGTGTATCGAGAGACCATTCTAGGTTGAACAAAATTTTATCCAATAGGAAGCTTCTCGACCTTGTATCATCCATAGTCCACGGGACACAATATCTTGAATGATTACCCTCCTGTATTATCAGAGAGGCAGATAGTGTGCTCAAAGGTATATGCGGAATCCTCCTTGGATAGTGGCTTGAAATATTGGTCTGAGCACTATTATTCATCACTACGGTATAATAGAGGGCCTATGGGTGTTACATAATCCTCTACCTAACATACCATGGTTCTATTAAAAATGCCAACCTAAAAAAATTCACATCTTCTTGTTCTACTAAACCTACATTCATGATCCTAAAAATTGAGCATATGAAGGACTTCTCTATCATAGAAGAACGCATTCTACATGCACCAGCAGTTAGGACAGAGTTTGCAAGTGTCTATAATAGTCTAAAATATTCCAATACCATCTAGATCAGTGGTAATAACAGTCGGGCCAGTGACATTACTAGTCAGGTTAGTGATAGTAACAGTTAGGTTAGTGATAGTACCAGTCGAGTTAGTGACAATAACAGTCATGTTAGTGTTGGATGTGTCTCATCCTTTGCAAAGGAATTACTGTATGGTAGGCCCCTACTTCGATAGCCCTATTTTTTTGAAGATATTCTTGGAGCTATTTTCGAAGGCGTTGGAGGGATTCCCATGATTGGTGGGTATGGATGGTTTTAGCCCATGGTATTGTGCCCACGGTATTCTAATACCATGTTGTGGTTTAGGGTTGTAAGAGTTTCATTTATATTGGTTGTAATGTCCCATTACAGGTAAAGAGTGAATAATAATATCAAAGGAGGTGTGGCTCTTGTTTGTTGGAATAGCCCATATCAGGTGAACTAGGATAAATCTCTTGTGTTCTATGTGCATGTATTGTGTGATTTGTTATTTTCTTCTGAGTTATTTATTTTTGCATTATTATTCTAGAATAAGTTTGGGTATAACTCTTCGTTAGCAATAGTAATAGTAACAGTCGATTATAACAGTTAGAAAATACAGGTGGTCAGGGTCAGAAATAGAATCACCAGTGTCAGTAACTATAGTGTAGGTGATAGGACAGTGAAAAGGTGGTCAGTTGATAGAATGCATAGATCAGAGACTGTTGATCTAGCACCCAACTTGTAAATTGTTGCTCCAATTCAAAAAATAAATTGCACTAGTAGACTTGTCAAAAAAAAAGTATTTTGCTACTTTTTGATTCTGCACTCAAAAAATAAAAAATCGTGCAAATCGGAGCTATAATGAAGAAGGTGTGGTGGTTTTAACATTACTCTATTTTGAGTAATTTTTAAACCAAAAAGAGGGGAAAATAGCACTAAAAAAGTCATAAGAAGCCCTAGACAACCCCAAAAGCCCTTAAATTTGTAATTTTCCACTAGCCCTCTTTGGCCAAATATTCCACAAATATAAAATTTGAGTCCAAGGTGCCCACAATTTCGTGGTGTGAGATATAGCTCATTGTGACCATCTTTTCAAGCTGATCAACTTGATATATAACACCCAAGCACTTTTTTGGACTCCTTACTAAAATAGTAAATCCTAAAACCACACTTCTATTTTTAATAATTCAGTAAAAATGGTTCAAGGCTATCCCAAATGGCAAGTGGCACTCATGAACGTCTCAAAGAGGTATTGCAAAACACCGCTTTAACATTGGATACCCTACTAAGTGCTATTACTAACTTGCAAAGCACAAGTCAACACTTGATGACAAAATTTCAAACTTTCAAAACTGAATAAGAGACCTCACAAATTTTCCTAGAAGAACAACTTGTAGGAGTTGAGTCCAAATTACAAGGTGTTCCAAGCACGTCTGAGTATTGTACTAAACACTCACATTTTGATCGAGGTTAAGGAAAGGGAACAAATGACTCACCTTCGCTTTGATCGTGATACTACCTTTAAGATGTCAAAACTAGACTTTCCTAAGTTCAATGGGAAGGATGTGGATGGGTGGTTATGTCATGTTGCTCAATTATTTAGACTCCATGATGTCCTCATGTATCACCAAGTTTAAATGGCTTATTTCAAATTGGAATCTGAAGCCTTACAGTGGTACCAATGGTTGTAAAAAAATCTCCCTGATCCTTCTTGGATGAACTTTGAGTCTCAATTACTCACTCGCTTTGGCCCTAGTGAATATGATGATTTTACAGGACAATTGACAAAGTTGAGACAAACTTCAATATTTCAAGATTACCAAATACAATTTGAGAGATTGGCCAACAAAACTACAGGTATGAATGAAGGGTTCTTTATGAGTTGTTTTGTTAATGGGTTGAGGGAAGATCTCCAAGCCGAGGTCATGATGTTTAAACCACAATCCATGATGCAAGCTATCAAGTTGGCTTTTTGGTCGAGTCCAAATTTCTAGCTCAAAGGCGAATATCTAAATTTACACAAGCTAAACCCTCTTTTCTTCCTAGATTTCAAAATTAGAATGAACAAAATCCTGTTGTACCCACTGCTGCACTCAAACGTCTAACCACTGTAGAAATGGATGCACGACGCGCCTAAGGGTTGTGCTACAATTGTGATGAATTTTTTTCTCGGGGGCATAGGTGCATCCAAAAGAAGTTGTTCCTCATCGATGTTGATGAGCCTGACACCAACGACCATAGTGATGATGATACCGAATCAGTAGAGGAACCACCCAAATTGGAGGAAGACAACTATGACGAACCACAGGCTAAAATTTCTATTCATGCTCTAGTTGGCATAACTACTCCCCAAACCATAAAAGTTGTGGGTTATTTTAAGGGCCTACATCTTACCATATTGATTGAATATGGCAATACATATAATTTTATTGATCCTCGCATTGCCAAGCAGGCAAATTGTTACGTACATACATGTAATTCCTTTGAGGTTATGGTAGTAAATGGTGGGACCTTACCTTGCAAAGGTAAATATCGTAATGTTAAGGTCAAGATTGGGGACTATGATCTCAAACAGGATATGTTTACACTTCAACTAGGGGGATGTGATATCGTATTGGGAGCTCAATGGTTGGGCACATTGGGAGTCATCTCATGGCACTTTGCCAAGCTTTGGATGCAATTTTCACAAAATGGATAGTCCTACACTCTCCATGGATTAAAATTAGGATCTTCACAGATTATCAGTTCCAACCGGATAGAGAATTTGTTAAAAAATCATCTCGGGGTGTCATAGCTCATATTTTTGCAATCCAACATCATCCTTCAGAAGAAGGATTTTGTTCCTAAAAATTTACAACTTATTTTGACCAATCATAATTTTGTTCTTGTTAAGCCATTAGAATTATTGCCTCATCACTCTCAAGACCATGCTATTCCCTTGTTACTTGGCAATGCACCACCCAACATTAGACCATACCGATAGCTGACATCATTCAACCAAGCAACAATCCTTACTCTTCTCTAGTTACATTGTTGTGCAAGAAAAATGGGTCCTGGCAGTTGTGTATCGATTATCGAGAGCACAATAAACTCACCATCAAGGATAAGTTTCCTATTCCAATGGTGGATGAATTACTGGATGAACTTCATAGGACTATGTAATTTTCCAAACTCGAACTTCTCTTGGGGTACCATCAAATTTGGCTCAAGGATGAGGATATTCCCAATATTGCTTTTTGTACTAATGAAGGTCACTATGAGTTTTTGATAATGCCATTTGGCTTGACTAATGCCCCTTCCACTTTCCAAAGCCTCATGAACAACATTTTTTGTCCATTCCTTCAAAAGTTCATCCTAGTCTTCTTTGATGACATTCTAGTGTACAATCGCTCATGGGAAGAGCATCTTGTTCATGTGAATTAGACTCTTCATCTGTTGGCACAACATCAACTCTATGCTAAGCGATCTAAGTGTTCTTTTGGGTTGATAGAAGTGGAATATTTGGGACACATTATCATTAAGGAGAGTGTCATAGTTGATCCCAAGAAGATGCAAGCGATTTAGGAATAGCCAAAACCTCACACTCTGAAAGGTCTTAGGGGATTTTTAGGGCTTACAGGTTACTATCGTAAATTTATTCGTAACTATGATAAAATTACAGCTCCCCTCACTTCCATGTTAAAGAAGGACTCATTTACTTGGACAAGACCCTCTGAACAAACTTTCCTATAATTGAAGCATGTTATGACCACTACGCATGTTTTGGCCATGCCAAATTTCTCCAAATCATTTGTCATTAAAAGTGACGCTTTAGGTCGTGGTATTGGTGCAGTGTTGATGCAAGAAGGGAGACCCTTGGTCTTCAATAGTAAAGCTCTCTCAAGTCGTAATTTGGGATATGCCAAGGAGATGATGGCAATTCTGCATGTAGTAACCCATTGACGATCGTATCTCATCGGGCATCATTTCTCCATTAAAATAGTTCATCAAAGTCTCAAATACTTTTTGGAGCAACGGATTGCCACCCTTGAACAATAATGGATCTCTAAACTCATGGGCTATGATTATGATATCACCTATAAGAAGGGCAAGGAGAATATTGTGGGCGATGCTCTATCTCACCAATTTGAGGCTCTTAGTATATTGTGTGTCATTTTATTGTCCCCAATGGATCGATTCCTTATTCTAGGAGGTACTTCAGGATTTTGAATTGGAGACTTTGGTTGCTTTCCAACACACTGAGCCTACTTCATGTCCAGGCTACACTTGGGATGACCAGGATTTGTGTTACCACCAAATCCTTGTTGTTACCCACAAGTCCCCACTATGGGAACTTCTCATGATAGAACTACATGCTGCCCCATATGCCAACCATTCAGGATTTCTCAAAAAAAATGGCTTAAGTGCATTTTTGTTTGGAAGGGTATGAAAAAGGACATTCAGGATTTTGTGGCAACTTGTGATACTTGTCAACGGATGAAAGGTGAAACGGTGCGTTCTCCAGGCACTCTTCAACCCTTGCCCATTCCTGACCAAGTTTGGACGAATATTTTTATGGATTTTATTGAAGGATTACCTAAGTCCAGAGGTAAATCTGTTATTTTCGTGGTAGTGGATCATATTTCGAAATATGCTCACTTTTGTTCCCTATCCCATCCTTACACAACATCCATCGTTGCCCAAATTTTCCTTGATTTTATCTTTCACCTTCATGGTATGCCCTCCTCCATCGTGTTCGATCATGACCCAACCTTTACTAGTCACTTATGGCAAGAACTGTTTAAGTTGTAGGGAACTCAGCTCAAAATGAGTTCAGCTTATCATCCGTAAATGTATGGCCAGACAGAGATTATCAACAAATGTTTGGAAACCTACCTTCATTGCTTTACGTCTAATAATCCTACGCACTGGGCAAAATGACTTCCTTTGGATGAGTGGTGGTACAATACTTCTTATCACATCACACAACAACCAAGGTTACCCCTTTTGAGGTATTTTATGGGCACCCTCCATCCATGCCTTTCTCCTACATTCTAGGTAGCTCTAAGGTCCATGCAGTCAAAACTACTCTTAGTTAGTATGTTGATGTCCTCCGTCAACTAAAGATGAATTTGGATGCAGCCCAAAATCAGATGCACTAGAAGGTTGACCAACATTGTTTCGAGCCCAGTTTCAATGTGGGTGATATGATTTTCCTTCGCTTGCAACCATACAAACAATTGTCCCTCTAGCTTCGTAGATGCCATAAACTTGCTACGAAATACTATGGGCCCTACCAAGTGTTATAGCAGATTGGTGCCATAGTCTACAAATTGGTCCTTCCACCTACATCCAAGCTCCATCCTATTTTTCATATTTCCTCTCTCAAAAAGGTGGTGGACAATCAGGTACAGGTTCAACCTACACTCCTAGAGTTAGATGAAGAAGGTTCTATCTTGCTTGAACCTGAACAATTGTTGGATCATCAACTCACACTCTCTACAACCACACCATTATTGAAGTTCTTGTTCAATGGTGTGGACTCCAACCAGAAGATGCTACATGAGAGTCTCTCCATTAGCTCCAACACTAGTTTCCTCACCTTTAGCTTTGAGTACAAAGCTTTTTGAAGGGGAAGGACATGTTAGGATCCCATCCTAATTGAAGAACACAAGCTTATACTGAGAGAGGGGGTGAACAGTATAAGATAAACTTTTACTTTTCTTTCCCAAACAATATTATCCAATGTTATCAATTGCAATATCTTTTCATAGCAGTATTAACCAATCTCATCAATAGTAGTAACAAGGCAATGCACAAATCATCACACACATGAGAGACATAGATTTAACGTGGTTCACCCAATGTGGGTTACGTCCACGGAGAAAATATTTCTTCTAAATTTTCTCAACAAATCTCTTGGGAACCAATTCCCTATTACAATGTTTATGGACCTCTATCCAAAGGATATCTCAATCCCCTATGCTCAGGTTCGTGGACCTCTATCCATAGGAGAACTCTATCCCCTTAACTATGGTTCGTGGAACTCTATCCACAGGAGAACTCTATCCCCTTGCTAGTTTGGTTCTTGGAACTCTCCATAGGAGACACCTCTCCCTTGCTCTGATTCATGGAACTCTATCCACAGGAGACACTTCTCCTCTCTACTCTGGTTCATGGAACTCTATCCACAAGATAACTCTATCTCCTTACTAGTCTAGTTCAGGAAATTCTATCTATAGGAGACACCTCTCCCTTGCTCTGGTTCATGGAACACTGTCCATAGGAGACACCTCTTCTCTCTGCTCTGGTTCATGGAACTTTGTCCACAGGAAACACCTCTCCTCTTTGCTCTGGTCACCTCCAAAGCTGGTACACACCTTTGCTTTGAATCTTCCCCAAGCCTACTCACGAGGCTTACTTAGGTCTGCTCACAAATCAACTTTCAACTCTACCCCAAATCTGCACACATTACATGCACAAATCTGTCTCAACTCTATCCCAAATCTGCACACATTACATGCACAAATCTGTCTCAACTCTATCCCAAATCTGCACACATTACATGCACAAATCTATCTCAACTCTATCCCAAATATGCACACATTACATGCACAAATCTATCTCAACTCTATCCCAAATCTACACACATTACATGCACAAATCTGTCTCAACTCTGTCCCAAATCTTCTCACAAGACTTGCTCAAATCTGCCTCACTATCTCTGCTCAACTTTGCTCTAACACATGCTCAAAACTGCTCATAACACATACTCAGATCTTGCTCATGACACATGCTTTGATCAAAGTACCTCAGACATATTCTACCCAAAATTCTTGTTCAAGAACACATAGAAAATGATATGCAATACAATTTCACAATATGTTCTTTCCAAATATCACTCAAGCCCAATGCACAAATTGCTTCACAAAACTGGTTTCTAACACTTGCTCATTCACATTCAATGTCACTCAAACCAATGCCCAAAAGCTTCACAAATTCATTCAAACAATGAAGCATAATTTGTTTACAAACCCTAGCACATGTGTTTCCAATCTCATTCAATAATGAAGCACAAATTTATTCGTAAACTCTAGTACAAGTGTTTCCAATTTCTTTCAACAAGGATGCACAATTTGTTTCACAAACCCTAGCACATGTGTTTCCAATCTCATTCAACAATGAAGCACAACTTTTTCACAAACCCTAGCTCAAATATTTCCAACAATGCACATATATAATCCTTATTTCTCCACCTTATGATTTATAAATATTTGCTCAACCAAACACCTTAAAGAAGGAATAATGTCACCATACCTCTTAACTTGCTTTGATGAAGATGTGCCCTCAAAACCTGTCTCAAAATATTCTATCTTTCTTAAGCCACTTTCAAGGGTTAGTTAGCATAACACTTTTTCAATCATCCACATGAAAAACTTCTCTTCAAAAATGTGCACAAAGATATTACTTTACAACTCCTTTTAATTTCTCAAAACAAGGCTTTTTAATCAAAGAACAAAACCCTTCAAACTTTCTTTCACCATGCAGAAATACCCACAATAATTAAAACACAAACACCTTATAACTCCTACTTGTAAAAGCCACAAATGATTTCAATACCACAATGTACCTTCTAAACAACAAAACCCTAAGTGCAAAAACACTTTTAACCTTATTACTCCTTTTATTGCTTACTAAATGATTCTTTAGAAAACACAACAATAATCCCTTAATACTTTCACTTCTACCTTTATAATTTCTAAAATCAACTTATAAGCAACCTTTGTAATTCTAGAAATGTCAACTCACATTAATTCCTCAAGGTAAACCTTATGACTCCCTATCTTTAATTTCAAATTAAAACAAAATTTAATGCCCTTACCACTTCTACCATCGAAGAGAGTCGAACACGAAACCTCATGCAACCCATGCTCTAGCACGAGCTAGAGTGCCAACTAGGCTGGCCCACCCACTGGATACGAAGGCACTCAAAAAATATTTTATTCCTTTTATCTTCTACCCAAATGAACATCAAAACACTACTACCATGACTCAAACCTGAAACCTCTCTTCTGCCAGCATCCTGTGCAGAGTCTACCTGCCACCTGGGCTAGCTACCCAGTTGGAACATCTAATGCACTGCCTCCTCTTTAAACCTCTACCTCTATCTAGAAGTTCATGTGTTGTCCTCTCTACCCTTGCTTTAAATTTTGTGCACTCTCCTTGCTTCACTCTACCCTCATGAATGACCCTCATGAACTGGAATGAACGATACTCTCCTTATTTCACTCTACCCTCATGAATTGGAACGAACGGTGCTCGAATTACTTCTCTATGTGCTCTCGAAATGGGATGAATGACATTCAACTCACTTCACTCTGCCTTCACGAACTAGAATGAACAACACTCGAATTACTTCTCTTTGCCCTCACGAACTGGAATGAACGACGTTCAACTCACTTCAACTCGACAATATTATCTTCTTTCGATGACAATAATTCTCGTAGACATAGGCATTCAATCACTCATCAAAAAGGCACAGTCACAAATAATTTTACCTCCTTTTTATAATGTTTTCTTTCCATATTAAAGATGTCGGTGCATGATAGACTTGGGCCTTTGAAGACATATAAATGTTCACTTCCTTTTTGGCGCCCTATCAACTTCAAATTCAAAATATAACTTTATAAAACCATTTCCAAAGTCTTCGATGGGAGGTCGGCGCTTTTAAAGAATTGTTTCCATTTTATGAAACCACTTTTATATTATAATAATTTAATCTTGTGATTAAATATTATAATATTTATTTCTTGAAACCATTTTCCTTGCTTTTGAGAGATGCCTTGTCTTGAAAACTTGTCCAACCTTAGAATAATATTTTCTTGTCTTACCAAGCTCAACCTTTGACGAATACCTTTGACATCAATGACAACCAATACCAACTCAATATTTCCAACAATCTCCCCCTTTGTCATTGATGGCAACCCTTCTAAAAAATTTCCTTTTACTATCACTGGATTCCAAATCTGCTCCCCTAAGAGGTTGCTCCCCCTTACTGAATTCTCTCCCCCTCACTGAAACTCTCCCCCTTACTAAAACTCTCCCCCTTTGACATCAATGGCAAAGGGCTCCTTTGGGGATAAAAATAAGACTCTTAGCTCAGCCCCCTCACCACCTCCTCTTCTTGAGGTGATCAATTTTGGGGTGGGAGTAAATCTACTCCCAACTTACAATGCTCTTCTTCCTTTTCAACCTTCTTTTTCCACACCTTTGTAGTCATACCCTTTTGATCCTTTTGAGTGTCCCTGTTCTTGCTTGTCTCTGGAAGTTCCAAAAACTTTGTTCTACACCACTTAGCCTTATGCCCAAAATTATTGCAATTGTAACACCTGATGTTGTAGTTCTTGGAAGGTGCAGATGACTTGAAGTTCCTCTTGGTGAAGCCATAATCATTTCTATCATGAACCCTATAGTGTATAGCTTTATGACCAAAGTGATTACATGAGTAGCAATAACCTTGAAAGAAATATCCATCTTCGAATGAGTTGAAGTTCCTCTTAGTGAAGCCATAATCCTTCTTTTCATGAACCCTGCAATGCATAGCTTTGTGACCAAAATGATTACATGAAAAATAATGCCCTTGGAAGAAATATTCATCTTGTCTTGAAAAATCTGGTCTCTTGGTCCTTTCTTTGCCTTCTCTGTGATGATCCCTGTTTCTTGTTTGTGCATTGTTTTCTTTCTCAATGAAGCTTCCACTCTTCAACTTATCAACATAGGTCTTGGGTTCTTCTTCAATCTCTTCCTCTAAAACTTCCTTTTCTTTTGAGCTTGACTCCTCTTTTTGTACCTCTTGACCTTCTTCAAAACCAAGTCCTATTTTGATAAATGAAGATCTTTGTGCATTGATAATGTTATCCAAAGCTTTTGAACTTTTCCCAAACTTGTGCAACTTATCCTTAGAATATTTCACTTCCATCCTTAGAGAAACCACTTCATGTTCTAATCTTTCACATTCTAACTCTTTTACCTCTAACTTTTCAACCATAACTTCTTTAGATCTCCTTGCCTTAACTTTTAAGTTTTTGAGATCTTGTAGAAGCTTTTCCTTTATTTCCTCATCTTCTTGAACTTGAGCCTTCAGTCTTGAGTTCTGCTTTCTAACTCTTTTCAACTCTCTGAGAGCAACAATAAGTTCCTCTTCTAGATCAATTGTGGCTTCTTCTTCTTTTTTGAACCTTCCTCTAGGTCTTCAATTATAGGAGCATCTTCTTTTTCTTCTACTTGGTCTTCAATAGGAGTGTCCTCTTCCTCTTCTATTGCCAAAAATAGAATCTCTTATTTTTCACTATCTGAGGATCTTTCATCACTGTCACTTGAAGCACTGCTTGCTCTTTCAACATAGAAACTCTTCTTGTGCCTTTGAAAGAACTTCTTTTCATGCTTACCTTGACCATACCTATTTTTCTTTTCATGCCTGAATTTTCTTTCTTCCTTTTTCTTATAATCTTGTTTCTCTTCACTGCTACTACTTCCAGCTTGTGGATAATTAGATGCATAGTGACCAAAATTACCACAATTAAAATATTTCATAGTCTTCATATCTTTGTGTTTTCTTGAGTCTTTCTTATTTCTTCTCACATAGTTAGCTTCTTCATTACTGCTTGACTCATCACTTGATTTTTGTTCCTTATATTTTGTCTTCTTTGAAACTTTGAATGCTGCCTCTCTCTTGGAATTTTGATCTTTTTTTGTCCTCATTTCATAAGTTGTGAGAATTCCATGTAACTCATCCATTGTCAACCTATCGAGATCCTTCATCTCTTCTATTGTTGAAACCTTTGCATCATACCTCATGGGGAGTGACCTTAATACTTTCTAAGCAACACTAGAGTCCTCAATTTTTAATCCAAGTCCTCGCATAGTATTAACAATTTCATCAACACGAAGTAAGTACATAGCAATATCTTCCTCATATTTCATCTTCAATTCTTCAAACCTCCTCTTGTGAGTTTGAAGTTTTTCCAACTTAACCTTGCTATCTCCTTCATATGTTTGCTTCAATTTATCCCATATTTATTTTTCTAATTTGTAGTGCATAACTTTCACAAACTCTGATTCATGTAATCCACTCAAGATTCCATTCATAGCCTTGGCATTATTTACATATAGTTGCTTGCCATCCTTATCTATGGGAGGAGTAGTTGTAGGTGTGAACCCATCCTCAATAGATTACCATATTTCATATCCTTATGCCATCAAATAAGTCTTCATCCTCATACTCTAGAAAGCATAATTATTCCCATCAAATATTGGAGCCTTATTTGTTGAAGATCCATTATGAGAAGCCATCTATGTTCCTATAAGATCTTCCTTCAAGATGTTAGACTTTTTTGAAGGAACCCGCTCTGATACCAATTGAAGAACACAAGCTTATACTGAGAGGGGAGGTGAACAATATAAGATAAACTTTTACTTTTCTTTCCCAAACAATATTATCCAATGTTATCAATTGCAATATCTTTTCATAGCAGTATTAACCAATCTCATCAATAGCAGTAACAAGGCAATGCACAAATCATCACACACATGAGAGACACATATTTAACGTGGTTCACCCAATATGGGTTACATCCATGGAGAAAATATTTCTTCTAAATTTTCTCAACAAATCTCTTAGGAACCAATTCCCTATTACAATGTTTATGGACCTCTGTCCAAAGGAGATCTCAATCCCCTATGCTCAGGTTTGTGGACCTCTATCCATAGGAGAACTCTATCCCCTTAACTCTGGTTCATGGAACTCTATCCACAAGAGAACTCTATCCCCTTGCTGGTCTGGTTTGTGGAACTCTATCCATAAGAGACACCTCTTCCTTGCTTTGATTCGTGGAACTCTATCCATAGGAGATACTTCTCCTCTCTGCTCTTGTTTATGGAACTCTATCCATAGGAGACACCTCTTCTCTCTGCTCTAGTCACCTCCAAAGTTGGTACACACCTCTACTTTGACTCTACTCCAAGCCTACTCATGAGGCTTACTCAGGTCTACTCACAAATCAGCTTTCAACTCTACCCCAAATCTGCACACATTACATGCACAAATCTATCTCAAATCTATCCCAAATCACACATTACATGCACAAATCTATCTCAATCTCCATACCCTTGCACACTTACATCACAAATCTATCTCAACTCTACCCCAAATTCTACACACATTACATGCACAAATCTATCTCAACTCTATCCCAAATCTACACACATTACATGCACAAATTTATCTAAACTTTGTCTCAAATCTACACACATTACATGCAAAAATCTATCTCAAATCTATCCCAAATATTCTCACAAGACTTTCTCAAATCTGCCTCACTATCTCTGCTCAACTTTGCTCTAACACATGCTCAAAACTGCTCATAACACATACTCAGATCTTGCTCATGACACATGCTTTGATCAAAGTACCTCAAACATATTCTACCTAGAATTCTTGTTCAAGAACACATAGAAAATGATATGCAATACAATTTCACAATATGTTCTTTCCAAATATCACTCAAGCCCAATGCACAAATTGCTTCACAAAACTAGTTTCTAACACTTGCTCATTCACATTCAATGTCACTCAAACCAATGCCCAAAAGCTTCACAAATTCATTCAAACAATGAAGCACAATTTGTTCACAAACCCTAGCACATGTGTTTCCAATCTCATTCAATAATGAAGCACAATTTTATTCGTAAACTCTAGTACAAGTGTTTCCAATTTCTTTCAACAAGGATGCACAATTTATTTCACAAACCCTAGCACATGTGTTTCCAATCTCATTCAACAATGAAGCACAACTTGTTCACAAACCCTAGCTCAAATATTTCCAACAATGCACATATATAATCCTTATTTCTCCACCTTATGATTCAAAAATATTTGCTCAACCAAACACCTTAAAGAAGGAAGAATGTCACCATACCTCTTAACTTGCTTTGATGAAGATGTGCCCTCAAAACCTGTCTCAAAATATTCTATCTTTCTTAAGCCACTTTCAAGGGTTAGTTAGCATAACACTTTTTCAATCATCCACATGAAAAACTTCTCTTCAAAAATGTGCACAAAGATATTACTTTACAACTCCTTTTAATTTCTCAAAACAAGGCTTTTTAATCAAAGAACAAAACCCTTCAAACTTTCTTTCACCATGCAGAAATACCCACAATAATTAAAACACAAACACCTTATAACTCCTACTTGTAAAAGCCACAAATGATTTCAATACCACAATGTACCTTCTAAACAACAAAACCCTAAGTGCAAAAACACTTTTAACCTTATTACTCCTTTTATTGCTTACTAAATGATTCTTTAGAAAACACAACAATAATCCCTTAATACTTTCACTTCTGCCTTTATAATTTCTAAAATCAACTTATAAGCAACCTTTGTAATTCCAAAAATATCAACTCACATTAATTCCTCAAGGTAAACCTTATGACTCCCTATCTTTAATTTCAAATTAAAACAAAATTTAATGCCCTTACCACTTCTGCCATCGAAGAGAGTCGAACACGAAACCTCATGCAACCCACACTCTAGTGCGAGCTAGAGTGCCAGCTAGGCTGGCCCACCCGTTGGATACGAAGGTGCTCAAAAAATATTTTATTCCTTTTATCTTCTTCCCAAATGAACATCAAAACACTACCACCGTGACTCGAACCTGAAACCTCTCTTCTGCCAGCATCCTGCGTAGAGTCTGCCTGCCACCTGGGCTAGCTGCCTAGCTGGAACATCTAATGCACTGCCTCCTCTTTAAACCTCTACCTCTATCTAGAAGTTTGTGCGTTGTCCTCTCTGCCCTTGCTTTAAATTTTGTGCACTCTCCTTGCTTCACTCTACCCTCACAAATGGAACGAACGACGCTTTCTACCCTCACAAACTAGAATGAATGGTGCTCTCCTTACTTCACTCTGCCCTCATGAATTGGAATGAACGATGCTCGAATTACTTCTCTCTATCCTCATGAACTAGGATGAACGATGTTCAACTCACTTCACTCTGCCTTCACAAACTGGAACAAACGACGCTCAAATTACTTCTCTCTGCCCTCATGAACTAGAACGAATGACGTTCAACTCACTTCAACTCGACAACGTTGTCTTCTTTCGATGACAATAATTCTCGTAGACATAGGCATTCAATCACTCATCAAAAAGGCACAATCACAAATAATTTTACCTCCTTTTTATAATGTTTGCTTTCCATATTAAAGACGTCGATGCATGATAGACTTGGGCCTTTGAAGACATATAAACGTTCACTTCCTTTTTGGTGCCCTATCAACTTCAAATTCAAAATATAACTTTATAAAACCATTTCCAAAGTCTTCGATGGGAGGTCGACACTTTTAAAGAATTGTTTCCATTTTATGAAACCACTTTTATATTATAATAATTTAATCTTGTGATTAAATATTATAATATTTATTTCTTGAAACCATTTTCCTTGCTTTTGAGAGATGCCTTGTCTTGAAAACTTGTCCAACCTTAGAATAATATTTTATGTCTTACCAAGCTCAACCTTTGACGAATACCTTTGACATCAATGACAACCAATACCAACTCAATATTTCCAACACTAATGTTATTTTGTAATTCTCATTATTATGTAATGACCCACTTCCAACGTGGGGGGATTCTATTATAATGTTATTTTGTAATACCTTGTAATGTATGTGGCAAGTAAGACACCTAGCCAAGTGGTGCCATCACATGTAACCATTATCAAGATTATAATCTATTTTTGGTAGAATATTCTAGCTCAAGTGACATTTTGCATGTAAGTCAACTCTTGAGCCTTTAAGTAGGATTGCATGTACCTTTCTCTTTAAAAAATATGAAGCTATGTACGAATGTATTTTTTTTTCAAGTTAATGAAATATTGAAGGAGGTTGCCCCCTCGAAGAGGCCTGCGATTCTTACTTATTTGTGAGATTGTTTCAATTCTGCAATTATTTTTTGCATAGAGTTATTCTGTTATTACATGTATTTCAGTTATTTTTCAGTATTTTGTGTGTGTGAGCTTTATTTCAATAGTAGGTTCCTTACAACCTTGCTAGTATTGGGAGTAGGTGTTATTATTTCATTCCTTATTACTCTTTCATAACTTTCTTTTTTATTAGATTTTTCCTTTCTTATCTCTATTAAGGAAGCTTTTGACTTATCCTACTCATTTTATAGTATTTCCTTGTTAATGATAGAGGCATTAACATCTAACACTATGCTTTCTTTACCACTTCCCTTCTCCTAAACAGTGTATGGAACTTCAAGAGAGTCTTTTAAATCTGATGAGGCATATTCCTTAGGTTCACCAGACATGTTCATCTCTAGATTAAGATCATACTGAGTAGATGGTTCCTTGTTAATATTCTAATCCTTTTATACCATGTCCTCTAAGATATTATCTGCTTTTTCTTCATAGGCTAGAATCTCAAAAGAATTGGTATTTCTTTCAATATGTTTACTTACTGATTTTTCTAGACCTATTTTTTGGAAGTTGAAAACCATCTTCATCCATATCCATTTGTAAGTTTCTCTTGTGGTTTTCTACATATGTTTCTATTGGACTCTTCTTAAGGTATGATCTCTCAATATGCCCCACCTTGTGACATCTTCTACATCTAAAAGATATGTTTTCATATTCTATAGTTTGGGTCCACTTACCCCCACACTTAAGAATAATTATGATAAAGGTTTACCAATATCAATTATGACCATATCTAGGTAAAAATAACCAATTGTACTCCAATATTACAACAAATATATAAATAGAAATATAAGCATTACTTAATCATATTTAAATCTTGAAAAAAAATATTTGTCCCAATGGGGACAACGCAATGACCCGTGCTCTGGCAAAGGTCCGAGATTCAAACCGCGACGTGGACGAGTGTGTATATATATTTTGGGGTTGTACTCGGGTCCGCACCCTTGACAAATTATATCTCTCTTCTTTAGAGCTTGAGAGTTTACAAATAGATACACTTCTCATCTCAATTGAGATGTTATAGCTAAAAACCTACATCATTTTACATAAAATGTCTGAATTCTTGATTTTCATTTTTTGGATCTTTTCAAATTTATGTATGAATATAATTACTCCAGAATTTAGCATCTTTCTTGACATTTTCCTATAACAACCTTCACAATGCCAAAACTTCACCTCTACTATCTATGCCTTGCATCTTAGTAGAGTAATATTTCTAAAACATTGCACTATCATAGTCCGCTTTACCAAATATGAATTGCTAGTTTCCTTCCTCGTTGAAGTCATAGCCCTTCATTGCTCTTCCCATCGTTTGAACCCTAGTTGACAATTTTTTGCAAATATTTGAATTCATAGGGTTGTATCTCCCTCAATATTGCTCAAATTTTTGTATATGACCACTCATTTTAAAGCTATTCAAATTTTGCACAAGTTGGTCTAAGAATCAATTGAATCAAATAACTCTTCGCGAAGATATGACTCCTAAAATATGAGATATTTTTTAGGAAAAAACCCTAATCCTTCGCACTTTGTAATTTTGTTTTTTGTGACTTGAAAAATCGTCACTGCCCTTGTTCAGAATGGTTGACTTCACAGGGTCGTATCTCCCTCAGTATTCCTCGAATTTTTGCATATGACCACTCATTTTAAAGCCATTCAAATTCTGCACAAGTTGATCCAATAATCAGTTGAATCAGATAACTCTTCGCGAAGATATGACTCTTAAAAGATGAGATATTTTTCAGGAAAAAACCATAATCCTTCGCACTTTGCATTTTCGTTTTTCGCGACTTGAAAAATCGTCACTGTCTTTGTTCCGAATGGTTGACTTCACAGGGCTGTATCTCCCTTAATATTGTTTGGATTTTTGCATATGACAACTCATTTTAAAACCATTCAAATTCTGCACAAGTTGACTCTTAAAGGATGAAATATTTTTCAGAAAAAAACCCTAATCCTTCCCACTTTGCAATTTTGTTTTTCTCATTGTAAGCAGCCTTCTACTCTCCTTCAACCTTCCCAACTTTCCACTTAGTATCCCAACTTTTTGTTGCAACTCCTGCTAGCCCAACCTTCCATACTCCTTCAGCTTTATCAGCTTTCCACGTTCCTTCAACCATCCCAACCTTCCACCCAACATTTCAGTCTTTCATTGTAGCTCTTTTAATCGATCCAGCTTTCCACGCTCTTTCAGCCAAACCAATCTTCCACGCTCCTTTAGCCTTGATACTTCAAAGATCAATTCATCATTCACCCTTCCATGCTGCATCAACCTCTAGCCTTCCACGCTCCTTCAACCTCCAACCTTCCACACTCTTTCAACCTTCAAATTTATTGATCGTTAAAACACAAACCATTTACTAACCCCATAATCTCAACTTTATATTTAATATAAAATTACATCTATAAAATAAAATGTATTGATAACTTTTTGGCATAGAGGTTAAAAAGCCGAGAAATAAATTTCAAACAATTTTCATGGCCTTAGATAGGTTAAAAGCCAAAGGATAAATTTCAACATTTTTCAATGCACTCCATTTGAGCTTTTAACGGGCAAATTACCTCGAGGAACTCAAAGTTTTTAGCTTAGACCTTTCTAAGAAATATGGTTATTAATTATAAAATTTATTGTGGATTTTTTTTTAAGAGATTTTAGTTTAAATTTTTGCAAAGTGTATGAAAGCATTGTGTTGTGTCACTAAGTCTATGACCAAAAGAAATTGGTTTTTAAGTTTATGACCAATTTTTTTGTTCTTATCATTTTTAAGAAAAATTAATTATTATTTTTAAATATATTTAGCTATTTTATGTTTAAAGTATAAAATGAGTTGTTTAAGATAAAGATTTTGAAATTTTAAATAAAAATTTAAAATCATCTTATTTTATAAATTAAAAATTAAATCATTAACTTTATTTTACAATATTAATATTTTATTAAAAAAATCGACATTAAGAAAACTATCCGCAGACATAAAGGGTTACGATGGATTTAAAATATTTAAACTAGCATAGATATATAAAATATATATATCTATAAACGCCGAGAAGGCGCCTCAAGATTATAACTCTCGACGTTTATAGATAAATCGGCGTTTATAGATATATATATTTTATATATCTAGTTATATAACCAACTAGAAATTATAAAATATTAAAAAACTAAATTAATTAAATATTTATATATTAAATAAAATAAAAATTTTCAAATATAACTTCTAATCTTACCGACATTAAAACTACTTTATGCCCTTTTATTCGAGAAGCGCCATAGCAAAGCATTAAATGAAGTCGGGCACCTGCCCGAGAACCCGACCGTACGACGCTGATTGTACGCGCCGACTCGGCACGCTGACTCTACATTGCCCGCGAATCTATATCAGCGGAGCCCTCGCTGGGAGCTCCGGCATCTCTGTTTCGATCGAATAAAGCCCGGGGAGGAAGAGTAGCAGCGGCGGCAGAGAAGACCCTGGCAAGAACAGAAGAACGAAGGCGAGGATGCTTCAGATACGCCTCAGCAAGGGAGTCGGACCGGCGTCGCCGGAGCTGGGGGCCAATGGCAAACCTATCTCCATTCCGCGCTCCGACAATGTGACCGTCTCCTGCCCCGAGCATCTGGTGCTGGCGGACCTCCTGGTGGCCAAGGGCGCCGGCGCCGTCGCCAATGTGAAGGTCATCAAGACCATCGGCCGCAAACGCCGGCGCCGCCCCGGCGAGAAGGTCCATATCTGCCTCTGCTGCAATTTCCCCATCGCCATCTACGGACGCCTCGTAAGTTAATTCTTTCCCGCTTATTTTTATTATTCGTTGAATAATTTGTAGATGGATGCGAAACTTTGTGGTAGAAATCGAGAAGGCAGGAATGCCAGGAGGCAATGCGATGAGTTTTGAATGTGTGGAGATTGTTATGATACCGTTTGTTTTATTCGATGAAAATGTGAAATAGATCGGTGAAGGAGGCATTGTTGAAAACCCTAGATTGCCAGACTCTAAAATATTCAGCGGCTTTGGGGTCTTTGGATGCGATTGAATGGAAGTTTTTTTGTTCCCCTTCGTACGATGAAAATGTAAAATAGATCAGTGAAAGAGGGCATAGTTAAAAACTTCAAATTCTGAGACTCTAAGATATACAGCGGATTCGGGGGCCTTGGAATGCGATTGAATGTCAGTGATATATGTGTGTTTGTGAAAGGGAGACTTTGGTGTAGTGTTAATGGGATTCATTTATGAAATTAATCAAGGTTCAAATCCTTTCATGACAGTAAGGTGGTATATAACGTAGAGGAGACGTCATAGGGTTTGTGATGTGATGAAAATGGAGTGTGTGTGGTTGTGGTGTGATGAAAATGAGGTGTGAGGGGTTTGTTTAATGAATACGGTGTGTTTGGCAGTTAGTCTATAAGTTAGGAGACATGTCATAGCGTTTGTGGTGTAATGAAAATCGGGTGTGTGGTTGTGTTGTGATGAAAATCGGGTGTGTGGTTTGTGTAATGAAAATGGTGTGTGTCTGAGGTTGTAGTATAATGAAAATGGTGAGTGTGTTTAAGAGATTGTGCTGTACTGCTCATGGTGCAGTGTGTTTTGAAGAGATTGTGATGTACTTATAATGGCGTAAATTTGTGACATTGATCTAGATTCAAGACCCCTTATGGAAAATAAGATGATAGCTCATAGAGGATTTGGTGTAATGAAAATAGGGTATTTTAAAAGGCTGTTTTAAGTGTAACGCTGCATTGCAATAAGAAAGCCCGTAACCCCAGTGTATATATATATATATATATAGAGAGAGAGAGAGAGAGAGCTATAACTTCAGTGCAAATCTACCAAGCATTGTGTTTGTGAGAGAGAGTGGGGGAGAGAGATGCTTGAAATTGCTGTCTAAATGCTTTTTGAGTTACTTTTGGGTTGACCTGGGCCTGGAGCAGATAGGATTGGAATCTTTTTTCTTATGGGTTTCTGTTAGCTTCTATTTGAGTTCAGGTTGGATGAAAGTCAGAGGGCCAGAGTTCTGTGTCACACTATATGGCTTCCATCTGGCTTTTTTCTTGTTATTTGGGCTTTTGGTACTTATTGGCATCGCAATGAAGCACACTTGAAAAGTGGAATTAGGACTGGATTTATGCTTTTGCATATTCTGAAAGTGAACAATATCTAATTTTGGTTTTGTTTCACGGGGCTTATATATGAAGGGTTCTATTTTTGATCTTAAGTTTGGACTTGGGAGCTGCTATTGCACTAGATTCCTCGTATATACACCTTCACTTGATTCCTGAGCATGGTTAGAAACATTACATCTAAATGTCTAAGTATACATACTGTTAAATTGCTTGAATCCTAAATCTGGGATCTCTTCACCAACCACACTTAATTTGCACCTACACCTGCACCTACTTCTAGATGTGATTCATTCTTAAAATTGCATCCATAAATCATTTGGGTCCATCACTTTGCTTAAACTGTGTAACATGAGTAAGTGCATCTTAGAAAAGGTGGAAAAACATGTCTTATTATAATAGCCAATAGAAATTATCATCAAAGTGTTATAGTGTTTTTTACCTTGTTGGGAAGAATGATTTTGTTGTTAGACATTGTCTATGGCAATACATGGTTGGAACCAGAGTTGAGAAACTCGGACTTGGCAAGGCAAAAGAGTTGGAAAAACTCGGGAGCTAAAAAAAAAGAAAAACTTGGCAAAACTGGGAAAAAATTTGGCTTGGCTCGCCAAAACTTGGCCAAAAAAAAAAACTCACGTTTCCTCAACCTGTCTTGCACCGGCTGAGTTTTTGCCCGGGACTTGACGAGTTTTTCAAAAACTTGCGAGTCACAAGCCTGAGCGGTCCGACAAGGGCGATGCAGACTATGCAAAAATTGCCAAGTTTTGCTGAGTTTCTCTACTATGGTTGGAACCCTAGTTGAGAAAATGAGAATCGGATCAAAATTGGCATGGAAAAAAATTGGGAATTGGCAAAAAAGGGGGAAAAATCAGCAAGTTTTCATTGAAAAAACTGAAGAAAATGCAAATTTTCATTGAAAAAAAGTTTTTATCATGCATGTGAATTGGGGAAAATTGGCTTGAATCGGGAGTTTTGCAGATTTTCTCAACTATGGACTTGGAACTACATTTTGTTCTGCTACTTATGATGTTCAAACCTCATGCTTGTATGTGTGGCATTCTGAGAGCAAATAAATTCAGTTCATTTAGCATGCATGTTATGTGCACTTACTCTTTAAGAGAAATGACACTTCTTGCCTCTTTGGTCTATTATGCAGTATGTGCAAATCTTTGGGCATTATTAGCATGTATATTTTTGAATATTGTTGGAGCACAAACGTGCAACTGAAACCTCATTTTCATTTGTCCATATGCAGGACAACTAAACCTAAGTGTGTTTAGCATATATATGTTGTTCCAGTAAAGCTTGAATGCATTTGAAATAATTATGTTCATTTGGTCTTGTTAGGTACATGTCATCCTCAATCTATTGACATTTATAGTATTTGTATCTGTAAAGCATGATATACTGCTAGGAGCAAGACATTCATATTTGCAAAGCCTGGAAATATTCTTTATAAGGGAGTGGATATTCTCTGAGCCGTTCTTGTGACAAGGAGGTTCTGAAGGATGAATTCTTTTGTTTGACCATATCATATGCAGGTTATTTAACTACCACCAAAAGCCCAAAGCAGCCTAAATCTGTATATCTTGTTGAAAAGTTTGTTCATATATTCAATTGATAAAAGATAAGTGTATGAAAGTGTTTGATTTAGCTGTATATGGAGCCCTAAAGTACCAGACAAAATCAGACAGTCCAGAAGCTGCATACATAAGCCAATATACATATCCATTGAATTGAGTCACTAACAATGCCAAATTTTGTCACACCAAGTTTTGTTTCTAGTTTCCACCATATGCAATGTACTAAATATACATTTTTGCCTTTAGCTTCAGCTTATAATCTTTGAAATCACCAAATTCCACTTTATGACATTAAATTGGATTCTTTTATTAAAATCTGAGCTATTCAGCATGATGTGGTATGAAGTCACTCTCATCAAAACTAATGGTCATGGATTAATTGCCCTTCATCTACGAACTATAACAATTTCGTCCTCCTAAGGCAGGTGGCACATTAATGTGTAATTTCTCAATCCCTTCCAATTTAGGTAAGTGTCAAAAAAAAAGTTTCAAAAATCATGATAAATGTTAGTTTTTCCAGTCCTCCCATTTATATACAAAAAATCGTATACACCATGATTTATTTGTGAGAAAGAGAGTTTGCTGATATTTCCCAAAAAGTTTGGGGAAGAACTTTTATTGCTGATCATGATTTTTTTATTTGCTAATGACCAGGAGTAGTGGTTTGGTGCAAAATATTCTTTAAGATGTTGAACTGTCTTCAAGCTAAAAGCTTTTCAAAGTGACATGGATGCTAGTTAACACGGTGGCAGATGGAAACATATAGCTAGGTTATTGCATTTTATTTTTTAGGTTTTGGGAAGACTTTTTGTGGCAAATGTAAAATTCAGGTATCTGATCTAGATCTATAATGACTTTCAACACAAAAATAAGATTTTTGGATTTAACATAAGCATTCTAGAACATGCCCTATGTGAAATTTTGTAACAAAATTTCAGAATAGTGGTAAAAAAATTTCAACAATTATGCAGCTGATTAAATTTAGATGTCAGTTTCATCTCTTTACATAACTCCCTTTGCGGCATTTGCAATTTTTCTAGTAAATTCCCATTGCAGGTGATGAAATTTAGATATCAGCTTCATCTCTTTACACATTTCCATATCTGGCATTTGCAAATTTTGCTAGTAAATTCCAAATGGACATAGAAATGTATGATGTAGTAATTGCTTTATAGACAACATTTTATTTACAAGAAAACCGAGTACAAGTGTGTTTTTAGCATTCTGGGGGTCTATGGATGCCGAGAAAAATTGTGCATATTTGTGTGATCAGGTGCTTGTAAATTGATGTTTCAGTCTGAATGTTCACAATTTAGTTGCATGTAAAGCCCTGATAACTTATCACATCTGATGACCATACAACAACTTGGAAACTGTTATAGTGAAGGATGTTGTAATGCTCTATTCAAGTGTTGATTATCATCGTAAGAATCGAAGGTGGTACAAGATGTGTACATGAACTTCTAACTAAGATTCCATATGTGAGGCATATCAATTTTGCCAAAAACTGCGTTAAAGTTGCTTCCAGCCTTGCCATTTGGGTGGAGCAGACCTTAACAAAAATTAACCTTGTTGGGTGGTATGAAACTTGTGTCTACACCACCGCTGAACTAACGCCCTGTTTGCAAGGCAAGGAACTTGACAATGTTAAAGGCAATCTTTGAATCGTATTATGGAAGATAATCATTTTTTTTAATAAACTATATGTGGATTCTATAGGGGGCCCACTCTCAACAAAATACTAAATATTGTTTTTGCTGTCAGGTTAATTAAACCATATCCAACATGCCTTCTTATAATAGATAGTTTTCATCTTTTTCTATCAAATATATTCTTTATCTTTCTCAAAGTGCAATGTTTTCCACAATCAGCTTCTTGACATCATTTTTATTAAGAGATAAAATCTCATTCGGCTAGTTGTTACCCAATTTCCTTCTACATAGATAAGCTCACAATTCCAAGAGATTGCCTCCAATAATAGATGATGGACATCAGGAATAATACAATTTTTCTATCCAATCGCCACATCCATTTTTGTTGATAGTATTAATGATAATTTTGTTGAAATTATAATTTGCTTGATGGACAAGAGTCGACACTGTGCAATGTATTTGATAGGCCCCAAGGGCATTTCATTGTACAATGTATTTTTTATTTTGTAATATTCTATTATGTAAGCCCAATGGGCCTTGGTTAACCTGATTATTGTTAAACCTTATTTATTGCTTGTAATTAACTTAAAGCCCTCTTGTTATGTCAGCTTAAGGTAAACATTATGATGTATTTTAGGGGTTTTGGTATTGCTATAAATACCTCCCTCACACTCCTTTTACTTATCAGAGTGTTGTGCAATATTATCTATGGATAGTGATTGTTTATGGTGCCTATGAGTGGCCACCAAATTCTTCTTTTGTCCTTCTTTTTCATTCTATGTATAAGATTTGAGTGCATGGTTTGCTTCAGTTTGTTTTGCTTCAGTTTGTTTTTGGAAAATATTGCGACTTTCAAGATGGTATCAGAGCGGGTATGGAGCTGCCTCACTTGGTCACTCAAGAATGTTGTTCGATGCCTCCGATTTTTCTTCTGAACCAAAGGGAAACTTACTCTTTTTGATATCTTTTTCCTTTTTCATATCAGATAAAAAGAGCTTTCATTTTTTATTTGCTTTTCCAAAGATCTTGGAGTATCTTTGTTCCGCTTTAGAAATCCTATTTCAAAGATTAAAAGTCGGATTTTTTGTTGTTGAGCACATCAAACCAGAGTTGAGAAAACAGCAAAAAATCAACAGAATCCCTATTTTTTGCTGATTTTTTGCAATGGCGATGCAATTGGCAAACTTGAAAAAATCGGCAAAAAAAATTCAAAAAATTTGCAATTTTTTTTAGGCTGTGGCTGATTTAGGGTTTTTTTATGCAAGCCCATTTTTCAGTGGTTAATGTTTGAACTTCGAAGTTTAATGTTTAAACCTGTTTTTTTTCCTCCTCTTTTAAAGTAATTTTTTATTAGGCTGTGGCCAATTTAGGGTTTTTTTTATGCAAGCCCATTTTTCAGCTTTTAATGTTTGAACTTCGAAGTTTAAAGTTTAAACCTGAAACCCTAGTCTAAGGTTTCAGGTTTTTTTCTCCTCCTTTTTTTAAGTAAATATTACTGCCTGGTAACTACGTATGCAAGCCCATTTTTCAGCTATTAATGTTTGAAACTTTGAACTTTCAAGTTTAAACCCTAAACCCGAGGGTTTTGGGTTTAGGTTTTGTTTTTTTTCCTCTTTTTAAGTAAATATTGCTGCCTGGTAACTATGTATGCAAGCCCATTTTTTAGCTGTCAATGTTTCGATTTTAAACCCTAAACCATAGCCTTTTGGTTTATGGTTTAGGTTTGTTTCTCCTTTTTTCAAGTGATTGTAACTTTGTTGTTAGTTGTTTCCATGTGCAGGCATATAAAAAATAAAACCTTATTTTCCTTCTTGTTACTTGTAACTTTGTACCTTTTCATATTATAAGCAATACAAGATGTGTCTTGTCACTTTCATGTGTACTTAATGCTTGAGCCTTGTATGATGTCTTGACATGAATTATTGCTTTTATTGCAATATTTGATTTGCATAATGTTAATTCATTGTAATATGCATGAAAAAAACCTTTTTTAAATGAAAAATTTCGTTTTCTTCGGTTTTTTTTGCCGATTCTTTCTCCAATTTTTTGTTGATTCTTGATTTTTGCCGATTTTAAAAAATGCCAATTCTTTAACGATTCCGATTTTCTCAACTATGCATCAAACCCTAGGTCAAAGATCCTTTCTTGCTTCAAAAATTTGGCACTTGTTTTTAAAGTTTGAAATGTGGGCCTTTTGCACACCAAGACTTTTGCTTGGCTTGGTATGCCCCATGCATCAAAAGGTGTGTTCAGTCTCTCCTTATGGGGAGAGAGCATGTCTTCATTTGACGTGTAGGGTGGCCATTGTGGTCAGGACAACGCTTGCTAGCGCGTTTTTGCTTGAAGGACCCGTGTTAGAATCCACATGGATGTCATTTTTTTGTTGTAAGTGAGGATTGGTGTTGTTTTTGAGTGCAGAAAAATGAACTCAGCCTCTCTCGATCAAGTGATCCTTGTTTGGGTGACATCATAATAAGTTTGGTTTGATAAAAGCTATCACAATATTTTGATAACTTGGTTTGTGATTATGTCGATTTTTTGCCGATTGGTTTGTGATTATGTGTATGATGTGAGTGCATGGTTTGCCTTTGTTTGTGGAAAACATTGTGAATTCCAACAAATTTATGAATCCCCCTTGATTGAAATATATTCCATCCTTTTTCAATTGCAATTTTAGTCCTTGTAAGAAATGCCCTAGCCTCTCCATAATTGTTAGTTAGAGTTGCATAGTTGTTAGTTTAAGTTCCATATTATTTTGAGTAAGCGAAGAGAATTTTGCCTTCATTATTTTGAAAACACCACATACATCGACTTTTATTGGATTTCCTTTGGAAGCACCATCAAAATTAATTCTGATAAACCCAATTTTTGGACATTTCCATTTTACCCTATATCGAAGCAAATCCTTTGTTTTAATGCCATTATCGTAGATGACTCTTCCATGTTTGTTCAAATCTTGTAAACAAGTTGTTACCACCTCTTTTTCCGCACCTGAGACTTCTCATGATGAACACCATATATGTAAACATTTTGCAAGAGAGGCAATAATATGGTTCCAAACTTGGGCATGATTATGAGATTTATTTTTAAAAATTGTATTTTCCTTTCAAGCTATAAATTCCAACAGATAATGGCAAGACCAATCCTTCATAGAATCTATAATGCTTTAGCTTTGAAATAATTAATCCAATATTTCATCAACACTTTCATTGTTGATGGAGCTACCCAATATATTTTCATACTACCCAATATATTTTCATATTTAAAAAAAAATTAACCCCAAATGGTGTGAGCAAAGGGACAATGAAGAAGTAAATGGTTTGATGTTTCTAAATCCTTCTCATACAAGGCACATCTGAATTGTCCATGATATCCTCTTCTTTAAAGACTCTTTCTTGTAAGAATCTTACTTTGAACTGGCCTTAGGGAGATACTGGAGTGACCAAACATTCTTCCAAGGAAAATCTTTAGGAGTAGTAAATTTCAATTGCTCTAAATCTTTATATCCTAACTTGACCGAGTACCCACTGTCTTTGACCTTTGGACCTTTACAAGCTAGGCATGTCGAAGCCACTGGTTGCCATTTTGAATCAGAGATAAGAGGATAAGGTTTCAACCAAGCATCAAACCAAAAATTTGCATAATTCCCCTCATTGACTGACCATCTAATATGTTTCTTGATCAATTGCAAACTATTTGATATGAAGTTCCATGTTGGCGATCCTTTGGGTAGGGTTTTTTTCCTAAATAATTTCATTGCATCAAGAGAACCTATATATTTTTGAAATAACAATTTTGCTTAATGTTTTCCTTAATCTCTAAATATCTCCACCCAAGTTTTGGCCCTAAGGCCAAACTCATAAGTCTAATTTTGTAAGCTTGTCTAGTAGCCTTATCATAGCATGATTATAGGAAATTTCAATTGCTCTAAATCCTTATATCCTAACTTGACCGAGTAACCACTGTCTTTGACCTTTGGACCTTTACAAGCTAGGCATGTTGAAGCCAGTGGTTACCATTTTGAATCAGAGATAAGAGGATAAGGCTTCAACCAAGCATCAAACCAAAAATTTGCATAATTCCCCTCATTGATTGACCATCTAATATGTTTCTTGATCAATTGCAAACTATTTCATATGAAGTTCCATGTTGGCGATCCTTTGGGTAGGGTATTTTTCCTAAATAATTTTATTGCATCAAGAGAGCCTATATATTTTGAAATAACAATTTTGCTCAATTCTTTCTTTAATCTCTCAATATCTCCGACCAAGTTTTGCCCCTAAGGCCAAACTCATAAGCCTGCAATTCTGTAAGCTTGCTTCTCTAATATTCTTTTCTTTGCAAATCCCATTCCATTTACAAAGAGGAAACCTAAAATATTCCTTCCATCCTTTCCAAAGAAAGTCTCTTTGAGTTTTATCAATTTCTGATGCTACACCTCCTAGCTGTCTTGAAAGTGACATCATATAAATAGGGATTGATTGTAATGTAGTCTGTATGAGTTGGAGCCTTCATGCCACGGTTAAGAACTTCCCTTTCCAACCAAGCTTTCATTCTACCCAAACAAGAGACCCAAAGCTCCTTTTTTATTTCCTTAATGAGACAAAGGAATACCCAAGTAGGTTGATAGGCAAAATATCTACAATGATTGGTTGTAATTCTAGGGCAGTGTTAATGAAAAAAATCATAGGTTTTGTAATATTAACAAATTGTCTAGCAGCATTCTCATAGCATGATTATATTGATTGAGGGATGGCCCAAAAAATGTATCATCAATAAATCGGATCATTTTTTGCAACCTGAATACCTCTGATTTTTCCTTCCATTTTTGCCTTTGAGAAAGCTATGCCTAATGCCTTATCAAGGATAATGAATAGATAAGGAGATATTGGATCGCCTAAACGGATCCACAAGATGACTTAATGTAACCAGTCAAAGAACCACTGATCAAAATAGAATATTTTGTAGTGCTATAACAACATTTAATCCATTTACACCAATTGTAATCAAAACCAAACTTTTTGAGAATATCATGTAGAAAACTCAAGGAAACCCTATCATATGCTTTGTTCATATCTAATTTCATAAGCATACTTGGTTTTTCATGGAATGAAGAGAATGTATGGCCTCTTGTGTAATGATTACACCATCAAGAATTTGTTTACCATAAACAAAACCACCTTGTTCCTATGTGATAACACAATTTAAAATGCTTTTAGACCTGTTTACCATAATTTTTGAAATGATCTTATAAATCATATTAAAAAGGCTTATTGGATGAAAGTTATCAAAATATTTTGTCTTGCCTTTCTTGGGAACCAATATAATAAAATCGACATTGATCTCATTTATTGTAGCTTTCCTTTTTTGGGCCTCTTCAACCACAACCAACATATCACTTTTCAATAATTGCAAGATATCCATTGGGGACAAGTGCCTTGATAGGATGGAAAGAGAAAACTGCTTCATGTAGCTCGTCAGATATCTTCTTCATCAAGATTCCATTTTGTCCCTATGTGGAATAATTGCAAAAGCTTATCTTCTGCCTCCTTATCTTGCCCAACATCTGATAAAATATTTTTGAAATAATTAATTGCTTGCTTATATATTCTTCTTCCTCAATATTTCTTCCATCTGAAGTTCAAATAGTTTTGGTGTGACGAAAATAAAATTTGTTTTTGTTGTAGCATGTTTTGTTTTTGTATTTCTATATCCTTACTTGAGCTATTTCTCCCTAGATTTTTTGAAACCAGTATGACTCCTTTTTTAAATGCATTAGGATAATAAACAAGTTATTGTTTTTCTTTCACATAATAATCATGGTCCATTCCATAGATTTCTACCATCTCTTATAAATTTTTGAGCTTGGATTCTATTTTTTTTAAAATGTTACTAAAAGATTTGGCATTCCAAATCTTCATTTGTTTCTTTAAATATTTCATCTTTTGAACAAACATGTACATATATGATCCTTTAAAATTTGCTTCATCTCACCATAACATAACCATTTGGAAGAAATTAGGGTCTTGAAGCCACATAGATTGGAAGTGAAATGGCTTTGGATGACCATTATTGGGTAAATCACAAGTCAAAAGAATGGGTTTGTGATCTGATCCTACTTGCAATAACTGTCTACAACCATGTGTTGGATAACAAGAATCTATCCAATATTTTTGCTATATAAGTTCGTCCAATGTGTCTATTATCCCATATGTATTGAAAACTTGAAGGACTAAGTTCACAAAGGCCATTTGAATTGACAAATGAAGCAAAATCTTGCATTGATTTAGACCATCAAGGAGTTCCATCATTTTTTTATCAAAGTAGATAAAACTGTGTTGAATCACCCCCAAGAGTACATAGATCACAATTATGAATCATTTCTATGTTTGATAAAAATATGCTAAGGTCCTTCCAACAGCTTTCACAAGTAGGATATACATTTACAACCCCAACTTCGATGTTAGTCTAGCAACCCATTAATTTTTTCTTATAACAATTGTCCATCCCATTTGTGTTTGTCCCATAATGTGCAATACCACCTGAAGCCTCTATAGAAGAAACTGCTAGACAATTACCCATCCTCCAAATGTTTTTAAAAGCATCCTTACATTCCTCACTACTTCATTTTGTTTTTTGTATTAAAATAAATTCAGGACTATAAGAACCTATTAATTCGTTAATAACTCTTAATATTCCAATTCTCATCATCACTTTTTATTTTTAGTAGTGGGCTCAGCCCTAATTCTTGTTAACACCTATGATATTTTTATTTGGCTTCCTAAATCGATGTTGTTTATGATTTGATGGCCTTCCACTCCTTTTTTTCATTCCCACTTTAATCTTCATCAATCTCTTCTATTTTTCCACATTGTTCATAATGAGACTTATCTTCCAAAGATTTATGTTGCCTTGGAAACTCTAAATTGCAAGGATGATCCTCCATAGTAATTACTTTCTTATGCTGCCTTGGAAACCCTAAATTTCCATTGGTATCCTCCATATGCACTTCTTTATTACGCTTGTCTTGAAACCCCAAAGTGCAATGGATACAGTCTGTACTAATTTTATTGTTATTGCAAGGAGAAGATTTTATGATATTTGAGGAAAAAGAAGATGATTTACTTGGATTAAACTTAACCTCCTTCACCTTATTCGCTTAAAAAATTTCCTTCACACCTTGTATTTGAACTTGTGCATTGTACTTCCTCATCCCTTGTGTCATTTTTTTCTTCTAAAGGCCTGGTTCAAGTGAACTATAATGGCCTTTGCCATTTGATGATGTAGAGGGGTTTCACTTGCCACGTTCTTAGGAGTGGAGAATCTTTGATTTGACCTAGTTTCTCCTAATGATATGATCTCCTTGTTTCATATCGAAGTTTGCCTCATGCCCAATTTGTTTTTGTTTCTTTCTCCATCATTTTCACTTTGCAATCGCTTGCCATTTGTTCGGTCTCATGACATTTCAACATCAGAATGCAATGTTTTCATAATCCACTTGCTGATCCCATTCTCTTGATTCAGATTTAATTCTAATGGACTGTAGTAAAGCAAGGTTCCACGAGCTTGGGGGACAGGGGGACGGGTTTCCGGGGACGGTGGGGGACGGCAGGCCGATTTTAGAGGACGGCTCGGGGACGGCTAGTATAATACTATAAAAATTGAATTTTTTTAGAAATTTAGAATAATCTACACATTCAGAATTCTACACCCAACAAAAATGATATTTCATATTACTAATCAATTATGTAAGTGCAGCCATTCATATTCAGATTAGTTACTAACACATAAGTGCAGCCATAATTGAGTCATTTAACATTTTCATATTCATATTAGTTACTAATTTGCAGCCATTTAATTGTTTTAAGTTCAACAACTATAACTTGAAGGTTCAACCAAGGATATCAAGTGCAAACAATGTTCAAACAGTCATCATTTTAAGTAATAGCAGTCATCATTTTTTCAGCCACCAATGTTCAAACAAAGACTGTCATTTTTAAAAATTTTCAGTCACTAACTGTCACTAACTGTTCAAATTTTCAGTCACTATTCCAAAAGAATTGGTATTGTTTAAATAAACCTCCTTTTAGTCTTGTAATGATGGCATTATAGCATAATTCCAAAGACCCTTACCATAGGTCCTTGGGGATTAGACCCCACAAGTGAATTAGTTTAGTGTTGGCTTTGGTGGGGGAAATTTTGTAAGCCTGAAAGTTTGATTTTAAGTAAGGGGCCAGAACCAAATTAGGGCTAACCTTATACAAATCAATATAAAGCAACTCTTTTCTTGCACGCCTTCATATTGGAACCCTAAGTTTTGGTGAAAGAGAGAGTGGAGGTCTGAACCATCACTGCAAACTAGCAAGAGGATGCAATGGCACTGCCTCATGGAAGCCATGCCCTAATCAAACCTCTGATTTTGCTGACTTCTTGCAAAACCCATTTGTGGATTCTGATTGAAATGAGAGGGGTACATGGAATGAGATGAATTTGGTGCTGGAAATGCACCATTTTTGGTCCTATAACAGTAAACCCTCGGAGGTTTGGAACATCGGCAAAAGAAAGGAGGAAGCGAGACAGTGAATATAGAAAGCTTGTGCAAATTTTGCCAAGAACATCTAGGGTTTTGTTGCAAATAGAACCAGGTACTATCCTTGGTTAAATTATTTGTTTACCATTCATGTCGAGATGGAAAAAACCTGTGTAGAAAGAGTTTTTCATGCTGCTATGGAAATAAGTGAAGTCTTCTATTTTCACTCCTTGTTTTGTTAGGTTTAGGGTTTGATGGGGGGTGAGACTCAAAATGGGTCCCACCCCTTACCTTTTTTAAGTTAATTTTTTTTCCCCCTTGGGTGAGGACGCCCAACCGTGGGGGACGGTTGGGCCCCATGGGGGACGCTTAGACCGTGGGGGACGTCCCGGGGACGGGAGGCCATAGGCCTCAGCCGTCCCGGGGACGTTTCCCAACCGTCCCCCAAAAAGGGGGACGGGGGAAACGTCCCCCTTGCCGTCCCCCGTGCTGGGGGACACGGGAAACGGGGGGATGCGTCCCCATGGAACACTGCGGTAAAGGTTTTGAAATATCCATGGTAACACAAATTTGAGTGTATACAGAATGCCTTAAAAAAATTTTTAGAGTTAAAAAAATTTTTAGAGTTAAAAAAATTTTTTGAGTTAAAAAATTTTTTTGAGTTAAAAAATTTTGAGTTAAAAAAATTTTTAGAGTTAAAAAAATTTTTAGAGTTAAAAAAATTTTTTAGAGTTAAAAATTTTTTTTTTTAGTTAAAAAAATTTTTAGAGTTAAAAAAATTTTGAAAGTATCACTGGCAGCTTCTGAAAATCAACCAAACAATAGCGAGACGAATTTCAAATGGAGTAACAAGAAAATTTCATTATAGAGAATGAAAGATTACAAGTTTTCTCATTCTTTGTTCAAAACCGGTTTCGCGGAAACTACCGCTCATCAGTTGAACTTGAGAAAGATGTTACAAAATGAAATTCTTTGCTAGAATATATAGGGGTGAGAGGGTATGAACCCTAAAGGTCACACCCTTTCAACCACCAACGGTCACACCCTTTCAACCGCTAATTATGACTTAATTAGCAGTTTAAAAAAAAATTTAGCGGGTGTGTTAATTTTCAACCGTTACGTAGCGTACAAAAATAACCGTTACATAACGTCTAAAAAATGAACCGTTACATATCGTCTAAAAATCAAGGAAATCTGCTCCGCATGAGAAAAGATCCAAGTTTCCTTGGATTTCGCCAACAAACTCTCGAAAGTGGAATATGGTGCAGCACGGGAACTTCTTGGCAAAGCCGATGAAGTGTAGGGTTTAGGGTCGCCCCCAAGTTTAGTGCTTTAGCCGAACGACTAAAGTTTAATTTGAAAACAAGGGGGGTCCTCTTACTCTTTCGAACTGCAGAATGCAATTGATGAAGTAGCGCTGATTTATCCTTCTGAGAGACTTGACGAAAACAATGAAGCAGAAAGTTCCTTGGATAGCCACGAGCCCGAAGTCTGAAATAGAGAAGCCTTTGCAACTGAGTAAAGCCAGCAGGATCAGATTCACGAACCAAGTATCTCTTAAGCTCATTTATCACAAATGAACGCTTCGATGAAGAGGGTGCCGAGAACAGAATGGAATGTACTGATAGGCATTGAGCGGTTTCTGATAGCACTTGGTAGAAAGAATACCCGAAGTGCTAAAATCTGACCCTTTGAAGAAAGTGATGTCCAAAAGATCAACAGAAACTCGAGAGATATTTGGAGTGATTCTGATTTCTGGATAGAAACTCTGATAAGCTATCAAGGCTTGATTAAGAGAATCTTCAGAGCCTGTCCAGATACCAAAGGCGTCATCGATGAACCTCTTGAAGAACAACAGATCAGAAAGGTCAAAATTGCTTGCCCACTGTTTTTCAAGATGACAGAGGAAAAGACAAGCATAGACCACAGCAAAATTACTGCCCATAGCAGTACCTCGAATCTGCTTGTAGAAAGAACCATTAAATTCCAAAAAATGCTCCTTGAGAACCAACTCAGCAAAACTCATAACAAGCTCGATTACACCAGGATCAAGCGATTGTTCCAAAACAAAATCAGAGACCATACTTCTGAGAGCAGCAAGACCAGCAGAAGTGGGAATGCTTGGATACAAAGATTCCACATCGAAAGTGAACAAAAGACAATCGGGTGGAAGAGTGAGGGTATGAATTTCTCGAAGGAGGGACAAAGAATATGGAAGATGGTTCTTCTGTTTCAAGAGGACAGGGAAGAGTATGGAGTGAAGCATTTTAGATGCAGGTTCAAGCATGTAACCCGAATAGGAGCAAATTGGTCTACCAACAACCACAGGCTTATGAAGCTTAGGTAAGAGGTAGAAAGCACAAGCTCTAGAACGGGAAACTGGATACTGCAGAAGAAAACGCTTAATTGACTTCAAAACAGAGAATTTATCAGTCAAAAAAGAAAGCTTACTCCAAAGCAACTTCCATGGAATATCGGAGACTTCTTCATAAACAGCGAGAATCAGAAAGTTGTCGAAGACCCTCATTAGCATACCAGGAACGGTTGAGAATGACGAGTCCAAGATTTTTGTCCGCAGGCTTGATGGTGATGGAGTCATCTTTTTTCAGGTCCTTAAGGCACTTCATGAGCCTTGCAGGCAGAAGAGGACGCACATCAAACGAGCAGGAGGCAATCTGGTTCTGTAGTAGAGATTCGCACTTCTGAATGATCTCTTCCAATTCAAGGTTGGGCTCATCAGGATGCCAAAGAGGATTAGGCATACGAAATTGATGAGGAAAAATACCATGAAAAGGAAGAAGAGCAGCATCAACATCTGGATTAGGAATATCATCAGGATTATCCGGACCAAAGAAGGCTCTGAGACGTAGAAGGCGAGCAAAAGCACGAAATTCAGAGTGAATTTCGGACATAGTCATCGGAGGAGGGCGTGGGATGAACTTCACACCCATACCGAGCAATTTGCGTTCTTCATAACTCAGTCGTCTTGATGAGAGATTATGAATTGCCATATTGGAAATTCGATTGTCAATCTCAGCAGGAGACTTGCGAGAGAAGAAGATACGGGCAAATAAAGCTCGGTCGATGACAACTCCCCAGAAGCTCAAGCGAAAGCGCGGGCGTTGAAGGCCCCCGCGTTTCGGTTTGACTGATTCTGGCGAGGAACCTGATTCTGATTTCGACCACGACCCCGACCTCGACCGCGACCCCGACCTCGAATTTTGTTTGATGCACCACGCAGTCCAGCAGATGGGGCAGCATTGGAGTTCGGTTGTCTGGATTTTGGCTCCGATTGCAACTGACCAGAGGCATTCGAAGTGGTATTCCGAGGAGGACCCTCGGAAGGCACCCCGTTTTTTGGCCGAGAGGAGGGATTCTGTGGAGGAGGTTGTTGCTGCTTCTTTTGAGGAGGCTTCTTCTTTGGAGGAGGCTTCTTCTTTTTCTTTTCATTATCAGGTTGATTGAGGGCTGTAGAGGCAGAACCTGGATTCTTAGAGAAATGAGCACGAAGATCCTTCAATTCTTTTTGAAGAGAATTGAATCTTTGGTTCATCTTATCATTGATAAGTTGAGAGATGGATGGATCTTTAGGAATCTGGTCTGCGTCAATCATGGCTTCTTCCCGAGCATTTTGTCGAACAGTAGTCGCTTGATCTTGAGCATTCTTTTTGAGGACTTTCTGAAGAAGAAAGTCATTGGCCCGAGATTCAAATTCGGCTTTACCTTCAGAAAACCAAGAAGAGGTAGGAACTGAAAAGGTTCCAACGAAGGTCTGTTGATTAACAGAGTCGACAGCTTCGCGAAGGGAAGATTCAAAGCTTTTCACCACTTGATCAATAGAAGCGACATGGTTGGCACAAGCTTTTTCCATAGCCTCAATGTAGGCTTTAAGAAAGGCTTTGTTCGCTTCAGTTTGGAGAGACTCGAGCTTAGCTGAGAGCAAGTTATTACCCTCAGGATCGTTGATGGAGATCTTGGGGGCTTTAACTTGTAAATTTTTGGGCAAAGTGCCCGAACTCTGACAAAGCTGGAGTTTCTTAAGATATTCCTTAGATCTATCAGATTGAAGATGGCACCGTTTGAATTCTTTAATAGAAGAAGAAATTAAAGAGACAATAGGTGCAGGGAATTTTTTACACGGTGGATCAGTGTTCGTAGGAATGTCCATGGGCTGAGGGTTATCCACATGGCGCATATCCTGGTGCGGAGTCTCCGGAACAGAAGAATTCTGAGGAGTGCATGGAACACGATCAGGTGAAGCTTGTAGGCCTTGAGCAAACTGTTGGCCTTGCCACAAAGAAATTTGCTGGATCTGAAACTTCATTTGTGTGAGATGTTCTTCCAATCTATCGAGGACTTCAAACTTTGACTCGATGCTTTGGACACGCCTTTCTAGAGCATGGTAAGGTGCCATCTGAGTAAACCCAGAACCGGGTGTAAAACCCTGATGCACGGCCATGTCGAGGGGGCCCATATCTGCAGGTCGAGGACGTTTGTTGCCTTGGAAGACGAATGGACTGGATTCTCCTTGGGTATTCGCAGCGGCTGAAACTGGAGCTACGAGTCCTTGAAGCGAAGAATCAGGTACAATCGGTGGTTGATTTTCAGTGGCCATCGTGAAGAAAAAAAAAATTTTAGAGTTAAAAATTTTTTGAAAGTATCACTGGCAGCTTCTGAAAATCAACCAAACAATAGCGAGACGAATTTCAAATGGAGTAACAAGAAAATTTCATTATAGAGAATGAAAGATTACAAGTTTTCTCATTCTTTGTTCAAAACCGGTTTCGCGGAAACTACCGCTCATCAGTTGAACTTGAGAAAGATGTTACAAAATGAAATTCTTTGCTAGAATATATAGGGGTGAGAGGGTATGAACCCTAAAGGTCACACCCTTTCAACCACCAACGGTCACACCCTTTCAACCGCTAATTATGACTTAATTAGCAGTTTAAAAAAATTTTAGCGGGTGTGTTAATTTTCAACCGTTACGTAGCGTACAAAAATAACCGTTACATAACGTCTAAAAAATGAACCGTTACATATCGTCTAAAAATCAAGGAAATCTGCTCCGCATGAGAAAAGATCCAAGTTTCCTTGGATTTCGCCAACAAACTCTCGAAAGTGGAATATGGTGCAGCGCGGGAACTTCTTGGCAAAGCCGATGAAGTGTAGGGTTTAGGGTTTAGGGTCGCCCCCAAGTTTAGTGCTTTAGCCGAACGACTAAAGTTTAATTTGAAAACAAGGGGGGTCCTCTTACTCTTTCGAACTGCAGAATGCAATTGATGAAGTAGCGCTGATTTATCCTTCTGAGAGACTTGACGAAAACAATGAAGCAGAAAGTTCCTTGGATAGCCACGAGCCCGAAGTCTGAAATAGAGAAGCCTTTGCAACTGAGTAAAGCCAGCAGGATCAGATTCACGAACCAAGTATCTCTTAAGCTCATTTATCACAAATGAACGCTTCTGATGAAGAGGGTGCCAGGAACAGAATGGAATGTACTGATAGGCATTGAGCGGTTTCTGATAGCACTTGGTAGAAAGAATACCCGAAGTGCTAAAATCTGACCCTTGAAGAAACCGCTCAATGCCTATCAGTACATTCCATTCTGTTCCTGGCACCCTCTTCATCAGAAGCGTTCATTTGTGATAAATGAGCTTAAGAGATACTTGGTTCGTGAATCTGATCCTGCTGGCTTTACTCAGTTGCAAAGGCTTCTCTATTTCAGACTTCGGGCTCGTGGCTATCCAAGGAACTTTCTGCTTCATTGTTTTCGTCAAGTCTCTCAGAAGGATAAATCAGCGCTACTTCATCAATTGCATTCTGCAGTTCGAAAGAGTAAGAGGACCCCCCTTGTTTTCAAATTAAACTTTAGTCGTTCGGCTAAAGCACTAAACTGGGGGCGACCTAAACCCTACACTTCATCGGCTTTGCCAAGAAGTTCCTGCGCTGCACCATATTCCACTTTCGAGAGTTTGTTGGCGAAATCCAAGGAAACTTGGATCTTTTCTCATGCGGAGCAGATTTCCTTGATTTTTAGACGATATGTAACGGTTCATTTTTTAGACGTTATGTAACGGTTATTTTTGTACGCTACGTAACGGTTGAAAATTAACACACCCGCTAAAATTTTTTTAAAATTTTTTTAAACTGCTAATTAAGTCATAATTAGCGGTTGAAAGGGTGTGACCGTTGGTGGTTGAAAGGGTGTGACCTTTAGGGTTCATACCCTCTCACCCCTATATATTCTAGCAAAGAATTTCATTTTGTAACATCTTTCTCAAGTTCAAGCGATGAGCGGTAGTTTCCGCGAAACCGGTTTTGAACAAAGAATGAGAAAACTTGTAATCTTTCATTCTCTATAATGAAATTTTCTTGTTACTCCATTTGAAATTCGTCTCGCTATTGTTTGGTTGATTTTCAGAAGCTGCCAGTGATACTTTCAAAATTTTTTTAACTCTAAAATTTTTTTTTCTTCACGATGGCCACTGAAAATCAACCACCGATTGTACCTGATTCTTCGCTTCAAGGACTCGTAGCTCCAGTTTCAGCCGCTGCGAATACCCAAGGAGAATCCAGTCCATTCGTCTTCCAAGGCAACAAACGTCCTCGACCTGCAGATATGGGCCCCCTCGACATGGCCGTGCATCAGGGTTTTACACCCGGTTCTGGGTTTACTCAGATGGCACCTTACCATGCTCTAGAAAGGCGTGTCCAAAGCATCGAGTCAAAGTTTGAAGTCCTCGATAGATTGGAAGAACATCTCACACAAATGAAGTTTCAGATCCAACAAATTTCTTTGTGGCAAGGCCAACAGTTTGCTCAAGGCCTACAAGCTTCACCTGATCGTGTTCCATGCACTCCTCAGAATTCTTCTGTTCCGGAGACTTCGCACCAGGATATGCGCCATGTGGATAACCCTCAGCCCATGGACATTCCTACGAACACTGATCCACCGTGTAAAAAATTCCCTGCACCTATTGTCTCTTTAATTTCTTCTTCTATTAAAGAATTCAAACGGTGCCATCTTCAATCTGATAGATCTAAGGAATATCTTAAGAAACTCCAGCTTTGTCAGAGTTCGGGCACTTTGCCCAAAAATTTACAAGTTAAAGCCCCCAAGATCTCCATCAACGATCCTGAGGGTAATAACTTGCTCTCAGCTAAGCTCGAGTCTCTCCAAACTGAAGCGAACAAAGCCTTTCTTAAAGCCTACATTGAGGCTATGGAAAAAGCTTGTGCCAACCATGTCGCTTCTATTGATCAAGTGGTGAAAAGCTTTGAATCTTCCCTTCGCGAAGCTGTCGACTCTGTTAATCAACAGACCTTCGTTGGAACCTTTTCAGTTCCTACCTCTTCTTGGTTTTCTGAAGGTAAAGCCGAATTTGAATCTCGGGCCAATGACTTTCTTCTTCAGAAAGTCCTCAAAAAGAATGCTCAAGATCAAGCGACTACTGTTCGACAAAATGCTCGGGAAGAAGCCATGATTGACGCAGACCAGATTCCTAAAGATCCATCCATCTCTCAACTTATCAATGATAAGATGAACCAAAGATTCAATTCTCTTCAAAAAGAATTGAAGGATCTTCGTGCTCATTTCTCTAAGAATCCAGGTTCTGCCTCTACAGCCCTCAATCAACCTGATAATGAAAAGAAAAAGAAGAAGCCTCCTCCAAAGAAGAAGCCTCCTCAAAAGAAGCAGCAACAACCTCCTCCACAGAATCCCTCCTCTCGGCCAAAAAACGGGGTGCCTTCCGGGGGTCCTCCTCGGAATACCACTTCGAATGCCTCTGGTCAGTTGCAATCGGAGCCAAAATCCAGACAACCGAACTCCAATGCTGCCCCATCTGCTGGACTGCGTGGTGCATCAAACAAAATTCGAGGTCGGGGTCGCGGTCGAGGTCGGGGTCGTGGTCGAAATCAGAATCAGGTTCCTCGCCAGAATCAGTCAAACCGAAACGCGGGGGCCTTCAACGCCCGCGCTTTCGCTTGAGCTTCTGGGGAGTTGTCATCGACCGAGCTTTATTTGCCCGTATCTTCTTCTCTCGCAAGTCTCCTGCTGAGATTGACAATCGAATTTCCAATATGGCAATTCATAATCTCTCATCAAGACGACTGAGTTATGAAGAACGCAAATTGCTCGGTATGGGTGTGAAGTTCATCCCACGCCCTCCTCCGATGACTATGTCCGAAATTCACTCTGAATTTCGTGCTTTTGCTCGCCTTCTACGTCTCAGAGCCTTCTTTGGTCCGGATAATCCTGATGATATTCCTAATCCAGATGTAGATGCTGCTCTTCTTCCTTTTCATGGTATTTTTCCTCATCAATTTCGTATGCCTAATCCTCTTTGGCATCCTGATGAGCCCAACCTTGAATTGGAAGAGATCATTCAGAAGTGCGAATCTCTACTACAGAACCAGATTGCCTCCTGCTCGTTTGATGTGCGTCCTCTTCTGCCTGCAAGGCTCATGAAGTGCCTTAAGGACCTGAAAAAAGATGACTCCATCACCATCAAGCCTGCGGACAAAAATCTTGGACTCGTCATTCTCAACCGTTCCTGGTATGCTAATGAGGGTCTTCGACAACTTTCTGATTCTGCTGTTTATGAAGAAGTCTCTGATATTCCATGGAAGTTGCTTTGGAGTAAGCTTTCTTTTTTGACTGATAAATTCTCTGTTTTGAAGTCAATTAAGCGTTTTCTTCTGCAGTATCCAGTTTCCCGTTCTAGAGCTTGTGCTTTCTACCTCTTACCTAAGCTTCATAAGCCTGTGGTTGTTGGTAGACCAATTTGCTCCTATTCGGGTTACATGCTTGAACCTGCATCTAAAATGCTTCACTCCATACTCTTCCCTGTCCTCTTGAAACAGAAGAACCATCTTCCAGATTCTTTGTCCCTCCTTCGAGAAATTCATACCCTCACTCTTCCACCCGATTGTCTTTTGTTCACTTTCGATGTGGAATCTTTGTATCCAAGCATTCCCACTTCTGCTGGTCTTGTTGCTCTCAGAAGTATGGTCTCTGATTTTGTTTTGGAACAATCGCTTGATCCTGGTGTAATCGAGCTTGTTATGAGTTTTTTTGAGTTGGTTCTCAAGGAGCATTTTTTGGAATTTAATGGTTCTTTCTACAAGCAGATTCGAGGTCCTGCTATGGGCGATAATTTTCTTGTGGTCTATGCTTGTCTTTTCCTCTGTCATCTTGAAAAACAGTGGGCAAGCAATTTTGACCTTTATGATCTGTTGTTCTTCAAGAGGTTCATCGATGACGCCTTTGGTATCTAGACAAGCTCTGAAGATTCTCTTAATCAAGCCTTGATAGCTTATCAGAGTTTCTATCCGGAAATCAGAATCACTCCAAATATCTCTCGAGTTTCTGTTGATCTTTTGGACATCACTTTCTTCAAAGGGTCAGATTTTAGCACTTCGGGTATTCTTTCTACCAAGTGCTATCAGAAACCGCTCAATGCCTATCAGTACATTCCATTCTGTTCCTGGCACCCTCTTCATCAGAAGCGTTCATTTGTGATAAATGAGCTTAAGAGATACTTGGTTCGTGAATCTGATCCTGCTGGCTTTACTCAGTTGCAAAGGCTTCTCTATTTCAGACTTCGGGCTCGTGGCTATCCAAGGAACTTTCTGCTTCATTGTTTTCGTCAAGTCTCTCAGAAGGATAAATCAGCGCTACTTCATCAATTGCATTCTGCAGTTCGAAAGAGTAAGAGGACCCCCCTTGTTTTCAAATTAAACTTTAGTCGTTCGGCTAAAGCACTAAACTTGGGGGCGACCCTAAACCCTACACTTCATCGGCTTTGCCAAGAAGTTCCCGCGCTGCACCATATTCCACTTTCGAGAGTTTGTTGGCGAAATCCAAGGAAACTTGGATCTTTTCTCATGCGGAGCAGATTTCCTTGATTTTTAGACGATATGTAACGGTTCATTTTTTAGACGTTATGTAACGGTTATTTTTGTACGCTACGTAACGGTTGAAAATTAACACACCCGCTAAATTTTTTTTAAACTGCTAATTAAGTCATAATTAGCGGTTGAAAGGGTGTGACCGTTGGTGGTTGAAAGGGTGTGACCTTTAGGGTTCATACCCTCTCACCCCTATATATTCTAGCAAAGAATTTCATTTTGTAACATCTTTCTCAAGTTCAAGCGATGAGCGGTAGTTTCCGCGAAACCGGTTTTGAACAAAGAATGAGAAAACTTGTAATCTTTCATTCTCTATAATGAAATTTTCTTGTTACTCCATTTGAAATTCGTCTCGCTATTGTTTGGTTGATTTTCAGAAGCTGCCAGTGATACTTTCAAAAATTTTTTAACTCTAAAATTTTTTTAACTCCCTTAGAGTATTTGCCAATATTCTTGAAAACCTCCTTGATGAGTTGATAAAGAGGTCTAGAAAGCCTAATCCACATCGGAAGCCTTTTAATAATCTTTGTGCCCATCAAAAAATTCTCACCCCATGGTCTTAAATATAATGCATCTTTGCCCCTAAACCAAGGGGCACCATCCATTATTTTATCCTTTATACCTGAACTGAAGAAGATAATGAGGAAAAATCCTTTTGGAAGAAAGTCATGGACTAATGAATTCAACCTCACTTCCACTTGATCCAATTTTGAATCTCAGAAAAACCTGGCGAGTATCTCCATGGAACATACATATTAACCTTCTGGTTTTAAGAACCATTATATCATGTTCGATCATCTCATCCTTGACAATCACTTCTGGTATAGTATCTACTACGTGGATAGGGTTTGCCATAGATTTGTTCTTCTTCTTATCCCTAACTAGGGCATCTTTACTTCTAGTAAGGACTTTCAAAAATGACTTTCCTGCCATGTTACCTAGATTTTCTTCACATGAATCTTTTAGTTTTTCAGACTCTTAAGATCTAGGACAAGAAGAAGTGGTGCTTGCTCCTTGCTCGCACTTTGCTTCCTACTTTGTGCTCATGTTTCCTGCTCGCTTCCGGCTTGCACTTGCTCAAGCACTAATTTTTTTTTTTGAACTTTCTAACACCAAAAGTTATTTTTTATTTTTTAAAATTCATTCATCTCACTTTATTTTTCTGGAAGATTATTATTATTTTTGCTTTCTTCCAAACTTTTTCAAATATATATTGTACCTAAAATTTGACATTTCTTTTTCTTCTCGTATGGAGCTTATTGGTTATTGAGAGCAAACAAACACATAAATTTCTTCGGATTTATTTAACACTATGAAAATAGTTTCTGTGATTCATTGAGTTTAATTCTCGTTGGCTTAGCATTACCGGTTGAATCTGAAGACAATGATTTAAGTTTGTGAGCAAATAGAAGGAAGAAAGATGATGCTTGTATGTGTTACTAGAAACTCATTAAGAAAACATTTCAGTTTTGACATGTGTCATAAGTTACTTTATGGTAGATATTTTCATTTTTGTTTTTTGACTCAAGGACTTATGTCTTTGTTGTTCTTGACAGAGTCCCTGTGAGCATGCCTTTTGCTTAACGTGTGCAAGGAGCGAACCCAGTTGTTATCTGTAAGATCATATATTTTTTCATAGGAACACTATAGCAGTCTATTTTTAATCTCTGATTTATTTTGCTCATTGAAGTATTATAATCTTTTTGTTAATGGATATATATATTTTTAAAAGCTGCCAATATGAGAAAAAATTCAAATAATCTACTATGAGAGGCAAAATATTGATGCATTCATCTTCTTATCACTACTTTTATTATGTTTTACATATTGATGCTTTGTTCCCTTGTTTGGAATCTATGTATTCTGGTGAGTTCATGCCGGATTCAGAATATGTAAATAGTAACTATTTTGATGAATTATTGATAGTGAGAATTTACCTTTTTCCAGTGTAATGATGTAATTTCTAATTGAAGTTCCATGCAAGTGTCAAACATCCTTGACAGGAATGATGTTTCTATAAGAGCAGCTCGGTAGTACACTTTCTAATCGAGTGCCTTCCTACTTTTCCTATAGTTTGTTATTACTACACTTTCTTGCACTAGATGATAATGATAAATGAATAAGCATTAGAAGTTTTATTTCTGTTGATAGTAATTATTGGTTGTGAGGAAAACTGCATGTAGTATGAAAGAGCAAAGTGGTTCAATGCAGTCAATCATATCCTGTAGAGTTGTTCAAATTTATTAAGGCAGCCAAGAGTGGAAGTCCCAAGAAAATATCTTATACCATGTGGGGAACATGATAAGGGGAATACTCACTAGAAAGCAGGGACAGTAAGGTACCTTTAGATAAGTTTCTTTTTCAATTTTAAAATATTTTTAATATTTTTTTAAAAAAATCTGTTGATAGTAAAAACTGTAGATAGTATAAGAAGAGTAAGGTGGTTCAATGCAGTCAATCATTTCGTATGGAACAGTTCAAATCTATTGAGGCAGCCAAAAATGGAAGTCCCAAGAAAAATTCTTATGCCATATGGGGAACATGATAAGGGGAATCCTCACTAAAAAACAGTGAGAACAGGAATATTCTTATGCAATAGTTCTTCACATCAAAATAAGATTTCCAGGCAGTGTGGAAGCTGTGAGAAAATAATGGGCCAGCTTTCCTTGAATAGGGCAATCTCTTCTGCAAGGAACCTGCGTTTCTTAGGCAAAAAAGTGTCAAATGCTTTGCATCTGGGCTTTTAGACTTGTTAATCTTTCTTCTTTGAAAAACCACTTTTCCTAGGAAAGAATGGACTAACTTTCCTTGAAACGACCGATTTATGCTGCAAGGAATCCACATTTCTTATGCTTAAAAACGTCATGCTTTGAGCAGGTGAAATCTAGGCCTCTAGACTTGTTAATCTTTCTTCTGCCTGTCCAAGGGGCAGGCAGTTGGAACGAAAACGCAGTGTGAGAACCTATTACTAACCATTGATTAGATGGGAATGTTTATATACATCAAGGGTCCACGAGCTTGGGGGACGGGGGGACAGGTTTTGGGGACGGCGGGGGACGACATGCTGATTTTAGGGGACGGCTGGGGGATGGCTAGTATAATAGTATGATTTTTTTTAGAAATTTAGAATAATCTACAGATTCTACACACAACAAAAATGAAAAATACTAAATACTAATAGTTTACAATAAAAATAGTCTACAACAAAAATATTTAGAACTTAGAAGCCATTAGATTCTTAGAATAATTTAAAAATTAAATTTTACAACAAATGTCAAAATGAAAAATAGTTGCAAAAATACTAATAGTCTCAATGCTCATTTACAAGTTACAACAAGAAGAGTGAAATACAAAGAGAACAAAAATACAACAAAATAGTGAAATCAGAAGTACTAATAGTAAATAGTCTCAATGCTCATTTACAACAAAAGAGTTTACAACAAAAATACTAAATAGTCTCATTCCTATGGAACTTCTGCTGGGCTATCACTATCAGAATCTGTATCTGATGAGCTGCCCTCATCATCTGAGTGAAGAGCCTCCAATGGAACTCCAACCAACCCCTCCTGACCCTCATCCTCATCAATCTGTCCTGCATCCTTTGGATCAACATCCCATCGTGTAGCTGGAGATTGCTTGTACTCTGGCTTAACTCTCTCACGAAGGCGAAGAGAGCTATGCACTGCAACTAGCTTCTCCGCTCGAGAGGTAAGCCTATTCCTCCTCACATTGTGGATAAAGCTATATGTGGACCAATTCCTCTCAGCAGCAGAGGAACTAGCAACCTGTGAAAGAAGCCTAATTGCAAAATGTTGCAAGTTAGGTGTGTCATCCCCATATAGCTGCCACCATCCAATGGGATTTTTTTGGGCAATGGTAGCCCTATCCTCTATACACTCTGGTTGGCTGAAGCAAGGGCCCGTAAAATTCACAAATTGGAGCCACTCATCTCTAAGTTTTGAGCCCTCCTCCTTCGTATATATCTTTTTAAGGGCACTCAAAAACCCTTGTCTCACCTCTGGATCTTTATAGGGAGCCACTCTCCCAGGCCTAGGCTCATACCACTTTGGGTTTACTGCATATGCTGCCATATGAAGGGGGTGTTCATCCTATCCCACCTCCTATGTATAATAGGTCTAATGTTAGCCTCATAAAAAAATAATGATGGGTTCATACCACTTTGGGTTTATTGCATATGCTGCCATATGAAGGGGGGTGTTCATCCTATCCCACCTCCTTTGTATAATAGGTCTAATCTTGGCCTCATAGAATAATAATGATGGATCTCTAGCAGAAATGACTTTTTTTTAATCTCCCCTAACATGTTGTCAAAAGTCTCATAGATCTCTCCTAGATTAGGAGCATCTGTATCAACATATTTGATGACTGCAACAATTGGGGCAACAAAAGACACAATGTACCTACAAGAAATAATTTTTTTTTTTTAAAACTTAGACTATATGAGCAATCCAATTTGAAACTAAAAATGAAAAATCATAAATGACATTTCTTACTTGGCTTGAGTCCACCAACTATCTTCCAATATTTTGTCTCTGATTTTTTTTCCCTCCTCTGTCCTTGATTCCTCGACCACCTCTTCCACTCCGTGCATACTACCATGGATTGTAAAGCATCTTGCACCTCAATCATCCTCTCCAATAAAATGAAGTAGGTGGCGTATCTAGTATCTCCTGGTTTGATGAACTCCTTTGAGAAGGACCGAAAGAGGGCTAAGGAAGTGTGATGGTTGCAAATGAACATTTGCAAGTCTCTGGCTTTTGCAACCATAGCCCTCACCCAATCTATCCTCCCAATGTCCTTTAATGCATTGTTCAATGCATGAACACAACACGGGGTCCAAAAAATGTCTATATGAATGTTCTATCATTTGCCTCGCACGCTGGCAAACATGGGCTGCATTTGTAACTACCTATAGTGTACAACAAAAAAAATTTAGAATAATTTACACAACAAAAATGGTCTCATTTAAACAACCATATAGATTTTGATTTTCATAAGAAAAACGGAAATTGTCAAATTGATTACTTGTACAACATTGGAGGCTCCAACCTCCTCAATAGCCTCCTTCAACAGGAGGTACTGGAACTCAGCATCCTTTCTTTTCCCCATGCAATCAATGGCTCAAAGAAAATAGGGACTTGCTGAACATGTGACAATGATATTGATGAGTGGACGTTGATGAATGTCAGTCCACCCATCCATGATGATAGAACATCCATTCGTCAACCATGTGTTCCTCATCTGCTCCATAACCAAACTGCATTTGGAATATTGTTTGTCCAAGAGAGAGGTATGAAGCTTAGTTTCTCCAAGCGTTGGATATGAAGTCCCTGCCTTGGCTATTTTTTTTAATGCTTCCTTGAAATAGGGGGAATGTGCAATATGGAAAGGAAGCCCATGTGCAAAAAATAATTGTGCTACAACATCATCTGCTTCCTCTCTTGCTTGCACATTAAACATCTCACTTACAGTTCCCTTTTTCTTTGAGGGCAGCGGTGGCATACTAGAGGTTTGGGTTGATTCTTGTGGCTGTTTTGAGGAGGCTCCAAAGTCACCTCTAGATGATTGGCCAGTTGTAGGGAAAGGCATGCCTAAACTTTTAAATTTGGACTCTTGCACAAGCTTATTGGCTTCAGACACTTGTACCCGGGTCATTTTTTTGCAAGCCCTAACCCCCTGCTTTATTAGTGAGATGAGATTCAACCCTAGTATAGCTGCCCTTAAACTCAGTTTTACAAAAATTACACAGCCATGTTCTTGAGCCCCCAAATTTTTTTTCCCTTGGTCACAGTTGGTTACAAATTGCAGATATTGAATGGGCCCTTGGCATATTCTTTTAATAATGGTGATGGACAATCAAAACTAGTCCTAGAAGCAGTGCTGTCCCCTTTGGAAGTTTGAGGTTGGATGGTAGAGGCAGAATCCCTAGCAACATGAATATTTTGGTTTTGATTTTCACTTTGGTTTTCCCCCTCCATATGAATGTTAAATGAGTCTGGTTTTGATTTTCACTTTGGTTTTCCCCCTCCATATGAATGTTAAATGAGTCTGGTTTTGATTTTCACTTTGGTGAGTCTGATTCACTGCTCTGCTCATGTTGAATGTTGAAAGAAAAATATGAAAATTTCAAAAGAGACTTGGATGAGGTAATGAAAATTGGAAAACTTCAAAACAAACTTGGATTTTTGCTGCCTGTTGTTGCTGTCCCTGCTGTTGCTGCCTCCTTTTGCTATCCCTGCTCTTCTTCTTCCTCACTGCTGAAAGCCTGAATGAGTGTGTTTGTTTTAACTTTTAACTTTTTAAGTTTTTCTTTTTACTTTATAGTGTTAGTTTCTTTTAGTTTTTAGGGTTTGGGGGTGAGACTTTCATGGGTCCCACCCCTACTTTTTTTTTTTTAAAATTTAAAATGTTAAAACTTTTTTTAATGAGACTTTCATGCTAACTTTTGCTTGAGACGCCCAGCCGTGGGGGACGATTTGACATCTTTGGAGATGCTTGGGCCGTCCCCGGGGACGGTTGGGTGTCCCCGGGATGGTTGGGTGTCTTTGGGGATGCTTGGGCCGTCCTCGGGGATGTCCCGGGAGCAGCCGGCTGCAGGCCTTTGGCGTCCCGGGGATGGCTCCCTGTCATCCCCCGACAGGGAAACGTCCCCGATGCTGTCCCTCGATAGTGGGGATGCAGGGGATGGGGGGATGTGTCCCCGTGGATATATATATATATATACATATAGAAACAAACATATCTTTTCATTTAAGAAAAAATGTATAAACTTTTCTTTTATTATTTGTAAATTTTGACTAATCTAGAAAATTCATGTATATCTTACATAAAATAATAACGAATTTTTTTATGAAGTTTTATGTCTGGGTTAATTTTTGAAAAAAGAAATGTGAAAATTAGCGACTTAAAACTGTAGAGGAGGTGAGAATGGGAAGGATCATGAAATGACGGGGCTAAGTTCCTTTCATAGATTCCTTGAAGACCAGAAATTGCATCTTTCATGCAGTAGCTTTTTAAAGAGGAAGAAATTCCTGGAGGACAAGAGGAAGTCAACGGTTAGCCTCACAAGTAAAACACATGTAATTGAACAGGACAGAGTTCCCTAAGCCATTCTTGGCTTGTTTTGCTGAAGTGAAACCAAAAATAATGTCTTGAGTCATCTCATATGTACATTTCATAGCAATCAGTTCTTCAGGGTGACATCCATAAATGTTAGAATTCCTCGAGGTTAGATAATTCAGTCTATGACAATACATTAGTCTGGTAAACACAAATTAACTGGTTATGTTTTATTATAGAAAGGCAAGGCTCTACCTCAGATATGCTTCTTTACACTCTGGGGGTTTGTCTTGCTTATGAATAAAAATACGTTCCCGGTGATTAGAAAAAGAGAGAGCACTTTCACTGATATTTTAAAATGGCACCTTGTCAAAATGCAAATACTGAATTTTGGAGACTTATGTTGACTTTTGAGTGCCAAAACAATCGTGGGGTTGAAAAGTATTGTTGCTGAGTGGGATGAATTAATTTTGTAAAATTTTGGACATCGTACATGTTCAGACTATGGAAGGCTAGTGCCACTTCAAAATTTTTGAAGTTATCATTACGAGCTTATAAACAATGAAAAACATTCCATTTTATTATTTTATGTAATCCTCATGTCAGACAATTTGATTTTATGATTATTTTTGCATATATGCAAAATTATGTCTTCTCTAATTTCCAAGCTTTACAAACTATTTGAGAATGACGAGGTTTGATAAATTTTCCCCTTCAATATCCTGATTGTTTTGGAAAACTGTTGGCTATGTGACTATGTCATTCACACCCTTTCTATATCTTCTGCCACTTGAGACATATAAGTCCTCACACCCTTTCTATATCTTCTGCCACTTGAGACATATAAGTCCTGTCCTTTTTATTTTGTATAATTTGTACTTTGTACTTGATTTGACCAAAGCTAATGAAGAGTGCGTAACCATATTGATATTGTGGCATGTATCTTGTGTTAAGAGTTCTCTCATCTGTATGATTTCCTTTTATGTTATTTATTTCACTGCAAATATAATTGGTTCTTTTGCTTTGTTTCAGGTGTGATGAAAGGATTCAGAAGATCCAAACAATAAAAATGCTTGATGGAATATTCATATGTGGGGCTCCGCATTGTTGGCGGTCATTCCTAAAGAGAGATGATTTTGAGCAGCACTTGAAAGAAGTACATTTGGATTTATTGCAACCATTGGATGAAACAGAAGAGGCACATCAAAAGGATGTTAAACAGACTATTCCAGAAACTCAGAATAAGCAACCACATGCAGATTCTCAAGTACTGTGTCGCTCTGTATCAGCCCCTGCTAGACCTACATTGGAACCTCCTATGTTGACTTCATCAAAAAGTGTGCCAGTGTTGCCAATGACATCTCCACCTGAAAAGCAGCATCAACATATTCAGTCTACGGGATTGCTTGTGTCGCCTGTAACCTCCCCTCCGGAAAAACAGCTCCAAGCCATTCAGTTAATAGGTACGTCAGTGTCACCTGTAATTTCTCCACCTGAAAAACAACAGCAACAGAATCAATCTACAGGGTTACTTTCAGGAAGAAAGCGTCATGATCAACAAGCAGAGCAAAAACAGTCGAGTTACCAGCAGCATTTTGATAATCAAGTAAATACTAGTGCTGGTCCACAGCAGTAGAGTCAGGTGAAGAATCAATTTACTGAAAAACACCCCAGCCAATCTCTTCAAGATATCTATCATGGGCAACCACAAGGTGAAATACATCATATGCATTCTGAAATGCTTCAAATTCCTCATTCAAGAAATTAGTATTCTCAACAACAAGAAAAGCAACAAACTGATGAATTTTACCAGCACAATCTGCCATATCAGACATTACTGCAGAGACCACCCCCAGCCCCACCTGCAAATCCACCATTCCCAAATTACCCATTTTCACACTCGTATCCTATTCTGCCAGAAGGACAGCCTCAACACTTGAATCCTCATTTTGATCCAAGATTTGGGCATGCTATGGATGAAGTGGCAATTCAAGCTAGCATGCAAAGCATGCAGGAAAGCAACCAAAGAATGCATATACAAACTCCAATTATTCCAGAGGTACAAGATAATTCCAACATGGCACATACTTTAGGAACTTCAGTCTTGTCTCATGATGGCACATCAACAATGCCAGGACCACAGGAACGATATATACAAGAGAGGTCAGGCCCCTTTTCTAACATACAGGGTGATTTAGGGCAGATTCCAACTGGCATGTCCATGCAATTGCCACCACAGGGTACTGGCATGGGTTTTAACCAATCTTTGCACTATCAAGACGTTACACATGCTCCAGAAATGCCTCCATTACCAAAGCATAGGAAGTATCAGAACAACCCCGTGCATGGGGAGTCTACAACAAACTATGGATGGGATGGTGGCCAAACCAATTTTGCAGGCCATGGCTATGGAAGCTGGTCAGGTCCTCAAAGTCATGGATAAATCTATACATGTTTCTTTTTTGGCCCACTCATGTACGTCTCTCTAAATCTTCATTCACAATATAAAATGCTTTATTACTTGATTTGGAGCCAAATGTTGAAATGATGTGTGTTGTTCTTAATTATGTTTTTGTGAATGGTTGGATTGGATTCATGCCTATATTACATGGACACAAAACCCCTTCAGTTTGCACCAAAATTCCTTGCAGGAAGAAGCCAAAAACCCTCCAAAATACCAGTTTATGAGGGTTGGAATATGCAAAAAGCAGGTCAATTTGCCTTGATTTAATGGTTGTGTTTTCCCATTCTGAGTTTTCATTTATCAGACCTGAGTATCATCCTTGCCCTGTATCTGGACTTGGATATGCCCCAGATACATATTTGGGCTGCATCCAAGACATGTCCAATTTGTATATGCATTGAATAGGTAAAATATTGTATCAGAGAGGGGATGGAGCATTGTGTAACGTTGTCTATGTGACCATTGCTACAGGTTTAACAAACTGAATTCTCTATAGGCATAACTGAATTCTCTATAGGCATAGGAAGGTGAGAAGACAAGGCATTTTCTTTCTGACATTCATTTTAAGCTGCGTAAATTTAGAAGAATTAACTAATAATGATGACTAGTTGGTAAATAACACTATACTAACTCAATTAAAGTCAAATATACTGAAAAGATGCATCTTTCTTACATTCTCTGTGTTGTGACTGTTCATTTATAACATCTATATTTAGGATTGGCTGATGGCTACTGACTCTTGAATTTACATCGAGACTATTTGTCTAAAGTTTTGGTTATTTCCTGAACTATGTGAGTTATACTTTTTGGCTTAGCACAATGACACTTTTATGGTAAAATGTGATACTCTTATTTCCCAAGCAGGTGCGACTTACCAGCCAATCAATTTTGTTAATTGGAAAGTTACTGGATGTCCAATTTCCATCAGGCAAATATTGGTAACAAGGGCTAACAAGGGCAAAGGCATCAAGCTGTGGAGATGTCCAGAATTTTGTTGCAAATGATAATGCTTTCTTCCTTTTTGTTCTATGCCACAACTATTTTTTTAAGAGAATTTTTTTCTAAATATGGCAATGCTGTTGTTGCTCATATTCAGATGACAGGGCTGTAACATCATTTTTTATTATCTACCTTTGCTCACAGGAATTCCTTGGCTATGACGAGCTGTGGGGTACACATGTTGCAGAATTCTAACAATCAAGCTTGATTAGGCACCTAATACAGGGATTAGCATTTGAGCCCTGGACATCACCAAGTCAAAACGTCAGTTTGATTGACACTTCAACTTTTTCCTAATGTATCTCAAATTTGAGAAATAAAATGGTGACTGCAAACACAATGCCTTTCAAAAATAATAGATGTAACCAAACAAAGAGAATTGAATAGTTGACAGATGGATTCATTTATCAAGCATCTATATTCCTTATGGTGCCTAAATTGAGCACCATTTTATTTACCATGTTTATAGAGGATAATTCTTATACCATTTGTTTGGCAAATATGGGTACGGTAATTTTTTAAGGCCACTATTGGGCTATATGGATGTTGTACATGAGAGAATGAGTTGTACACCGTTTTACGAAAAATAGGTTAATTTTTTTTTAAGGGGAAGGTTTGTGAAATCCAATTGTAATTTAATAAAAATAATTATATTCAAGCCAACGTTGTAAGATGGGACAGCTCTATCAATTTACATGAGCTCAGGTGGTTAAAACATGGACTCCCAGGGCGGAGAAAGAGGTTTTAATTTTGAGGCGATATATACGTAATTGCAGTTGTAATACTAATGTGGTTGGTTTGACTGCATTGGTAACATGGTCATGATGTAATTTGGGTGTGCCTAATATGCGTAAGCTTTTTCAAAGTCAAAAGCAATGCGGATTTGTGGTGGTTTCAACTTTGGTGTAGTCATGCATATCCGAAAGCAAGGGTCTTTGCTTGTCTTGCAAAGCAAATAACACCCTTGCTGCTAATAATCTGTATAGAGGGCTTTTTATTTTGGTCCAACATGGTGTTTTCTTTGGAGCTATTATCATTTGGTTGGAAGAAATTCACAAAGCAATTCACAAAGTGAGGTTTGGAGCTATTATCATTTGGTTGGAAGAAATATCCCTCCAAATCCCAGCCGAGATTAAAGAGAAGAGGGAAGAGTTGGGATGAAATAAAATGGAAAGAGTATTTTTGACTTGGGAAAGACTACGGTACAATGAAATTCAATTTCAAGAGTAGCAATTTAGGCAATCCAGTCAAGGTTGGATTTGTCGGAGTCTATAGAGAGGGTTATGACCTTGTATTTGCTTTCATGAAGGTTCTTTAAAAAACCAGCAACAAAGCAACTTGATGCTTTGATGTGTGGGATGAAGAAACACATGCTTATATAGAGAGGGGAGGGTAATATGAATGCAATCATAAATCAATGCAGAAAACACCACACAAGAAACAAGGATTTACGAGGAAACACCCTTTCGGGAAAAAACCATGGTAAAATATTGCTTTTATTTCTTCAATAAAATTTGTAGGCACCAACCCACAGGAGAGACCAATCCCCTTATACAATAGCGTCGGCACCAACATACGGGAGACACCAATCTCCTTTTTACTATCACGTCGGCACCAACCTACGGAAGGCACCAATCTCCTTGTTACAATAACGTAGGCACCAACCTATGGGAGACACCAATCTCCTTGTTACAATAACGTAGGCACCAACCTACGGGAGACACCAATCTCCTTGTTTCAATAACGTGGGCACCAACCTACGACTTGAAGGCACCGACCTTCGAATACAAAACTAATCAACAATTTTACACAGGTCTGCTCCAAAATCTGATCATTAAAGGCATCGAATTTTGCTCACAAGTTTGATTAAAACTTAGCTAAGGTCTGCTCCAAAATCTGATCAATAACTTAGCTAAGGTCTGCTCAAAACACTCTTCTCCGATATTTTCCAACATCGAAAGCGTATACTTCACTATTCTTCCAAATTAAAGCACACTCTCAAGGATTCTCTAGGTAATATCAAGAGCTTGCTTCAAACACACGTCTTCTTCACATTCATCAAATTCAGCCCATATACTTAAATGCTCTTCAAAATATAAAGAAGGATTCGCCAAGAATTACGTCATATTTGTCAGACATTCACCGCAATTGAGCTTTTGGTTGTGAATGCACAACATTGCCCTTCTCGGCCACTAGGTACATGGTGTTCCCTTTTACCACTCTACAAACGATATCTCCCACGACAACTCTACTTTCATTCACCAACGTTAGTAGATGAACGTTATCTCTTGATGCTGTCAGTTTTTGGGTGGGTGGATTTGTCAACAGTCTCCACAGATTAAAAATCTTTTTATCCGATGTTCGACCAAAATGTGCCACACGCTTCAATTCCTCCACAACACCGTTGGGTATGGATCTTGTCTCCTTCGGATCGCTACTTCGATTTTTTTTGTCGTGGATGGGGAACAGTGCAATCTTATCCGTTGTTGAACTCCTCTTAGATTTGTCTTATATCTGTATATCTGCAGGTTCAGTTTGCTTTGGTGCCCACGAATCGACCCTTCAACGATGACCAAGTCATTTCGCACTTTCAGACTATCGTCGTTTGCAACCTCCGATCGTTCGCCGCTAGCTCAAATATCCGTTGTCTCCTTCTATCGTTTGCATCTCAGAAGAAATCACAAGACTTTTAGTTTTTTATTAACCGCAAGGGTAGGAGCATATAAATATAAGGGAATGATATTTCATTTTTTAATTTTGAAACATAAGGGGTCGACCCCTTCTTATTTCATTAATATTTCACTTTGAAATTTAAATCTTTAATTTACATATGTCAACCTTTGATATCGCCCAAACTCATAAGCATACCTATAATTAAATCACCCTTGAAAGGATATATCTGCCTTGAATAATTTACCCAAACACGTTATAGTTTGCTAGCAACCAAGTCTGCCTTTGACATCAATGACAACTCAATAATTCTAACAATCTCCCCCTTTGTCATTGATGCCAACCCTACAAAGAAACTGTCCTTTACTGCAACAGGATCACAAACTGCTCCCCCTTATTGAAATTCCAAATTGCTTCCCCTTACTAAAATTCCAAACTTTGACATCAATGGCAAAGGCTTCGCGGGGCTAAAGGATAAGGCACTGGACAACTCCCCCTTACTAACTGCTCTTAACTGAGACGTTCATCATTATGAGAGTGAAACTACTCCCAACTTACCTTTGAGATACTCAAATGTCTCCTTTGGAAGTGGCTTGGTAAAGATGTCAACAACCTGTTCCTTTGTAGCAATATATTCCAACTTGACTTGCTGATCAGTCATTTACTCTTTCAAAAAGTGATACTTGATCGGAATGTGCTTGGTCCTTGAATGCATCACCGGATTCTTTGAAATATTGATGGCACTTGTATTATCACAAAGTATGGAGATAGGATGATCATGCTCTATTTTGAAATCACTTAAGGTTTGTTTCATCTATAGAACCTGTGTGCAGCAAGCAGTTGCTGCAATGTACTCTGCTTCTACAGTAGATAAGAACACTGATGCTTGTTTCTTATTTAGCCAAGAGACCAAACAGTCTCCAAGAAAAAATGCTCCTCCACTTGTGCTTTTCCTGTCATCCACACTGCCTGCCCAATCCGCATTTGTATATGCAATGAGAGTGAAATTATCGCATCTAGGATACCACAGTCCAAAATCCATAGTTCCTTTCAAATACTTGAAGACATTTTTTTACTGCATGTACATGTGTTTCTTTTGGTGCAGCTTGAAATTGTGCCACCAATTCGATTGCCTGCATTATATTCGGCTTTGTAGCTGTGACATACAATAAACTTCCAATCATGGATCTATACAAAGTTTGATTAGCCTTAGGAGACTCATCATCTTTACTTAACTTACATCTTGTAATCATAGGGGTAATCACAGGATTGCAATCCTCCATCTTGAATTTTTTCAACATTTCTTTTACATACTTCGGTTTTAGAGAGAAATATACCTTTATCTGACCGTGAGATTTGCAAACCAAGAAAGAATGATAGCTCACCAAGCATTGACATCTCAAATTCACTTTGCATACATTTTGCAAATTTCTGACACATCTTGTCATTATTGCCTTTGAAAATGATGATGTCCACATAGACCATTACAAAATACTTGTCATTTCCTTCATTCTTGATGTACAGGTTGCTATCAACTATACCTTTTCTGAAACCTTGTTCTTGATAAAATCTGCAAAGAAAATAAACACAAAGTACCTTGTATTGAATTCATAGGGGGTTTAAATACATTTGAATATAGTTGGTTGGGTAGTTACCCAACTCCTTTTTACATAACCGCCCAAGACTTAGAAGAGCGCTTCATATATTAATGTAATAGTATGTGCTCTATATAATAATATATGCTAACATCCCCCCTTGTTACATTAATGTCAACTGCATAGAGCTTTGCGGACTGTTTCAAACTTGACTCACCCAAGTGCTTTGGTGAAAATATCTGCAACTTGCTCTTTAGTAGGAATGTATTGGAGCTGTATATGATGCTTTGGAACTTCATCACGAATGAAATGACATCTTGTATCAATGTGTTTGGTACGATCATGAAAAATAGGATTTTTGACAAGGTTCAAAACACCTTGGTTGTCGCAAGATAAATGTAGTGGAAGATTCTTCGGAAGACCCATATGTGTAAGAATGCGACGTAGCCATATTATCTCGTAGATTGCTCCACTAGTTGCTCGATATTCTACCTCTGTAGAAGAAATAGCAACCACCTGCTGCTTTTTGCTATGCCAAGAGACAGGTCCAGACCCAAGATGAAAGATATATCCAGAAGTTGATTTTCGATCATCAATGGATCCAACATAATCGGAGTCCATGTATCCTTGTAGATAAAAGTTATTCTTTTTGTATTCCAAGCCAAACTCTGTGGTACCACGAACATAATGTAGAACTCTTTTTGCTGCTTTCCAATGACTTACCTTGGGATTCTGCATGAATCGTGAAAGGTACCCCACAACAAAACTGAGATCTGGCCTGGTATTTGTCAGATATATGAGACTCCCAATCAACTGTCGATAGAGAGTACCATCTACCTGAGGTGATTCATCATATCGTGATAACTTAAGTCCTTGCTCCATTGGAGTGGCTTTAGACTTACAGTTAGTCATCCGATATTTTTTGACTAATGTCTTGGCATACTTCTTTTGTGTTACTTTGATGTGATGCTTTTTCTGAGTTACTTCCAAACCAAGACAATAGTGAAGAAGTCCTAGATCTATCATTTCAAAAGATTGTTTCAAATCATCTTTCACTGCATCAATCATTTTCTCTGAACTTCATGTTATGATCAGATCATCTACATATAACACCAAGATCACTATATCAGAACCATTGTTCTTGATATAGAGATTTGCATCTGACGGACTTCTTTTGAATCCATGTTGTACTAGGTGATTGTCTATCTTGATGTACCAAGCTCGAGGAGCTTGTTTGAGCCCATACAGGGATTTGATCAATTTACAAACTTTTTGTTCTTGCCCTTCAACAACAAATCCTTCTGGTTGAGTCATGTACACTTCTTCTAAGTCACCATTCAAGAAAGCACTTTTCACATCCATCTGATGTAACTTCCACCCAAACTGGGCTGCCATGGCACAAAGTACTCGTATGGTAGTCATTTTTGCAGTAGGGGCAAAATTTTCTTCATAATCTATGCCTTCTTTTTGAGCGTAGCCCTTTGCAACAAGACAGGCTTTATGCTTATCAATAGAACCATCTGCTTTATACTTCAATTTGAATACCCATTTGTAGTCGATGGGCTTCTTTCTAGAAGGCAAATTTACTAGCTTCCATGTAACATTTTTCATGAGAGATGTATGTTCAACTTCCATAGCCGCCTTCCACTGGGGCTCTCTAAGTGCATCCTGGACTGTTGTGGGTTCATTTTCATCTAACATTGTCAGATAAACCCTTTCATTCTCTGTATCCATTTCTCTGTCTTTTGTTCCATCCATAGATAGTTCATCAAATTGATGACAAAGTTCATCAACTTTTGGAGATGACGCTTATGCCTTCTTCTGCTGAGTGAGACTCCGTGTACATGGTCGATCTAGAGTCATATCTGGAAGTGAGGTTAATTTAGAATCTCTCAAAGTGCTGGTATACCATTTTGGAACCTTTTTTTGGGGAGGTGAAACTTCTTGCTTAGTCTCATCATCCTCATGATATACTGTTGTAGAAGTAGTATTCGATGTGAAAGCTTCATCAAATACTACATCTCTACTTATATGTGTCTTCTTGGTGGTAGGATCAATCAAGCGATATCCCTTTGAATGCTCATCATAACCAAGAAAGATACACTGTAAGGTTTTCTCATCAAATTTCTTCCTTCTCTGTTTTGGAATATGCATGAAGGCCTTACATCCAAATACTCGTAGATGAGAAATGGAAGGTTTCTTACCACTCCATGCTTCTTGTGGGGTTTTACCTTGCAGAGCTCTTGTGGGTGCTCTATTCAAAAGGTATGATGTTGTATTAACTACTTCTGCCCAATACTGATCTTCAAGGTGTGCACCTTTTATCATACATCGACTCATTTCCACAATGGATCGATTTCTCCTCTCAGCAACACCATTTTTTTGTGGTGTATAAGCTGTTGTTAGTTGTTGCTTTATCCCATGTTCTTTTAGATATGATGAAAATTCTTTGGAAGTATATTCCCCCCTCGATCTAAGCGAAGAGTTTTGAGAGAACATCCAGACTCTTTTTCAACTAGTTTCTTGAACTGTCAAAAGTACGAAAATGCCTTAGATTTCAATTGGAGGAAGAAAATCCACATCTTGCGAGAGAAATCATCGACGAACAATTGAAAATACTTCTTCCCACCATAACTGGTTGGCATAGGACCACACATATCGGTGTGTACCAATTCCAAAGGTTTCTTTGCTCTGGAAGTGCTAGACTCAAAAGGTACTCGATGTTGCTTCCCTGCTAAGCAATCTGTACAAACTGGTAAGATGGAAGAGAGATGAGGAAGTCCTCTTACCATGTCATGTTTGCTCAACTCAAGCAAGTACCCTAAACTGAGATGGCCATATCTTTTATGCCAGAGAGAAGTAGCCTCCTTGGTAGTTGCAGCCAAAGCAACATGAGGTGTGGAGAGTGCATCTAGAATGAACAATCCATGCTTGTAAGAACCGGTTGCAACATGTTTACTTTTGTGGGTTATAAAACATCTCTTCTTGCCTTTCACAACTTGGAATACAACATCCATTTTTCTATCTAGCATCTAAGGAACATACAACAGATTATTTGCTAATCCGGGGACATAGAGAACCTTCTCTATTTGACAGCTATCATCGGGAAGAGTGACAAAGACATTCCCTTCACCCTTTACTTGATAGACTTGATCGTCAACAATGGTGACCGATTTTCCTTCTTTCTCCTCAAATGTGTCAAACCATGATTTGTCTCCAGTCATATGTTTACTAGCTCCTGAATCAATATACCATACAACATCTATAGGAGAAGGGGAAGTATGGGTCATAAGCACTTTGTGTGCTCTTTCAGAGTTGGAATATGAATCTGATTCAGATGAGTCTGAGTTGGAACTAGAGTTTGCATAAGTGACATGTCCCTTAGGTTGTCTATGTTTCTTGTTATATTTTTGTTTCTCTTTTCCTTTCTTCTTATGGGATTGGTCATTTTGTTGCTTATTTTTGAACCAACACCTGTTGGTGTCATGATTATTCATATCACATATCTTGCAATATTTATCTCTCCAGATTCTGTTGTCCTTTTCCTTTGGATGAAGTACCCTCTTTTTGAAATTGCCCTTGTTTCTTTCCCCTTTTTTGAGTGGAAAGAGCATTATCTGGTATCTCATATTTTTGAACCTGATTTGCCTCCTCAGTCTGAAGCAAATTTACCAACTCCACAAAAGATACTTGTCTACCCGAAACATTGAGGGAAGTGGTCAACACCTTATAGGAATCTGGTAATGCTCTCAAAATGACAGAGTTTAAGACATCTTCGTCCACTGGTTTTCCCATAGCATTCAATTTTACCTTTAGTTTTGCCACTCTGCAAAGAAATTGATCAACTGTCTCCCCAGAGTTCATACTGAGGGTATGGAGCTGAGTTTGAAGGTGCATGATAGTAGATTGATTTTTTCCTTCATACACCATAATCAAAGATGCCCAAGCGGTCTGACTAGTTTTTGCATCACAGATATGAGGTTGGACCTCATCGGTAACAACAAGAAGAAGAAACATGAGACCCTTCTTGTCCTTCTTATCCCAAGCATCTTGATCAGTTCCTGCTGTTTGAGGGCGTTTGATAGTGCCTGTCACCACTTCCCATAAGTCTTCCACTTGAAGAATGGCTCTCATTTTTGTCTTCCAAGGAACAAAATTAGGGCCTTTGAGTAATTGTGAATCGGAGAGATATTTATGCACATAAGTCATTCTAGGAATAATATTTCCCCCCTAAATTTTGAAATTTTTGCAAAGAGAAAGGAAGTGTACTATGAATCCCCCACCCCTTTTGTTGGTTTTGCAAAATGTCACAGATAGAGAAAAAAAAGGATACTTGGAGCAAAATGGAGAAAAAAATGCTTGTGGGTTTGTGAGGATGATTTTTTTTGTTTTAAACACAAAAAAAATGTGTTTTCTTTTGTTTGGGTTGCTTTGGAGCAACTTTGATATGAGATATGGATAATGCCCTTGTAATGTTGATATATTATAACAACAAAACAAAAGAATGTGGTGTGGGCGGGATTGGACCCTCCAACCACTAAGTCCACACTAGAAGAACCGAACCACTGCGACGTAACAAAACTTTGACAATCAACGCAAAAGACCTTGTATTTATAAGCTTGCAACAAGAAAAAACTGGACGACCTTTGGCGAGAGTGGAACCTCTAACCAAACCGTCGCTAAGAAGTGGCCAAACCACCTCGGCCAATACACAGCGGTGGTAACTGAACCGACTGTCGTGTGATAGTATTTTGGGTGTTTGAAAAAAAAAAATTGAATCCCATGATTCTGCGATGTGAGAACCTCTATTTCTATCGCATGACAGTGAATTGTTGAGGGCTATGTGAGCTATGGAACATAGAGATTTGTCTTTCGCCGCATGTATGAGGGTCTTAGTGTTGCATTCTTGATTCGTCTTTCGTCGTGTGTATGAGGGTTTTGTTTTTGGTTTCCGCCGAGTGTATTGCCCTACGTCTTGCGAGGAGAAGAACACAAAAAAAATATTTCCTTTATCCCACATTCAAGAGGGGAGGAAATATGAAGGTATTTATATACGTCTTGTTGCCCCAAGGCTTTCGATTGCCTTCGGGAAATCAAGCTGTGTACTTGTTTTGCCCTCGAGCCATTCACCACGTGCCGCATGTCACTTAGCCATGTCCTTGGTCGGCCGAGTCAGCTTCCTTGGTCTGTCGAGTCAGCTTCACCCATGTCTTGCCATGTTCTGGTCCTGCCTAGTCAGCTTCACTTGTGTCTTGTCTTGTCTTGATCCGCCGAGTTAGCTTCTGGGCCTCGATCGGCCTTGGTTTTCGTGCCTTGGTCCGCTTCGGAGTTTCAAGGTTTCATCAGCTTATGAGCCTTGGTTTTTGCGTCCTCAGGTCCCGTTCGGTCTGCCCTCAGTTTTCGCATCCTCAGGTCCACTTCGGTCTGCCCTTGGTTTCTGCGTATTCAGGTACTGCTACCTCGCTTCACTCGGACCACTTTACTCTGATGCCATGATAAAATATGCAAAGAAAATAAACGTGAAGTACCTTGTATTGAATTCATAGGGGGTTTAAATACATTTGAATATAGTTGGTTGGGTAGTTACCCAACTCTTTTTTACATAACCGCCCAAGACTTAGAAGTGCGCTTCATATATTAATTTAATAGTATGTGCTCTATATAATAATATATGCTAACATTTCTTGGAGGTATTTATCCAACGTTGAGTACCAAGCCCTGGGGGTTTGCTTTAGTCCATAGAGAGCCTTCTTCAATTTGCATACACAGTCTGGCTTGTCCGTCAGGCTAAAACCATCTAGTTGCTCAATGTAGACCTCTTCCTCTAAGTAACCATTAAGAAATGCTGATTTTACAACCATTTGGTACACTTTGAAGTTTATGAAACTTGAAAAGGCCAAGAACATTCTTATGGTCTCAAGACGAGCAACAGGAGCAAATGTCTCTTCAAAATCAATTCCCTCAACTTGTGCATAGCCTTTGCACACAAGTCTTGCTTTGTTTCTGAAACCTGACCATCTTCGTTCAACTTGTTTCTATAAACTCATTTGGTGCCAATTACGTTCTTGTCTTTTGGACGTGGGACAAGTTCCCAAGTCTCGCTCTTGTCTATTTGATCTAACTCTTCTTCCATTGTCTTAATCCAATATTTATCTTCACTTGCTTCATTGAAATTCTTTGGCTCAACTTTAGATAGTAAAGAGAAGTTGGCATGTTCGCATGTACTAGTTATTTTCTGCCTTGTTTGTATCTTATCATCTAGATTCCCAATAATAAGATCTTCTGGATGGTTCTTTTGCACATATCTGGATGGTGTTTTGGGGGGTGTTCTTGAGGGAGTCCTCTGATTCTAAACTTATTTAGTTTCTTCATCTTTGCAACATTCTCCTTCTTGATATACGATCTCTTGAGTTGGTTCTCTCATATATATTTCTTCATTTGCGATTTTCACAACTTTATGCGATATGTTATTGTAGCATCTATAGGCTTTGCTCTTTGAAGAGTATCCAAGGAAGATACCCTCATCATACTTGAAATAAAACTTGCCCAAATAATTTTCATCTCGTCTAATGTAGCATTTGCTTCCAAAGATTTTGAAATACTTCACAGTAGCTGGTCTTCCCTTCCAAAGCTCATAAGGAGTTTTGTGGTGATTTACTCTTATTTGAGCTCTGTTGATGATATAAATAGATGTATGGTCCGTCTCTCCAAAAAGCATCAGAAAGCTTAAACTCATTTAGCATGACCCTGGACATGCCTTGAATAGTTCTATTCTTCCTTTCAACTACTCCATTCTACTGTGGAGTTCTTGCTGCTGAGTATTGTCTTTTGATCCCATGCTATTCACAGAATCCTACAAATTCATTTGAAGTGAATTCACCTCCTCTGTTTGATCTTAGACACTTGATATTTTTGCCTATTTCATTTTCTACAAGTGCCTTGAATGCTTTGAACCTTTCAAGGGTTTATGATTTTTCTCTTAAGAATGTCACCCAAGTCATTCTAGAATAATCATCAATAAACAACATGAAATAATTCTCACCTTGTAAGATCTTTGTCCTTGTAGGGCCACATAGATCGGTGTGAATTAGCTCCAAAGGCTTGGATGAAGAGAATTCCTTTGATTTGAAACTTGATCTTGTTTGCTTATCATGCTGGAACTGTGTGCAAATCGTGCTTGGGGGTTTGGCTATCTTGGGCAAATTTTTGACTGTCTGTTTGTTGCTTATTTTCACCATGTTGTCAAAGTTTAGGTGGCCCATTATCTTGTGCCATAACCAGCTTTCATCCTTTTGTGATAAAAAGCATTTTCTCCCTTAATTTCTCTCAACATGTAGAGATTGTTTGCAGTTCTACATGCATCTGCAATAAGTTTTCCTATCTTGGATTTCCTGATCTCACATCCATTTGGGTGAAATGTGAATGTATTCCATTGATCACATAGTTGGCTCACACTTAGAAGGTTGTGCTTCAACCCTTCAACATATAACACATTATCTGTCCTTGATATTCCATTATCCAGGATCAAGGTTCCCTTTCCAACAATTTTGGCAGAAGCATTATCACCAAATTTCACTATGCCTCCATTTATTTCTTTGAGAGAGAAATTTGTTTTTGTCACCCGTCATATGGCTTGAAAAACCACTATCAATGTACCACTGATTTCCTTTATTTTGCACATGAAGAGTTATTTGTACCAACATAGAATTCTCATTTTCTTGTTCCATTTTATTTTTCTAAACTTTGGAGGACATATCCTTTTGAACAGTTTGACCATCCTCACTTGATTTTGGAAGTTCAGAGAACACTGTTCTACACCATTTAGCTATATGCACAAAATTATTACATTTGTAACAAATGATGTTGTAGTCAATGAGAGGTGCAAATGAATTGAAATACCTCTCAGTGAAGCAAGAATCATTTTTAGCACGAACCATGCAATGTACAACTTTATGACCAAATTGGTGACATGAAAAACAATAACCATGGAAGAAATATTGAAACCTATCTGATTGCCTTGGAGGATATGACCGCATGGTTATCTCATTGCTGTTTCTGTGATGGACCTTGGTCCATGATGATGCTTTGTTTTCTTCCTTCTTGATGCTTCCACTTCTCAACACATCAACATAAGTCTCAAAATTTTCTTTAATTATTTTCTTTGATGCCTTTGCTCCTTTTGAGCTTGACTCCTTTTGTTTCTTTTGACTTTCTTCAAAACCATGTACAATATTTATAACTGAATATCTCTGTGCTTTGATAATATCATCCAATATTTTTGTGCTTTTCTCAAACCTAATATTTTGATGTAGCTTATCATTAGATTGTTCCACTTCCTTCCTCAAAGAGAACCTCATGTTCCAGTTTTTCACATTCCAACTCTTTTGCCTTTAATTTCTCAGTCATAACTTCTTCAATTCCCTTTGCCTCTTCAAATTTAACTTTTAAGTCGATGAGATCTTGTGAAAACTTGGCCTTTGTCTTCTCATCCTCTTGTACTTGTCTTCAATCTTGAGTTCTTATTTCTAAGCCTCTTCACCTCTCTAAGAGCAAAAACAAGTTCCTCTTCTATGTTCACTATGGTTTCCTCTTCATTTTCTGGATATTTTTCCTTTTCTTGGTTTTCAACAACAAGAGCATTTTCTTTCACCTCCACAACCATAAATAAAACTTCTCTTTCACTATTGGAGAGGCTTTCGTCACTACTATTGGAAGAACTGGTTGCTTTTTCAATATAAAGATTCTTCTTGTGCCTTCGATAGATCTTCTTCCCATGCTTGCTTTGGCTGTGCCTCTTTTTCTTTTCATGATGATATTTTATTTCCTTATTTTTCTTGTATTCCTTTTCTTCTTCATTGCTACAACTTCCTGCTTGTGGGCACTTATCTACATAGTGACCAATGTTACCACAATTAAAACATTTCAAAGGATACTTGCCTTTGTGTTTACTTGATCCCTTCTTGTTCCTTCACACAAATTTTGAAGGTGCATGATAGTAGATTGATATCACCTAAACTAATAAGAATACCTATAATTAAATCACCCTTGAAAGGATATATCTACCTTGAATAATTTTCCCAAACACGCCACAGTTTGCTAGCAACCAAGTCTGCCTTTGATATCAATGACAACTCAAAAATTCTAACATGGGATCCATATATTGAAGCATAGAAACCTTAATAAAGACCAAGGAAATGAAGGTCTCTTATTAGTTGGCGACTAAGGGCAGGCATAGAGGAAGCATTATTGCTATCAGAAGGGATGAAAATGTCCATCAGTCTTTTTGAGAGGGTAATTGGATTGTTAGCTATTAAATTGGAGGTCTGTATTATTGAGGAGGATATAACTAGTGAATACTGAGTATGTTGAAAAAGTATACTATATGGATGACTATATACCTGAAAAAAAGGTCAATACTGACTGGAGTTTTTTTATTCATAGTTTTATCCCAGCGGTGGGAAATGTGGGAAAAGAGTCAAGCGACAAACAAATTATGTTGGTTTCCTTATGATAATAATGGATTGGTTGTATGGTGGAAGGTAATATTTAAAAAGGCCTTTGATGTCTCTACTTGCAAACATGGAAATAGGGAGAAGGTTCATTTTGGTAAAGGACTGGAGATGCTCATCGAAAGAGGAATGTGGATCTAGTATTGAACTTGGGTCATCTACTTTGGTCGTTGCATTAAGGCTTTGGATGGAGATTGAATCACTGGTGAATGGATTGGTGGGTTGTTTTGGGTGCAATTTACTTCATTGAATTCTATGGTAATAATGGATTGGTTGTATGATGGCAAACAACCTTTAAAAAAGCCTTTCATGTTTCTACTTGCAAACATGGAAAGAGAGAGGGTGCAGTGGAGATGGTCTTTGAGGGTTCCATTTGGGGAAGGAGTGGAGATGGTCTTTGAGGGTTCCATTTGGGGAAGGAGTGGAGATGGCCATCAAAAGAGAAGTGTGAATCTTGTCTTGAACTTGGATCATATACTTTGGCTATTGCATTAAGGCTTTGGAGGGAATGACTAGTGAATGGATTAGTGGCCTATTTTGGGCCCAATTTGCTTCATATCTTGTCGAGTTGGAGTTGGTATTTTTGGGCCAATGATTGTTGATGAGAGATGTTTATACACATGAGCTTAGCCTTATGTTTTGGATCCCTTTAGAGGATAATGATTTTTTATATGTTCTTTGTCTAAGGTGGTTGTAGCACTGGCTGCCACCAATTATTTGCCTCGAAGAATTGGCCAGAACAAAAGCATTTGATGTCATTCTCTTTATGGTCATCCTTGGCCAAGAGCCCAAGGGGTTGAAATACTTAATGATTTTTAAATTTTAGCTGTTGCACGTCCTCATCCTTGGAGATGTGGACAATTTGGTGGAAAACCTTCCATGTGTATGCCCATTTATTTTGTAATTACTTATATGACAATGTATATCTTGGTACAAGTTAATCCTATTAGATAAGTATTATGAGAGGGCATTGTTATCAAAATTTTGGAAAAAGGTATTTTTTTTGTGTAGTTATGTGTCCTATTTAAGAAAGGAAGCTTGGTTGCTACATGTTCAATTGAATAAAAGAAGGGGGTTTGGTTGCTTCGAATGATATTCCCAAGGAGAAATAGAGATTAAAATAGGGCTAGTACGTATAGGCTTTGGCAAGGGTCTTGTTGAATTATCCGAGTCCCTCTCAACCATAAAGAAATCCAATGACAAGGATAATTGGGTGGGGATTTCAAGGAAAATATTTAATGGTTGCAACTTTATTATATGAAAATTTGTGATTGCAATAACATAAAAGAGATAACGGGTGGGTGGTGGGAGTGGCACCGATGTTGGAGAATGCCATCAGTTCACTATAAATTATATTGTCAACAACAAACTTAGACCCATTACCAACAACTTGGTGGAAGTCTTTGAGATAAATTTGGGTGCTTGCAAGTGGGTGGAAAAGGAGCAATTTTCGAAGTTCTTCAAGAGTTGATTTAGTTGGTTCTATGGGTAAAATGGTAGAGTCAATTCAGATGGTAAAGTAAAAAAAGATGTGCTCATGGGTATGATGGATGAATCCAAGCACATGGCAATGACAACAAGAATTATTGTTGCCCGAGCTAACAATGGTTGGCTCTCATGGTTGTTGACGGGTCCTCGAGCTTGACATGTCTTGACTGTAGGCTTTGGTTAGGGGATGTAAAAATATGGTCAAGGTTGATGACAAGGTTCATTGGGGAAAGGAAGACTAGAGTGTTGCAGACTAATTGCATGACATGGAAAATTGGTAGCAACAAGAATGACTTGGTGATGCCTTGTGTGTAAAAGCCCAAAACTACCAACCCATTTTTTTAAAGGAATTATTACAAGCAAAGGTACACAATAGAAAACCCTCTTCTATTCTTCCAGCATACAAGGCACCATATTTCAGTTCCAAGTCGCTACAAACGACATTTGGTGGATAAGAGTTGTCAACTCTTATGGTTTTTGGGGTTTACCTTATTAAACTTACATGTTTATAAGGATGTCAAAAGTGGTCTTCCCACCTTTCCCATTCGTTCACTAGCATAGGACAATGTGACCACGTCGTAGGGATTATCCTTTAAGGCCCATAACACTTAAATGGGGACACCTATTCCCTAACCTTATTCTAAGTCCATATAGGTAGGTTAATCCAACATAGAGCCTTGGTGCTTAGTTACCATACCTTCGTGGGCTAACTAAGGTCATTTCCACTTCGCTAACAATGGACATGATCCTAATTTTTGTTACGACACCCTTGTGGGCTAAGGGATCACCATTGCTATCTTGTGAATAGTTCCACGACTCTTAGTTGGAGTGCACTCGAGCCTTCTCGTTCAAGATGCAAAGATTCACAAGATACTTGGCTATTGTATTCACAAAAATCCTTCTAGGTTTATGATTTCTTAGCTATTGCATCCTCACAAATCCTTCTAAGACTCATATTTACCAGGTTATCGCATCTACACAACTCCTAAGATTGGGTTTTATTATGGTTCGGTTTACAAGAGTATTCCTAACCACCCATTCCCAAGGTAACAAATATTGTATTGAAACATAATTTTAAAATAAATTATTGCATATTACATAATATGAAAGGATTTATAATACAACATGTTGCAATTGATAATAAAGATTCATCTTGAAACAAAGCCAGATTGCATATAATAAAAATGTTTATCATATAACTTCAAGGATACTTTTTGCTAACATACGTACTTTAACATAAGAGATCCAATTATCATAACGATGCATTATGGCAATTGAAAGAACTCATATCTATCTATCGAACACACCTTAAAGTACAAAACCCATAGCATCATTAAAACAACACAATCTTTCAATTTGTACAATAATCAAGTTTACAAAAAAATTCGAACAAAGCATTCCTTTACATAGCCTTTGATTATATTTCAACAACTAAACATTTCTAGAGCCTATGAAGCCATCCCCCAAGGATCTCCAAGTTTTTTAAAGATCCCCAACATCTTCTTAATAAGGACTCCATCCACGACTTATGAGAGATACGTAGGGATCAAGACAATTCTAGATGCAATGCAATGTTTCATGCCATAAATACTATGCAAGTAACCATGAATACGAGATCAACAAATCAACAAGAGAATTTTCCCACTTCTCTATTTAAATATCCCTTTACCCAAGTAAGTTTATTTTTCAAAACCAATTTAAACATTCAGTATTTATAATAGAGAATACCACACTTCTCTTTATAATCCCTTAATTCACATAAATATCAAGAATAGTTAAAGATATTTTCTCTTTCCAAAACTAAAATAAACAAACCATCATGTAAAAGAGAATCCCATACTTCTCTTTATAATGATCCCTTAATCCACATAGATGTCATGTTTCATTAAAAGATAGTTTCTCTTTCAAAACTAAAATAAACAATTATCATATAAAAGAGAATCCCATACTTCTCTTTATAATGATCCCTTAATCCACATAGATATCATGAATTATTAAAGATAGTTTCTCTTTCCAAACTAAAATAAACAATCATCATATGAAAGAGAATCCCATACTTCTTTTTATAATGATCCCTTAATCCACATAGATCTCAGGAATCATTATAGTGTCTTTTATTTCAAAATCAAAATAAAACAATCATTGTATAACTTAAGGCTCTTTTAAAGAATAATCATTAATACATTTATTCTAAAGGTTATTTCCTTATAAACTGTTCTTATAAAGAAGATTATTTCAAAAATAATTGCTAACAATATAACTCTCAAAGTTCACCATATAAATCAAAGCACATAACATTAATATTAAATAAGTACTTTATTAAGACAATATACTATTAAAATACCTTACCAACATAAGGTACTATTATACTCAATTAATACGAACTTTCAAATAAAGGTGCTCCACCTAACTGGATGAAGTTTTCCCAAAACTAAGGGCACAACCCTAAAATTAATCTTCTCTAGCTACACAACCACACACCCAAGCGACTCAACCAGGAAAACTAAAATACAACAGGGGCTAAGGACCCAATTCAACCTGAAATAAAAATAACATACGATGACTAAAGAGTCCACACTTGCAAGGAACTGAAGGTACTTTCGTCATGTTGGTAGCAAGTACATATTTTGAAGGCATTGAAAAAGGATGATCTCACAAGGCAAAATAGGGGACAATTTCTCAAAGAACACAAGGAACAATCTCCTAAAGCCAAGAAGGAAGTAACCTCACAAAAACAAGGGGAAGAACAACACACCTGCAAAACATTATGGAGGACAAATAAGATAATATTAGATCTTATAGGCCTCGCAACAAACAAAGATCAACCATAAGAAAGCATTGGTTGAAAGGATAATATAAACAAGTCGAGCGCTTTCACAAGAGCACGTAGGGCGACAAACCTAATGAACCAAAAAAAAATGAAGCAACTACAACTATCGTAGCTAAAAGACAACCAAACTAAAGAGGAGTAGACTATAATATGTTAGCAAACCCAACGCCAAGCATAAAACAAGAGCAACATCTCTAAATTAATTAAAGATAACCATCGAATACTTGACTGCTTAGAAACTACCTGACACAAGCTTGGCCGACATCCTGCTGATGTGTTGCCCTTCCAAAAATTGTGCTCCCTCTCCAGCCAAAAATCCCCCCAAAAACATTTTCCAACCCCCTTCTAAAACAAAATCTTGAGCGCTCATTGCATGGTAACATTTATTTTCCAAGAAACATTACTCTCATTGCCATATTTGCTATATAAAGCTTAATTGTATTTTATTTCCAAATTATAATGCCACCAAGCTAATTTAGGTTTAGTATAAAGTAATAAAACCACTAATTAATTTAGCTTTATAAGTTTAAAATAATAATATTAACTCATGAATATAAGGTAACAAAGTTGCCAAATATTACTGAATAAAAATTGCACACCATGAGCAAATATAGACTCTTGCAAATAATGTTTTCACCATTGTTTTATTCCTAAATAGGTGGTCTCCTTTAATAGTCTAGTGCTATCAACAACCTATTAAAGAGACTCATTGCATAAGCAACATCCTAGCCCAATGATGTGAACTTGAAAACAACTAAAATGCAATGCATCTACATGAAGGGTATTTTGTTACCCTGAGTTGTTGATGAGCCAACCATCATCATAATTTTCTAAAATATCTCTCATTGTAGGTGGTTCACCTATAGTTCCCACCAAAGAGAGAGTACCTAGTCCTGCACCCACAATTACATCAACAATACCATATTCTATGCTCAAAATAATGCAATCATTCCATCATATAGACATCATAAAAGAAACTATGCCATTAAACATTCACACCAATACATAGTTCATTGTCCATAAAGAGTTATGCCAAGGAGGGATGTTACATACTCCCCTCTTGGGCTAAACACAATCCTTTGTGTTTTCTGCAAAAGAGTACATCAAATATTTTTATTCAAAGAAGTATGAAAATTGTCGTCTCATTTCTTCTACATTTTCCCATGTAGCACAATTCACAGAAAATTGGTCCCACTAGCCTTACATTGATCTAGGGTCCATTTCATCAACATCTTGGAATGAAACCCTATAATATTAACTGGTCTCACCTCAATGGTTGAGGGATCTACCATTTACAATTTAGAAACATTCCACATGTGAGTATGATCAATGATAAACAACATATTTTCTAAGCAAGGATATGTAAAGTATCATGAATCTTTGATAGGTTGGGCAGTAAAGCAAGCCTATAGGCCACTGGGTTAATCTTATCAATGATCTCAAAGGGCTCAAAATAGCGAGGATCCAACTTGGTTTACTTGGTGACACTTTTCATGGGTCTTACCCTTAAGAAAACTCGATCTCCCACAGAGAATTCTCTTGATGATATTTTCAGATCAACATAGCTCTTTTGGCGATCGACCATTTTATTGAGCCTAAGCTATATTGCTCTGAGATGTTCCTCCATATCTCGAATAATGTTCAGTTTGATCATCACCCGATCCTTTATATTGTTCCACGATAGTTGTGTTTTGCATCTTATATCGTAAAAGGATTCAAATGGGGCATCCCCAATGATGCATGGTACCCATTCTTATATGCAAATCCAATAACATGCAAAAAATCCTCCCACTTAGACTTTTGGTCCATGTAGTACATGTGTAACATGTCTTCCAAAACCTAGTTTACCCTCTCGGTCTGACCATCTATTTTGGGATGATATGTAGAACTAATATTCAACTTAGTGCCTATTGCATGACATAGAGCTTGCCAATTTTTTTATGTAAACCTAGAATCTCTATCTGATATGATCACCTCAGGAAACCCATGTAGCCTAAAGATTTCTTTGGCAAACCTATTTTCCATTACTGGTGCATCATCCTTGATGTTCCCTAGTATGAAGTGTGTAACCTTGGTCAACTTGTCAACCACTACCAAGATCGCATCATGCTAGTACCTAGTCTTAGGTAATCCCACAATGAAATTCATAGAGATTACCTAGCATCATGTGGGTAATATTTTTTGCTGGGTGTCAATGTTCTACCTTCACCTTTTGGCACTCTAAACATCTTGCAATGAAACTAGTCATATCTTGCTTCATTTCGTCCCAATAAAATGTCTTTTTCATGTTTTCCCTTATTTTTGACCCTCCCAAATGAGCAAAATAGGGAAAATTATGTGCCTCTTACATAATCAATCTCCTTAGATCACCAATTTTGGGTATAACTACCCTATATTTAAAATATAAAAGTCCATATTTTATGTTGAAATCCTTATTTTCTTTAGGATTTCCCTTAGTTTTATCTCAAAATTTTGTGCAATATGAGTCTTGTAGTTGCATTTCCTTGACCCTACTCATAAAATTTATATGGCTCTGGGTCAATGCTGCTATGTGTCTTCTCCTACTCAAGGCATCTGCAACCTTATTCTCCTTCCCTTTGATATACTCAATACCAAAGTTGCATTCAACTACAAATTATACCCATCTTCTTTGTATTGTGTTTAACATAGATTGGGTGAAGATATACCTTAGACTTTGATGGTCTATCCTTAGCTCAAACGATATGCTCAACAAATAATGTCTCTATACCTTTAAGGCATGCACCATTGCTGCCAACTTTAGATCATGTGTAGCATAGTTTACCTCATGCTTCTTGAGTTTTCTGGACTCATAGGCCATTGTAGCCTCTTCTTGTGACAATACCCCACCCAAACCTTCCAAGGAAGCATCGATACACACGATAAAATTTCCAAGAGGATATGGTATCTTGAGAATTGATGTCGTTAAATTATTTTTCAGAGCCTCAAATATGGCCTCACACTTATCTATCCATTTGAACTCTTTTCCCTTTTTCTGAAGATTGGTGATTGAATAGGTAACCTTACAGTAATCTCTCAAAAAATTCCTATAATAGCTAGTGAGTCCCATGAAACTTCTAAATTCCATCACATTTTTTTGTGGAGTCCAACTTAATATAGCCTCAATTTTCTTTGGGTCCACAACAATTCTCGTTGCCAAGATGATGTGTCCCAAATACTGCACCTATGAGGTATAAAAATCACACTTGGATAGCTTTCCATAAAGTTGGTTCTTCCTTAGAACTTCCAACACTAACCGGAGATGGTGGTCATGTTCTTTAGTATGAGAATAGATCAAAATATCATCCAAGAATACCAAGACAAACCAATATAGATATTTTTTGAACACACTATGGTGGTCATGTTCATCAGATTCATAAAAGTTGTTGGTGTATTTTTCAACCCAAATGGTAGCACTATGAACTCGTAATGCTCATATTTGGTCTTCAAGGTTGTCTTAGGGGGGTATCCTCTTCTCGAATCCTTACTTGATGATACTTTGATATTATAACTATCTTTGAGAATATGGTAGCATTATTTAGCTAATAAAATAAGTCAAATGATACTTATTCTTAATGGTTACCTTATTCATCATTCTATAATCTATGCATAGCCTCAAGGAAGCATCTTTTTTTTTCACAAACAATATTGGAGCACCCCAAGGTGACATAATAGGTTTGATCATACCCTTTTCAAACAAGTCTTGCGGTTGTACCTTCATCTCTTGCAACTCAATTAGGATCATCTTATAAGGTGTCCTTGAAATGGGTTCAATCCCTGAAATTAATTCAATAGTGAAGTCAAATTCCTATCGAGGGGGTAGACCTAGAAGATCTTCAAGAAATACATCTTGAAACCCATGGATAATTGGATGTTTCTTGAATAATTTTTCATCTCCCTTTTTTCAAGTCTTCCCATTGTTCTTTACTACATATAGCATACCACCTCTTTTACTAAATTTCTTTAATTTCATAGTTGAAAGCAAGTGAGGTTGAAAATAACCTTACCCACTTTGTACCCTCACTCTCATCTTATCCTTGTTGGTGTAATCCATCCACCTATCTTGGAAGTTGATTAAGGCTCCATGCACCTTCAACCAATCCATCCCTAGGATAATATCAAAAGCATGAAGGGGTGCCACATATAAGTGCCATATAGTGGACCTATTGGGTAGAGTTATCTCTACTAAAGGAAAACATTGATCCACTTAGTAGGTTTACCCAAAACTACACTCGAATTTACAACTTTGTGCCAATGATTCAATATTTTTGGTATTATCACCGATAATACTAGTGGAAATAAAACTATCTGTAGCTCCACTATCTATTAAACTTAAAAAATTACTGCATAGTAACATTAGGGCTGATTGTCCATTTGGTTCCTTAGAAGTTGCATATCCTTGGTGTTGTTGCTCTTCTATCTTGTTGCTTGACACAAAACGTTGAAAAAACATTTTAGCATAGCGAGGACCTCTACAGGTATAACATCTTTTCTAGGGCTTTTGAGTTCTTATCTTACCCTTCTTACTGGTCTTAGGTCCTTCTCCCATATTTTCCTTATTGTAACCCCATTCAACAATCCTCTCTAGTATCACTTAATGTTGACCCATTTGGCCTTGCAATGACCTTACTAATGTCGTCATATGCCTTACTTCTCCTTGAAGTAACTTGAGTAGGGAAGTATCATTGCTCGTGCCCTCATCATATTCCTTTGACTTTCTAATGTCCTTGTTGAGTCATTTTCTAGCTATTTTATAGATATTTATGGATCTTCCCTTCTTCTTTCTTGAGTCCTTCATTACTCTAGGATTTTTTGGAGAGCACACTTCAGTATCCTTTTTCATATTTAGCCCCATCCTTTTGGAGGGTCTTAATACAACTTCCATATTTTATCCATAAAATGAGTTGGATAAGTTACAATTCTCCCTCAATTGTACTTATAGTTTGTTAGCTTCATTCTCCTCATGAACTAACATAAATTATTATCACTCATTTGATAATGATTAGGGTCACACTTGCCTTTTTGCAAGGTGCCTAATCCAAAGTAGCACATCAAGTCAAGGCTCAACCTAGGCACACTCCATGAAAGCTTCTAGCCCTATGACCTAGAGCTTTGATACCAACTGTAACAACCCAAAACTACCAACCCATTGTTTTTTAAAGGAATGATTACAAGTAAAGGTTCACAAGGGAAAAAACATCTTTTATTATTCCAACATACAAGGCTTCACCATATTTGAGTTCTAAGTTGTTGTAGATGACACACTCAGTGGGAAAGAGTGGCCAACTCCTGTGGTTTCTAGAGTTCACCTTACTAAAGTTTCCAAAAGTGGTGCTCCCACCTTTACCATACCCTCATCATCATAGGACAATGTGTCCATGACATAGGAATTATCCTTTAAGGCCCATAACACTTAAAGAGGAATGCCTATTCCTAATTTTTATTCTAAGTCCATCTAGGTAGGTTAATACGATGTAGAGCCTTGGTGCTTAGTTACCACACCTCCGCAGGCTAAGGTATCACCACTACTGTCTTGTGAATAGTTTCGTAACTCTTAGTTGGAGTACACCTGAGCCTTCTCATTCAAGATGCAAATATTCACAAGATACCTAACTATTGTATTCACACAACTCCTTCCAAGTTTATGAGTTCTTAGCTATTGCATCCTCGCAACTCCTTCTAAGACTCATATTTACCTAGTTATTGCATCCACACAACTCCTCCTAGGATTGGGATTTATTATGTTTCGGTTTACAAGAGTATTCCTAACCACCCCTTCCCAAGGTAAAAAATATTTTATTGAAACATAATTCTAAATTAAATCATTACATATCATATAATATGAAATAAATATGATCCAACATGTTGCAATTGATAATAAAGATTCATATTGAAACAAAGCCAAATTGCACATAATACAAATGCTTATCATAAAACTTCAAGGATCATTTTTTCTAACATACATACTTTAACATAAGAGATCCAATTATCATAATGATGTATTCTAGCAATTGAAAGAACTCATTTCTATCTATCCATGGCAAATATTGTTGAACACACCTTAAAGTACAAAAATCATAGCATCATTAAAATGACAATCTTTCAATTTGTACAATAATCAAGTTTACATTTTTTTTAACAAATCATTCCTTTACATAGCCTTTGATTCTATTTCAACAACTAAACATTTCTAGAGCCTATTAAGCCATCCCCCAAGGATCTCCAAGACTTATAAAGATCTGCAACATCTTCTTGATAAGGACTCCATCCATGACTTATGAAAGATGCTTAGGGATCGGGACAAATCTAGATGCAATGCAATATTTCATGCCATAAATGCTATGCAAGTAACCATGCATACGAGATCAACAAATCAACAAGAATATAATTTCTCCTCTTCTCTTTCCAAAGATCCCTTTATCCAAATAAGTTTCTTTTTCAAAACCGATTTAAACATTTAATATTTATAATAGATAATCCCACACTTCTCTTTATAATGATCCCTTAATCCACATAAATCTCAAGAATCATTAAATATAATTTATATTTTAAAAACTAAAATAAACAAACCGAAAAATAAAAGAGAATCCCATACTTCTCTTTATAATAATCTCTTAATCCACATAGATCTCAGGAATAATTAAAGATAGTTCCTCTTTCAAAACTAAAATAAACACTCATTATATAAAAGAGAATCCCATACATCTCTTTATAATGATTCCTTAATACACATAGATCTCATGAATCATTAAAGATAGATTCTCTTTCCAAACTAAAATAAACAATCATCATATAAAAGAGAATCCCATACTTCTATTTATAATGATCCCTTAATCCACATAGATCTTAGGAATAATTGTAGTGGCTTTTATCTCAAAACCAAAATAAAGCAATCACCGTATAAATTAAGGTTCTTTAAGATAACCATTAATACATTTATTCTAAGGTTCTTTCCTTATAAACCATTCTTTATATAAGGAAGATTATTTAAAAAATAATTACTAACAATATAACTCTCAAAGTTCAATCCTTATAAATCAAAGCACATAACATCAATCTTAACTAAATACTTTATTAACACAAGATACTATTAAAATACCTTCACAACATTAGGTATAATTATAATCAATTAATATGAACTTTCAAATAAAGGCACTCCACCTAACCAGATGAAATTTTTATAAAATTAAGGGCACAACCATAAAATTAATCTTCTCTAGATATACAACCACACACCCAAGCGACTCTGCAAGGAAAACTAAAATACAATAGGGGCTATGGAAATGACTCAACCTAAAAGAGAAATGACATACAATGCCCAAAGAGTCCACGTTTGCAAGGAACCAAAGATATGCTCTTCAAGCTGGCAACAAGTATATATTTTCAAGGTGATGACAAAGGATGATCTCACAAGGTGAAGCAGGGGATGATTTCTCAAAGAAGACAGGGAACAATATTCTAAAGCCAAGTAGGGAGTAACCTTAAAAAAACAACAAGGGAAAGAAAACACACCTGTAAAAGTTTCTCGAGGACAAAGAAGGCAATACGTGGATCTTATAGACCTCACAAAAAACTCAGACTGGCCATAAGAAAGCACTAGTTGAAAGTATAACATAAGCAAGCTAAGCACTTTCACAAGAGTGCACAATGTGGAAAAACTAATGAGCCAAAAAAATGAAGTAACTATGAATATCATAGCTAAAATATAACCAAACTAAAGAGGATCAGACTATAATAGATCAACAAACCCAACAACAAGCATAAAACAAGAGCAACATCTCTAAATTAATCAAATATAACCATCAGATACTCGATTGCTTGGAACACATGTTGATGATTACTTGTGAGTGGCATCCATGAAAGCATCTTGTGATTGGAACACATGTTGGTAAATATACAAGAAGAATTCATGGTGCCTTATGGTGACCAAAAATGATTCTTGAAATGGGTAGTTAAGAGTAACAATTTTTGATGTGCTCAGTCACAACTTTTGGAGGGAAATGATGTCATATTTTGCATCCATGCTGTGTTAGGTTGTTTTCATTGGCCTCTGATATCACACAACATTATAGTCACATTATTTTTTGGTTTATTAATTTTGCATATATTTAAGTAATCTCTAACCTTATTTTTGTTTTACTTTTGCCTTGTATATATGGGTCATGAGCTTGAAATTTTTAGTATGTATCTTAGTACATGAAGGTGGTGTACTAATGCATTTTTAAATATATAATGATATTTTATTTCTTATTAGTATTTTTTAAAGTTTTATTTTTATAAAGTTATGTGTAGCTTCTATTAAGGAACACTCATTAAAATAACACAACATTTTATTGCTCTCATTACATTGCTACTAGGTTAATTAAACCATATCCAACTTACCTTTTTATCAAAGTATTTTTAATTTTCCTTTCTATCAGACATATTCATAATCTTCCTCAAACTGCTACGTCTCCATATCAACTCCTTGATATTTTTTTATCAAGAGATAAATTCTCACTTGTCAAGTTGCCTTCTACAAAATGCAAAGAACTAAAATATCTATGGCTCAACTTCCATATTCATAAATATGTTGGCTATAACAACCTGCCGATTCTCTAATACCTTTTTTTAGGGGTCTTATTCAAGTCCCTAATATACCAAGATTAATTTTTGTTATTTTTTGTGGGCTTAGTACCACTTATTTTTAACACTTGTATTTGCTTTTGTTTTTTCATATCTCTCTCTATTTGTTTAATTTTCTTTTTGTTTTTGCTTCTTGGGTCTTCCTCTCCTTTTTACATTCCCATAAACACTTTCATTTTCATCAATATATTTTATTTTTTGATGCTATATATAGTGACTTATAATCTATAGAATTTTATTGCTCTAGGATATGAAGTGCAAGGAATAACCACAAAAAACCTTTCATCTTTATGTTGCCATAAAATGCTAAAGTGCAAGGACACTCCTTTATAGCATTTACCTTCTTATGCTTATTTAGAAACCTTAAATTTCTATGGATATCCTCCATCCTCAATTATTTATTATATTTTTGTTAAAACCCTAAAGAGCAAGGGATGAACTCCACACTACTTTCATTTCTATTGCAAAGAGAGGATCTTTATACTAGTTAAAAAAATAAAGATGATTTACTTGGACTAAACTTAACATCTTTTGCCTCCTTTGTTTTAAAATTTTCCTCTGTATATTCCTTTGCACCTTTAATTACCTTTGAATTTGAACTTGCACATTGTATTTCCTCATCCCTTGTATCCTTTTTTGTTTCTTCTAATGGTTGATTCGGGTGAACTATATGGATTTTGTCATCTTTGTCATTTTATGTTGCAAATAGGATTTCTTTACCTCTTTTGGAGTAGAATATCCTTAATAAAATCCAACTTCTATTATAGTATGATTTCTTTGCTTCATCGTGAAAATTGTCACAACCAAAATTTTCTATCTCCTTCATCGTATTCACCTTGCAATATTTTGCCATGTGTCAAGACTAATAGAAGTTTAGACATAGGAATACAATATTTTCATATTTCACTTGTTGATCCCATATCTTGATTAGGATTTAATCTTAATGGATTGTGGCAAATATTTTGAAATATCCATAGCAACACATGGTAACATGCTTTCTCTTCTTAGTAGTTGGTCTCTCATAGATGAATTTACCTAGGGTTTTTCTAATATCCTTCAAAAAATCCATATTCATAAGCTGATATGGAAGTCTAAAAGCATAAGCCATACTTGAATATTTTTAATAGTTTTAATTTAGACAAAAGAATTTTCAATCCATGGTATTAAATAAAGGGTATCTCTCACCCTAAACCATGGGCCAACACCTATTATTTTATCCCTGATTTCTAAATTAGAAAAAATGAGGAAAAAACCTTTAGGAAGAAAAGTCATGGAATAATTTGAATTCAATCCCCAATTCCACTTGGTTAAATTTTGAATCTTTGAAAACCCTAACCAATATTGATGGAACTTATATATATTAACCCTATTCTTTTAAGAACTATTATATCATGCTCAATAATCTTGTCCATGGTAATCATTTCTAGTGTAATATCTATTCGTTAAATTAGACTTGCCATATATTTGTTTTGCCTCTTATATTCTACTTAGGCATCCAAAATTAAGCTAGGTCATCTTAACCTCTATGTAGGGCTTTCAAGTATGGACTTCCTTCCATGATACCTTGCTTTTCATCATATAAATCTTTTTTTTTATAAATTTTCTCGAATGATATGGAGTAATAAAATGTTAGGCTCACCCACTAGCTTTTTTGGAAATTCATTCAATTTCTAATCTCCAACTATATTGAAGTTCCACTTAGGTCGTTGTGTTGTACTTAAAGAAGGTGGATCTAACAAACTAGTATCATTAGCATGATCATCTCCACAATCAAGAGATCAACACCATAAGGATTAACATCATCATCTATCTAATTTTTTTTATTAGGGATTATAATAGGGGATTTATTTGATAAAGATGAACCATTAGAAGGTGAGTTGGGTTCACTCTTACCATAAAAAATATATCTATTAATGTACAAGTTTATGGTGTTAATATCCATAAACTGATAATATTTTGACTCATGATTGTATCCAAGAAAGATATTTTATGTGGAGTTCAATTCTAGTTTTGTCCTTCTATACTTTGGAGTATGTATTAAAATCATGTATACAAATATTTATTTATATGAAATTGAGAGCTTAACCTTTGTCCATGGTTCTTCTAGAGTGGCAAAATACAATGCCACTACTGGTGCACGGTTCAATAGATAATTGTCATGTGTGTAAATTCTACCCAAAATTCTAGCTTTAAAGGTATATCGGTCAACATACTTTACATCATCTCTTGAATGGTGTGATTACACCTCTCTACAACAACATTCTATCGAGGCATGTAGGAAACTATCACCTATTTTTGGATACCATTATACTTCAAGAAAGTAGAAAACTCACTGTTGTTGTACTCCCTCCAATTTGAGCAAAGCACATGGATATGGTAGCTAAAGAAATTATCTAGAAAATATATAAACTTCTTGAATAAGTGAAAGGTATCATACTATATGTAAACAATATACCCACATATACCAAATATAACTATCAACAAAAGTTGAAATTACTATAGCCATTGAAGCTTAGATTAATGGTGTCACAAAGATCAAGTGTACAAGTCAAGAGGACCAATCGATCGATGATTTTTAGATAAACAAACATCACCATAGTTGCTCAATTCTCTTTTACCTTTATATCATAACTCAATTCCTATATTCACAAGAGTCTTAAAAGATGAATTCTAATTAGCAAATCTCAGGGTCATCACTAAGATATTGATTGTGGATGGGAGAGTTGCATGAAATTGGGATCAAGAAGGGCATACGACATTGTTTTACCTAGTGTATTAAGTGAGGCCCATAATTCAATAATCCTCTCAAGGAAAGCCTCTAGATTTCTACCTCTATTCATCTTAAAAAAATGAGATTGACTCTATAAGTAAAGAATCTAATTCTCTTTCTTGGATTTAAACATCGTATGGAGTTTATCACAAGCATGACATTATGGTAACATATTGGATGTAGGGTTGTATTTTATTGGATGTGTTGAGTATGATAACAAGACATGATTTATGATCCACCTTGTCAATATCTCTATGCTTAGTAGGATCAATAACATGTCTTAAAATGGATATAGAAACTACATGTATTCAGACTCAAGGTGAATCTCAAGTTTGTCTTCTAGATAGAATAATTAATCCCCTTAAGTAGTTGGAAGTCGAAAAAAAAGACTTTTAGGTTTACTTTCCATGTTAGTTTTTCAAGTAAATAGTAACATCTAACTAATTATCACAAAAATATTAATTGAAAAAATATTATAAAATTCCTAGACTGATAATTGTTTTTATAGTATATCAGGATAAAATCTAACAACTACATCAATGTAAGTAAACCTACCATTACCAATTGTGGTGATATGAAGAGAATTCAATCATTCAATAACCTTATACTCCAACAAATACACAAGTTTTATCTTCAATATCTATTTCGTACCCATATTTAAGCTTTAGTTTAACACATGATTGTAATGTATGTCAAAAAATATAGTCAAGATATTTTTTTACAACAAGATAATCAAAATTGAGTGGGCCAATTTCATTCAAGGTTTATTGAAGGGCATAATAGAGGTTATAACCATTGGAAATAAATCTAGAAAAAGTATTCAAGGGTCTTGCAATGAGAGTGTATTGTCTCTATCACTTCAAACACACAAATTTGTCATCCAATTGCTGCTATGAAAATACATTTTTTCTTTACTTTTTAAATTATCTCAAAAGACAAAATCAACATGCTAAAAAATCAATGGGAAAACAAAATTTCAATACCACGTCTTCAAGTTTGTGGACTCTATGGTTGAGTACTTTTAAAACACTCCAATCCAAGTTCTCAAGCGGTTAAAAGGATTTCTACATGATAAACAATACCTTTATTCATTCCTTATTGCAAATGGATTGAAGTGAACTCTTTTAGGTCAATAGGTCATTTTAACACCCTTTTCCTTGCTTGATGCCCATGTTTCATGAAATGAACTTCTCATTTTCTAGAAGTCTCCAACCAAGTCTTGTGTGCATCCAAAATAATTGCTCACATCATCCTCAATATCAATAAATGCTTCAACAAACAAAAAATAATATCCAAGATGCATAACAACTAATTTGGTAGCTCACTAATGTATTTTTGTCTCCTTCATATAGCTTTTTAATTACATTTTTCATTACCCACAAACAAATAATTTGGGGTATTGTTGTCATAATTAAACAATGACATTTAGTAACAAACATCATTCATTCTCATGTAGGACATCTCTTCATTGGACATTTCTAGATGTTAGATGTCTCTTCACTAGATGTTTATCCCTCAACATTAACATCTTCAAAAACCTCCAACTAATATAAGAAAGACATCATCAACCATCTTATGAACCTGCATCAAATAGGAACAACACCTCTTTTTATGAAAGTGCATTCATGTTTACAATTATAAGCAAAACAAGATTGCTCGAAATATTTCTCCTCATGCCAAGCATACCACTCATGCAAATGTTTTATTTTTTATAAAAATCTATATGTATCTTCTATTGGGGGCCATCCCATTAAAATACTAAAATATCATTTTGTTGTTAGGTCAATTAAACCATATCCATCATGTCTTTCTATCACATATATTTTTTATTTTTTTATCTATCAAATATTTTCTCCATCTTCCTCAAAGTGCTATGATTCCAGAATCAACTCCTTGACATCATTTTTATTTAGAGGTAAAATATCACTTGGCTAGTTGCCTTCTAAAATTTAAATTTCACCAAGATGAAGGTCAACACTATGATTGGTAAATTTTATGCTACTCGATTTCCTTCTCTACAGGTATGCTCACATTTCCAAGAGATTGCCTCAAGTTAATAGATGATGAAAATTAGAAATAATATTATTTTTTATCCAATCCCCACATCCATTTTTTTAATAGCATTAATGATAATTTGCAAATCACTCTCAATTGAAACTAAATGTTAAGGTTCACCCATGGTAGTTGAATCTTGGTGTATGGCATGGAATTATCATTCTCGACCAATTTCACTAAACCCCATGGGCCATGCAAATATTACAGTGCATTAATTTTTTCATTTAAATTTATCCATAGATGTCCTTTACATTGAATTTCTCAACATTAGATTCTGTTATAAAGTGTAACACCAATAATAAATTCTTTCACCTTTATTGCTTCCTAGAATGGCCAAGGAAAATTTTTGTGAATATTCTCCTTGTGTTAGCTTTGATGCCAAATGTTATTACAAAAATGGTTATAATTCTTATCCATTGATATAATACATTTTTCATACACAAAAGAGGTATGAACCATTTTCTAACGGCCTTCGGTAAATACACCTTAATGACCAAATGCTTAAACATTGAAAACTCCTACAATTCTCACTCAAGATGAACAAAAGTTATAATTATGTTTTTGTCACACATCAAACAAAATAGGCTTAAGTAATTTTGGGTTTACAACATGAGAAGAATTTACATTAAATCTCAAAATTTCAATAAGACTTATAAACAATGTTTAGACAAATCTAAATATATGACGAATCCACTTTGAATTACAAATGTTGTTAGCTTTAATGCATGTGATCTAATGTTTCTATATGAGTGGTACAATTTTGTAAATTTGATACTAGAGTCAAACAATTATTATGAATTTACATTTTAATATCATTTGCAAAGGTTAACCACTATGTGACTCTTATCAATAAATGATGTTAAACATATTTGAAATATTTATAACTGAAAAAACACTAAACAAATTCATAAATTTTTATTATTTAGGAAATATTGAAGAAGCAGGACCATCTTGGGTGGATACGGTTAGGAAAATGTGACCATATTGGATTGAAATGGTTACACCAAACATGAAAATTTTTGTAGAAGATTGCTTGTTATTGGAGAAATCCATGGATTTAGCCCTGAAGCTGATAAAATGGATTGTGTGGGTTGGAAAGGAGGCTTTTTGGGAGTCTCCTTGAGATAACACATTTTAGGTGTCTACAAAAACTATATAACCATTTTATTTATTTAAAATATAAGAAAATAACTCATGATATTTTTAATATTCACAAAGGATAAACATTAAAAATAAATGTAATACTTTTATAAAAATTTAATGATTTTCAAAGTCATACCGAGGGTGCTATACAAATCATTATTATTGACAATAAATATCACTCAAATATTGAATTAGATCTAGGGGCATCTCTTTTGGCACCTTCATGGTCAAAACAATATACCTCAACCTTTAGGAAAAATGATCAACAATAAAATGCAACTTTTAGAATGGAATATTATTCACATAAAACTATCCATAGGGCACACATTAAAAAAATTTACTAAGTTATGGATGTCATACCTTCTTTAGTTTTGTAGAAACCATTCAAAACCTATTTTGATTTTGTAGATATGCACAAGGTATTTGGAACTCCTTTTTTTTTTGGTGTCACCAATTTTGCCCTACTGCTCTCCTCCTTAAGTCTCCTATTTGGTCTTCATAGATCAAATGTGTATAACCATACATTGAACCGATGCATATCATTTTTTATCCATTATATATAGAGGTCTAGGTGTAAGAAAATATTCTATCGTTATGTCTAATAGATTGTAGCATCAAATTCAACTAGTGTTAGATTTTTTTTGTAGTTGGATGAGATGCATGGCCATGGGCATACTATCATCTATAAGATGGAAAAGATAAAGGAAAGGTTGGCCCTGCTTAAGCAAACTACAATAAACTATTAAAATTGGATTATTATAAGAAAAAGACCTCACATATAAGGTGGATATGCAAGAATTGGTGCTTCATTACCTAAATGAATTTTTGGATAGTCTTAATGAATTTGTTATGGATATAAAATTTTATAATACTTTCTAGAAATATTTAAAAGCATAACATTCACCAAGAATCATATACAAAAGAATAAATGACATAATAAGAGAGCAAATAGATGAAAAATAATTGATTAACAAAATAGAAGAGGTGGGTGTTCATGGGCACCCCATGATATATCTTGTTAATGTCACTTACTAATGTAATGGATTAGTTGTTGGGGGTATTTATAGTAGATATCTAAGCCCCAATAATAAATAACCTAAGCAAACATAATATAATGGCTTCAAGGTTAATTTACAAGGTTAAATATACTAGTGGTTAAACCTATGTTGCTAGGGTTAAATACATAAAATCATACCTATAGGATTATACAAAGAGTACATCGTACTTGCCCATGGGATTATATAAAACCATTACACTTGCCTATAGACTTACATCAAGAGTGCACATAGTTTTACATCATCATTGTCGACATTAGCCAATACTATTAGATTGGTGGTATTCCAACACTCCCTTTGAGCGAGGGATCAAGGAGAGAAGATAATAGAGATGCTAACATGTCCTACCCCATAAAATATTCTTGAATTAGCCAAATATTCTTGGCCATGAATTATGTTATTTTCTTTGTTAAAGGTACATAGACTAGATCAACCCTTCCTTGAACATGAAGCAATGACTCTATCTCTTTGATGAAAGATGATGAGTTTTGCTTGAGAAAACCATAAAAATATAATATAATGGCCATAATATATCCTCTAATATTAAAATTACATAGTTGTTCTATGTAGGTGTTGTCATAAATCTCACCAAGAGGAAGAAAACTACTAGTTAAATTAAGCAATAGTAGGTAACCAAACAATAAACCCCTATCATCTAACAATATATTGTAAAAAAAGGCATATCTTGTGCCAACCATCTAAAGTATAATCTTCTTGTAACCACATGAAGTTCTATTTCCCTATAACAAGTCTTTGAATTGATGTCACTAATGCATAGATTTTGAAAACTATTGCGATCTAATAAATGGGTCCAAAATGATTTTGTATGAAAAAGTTATGGCCTCTAAAAATTTGGGTCTACTAGCAACCAAAATATTAAGATTTCCAAACCTTAGAGAAAATTCGATGAACTAGGATCTTCCACTTGTTGCACATTGATAGGAAAATCCTATTTTACCTATTTCCACTATGCATCTTAACCAAATGAAGGAATGCCACTTGGGATGATTTAATTGGTTTTCATGTATGTATAAATGCATATATATAGTGAGAAGTGGAGTGGGAAATGTGTGTGACAAACCCCTTTATGATGATTTCTATTATTCTCATCACTTCAAGGATAGGGACAATTTATGAGCTTAGATATGTATTGTGTGGGAAATTCTCATAAGGATTTCTTTGACTAATTTAACCCTAATGCAACATAAAAATGTAAAAAAAGTCCTAAAAACTAAAATGATTTTTATTTTTATTATGAAGTAAAAGATAATTTTGAATTTGAAAGAAAGGGTGTAAGAAGTATACAAAAAGCAAGTCCTAAATGTGGCTACATTCTTTTGACTCAATGAAAAATAATTAAATATTTAGCTAATCCCCTTAATGATTAAAGCACTAAACTAGTTCCTTCTTTTTATTTTTCTAATCTTGATAAATAAATAGAAAGATGCTATCCAAAGAGCAAAAACTCCTATCCTGATTACAATTTTGGTTAATACTATTCCATAGTCCTAGATTAGCTTCTCCCTCTTGTGCTGATTTCAAGGGCTACTCCAAATTGGGAATAATAGTGCTACAAGCAACAACATGATGTTGGAACAAAGCCTAACGAGCATAATCATCTACCCTAGTTCATCACACTTAATTGACTAGATCCATGTTGGCTGGTAATCAAAGTTGTTGGTTCACCTCCATCCAATCTACAATATCCCTATTCTGATCATATTTCAACAACTAGCAAGATGCTCACTTCTCTTTTTAGCCAAAAAATCAACCGCAACATTATTCCCTCTACCTATATGAACTATAATGGCATCCTCAAACTATTTCCAGATGAATTTGATCTAACTCACTATGTTCTTGATATGCCATGCACTCGGCCTAAAATTCCTAATCTCATCTAGTGACCCCACCAAAATTTGTGAATCAAACTCCACAATGATATTTCAAACTCCATTCTACCAAGCATTGAGAGAACCTTATCTGATAGCCAAAAAATCCACTTCATTATTTGTTGCACTCCTAGGTCTTCCAATTCCCAATGAAGGACCTTCCCCTTGTAGTCTCTTCTGAGGAAACCAATACCAGCTACTCCACGCATGTTTATTTTTTCTAGCCTAGGGGTGGGGGTTTCCAATCCCACGAGTCTACCTCATATTCACATTCTCTCTCTCCTATTTTTTTCTCCTCCATATGAGCTTTTACTTTTTCTATAGTCTTGTTTACTATTTTCTATCAAACTATATATATAGGAGTGAATTCCTCTTTAAAAATTATAAAATTTATTTACAACCATATGTGCCACTAGATAAAGCTAAAAAATAGAGGCCAATCCAATTGAATTGATTTATTTTTTAACCTTATTCATTTCTAGACCTCCCATATATTAGTAAGTGTTAACTATTGGTTGAGACAGGCCTTGAAGAGATCAACCCACCAACTCCACCAAATTTAGGGTAAAGTCACACTATAAGAGCAAATCATCTATTGTCTAATCTTGGGTATTACACCTTATAAATTTAGAGGGGCATGAAAAAATCTCTTCTATAAATTGTCATAAGTGAGTAAGCTCCAATGCATAACTTACCAGGCAAAAAATTAATGTTTGGCTAGCCCTTTTCCAAGAATACTCTATCCTATGGAAAATCCAACAACATCAATGGGAGAGGGAGCAATTCATTATAACCTTCTCAAACTATATAGATTCCTAAATTCCCATGATCCCAAGTTATCTTGTCCTCTTTATTCTCTCCTATAATATGATGTTGTTTTAATATCCTCTCTAATAGTGGCACCTTGTTTAGAGAGATTGGGACTGGTCACTCTTCCCACAACTTTAATTGCATAATATATAAGGTCCCAATCTACCTTGTATGTAGATAGGATGCTATATTGATCCAAAATTCAACCTCAAAGCTCTATTGAAGGGGCTACAGTTATGGAAATTCTAAAATTAAGGGGGGGTATTATTCCCAAGTATCAATCCAAATATTCGCTTTATCCCTTCTACCCACTTTCTAAAATAATTTTGGTTTTACCACTTTCTCTCCTAATTTAAGCACCTTCCAACAATAGAACCTTGGCCACTCATAGGAATGTGACCTGCTTCCTCATGGGAAATGTTCCTTAAATACTTACTAGTAATGAATTTACTAAAAAATGCTTCCAATAAAGCTTGCTTGCTAATTCTTGCTTATTCAATGTTGCTTTTTGAATTCGTAATCCTCTACTTGTTTTAGGCTGGTAGATTTTATCCCAACTTACTAGAGCCCATCACTTACCCATCCTTGGGCCATCCCAAAGAAATTTTTGCATGAGTGAATCTAGCTCCTTCAATATGCCAATCCGAGTAGCAAGGATAGAGAACTTTTAAAATGACATTGCTTGAACCATAGATTGAAGAAGATTCACTCTTCCTCTAAAATAAAGCTAGTGGTGTGTCCAATGATTTATATTTGCACCAATTTTGTCCACAAATGTTTTCCATTCTTCCACCTTCAACTTCTTATAGTGGAGTGGAAACCCCTAGTAGTCCAATGAGAGGGAGCCCTAAGAGAAGCCTAATATGTTTAGAATTTGATCTTGAATCCCCCTTTCAATATTAAATAGCACTACCTTGGACTTAGTTGCATTTAATTCCTAGTTAGTGCCTTCCAAATATATATTTAAGACAATTTTGTTAGTCTTGCATCCCTGACATTGTCCTCCCCCAACAACCCAGTATAATCCATAAATTGTAAATGGATTAGATTTTTCGCTCCCACTTACACTCTTGAGGTAACTCCTTATTGTTAGTTCCTTCAAAGAAACCTATGTATTCCTTCAGCAAGAATAATAAAGAGGTACATGGATATAGGATCTCCTTGTTGAATTCCTCTAGAGGCTTGAAAAGGAGCTAAGGGAATACCATTAATGAGGACTAAGAAGGAGGTTGAAGAGATACAACTCATGATCCACTCTCTCTAGTCCTACCAGAAACCAAAGTTCTCTAACATTCGATCCAAAAACTCCCAAGGGACTCTATCATAGGACTTAGACATGTCTAATTTGATAAGCATACATCTTCAACCTTTTTGATGCAATGTGTGAACTTCTTCTTATGCCAAGATTACTCCATCCAATTTTTTTTGGTCCTCCACAAATCCTCCTTGCTCTAAATAGAAAATACTATCCAACACGTTCTTAATCCTTTCATCCATAAGTTTGGTAATGATCTTGTAGACTACATTGCAAAGTGCAATCAAGCCTCTCCCACTTTAGGAATCAAAGAAAAGAAAGTGTGGTTCATGGCTTGTAACATGCTTTTATTTGCATGAGATTCCTCCATTGCCTTGGTTACATCCTCCCCTAATTTATCCTAAAAATCCTAGAAAAATTCAATTGGGAACCCATCAAGGCATGGGGAGTTTTTGGTTTCCATGTGGAAAATTGTATCTCACCTTCTCTAGATCCATAGTTTTGAATAGGGTCTGGTTTTGTTCAATTGTTGTAATTTTTGGGATACAATTAAGTATCTCATGATGTGCTGCAAGATTATGATGGACATAAATAGAGAAAATATTTTCAAAATAGACATTTACAACTTGTTGCATACTTGGGATAGTGTCCATCACATTATCATAAAGGTATTTTAGGTTGTGCAATGTATTGGAGTGTCTTTTTTCCAAGTGGTGGAAGAACTTAGTGTTTCAATCCCACTCTAGTATGCAAGAAGTTTTGGCTATTTTCTTCCAATAGATTTGTTATGGGAATAAACCCATATGATAACTTTATTAAATTACAAAGCATTTATAGACATTTGAAATACCAATAATACAAAATATAAAATATTATGCAAATCTCCCAAATCAAGTGTGAAGTGCCTTATTGGGAACATCAAGTAACATTATCTCATAATAATCTATGAGTTAGCTAACTTGAGTTAACAACTCACTAACTTAAGATACTAGTATAACAACCTAAAACTAACATAGGTTTCTAGAAAACTAATGTGAGCTAAGGTTCATGCTCACATTTAAAATATCTATGCCTAGGCTAATTATTATAATAATAAAATCCCTAGGCTAACCTTATCATTCCTCCCCACCATAGAAGCATTGGACTCCAATGCTTATACAAGAAAGTGGGAGAGAACATGAGAGTGTGCAAGTGCCCAAAATGCAATCCTTGAACTGATGAAGAAGATAAAGACCTCCAATAAGGCTCTGCTCTATTACAAAGAGCATACAATCATATTTAAGGTTGTACTCAATCACAGAGATATCTTTAGTCTCTTCTCAATTACAAAGAGCATACAATTGCCATAGACTCCACTCTAGAGAGCATACAATCACCTCAAAGGAATGGAAAAGTGACTACTACTCCTGCAAAGGGAGTACCCAAAAGCAAACAATGCTAAAAAGGGCCATGGTAGGAAATATCTTTAGTCATTTTATAAAATATTGCCTACTCACATCAGTCATGCTTAAAAAGTATAAGCATGCACAAAAAACCAACAATCGATTCCCTTTCTTGCCATTCAAGTACCTCGAAACTGAAGTAGATTCACTATGAGGAATATTTGCAACATATAGAGAAAAAAAGGAATAAATCCTTGCGATCCAATACAAAGCATATTACAAATATGCAATAACTTTCAAGGAAGTGTAGAATTCCATAAATGGATAAAAATGCTTACAAAAAATATAATGGCTTTAACCAAAATAAAGTCCAAAGCAAGACCCGACGCACCTTAATATAATGATTTTTAAAATTAATTAATTGTCCTTCAATTAATTAATTAATTTGAAACCTAATAAGGTTTTTACATTATTTATTTGACCTTATATTAATGGCCATAATTTGTGCCAAATTGGAAATACCAATGGACACATTTAAAATATAAATGCATGCGACATCCACATCTCCAAAATTGTACCATCAAATAGGAACACAAACTCAACCTTCCATCCAACTAAATTTGGCATCTAGACATCGTAGTCGTGTGTGTCATTGATGTCACCCAATGGTGACTATGTCTTTCTTTTTTGATTATGAAGACATCCATCTATCCGTTGGATATTTGGCCAACTGGCCTATTAGCGTCATTCCTTCTAGGTGTGTCTAGTCATCCAATCATGAAATGCTACTTTCCATGTGGTCAAATGAGGCCTCTTATTGGCTTGTGTCAGGGCCGCGCTCCACTATATCAAATTTCACCAATGGTCAGACTGTTTCTAGGATGAAATCATGTATAGTAAACCATCTTCCTCTAGTCAACAAAAGAAATTCACATCAATTTTTGGCTTCAGACAAATTCAACTGTTCGACAACCATCATGGGATACTAGGTTCTACAACTCAATGCCATGTGTTTTCAGATTTTTAGCTAATACCATTAGAAATAGGGATATCCCAAAAATTTATGGAGCCTATCATTGATAGCAAATGCATGGTTTCAATTTTCCATGTCACTTGTATTGTCTAAAACATGCGAGAATATGACATGAATTCCCACAGCAAAGAAACATCTAAAAGTAGATCAAAATATGTGCAAGATTTTGGTGCACAATGAAGGAGAAAGTTTTTTTGGATCTAAACTCTCCTTCCTCTAGGGACAAAACAAATACCCTCCCTCTAGGTTGATGCTGCCAGTATAATTTTGATCATGTAAGTCGAGTTGTGTTGTGGCCATTCACTAGCTAGAATTATTTCTTGATATTATCGATAATATATAGAGAACTATTGTATACTAGCGGTCAACATACATAATTAAAAGAAATATACTGGCTGAAATATTTTCACACATAAGTTGGAGTCTCATAGGCGATGTAGATTTTTCATCCTAAATTTATATGGAAAATTGTAGAAAGAAATCAGTGTCCGACCGCACGAATCTTGGGTCTATTTGCTATATTCAAAACCAATAGTGTATGAAAACTATTGAAGTCATTGAAAATATGTACCAATGTGCATTTCATGGATGATACCCATTGCTATATGCCTCTTGGATGCTCATCATATCACACGTGTCCACGATCACAATGAGTCCCAACAAAAAAAACCTCTAAACACCTCTTCCTCAATTTCTATCAAGTATGCCTCTGGTTTACCTATGTCAAATGCCTATGATATTCAATAAAAGCAAAAGAACATCTAACAGGTGAAGAACTATTTCTCTTTGTAGATTGATCTGAATTTCAATCATCAATATAAGGCAAAAAATACATGCATAAAATGGAACAACCAAATTTTCTTAATCAACAAGATCTAGTTAGTACAAACATATGTTTGCTAGAAGACATCATCCAAGAGATCAAAGAACATTGAAGTTCATTCCTTCGATAGGCAAAAAAAAATTGATGTTGTTTTGTAATGGAGTAGAGCAAAACTAGCAGACCAGAGATGAGGTAAAACAGAGGAAATTACAAAGGTAGAGGGTGAATTTCCATGAGGGAAATTCCCCCTCATAGGTAGGATTTTCTTACTTTGATGCCAATGTTATGGGAATAAACCCAAATGATAAATTTATTAATTTACAAAGCATTTATAGGAATTTGAAATGCCAATAATACAAAATATGCAATATTATGCGAATATTCCAAATAAAGCATGAAGTGCTTGTTGGGAATATCAAGTGGCATTAGCCCAAAATAATCTACTAGTTAGCTAACTTGAGCTAACAAATCACTAACTTAAGCTATTAGTCTAACAACCTAAAAACTAACATAGGTTTCTAGAAAACTAACGTGAGCTCAGGTTCATGCTCACATTAATAATATCTTTACCTAGGATAATTTTTATAATAATAAAATTCCTAGGCTAACCTTATCAAGATATCCTTTTATTTGTCTATACACTCTTAACTCTTTTTTGACCAACTCATCTTCCTATTTAAAGTTTTCTATGCTTATTTTAGTCCAAAAGAGTGTGGCCAAAACCTGTTGAAGCTAAAAGTCTGATTTATTATTCCTTTTCCAAATTTAAAGTTATTATTTAACATGTTGAAGTTGTTTAAAGACTTCAAACAATATTTTTCATAGGTAGGGTTCCTCTCCTCCACAAATAGGGATTTTATCCCTAATATCCTCCTTTTCCAACTAGAATTTCTCAAACCAAAATGGTCTAGAGAAATATTTATGGCCCATATCCCATTCCAAGAGAATTGAAAAGTGGTCTAATTCTATATGATTGAGGATTTCTATCCTGAGTGACCATAAAAGCCTCTTTGGATACCAAGAAGCTATGCAACTTTACCTTCATGTTTTCCATCCCGCTTATTTATTTGTCAAAGTATGAGAAGGCCCCACATACTAGACATCAATTAATTTGAGTTGATTTAATTTAGAGATCATAAATCTATCCCCTTGATCCAAAAATGGGATGCCCCCTTCATGATCCCTATTTGAAATCTTAGCATTGAACTGACATAACACTATCCAATTTACCTCTTCCTTTCCTATCCTACTTGCTTGTAAAACTACCCATTAGAGGTGTTGCTCCCTAATTATTTTGAACTATAGAAATTTGAAATCAACAAAAGTTCTCCTAAAATATTACTATTGAAGAGAGATGTGAGAACCCCCCTTCCTGCAAACATGATCAATTGTTTTCTAGTTAAGAGGGTTCCACAAAGTCACTATACCCCTTGAAGCACCCTGGGATACTACAACCATATGATTTACCTTTCTTCATATTTTATTGGCTATTTGATCCATCACTTATAATGAAGATTTCATCTCTTGAAGGAGAACGACGTATGAATGATGACTTTTAAGTAATATGACAAAAAAATGATGAAACCTATTGTTTAAGCCTCTAATATTCTAAGACTATACAATCATTGCGAACCTAGCACCCAATAAGTATCAATTTGCTTTACATTCCTTTGTTTTACTAGCTGATCACCCTCCATTGCTAGTTTCTTCTGGTTTGATTTTCTTCCAACACTCTTAATTTAGTGATATTCCAACACTTACTCTAAGCTAAGGATCAAGGAGAGAAGATAATAAATATGGTAACATAGATAAAGAATCTTGGTCATGAAATATGTTATCTTTTTTGCTAAAGGCACATAGACTAGATCAACCCTTCCTTGAACATGAAGTAATAACTCCTCTTGGATGAAAGATGATGGATTTTGTTTGATAAAAGCATCAAAATATAATATAGCGACCATAATATATCCTCTAGTCTCAAAAGTACATAGTTTTTCTATATAGACGTTGTCCTAAATCTCACCAAGAGGAAGAATACTAGGTCAATCAAGCAATAGGAGTAGGTATCCGGACAATCAACCCCCGTCACCTAACAAGATATTGTAAAAAAAGACATATCTTTTGCCAACCATCTAAAGTACACTCTTCTTGTAACCAATAAAAATTCTCTTTCCCTATAAAAATTCCTTGAATTGATGTAACTAATGCATGGATTTTGAAAAATATTGCAATCTAAAAACTAGTCCAAAATTGATTTTGTATATGAAAGTTATGGCCTCTAGAAATTTGGGTCTATTAGCAACCAAAAGATTAAAAATTTTAAACCTTAGAGAAAATTCGATGAACTAGGATATTCCACTTGTTGCACACTGATAGGAAAATCCACTTTTACCTATTTTCCACTATGCATAGTAGCCAAATGAAGGAATGCCATTTGGGATGATTTAATTGGTTGTCATGTATGTATAAATGCATATATAGTGAGAAGTGGAGTGGGTAAGGTGTGTGAAGGACCTCTTCGTGATACTTCCCACTCTTCTCCTCACTTTGAGGATAGGGGCAATTTGTGAGCTTAGATTATAGAGTTGGATGGATAGATTGAATAATCCTATGTTTCTCTTAAGGCTTTCTTTGACTAATATAACCCTAATGCAAAATACAAATGTAACAAAAATGCCTAAAAACTAGAATTATTTTTGATTTCGATTATGAAGTAAAAGATGATTTTTATTTTGAAGGAAAGGGCGTACGGAGTATGCAACAAGCAAGTCCTAGATGTGGCTACATGCAATTTTTATTCAATGATAAAATATTAAAGATTTAGTTGGTCCCCTAAATGATTAAAGCACTAAACTAGTTCCTTATTTTTATTTTTCTAATCTTGATAAATAAATAGAAAAAAAAAATGATTTAGCAAATAGTAGAAAAAAATAAGGATCTAAATTCTAAAATGAAAAGGAATATGAAGCAAAAAAATATGATTTTTTTGTAGAGGTAGAATCATTGCTAGTGCTATTGTGCCTTGATGGCAGGTTTGCCTTCTTATATAACAAATAAAAAAATATTGATTAGCGACAAGGGCTACCTATGCTAGAGGATAATCTTAATCTCCCTTCACTAGTATTAGACCCCTATTTATATAGGAGTAAGAAAGTGCTAAAATAATAAATGCATGTATTTAATGACCAGTGGAAAAAGTGCCATTTGATCAATGGTAACACTATCAAAACTTTCATTTGAAAGATAATTATTTTGCTCTATGTCTGTGTAAAACCAAACAACGATCACATCATCAGACCTACAATATAGCAATGCTTTCACTTTAAAGTGTTAAAAATTAGGTTTAAATGTAAGCTTAAATTATTTAATGATTATTATGATGAAGGCCTATGGATTAAGAGTACAAATACCCTAATAAATGATAGAAAAACAAAGAGATTAATCACTTAAAATATAAACTTACAATTATTGAAGATGATATGCTAAGTTAAATGCTAATTGGACATTCAAATCACATGAGGATGCAATATGATCAGATATTAGAGTTGAAAGCAAAATAAAAATTCCAAAGCAAACAAGGGGAAGAGCACAATCCTATGCACAATTGTTGCTCCAAGGTGCTATGACATTTTTTTCCTTGGTTATGGAAGCTTGCTTGTTGCTTGAAGGTGTAGCACCCTAAAATTGGTGCAGTTAAACCCTTAGTAAAAAGATAAAAATTTGAATTTTAACCCCGAAACCGCTCGTTAACCGCTCCCCCCATTTTTTGTGCCATTTTTAGGAGTTGTTTTGACCGTTGGACGATATCGTCGTCGATCAGACGAAATCATCCCAGATCGGATGAATTCGTCTGGAACAGAACGTCCAGACGATTTCATCCCAAAACCAAATTTTCATAATTAGCTTCTGTTTCAATAGCCTCTCCAACTTGGGCAGAAGCGTGTCTACGCAGTTGGAGATTCCTCCATTGGAGATCTCCCAGATTGGGATGATCCCCAACCTCCTAACCTCCCCCTAATCCTATATAAACTAGGATTTTCTTAGTTTATCCCCCTGGCTCTCCTCTTGACTCTCTCCCTGGTTGATTTTCCCTACCATTTAGCTTTGTTGTGTTAAGACGTCCTATCCACCATTGTTTGCACTCGTAGTTTTAAGTTTTCATTGTAGGTTTTCACTATGCTTCAGTTGGAGGAAGCTCGGATCGTCGTAGGCGATTCCACATGATTTCGGATGATCCTATCGCAGATCGGCGATGATCTCATACGATTGGAGGTGATCTCGATTGCAGTTCATATTGGGGGCAATCAGAGCCCCGAGTTTGCATTTCTCATCTTCCTTCCTTATTTTACTATGCATTAGCTTGATTATTTTCATTACTGCATCCTGGAGTTCACCTCATTTAGCATAAATGCATGATAAAGTTAAAATAAGTTATTAAAACAATGCATTTCCTTTAATATGCTATCTAGATTTATCAGTTAAGCATTTATACTCTCATTTCTATCATTTTGCATTATTCTTGCAGTTGCATTTTTGGTTTTTGGTGTCTATTTCTGTGATTGCAGGTTTCTGACGAATTCGTCTGATGAATTCATCAGATCGATGATGATCTTGTCTGATATTAGATGATCACCTATGATCTGGGATGATTATGTACAATTGTAGATGATCCTATCATATTCGGGATGATCTGGACTCCTACAAGCTTTAGAATCTTCATCAGACATCCGAAATCAGGTGCATTCTTTCTCATTTAACATATTCCTTGTATTTAGGATTCATTCATGCTTTTTGTATTCATATAAATCGGCATCTTCATATAGAATAGCTTAGATTCATTTTGGCCAACCTAGGAATATGAATGATTGAGTATAAAATGAACACATCAAACCCATTCTCAACCTAGGCATGGAAAGCGCCACTCAAAGTTTCCTGGTGAACCCCACCATCCATCAAAAATTCACCCTTATACCCCTCCCCCGAGAGGCACGACCTTCAAAGGGCCTCTCAGTCCGAGGTATTGTCCCATCCTTCTCGCATCCCCCTTTCGGGCATGGATCCTATAGCCTGAAGGTAAGGGTGCAAAAAATTTGGGTCAGTACATTTTGGTGAACCCGACGTGAAACTAAAAGCCTTTTGAAAACAAAAAAAATAAAAATATAAATATAAATGCATTATTAAGAACATCTAGAATCATTAGAAAATTGTTAAAATTGCATATCAGACTTAGATGGTAGATTATAATAAAAGACGAGTTGTCACCATAAATGTTGAAAATCAATTAACAGCCATAGAGATTACTTTTGTGCTTAGAGTACCTCAAACAAATAGAGTCCAACCTTTGTGGGATGAACTTGATAGGAGATTGGGTATTATTGAATCTAGATCTGTAGAACTTAGGCAAATTAAGAGGTTTGTCCTAGATAGAATCCTGGATCCCGATCAGGTGACTTTGTACCATGAACTTCGAGAGAGCTTGCCATAGGTGGTTAGCAGATAAAAGAGCACTTGTGTCTTCAGAATTGTACACCTTTGAGGAATACCTTGAGAACACAGTTGTAGTACATAAGTTTCTATCTCGTATAGAGGATCAAGAAGTCATTCTTACGGATAGAAAAAGATGGAATAGAATTCCTAGAGCTGTGTTGTATCGAGAGTATTGCCATGAACTTTATTTTTATAAGTCAGAATCTGAAGTAGATCATATTACCATAGCACACTTTGTCAAGTTCTTGAAAAACCACTTCCAATTTGAAGAGGAGCATTTCATGACTCTTGATGAACTTGATCCTATCAACGATATCCATAAACTATTTATAGAAAACTAAGTTATTCTTTTTATTATTGTTATTTCTTGCAACTAGCATGTTGTTTGTTATTTTTATACTTGTGAAATAATAATACAAAAAAAAAACATATAAACAAAAAAACAAAAACATTTCCCTTTTAAGTATTATAGTAGGTATATAGTTAAAATATATACCTCTCAACCCTATCGCATATATATATATATATATATATATATATATATATATATATATATATATATATATATATATATATATATATTTGCTGAAATCTAAGTTTAAGCACAATGCCTAGACTTAGGAATGGAAAACAGACTGAAGAAGAAGAAGATTGGTTAGGAAAACCATTAAATAACCCAGATGTCCTTCCTGAAGATCAAGTTCCGAAAGAAGGAACCCTAGACCAGCAAGAAGAAGAGCTTGCTGTAGGAAATGAACATGAAGAAATTATTAGAGAGGAAGGATCCTCATCCCCTAAAATGTCTCCGGGAGGAGCTGTTACTTTTGAGAACATGGAACAATTCTGGAAGTTCATCAATACTAATATTGGTGTTCTTAATAGAGCAGTCCATATGGACAAGGATCAAATTAGTGACACTCAAGCAACCCTAGAAGAAGTATTTCACACATGCACTAATCCCTTGTCCTTTGTTGATCAAGAAAGTGATCAAGCTGGACCATCCAATTTGGATATGGCCGCTATAATCTAGAACATGCAACAACAACAACTTACCCAACCATCTAAAGTGCCTGTTAGCAAGCCTAGGGTTATTCCCGCACAAAAGAAACCATCATTTACTGCTCTATTTTGCCAAACTATTGAGCAACATACCTCAAATCAACAAAAACCCAAAACAAAACCAAACACCAATTACCAACAATCTGGGATACAACATAATACTACTACAAATCTCCTTCATAATACTCTTCCTACCAACACTTTACATAATAGCAATATAGCATCTAATCCTTATGTCACACCATCATACACTCATAAATCCCATACCTATATCCCACCGAACCAATATGGTGGACAAACTAGTAATCTTGAAACCATGGTGAAACAGTTAGTTTCCCGCATGGACCAGATAGATCCCTACCGTCCCTCGTACAATTATCGAGAGATGTGTAGTCAGCCTTTAGATCCTATAGTTGTAGCACAACCGTATCCTAAACATTTTCCTATGCCTATCCTGCCCATATATAAAGGAACGGAAGATCCCATAGAGCATCTTCGTATGTTTAGGATAGCATGTCATGATATATCACATGATGACTTATTATTGCTAAAAATGTTCCCAAAAAGTTTAGGAGGAATGGCATTAGAGTGGTATTATCAATTACCCACTAATTCTTTGAGGAATTTCGAAGAAACAACCGAGTCTTTTGTTCATCAATTTAGTGCCTACATCGAAAGGCATGTGACCATTAAAGACTTGTACAACTTAAAACAAGACAAAGATGAATGTTTTGCTGATTTCCTAGCTAGGTGGAGACAGTTGATAGGAAAATTGCACTTTGTGTTACCTTATAGGGAGATGTTGGACATCTTTATTAATAATTTACAAGACCAACTATCCTACGAGTTATCAACTGCTACCTTGACCACCTTCGATCAGGCTATAGACTTAGCCAGAAGAGTGGAAGATGCTCTCATTAGGAGAGGTCAGCTTAAAAAGAAAGATGATGAGAAAACATCCAGAAATCAATATAAAAATAAACAAGTTGTGGGTGATGGAGTCACTGATAGTAGAAATATTGCTACTATTAATGCTGTGAAGACAACGAAGAAGTTTATATTGAAACCTCCCGATAAACCTCCTCGAGAATTTACTAGGTTAAATCAACCTTTATCAACCATTCTACCGCAATTATTAGAATGAGGTTTGATTCAATTACCAAATATCCAGGAACCTGATCCAACTATACCCGGATACAGAGCTGATTTACATTGTGACTTCCATAGAGGACCTGGACACACTACCAACTCTTGTAAAATATTAAAACATAAAATACAGGACTTAATTGATAACAATGAGATGGAGGTGCAAGCCTTTCAACCTAAGCAAAATCCTCCTAATAATGCTCAAAAGAACATCCCCCAAAACCAGAATCAGAATGCCAATCGGTCATTGGATATATTTCAACATCCTTTACCAAAACATGGCAAGGAAGTGGCTAATCAAATTGAACATCATAATGTTCCCCCTCCTACCCGATATGTAGGGACTATTAGTGGGCATTTACCCATTCATGATTTGGAAATATTTGACACAACCTTATCCATGGTTACGACCAGGCCTCTACATAATATTTGGACACCTGATCTTAGTGATACAGAATATGAGACTGAGAGTGATATGGAAATCACATCAAATCAATCGAATAGCTTTGAAGATGAATCGGATCCTATTCTCCCTATCACAAGTTATATGGTTCCGGAAGAACCATTTCCAAGAAGAGTCACTACTAGACCATCCTCTCACCAATTACTTTCTAATGAGCAAGCCATAAATGCTAGACCAAGACCCATTCATCATCCGTAGAATAATATTGTGGGTACCATCGGAGCTGTTACTAGACAACAGGCTCAAAACTCTCAACAAGATCAAATGCAGAATGATGGATCAGCTCCATTTGTTTTGAAGGTTCCTAATAAAGGGAATCATGCACCTAATGTTCAACCTAAACCTCCTTATAATATTAATGAGCAACTATCAAATATTACAGCTAGAATTTCTCTTTTGGACCTTTTAAGATCTTCTCCTACACATAGAGATGAATTAATGCTCACATTAAGCCAGATGATGGTACCACAAGACATTCAACCTGAAGCCATGGCTAATACTATAATAACTCGTGAAGTTGATTGTATTGACTTTCGGGATAGAGACATACCGCAACATAGTTTACATAAGGATAACCCCTTATATATTACTTGCCTTAATTGGAGATGTAGCGATTAAACGAGTCTTGATTGATAATGGTTCATCTTTAAACATCTGCACTTTTGACTTCTACCAAATATTTGGGTTTAGAAGTGATGAAATGAAAATAAGCTGATATGATCATAAAAGCCTTCAATGACGAAACACAAGAAACGTGTGGAGTTATTACCATCCCATTGCAGGTTGGTCCGAGAACCTTGGATACGACCGTGTTTATTGTACATTGCCCTGCATCATACAATATACTCTTGGGTCACCCTTGGATCAACGCGATGCGAGCCGTTCCCTCAACTTTACATCAATGTGTTAAATTCAAATTTAAGAATCAGTTGGTTACCATTCATGGTGATCCTAGACCCTTTGATATGTGTGCTTTGGCAGAACCTGTTGGAGTTCAATTTTGCCCTGCTCTGTCATCCACACATCCTAATTCTCATTATCCATCTAAACGTGTGAAACACACACCCACAACGTCATCTACTTCTTCTCCATCAGTTCCACCCCTACATACAGCTCAACCATCCTCTAAACAAACCACATTAGGACCTCAGAAAGATCCTAATCCCACAACCAATGCCTCTTGTTCTACTCCTATAACTTCTATACCTATAATAGACCCATCCATCGACATCTCTACAAAATCTACATCCACCAAAGGCATAGTTTCCGCATCAGAAGATGTAGGAAATGTTCCTTCTACCTCTTATGCTCTTATTGACGAGCTCTTACCCGATTTATCTAAAATTCTTATATCAGAGAAAATGAATGCTTCTATGCAAGATTCCCTTATTTTAAATAATTTGCCACCATCTCCTCATACCTTGGGCCTCCCACAACCTATGGGAAGTACTTACCAAGTCGGGAGCTATGCTTTTATTTATAAGGGATATGACTGGGGTAGAATACCCAGAAACATCAAGACTCATTATGATGGATATGCTCGATGTTATTTTACTAATGAGTATGTTAAAGCCAAATCTATAATGCTTAAATTGGGATATAAAGGGAAAGGTTTAGGACCTTTCCAAAATGGTATGAAAGAACCCTTTGAGGTAGAGCCGTGGCCTGCCCGATGTGGTGTGGGCCTATTTCCTAGTAAGGGTCAGCCCTTCCCATTTGAGGATGATGACCATCTCATATGTTATCAAGATTATTTGGATGAGCGTGATGCTTTGCGTTTAACGAATAAGCCATTTACATGTAATATGCTATCTATAGCTTACCCTGAGATGATCGCTGAATCCGACGATGAGTTGGAGGGAGATATCTTCCATGATGTCTCCATTGAGGAATTATTACATAATGAATTTTATTTTGATGGCTCTATACCTAGTATAGCCCATCTTGAGGCCACGACTCCTCAAGATGAATTATCCAAGCTAACCTTGGCAGAATTACAAGAATTGGGCGTTTCACCCGCCCCACCTAATTTTGAGAAAGATCTACACATGGAAGTAGAAAATGTCATAAAAATTAACATTGGAACTGAGGATAATCCTCACATAATCAACATTGGATCAGAATTGAGTCAAGAAAAATAGGATAAATACATTGCATTTCTTAAAGAATATGAAGATGTCTTTGCTTGGACATATGAAGATATGCCAGGTTTAGACCCTTTTGTAGTTATGCATCACCTAGTAGTCCATCCGGATGCTAAACCTGTTAAACAGAAACTTAGAAAAATGCATCCTAAAGTGGCCTTACTAGTCAAAGGGGAGTTAGAAAAACTCCTGAATGTTATTTTTATACAAGCCATTGATTATGTTGAATGGATCTCGAATGTAGTTCCAGTAACTAAGAAAGAAGCTACCAAAGTTAGGGTTTGCACAGACTTTAGAGATATTAATGTTGCATGCCCTAAAGATGATTTTCCTCTTCCCAATATGGATCAGATCATTGATTTTACTGTTGGGAGTGGAATGATATCCTTAATGGATGGATTTTTTGGTTATAATCAGATCAGGATAGCTCCTGAAGATCAGGCTAAAACAACCTTTATTACCCCTTGGGGGACCTTTTGTTGGAAAGTGATGCCATTTGGTTTGAAGAATGCAGGTGCAACATATCAACGAGCCATGACTTATATCTTTCATGATATGATGCATGATATACTACATGATTATGTAGATGACATTATAGCTCGTTCTACTAAAGAAGATGACCATTTAGATGACTTGAGAAAAGTATTTGATCGGTTAAGGGAATATCTTATCCGATTGAATCCAGCCAAATGTATATTCGGAGTTAAGTCCGATAAATTATTGGGGGTTATAGTTTCTTTACGTGGCATCAAAATTGACCCTCTCAAGATTACGGCTATCACTGATATGCCCATGCCCACAAATATATCTGAATTACGGAGTTTACAAGGTAAGCTTCAAGCTATCCATCGCTTCATCGATAAGCTGGCGGATAAAACCGGACCCTTTCTTAAGCTTCTTAAGAAGGATGTCTCTTTCCATTGGGACAACGAATGTCAGGAAGCATTTGAACTCCTCAAACAATATCTTCTTAACCCACCTATGCTTTCACCACCTAGACCTGATCGCCCATTTATCTTGTATATTTTTGCTTTAGATTTTGCCTTAGGAGCTATGTTAGCTCAACTGGATGATGAGAAAAGAGAGCGTGCCAATTATTACATTAGCAGAACATTAATCAGTTATGAAACCTACTACACAACATTAGAAAAGTTATGTCTAGCAGTCATATTTTCTACACAGAAACTATGCCACTATATGCTCAGTCAAAAAACGTATGTTATTGCTAAATCCGATCCTTTGCGGTATCTCATGAGTCGACCTTATTTATCTGGTCGCACAACAAAGTGGGTTCTTGCTCTAAGTGAGTTTGAACTCACGTTTATAGGACAAAAGTATGTTAAGGGTCAAATCATAGCAGATCAATTAGCTACTGCACCCTTAGAGTCTACCCATCCCCTCATCATTGAGTTTCCTGACGAATGCCTTAAACTAGAGGTAGACCATCCAGAGCAATGGTCCTTATACTTTGACGGAGCCCGATGCATGAGTGGGGCTGGTGCAGGTATTATTCTAATATCTCCATAGAAACATCTTATACCTCTATCCTTTAAATTAATGTTTGCTTGTACTAATAACATTGTTGAATATGAGGCTCTAATCCTTGGCTTACGAGCTGCCTTGGCACTAAAAATTAAAAATCTATTAGTTTTCGGTGATTCTCAACTTGTTATAAATCAAATTAATGATGTTTATCAGACCAGAGATGATAAATTGCATCCATATAAAGCATATGTATTACAATTAATATCTTTATTTGATCAAGTTACCTTGGAAGCTATTCCTAGAACTAATAATCGTGCGACTGATGCTATGGCTGTAGCTACATCTCTTTTACCCTTGGAGTTAGATGACGAATATGCTACCATCATTATTCATCGACTCCAGGAACCCACTTCAAATAAATCATGCTTAGAACCTTTGGATGTGTTTCTAATCAACGAAACTACTCCTGAACTTTGGTACACTGATATATTCAATTTTCTTCAAAATGGGACCTTCCCTGAAGGTTTTAATAGAAACCAATGCCGGTTATTACGTAGACGAGCAAGTCACTTCATAATAATTGGCAATACATTATATAGGAGATCTTTTGAAGGTATCCTACTGAGATGTTTGAATCTAGAAGAATCTAGATCAGCTTTGAGTGAAGCCCATGATGGATCTTGTGGGGGACACTTTAGTGGTAGCGCCATTGCTAAGAAGCTCCTTAGGATAGGATATTTTTGGCCTACCATGGAGAATGATGCACATGATTACGTGCGCCATTGCGACAAGTGCCAGAAACACATTGACCTTGTCCATGTGCCTACACAAGAACTACAGGCTATTTCATCTCCTTGGCCCTTTTCAAAATGGGGCTTAGACATCATTGGAAAAATCAATCCTGTGTCATCTGATGGACACAAATTCATCATAACCACCATCGAGTATTTCACGAAGTGGGTTGAAGCTATGCCCTTAGCTTCTTGCATTGGAACCCAAGTTTCCAAATTTATTTTTAATCAAATTATTTGTAGGTTTGAAATTCCTACAAATCTCATCTCGGATAATGGAACTTGTTTCAAAAATAAAGATGTAAAGAAACTATGTCAAAAATATAAAATTCAACATCGTTGGTCCACTCCCTATTATCCTCAGGGTAATGGCCAAGCAAAAGCATCTAATAAAACATTAATTAAAATCCTCAAAAGACTGGTCAATAAATCTAGCCGAGATTGGCACATTCAATTATATCCTACTTTGTGGGCTTATCGAACTAGCGTTCGTACTCCCACGGGCACTTCACCTTTTGTTTTGGTTTATGGCGCTGAAGCTATTTTTCCCTTTGAATTAGAAGTTCCTTCTTTGGATATCTACTTCAAGATACTAAATTAGGAGATGAATATCGTGCTGGCAGATTTAGTCAGCTAGAACTCCTAGATGAGAAGTGCATCAATGCTTTGGAGCATCTTCGAGCCTACCAGAACAAGCTCAAACGAGCGTATCTTAAGAAAGTTCATCATCGATCCTTTGAGATCGATGACCTTGTATTAAAATAAAATAAAAAAAATACTAATGCAACTAAAGACCTTAAAGGTAAATTTGAACCTAACTGGCTTGGGCCATATATCATCACTGCTAAATTTGGATCGGGAGCATACATATTAGCTACCTTAGATGGTAAAGATCTTAAAGAACCTATGAACATTATGCATCTTAAGCACTATTATGCATAATTCTGGTAATTTCGTCATTGTATATATTGTACATCTTGTCTCATTTTAGTAAATTCATATAAAAATTTCAAAAACAATCATATTGTGTATCTTCTCAATTCATAAATCAAAATCAAAATATAAAAAACATCAAAATCATCAAAATATTCAAAAAAACATCTTTTATTTTTGCACCTATCAATTCTTGAAGTATTGCAATTATATTTTCAATTGTTTTGGATAAATTAGCATTTATTTGGAATCCCGCACTTTCACACTCACATGAATAAATATCTTGATTTTATTTGGTATGATTATTAATCTCTCTTATATCAAAGTCCACAGTTGAATTAAATAAATTTTTGAGCATAGAGAATTTATCTTGTTATTTACTTGAACCAAGTATATATTTTCACATTAAAATGATTTCATTGCAAATTCAATATGATGCTACATAGTAGAAGTGGTTTCTGTTGACAATTCTATCACATTGCACAAGGGGTAGAAAAGAAATCAAAATTTTGTATAGTGTTTTTGTAAAGTATTTCTTTGTTGTTTTTTATTTGAAAAGTTGCAGCAATTTTGGCTTTCAATGCCATCCCCTTGTACATAAAAAGAAAGAAAGAGCTTCGCTAAAGAAAATGAGAAGAGCTTCGCACCCGAGGCATTTCCAGCACTACTTCGGGTAAAAATTTTGCGAAGTAGTGTTGCCGAAGAAGAATACAAGGGAAGCGATAAAAAGAACTTCGGGCCCGAAACGCTTCAAACCACTACTTCGGGCGAAAGTTGTGCGAAGCGGCATTCGAAAGAACAACTTCGTCGAAGAAGGAAGGTCCAGACCGCTGTCCAAATTGGCTAAGGCAAGAAAGCTACTTCGGGCCCGAAGCGTCTCAAGTAGCTACTTCGGGCAAGAATTTTGTGAAGCGGTGTTGCCGAAGTAAGATACAAATGGAGAAGAATGAAACTACTTCGCACCCGAAGTATTTCAAAAGGCTACTTCGGGCAAAAGTTTTGCGAAGCGGATTGTGAAAGAACGCAGTACTGAAAACACTTCGCCAAAAAAGCCGTCGAAGCATCCACTTCGGGCCCCGCATCAGCGAACCATTTCTACTTCGCCAAAAATCATTGTGAAGCATCTGCTTCGGCAAACTTTCATGTGAAGTACTTTCACCCGAAGTAGAAGATGCATTTTGAAGGCAAAGATGCACTTCGGCCGAAACATCCCCGAACCGCAGTTTTGAAGAAGGATCACGATGAAGCATTTCGAGGACTCATCAGCGAAGTATCTACTTTGGGCAAAGGACCTCGCCGAAGCATTTTTGGAATAGCAAAGCAGCGAGAAGTGAAGGCCCCATTTTGTGAAGGAAATCTACTTCGGCACTCACCTCCCCCAAAGTAGTTTTGCGAAGCAAAGTTTTGTGAAGTACAAATCAAAGAGGAGTTTTTGCTTCGGCTCAAGTCCACAGCAAAGCGAAGTTAAAAAACTAGCGAAGTACTTCAAAGGCACGCGTTCCAAGCTGGGTATTTTCTCGAGGTGATCAAGTGCCTCATAAATGCATTTTTACATGCCCAGAAAACTAGCTGCTCATTTTTGGCAATTGGAAATGAAGTATCAGGCCATGATGAAGAGCCCGACGAGCATGGCGGCCACTCGAGCACCGCACCCAGAGACCAAGGACGTCCAGACGGCTCATCAATGCATCTTTCCATGGTTGACCCGGTCACAGTTGCCAGTTTTGGTAACGGATTTGAGAGCTCGATCACGAGAGCCTCGAGAAGCCGATTCTCAGGGCTCGAGGGCGTACTTCTCCTTTCTATGTAATTATGACTCAGAGGGTCGGGTCCTCTATAAAAACCTAGGCATTGTAATGGAAAAGGGGGGGAACTATCTGCTAGAAAGCTGTTGTAACTTGATGTCCTGCGATTAATACTAAAGAGCTTTGGGCTCAATTCCTTTCTTTTATGCTGCCTCCTGTGCTTGATTCTTTTGTCTTTCTTCAATTGTATACTGAGACTCTGAATCTTGAATCCGGTGTGCGATTGGGGACTGTACCCTGAAACTCTCCTGAAGGATACATAGGAGAGGAAAAATGTTATATTGGTTTTCTTTTATGCTGCCTGGTGGGTTGTGGTTTCTGTTACATTCGCTTGTCCTAATCGTCTTTACTCTGAACCCTGAATTTTGATGAAAGGGAGAAGGAGAATCCTTGTGAGCTCGCCTAGAGGATACATAGGAAGGTTAATGTAGTGTTTCTTTCATTTATTCTTGGTGTTCCTTGTTGCTATTCAAGTTGTTAGTTAGTGATCGTGCTTCCTGTTCTCTCCCACTTTAAATCATCGATCTCTCTTCCCTTACCCCTTTTTATTTCTTTCTCTAACCCTAACTCCTTTATCTCTTTCCTGCATCCCTTATCTCAAAACACCAAAGTAGATTAGCATAGGAGCCGGCCTTTCTCCGGAGATTGGCATGAGGGGCATCTCTTCCCTTCGACCTTTCAATGTTGGTCCAGGTCTAGGGCGCATACACTCACCCAAATCCTTTCCTAGGCAGATTTGATGACCAACAGTTTTTGGCATGCCCGGTGGGACCAAGGTCCCATATTTTAAGCGCAAATCTCAAACCCGTCTTCACCGGGGCCAATAGTTCTAACCAGTTCCCGGTGTGACCCGGTCAATCTCACCTGACTAGTGGTAGTGAGAACCGATGCTCTCATTACCGAAAGACTCTTAGCATCTGGCGACTCTGTTTACCCGAGAATATTTAAGTCGAAAAGACCGGTACCAAAGTCTGTGTCTTCATGCAAACGAGATGGAGAGTTAAGAATAGAGGAGAGGAAACCGAGTTCTTTGAGCTAGATATTGATGCCTTTGGGGAGCGATCAAGGTTGGTCACCCCCGAATCACTATTACGAGGAACATCCTCGCAAGAGGCTGTTGTTGATGAACAAGGCCTGACTTCTGATAGCATAGCATCTAGTTTTCCTCCCAATCCTCCTAACTCATCGAAGCATCCTAGTGCCTCCATTCCTATTAGTCGTCCTATTAGCAATCAAGGAGGAGCTTCGAGGATTCCTGTTTCTCAAAATCCAAGAGCAAGTATGGCACAACAACAACAACAACAACAACAACAAATGCAGCAGCAACCGCCACCCAGGTGGTTCCCGACATGGGATTCTTTGTCACCACTGAATCTAGCGGGACAAGGGCAAGTGCCGCCCACTACTATAAAGAAGATCCCAACGTTCGATGGAACTGGGAAGACCGCTCTGGAGCACATCCAAGACATAATCTCTCTGGCGGTGATCCATGACATCACAGAAGAGCAAGTTATGGTAAAACTTCTGGTTCTTTCCCTTAGAGGAAAACTCCTCTATTGGTATAGATCTTTACCACCCGGTACTATTACGGGATGGGACCAGTTAGCCGAGAAGTTGATGGGAAACTTCAATGAGTCCTCCGACCCTACCTCTCTCCTGCATCAATTCACTTCAATCCAGAGACATCCACAAGAAGAGATCACAGACTTCAATGTTAGGTTCGCTCGAACCTGGCAGAGAGTACCAGTTGGACTTCGACCAACCGACGAAGCTGCAACATATTATTTCCTTCGGGCTTTCAACCCTGATATCAGTATCATGGTAAGGTATTCTAACATCAATACTTTTCCTGAATTATATGGGTTAGCCAAGAAGGCAAAAATAGATTTGATAGCTGTGGGCAAGCTTCCCTAGAGAATGTCGATGCCAATACTTCCCGAGTTTCCTCAATCCCAGTATGCAAGCGCAGCCGCTTCGTAGATCTCTGCAACCCCTGCACTCCCGATCTCACCTTGGAACCCGAATCCTATTGTGTCTCAAATCACCGCTCCACAAATTCATTTTCCCACATTTTCAACTCCGTAGCCCACTGTCACTTCGGCATTCCCTGTACTACCAGCACCATTTCAACCCCCTGCCCTACCCCCAATACCGACGATGGCTTCATTGCCACTCATTTCAAAAGTCGATGATATGCAAGCTAAAATCCTGCAAGAGATGCAGTCTCTGAACTCCACAGTTCAGACGTTGTCCAACGACATGACCATTGTGAAGAAGAAGCAAGCGCAACAAGAATTCCTACCAAGAAGGTCTTATCCTACACCTGCGCTTACCAAAGATCAAGCAGTCCAACAAGGGAAGGCTTCGGCGAGAAACGCTGTGATTGATGAAGCTCCGAGCACTTTCGATTATGTATATTGGTGCTCTACGTGCAATGATCCGCATGAAGAGAATACCTGCATGCTGCACCAACACTATGTACAAACGCTGGCGAGCAGTAGTCATGGTGGTCAAGTCAACGTCATCATGCAAATGAGTCAAAACCTGGCGATTGGCGAAGAAGAGCCGGTCGTAGTGCTTACCAGAGAGGGGAAAGAAGGTGATAGAAGTGGATGCTACCCAGATGGCTCCCTTGAAAGTGCAAACTCGACCCGAGAAGGGACAATCATCTTCTTCAGCCCCGAACGAAGCTCCTCCGCCTGCACCAAACAAAGAAAAAGCTCAAAAGGCCTCTACCGAACCACCTCAGGCAGAAACTAAGGAGCAGGCTAGGGAAAAGCTCAAGTTTCCTTCACTAACTAAGCGACAAAGAGTTGAAGCTACAGAGCAGTATCGCACTAGATATGAGCCGAGAAAGGAACCCGAGGTGCTCAGTTCCCTGACGTACAACATTGTAGAGGAGTTAAAGAGGATTCCAACCAAGATCAGCTTGTACGATGCACTGCAACTACCTGGACAAGTGGACTTACTGCAAGAATCATTGAAGATGACTAAAGCAAAAAAGGTAGCACCGCTTGCTCTTGTGCAGACCCTATCCACATCCATTACGGGGAAGAATAGACCACCTCCATTCTACCTGTCTCTACAGATGGAAGGGTATATTGTACATAACTGTATGATCGACTCTGGGGCCGCTACAACAGTCATGCCGAGAGCAGTCTACGAAGAAATAGGGATGGAATATACGCGAAGCAGCCAAGGTGTACTCCAGTTGGATGGAACCCCAGTGAAGACTGTAGGAGTGATCAAGGACATTCCTATCCGACTACATAAGATGCCTCAGATCACGGTCATACAAGAGGTAGTGGTCGTCGACCTGGAGCCATACTTCAGTATGTGCTTGTCAAGAGAATTCATAGCAAAGCTGGGCGGATATCTGTCTATGGATTACTCTCATCTGGAGATTCCATTCAAAGGAAAGAAGGTGAAAATCTACAATGAAAAGCCTTCCTCCTTCCTTGTACAGAAGATGTCCGAAGAAGAAAGCAACGATCCAGTGAATACAATAGTGGAGGAAGTAGAGCAGGTGGACTTGGTCGAGAAAGCTCTTGCGCAACTAAGTTATGAAGATGAGTTCTCATTAGCAGACTTTAATGCCATGGTAGAGACCGAGATGGGATGTTATGCTATCACCAAGCCCGAGAAACGCACCCAACCAGAGAATAGAACAAGTGCCCAAGAAGGACTATGGAAGTTGTTCTTCGACGGTGCCCGATGTAAAAATGGCACTAGGGTAGGGATTCTTCTAGTTTCACCATCCGGAGAGCAAAAGGAGTATTGCTACCGGTTGCTATGGAGCTGCACCAACAATGCAATAGAATATGAAGCATTATGCCTAGGACTCAAGAAAGCTGACAAGTTAGGCATAAAGCACCTCCAAATCTTCAAATATTCTGAACTGGTGTGCAACCAGGTCACAAATAAGTGTACTTCAAAGAAGCATTATCTAAAGTCATACCGCAATAGGGTATGGGACCTGTGTGACCAGTTCGAGTCTCTCAATCTGTAGTCTATCCCACGAGAAAAGAATCGACATGTCGATGTTTTGGCATCTATCGCAGCCAAGTATTCTCCCATAGAAGACATGGTGCACAAGCCCAAAGTTGTGAGGATGATCTACAGACCCTCTATCCCGGACAAAGACCTACATTGGCAAGTCTTTGACAATGATGAGCAGATTGTAAATTTCATGATTCAAGAAGCCACCACAATCGAAGACAGAAGCCCTGATGAAGAAGAATATGAAGGGCTGGTCCAATTGAAGAATAACCATGTTCCCAAGGGACTGATCACCCTTGAAAGCCTCTTTGATCAGAATGATCGAGCACTTTCTCACATGATTAAGGTCAATGAAAAGTAGTATCAAGATTTAGAGCTTGAACCTAGAAAAGCAATAAAAGTTGGGACCGATTGCACTTCGAAAGAAATAGAATAGATCCAGACTCTGTGCAGGAAGTATCCTGACATAATTGCTTGGTCTTATCAAGACCTCAGGGGATACAATCGACAGCTGATCCAACATACAATTGAATTACAGGAGGGAGTCAAACCCTTTCGACAAAAGCAAAGGCCGGTTAACCCTAAGATCGAGGTCCTGATGAAGGCCGAACTCCTGAAGATGCTCGAGGTGAAGATCATTTATCCCATCAAGCATTCTTCATGGGTAGCGAACCTAGTCCCTATCAGAAAAAAGAATGGAGATATACGTCTATGCGTGGACTTTCGCAACCTGAACCAGGCTTCTCTCAAAGACCACTATCCTCTTCCGCAAATCGATCAGATCTTGCACTCGATGGTCGGAGCTCAACGCTTCTCCTTGCTCGATGGTTTCTCAGGGTACAATCAGATCTGGGTCAGGAACGAAGATCAACATAAAACAACGTTCACCACCAAGTGGGGGACATTTGCTTACCAACGAATGCCATTTGGCCTTTCGAATGCTGGTGCCACTTTCCAGAGGGCTATGGATCTAGCTTTTGGTGAGCTTCTGAATAAGGTAATCATCATCTATCTAGATGACATGACCATTTTCTCCCGAAGAAGGGAGGATCACCCCATACATCTACAACAAATTTTTGAAAAATGTCGAGAGTTTGGCATCTCAATCAATCCGAAGAAGTCCATATTCATAGTCAGCAAAGGAAAGTTGCTGGGACATGCGATATCAAAAAAGGGCCTCACTGTAGATCCCGATAGAGCCGAGGCTCTAACGAAGCTCCCACTACCCGTAGACAAGAAAGGACTCCAATCCTTCTTTGGCCAGATCAACTTCGTGAGGAAGTTTGTCCCCGATTTCACCCAAGTCATCAAGCCGATGTCCGAAATTTTGAAGAAGGGCACCGAATTCATCTAGACGAAAGAAAGGAAGGAGGCATTCGAAGAGATTAAGGCTCGAATCGCTCAAGCGCCGGTCTTGATCAACCCTGACTACAGTCGAGATTTTATCCTGTATGCCATAGGGGAGCCCGAAAGCTATGTTGTGGTCCTGACACAAAAGGGGGAAGATGGTGAAGAGCGTCCCATCATGTTTCTGAGCCAGGTGATCAATCCCCATGAAGAGAGATATAATTTCATAGAACGTCAGGTGCATGCAGTAATGAAATCTCTCAGGAAGTTCAAGCAGTTCATCTCCCAAAGTCGGGTCACGGTCTTTGTCATTCACCCAGACGTGCGCAATTTCATCATCCAAGGAGAGTTGGGAAGTAAGAGAGCCGGTTGGGTGAACAAGATACAAGAATTTGACATTGAGATCAAGCCCACAAAACTGGTTCATGGTCACGCATTGTGTCAAGAATTGGTGAAAAACGTAGCGGCCGAAGCAACAGAATATCAATGGGATAACTCATCAGTCGAAGGATGCTTCACGAACCAGGAGGAGGACGAGAAGGATTGGGTTAGTGAAATAATTGACTACTTCAACACCGAAAGATGTCCTTCGCATCTAAATGCATCACAGCGAAGACATTTTAGGATGCGATCCTCCCGATACACTCTGCGCCCCGAAGGCCTATTTTTTAGAAACATTGATGGTGTTCTTCTCAAGTGCATAAAAGATGATGATAAAAGGAGAGTCCTAGGAGAATTTCATTCAAGACTATCTGGAGGTCACTTCGTAGGGAGAACAACAATGCTGAAGATCATCAAGGCGGGTTATTATTGGCCCACACTCTTTGTCGATGCCTTCGCAGTTTGTCGCAGGTGCGAGCAGTGTCAGAAGTTCGCCGGTCGAAGCAGAAATGCTTCGATGCCTCTCCAACCGATACAAGTAGAGACGCCCTTTCAACAATGGGGGCTGGATTTCATAGGGGTCATATCGCCGAACTCCTCCGTTGGGCATAAGTTCATATTGACTGCAACTGACTACTTCACCAGGTGGGCCGAAGCGATTCCTACGAAGCATGCGGATCAAGAGACTGTCATCGCCTTCCTAGAAGGGTTGATCACCAGGTTCGGCATCCCCGAAGCAATCATCACGGACAATGGTCCTGGCTTCACAGGCACCAAAATCAATGAATTCCTCTACAGATATGGGATATATCATAAAGTATCCTCCAATTACTATCCACAAGGCAATGGATTGGTAGAATCCACCAACAAGACCTTATTGAGGGTGCTAAGGAAGCTCATAGAGACAAACAAAAGGACTTGGCATCTTCTTCTAGATCGGGCCTTGTGGGCCGATCGAATTTCAATCAAGAAGTCAATCAAGACTTCACCTTATGCCCTGGTCTACGGTAAGGAGGCCATCTTGCCCACCCATGTGGAGATCCCTGCACTGCAGCTATTAGCAGAAGAAGATGGAGTTAGGCCAATGGGAAATAGATTAGCTCAGCTATTGCAGCTAGAGGAAGATCACGAGGAAGCCTACCAGAGCTTCGCTAAGCATGCTCAGATCACCCGAGACTGGTTCAAAAGGAAATCATCCGATCGCACGTTCAAAGTGGGAGATCTGGTATGGAAGTGGGACTCCTGGAAGGCAAAGCCTGGGAATCATGACAAGCTGGATGCCTTCTGGGATGGGCCATTCAAAATTGTGAAGGTGAACTCGGCCAACTCTTTCATCCTCAAAGATGCAGATGGCCAGGTTTTGCCGATCTCTGTCAATGGTCTTCATCTGAAGACTTTTCATCGCTGAGGTAAAACTCTTGTAAAAAAAAAAAAATGTATGTATATGTGCTTTTGTATATATCTATTTTCATTTGTGTATATACATCCTGATTCGAGATGCAAAAGCCAAGAACTACACTCCAAAATCTCCTTCGGGGATTTTTAATCCGAAGTAGCAGTTGCAAGGAGGTTCGCAGCACTTTACCCCCAAAAGGGCCGAACCAAAATTCAAACAAAGGCACAAAAGAGCTTCGCACCCGAAGCATTTCCAGCAGCTACTTCGGGTAGAAATTTTGCGAAGTAAATTTTGAAAGGGGCTTTGGCGAAGTAATTTTCAAGAACGCAAGCTTCGGTAGGTGGTCCTTGCGAAGCACGACAAAGGAAAAGTACTTCGGGCCCGAAGTGTCGAAAAGCGGCCCGCACCAAAGGTTCACCGTGAAGCATTTTCAATGTTGTTTTTTTTACTTCGCCGAACCAATAAAGCGCGAGATGGGAGAATTTAAAATGTGCCTCGAAGAACGTGCAATCAACAACCGTGAAAAGGGTTCGAAGTGGGTGAATTTAAGGCAAAAGTGGCGGGGCGCATCCCGAGGCAATTTGGTTAGAAAGAAAAAGCGTGCGCCTAGGTACGAGGTGGCAGCAGGTTGCTTCTCCAACACAAAGCGTAATCATCAAAGCATGTGGCCCTGCGTACCACGTCGATGCAGAACCAATTAAAGGATACGGTAACCTCCTCTGTCCGAGGTGTAAATTTAATTTTAGTAGGTGCCATAAATTCAGGTGGTTGCCTTTTTAGGTTATAAAACGTGAAGTCCTAGCAAGAAGGAGGTTATTTATCCATCAGTTCGAGCTAGACTAAGAGCCTTCAATTACTCTGCAATTCTCCTGCCCTTTGCATCTAAGTCTTTCACATCAAGCCTCTGTATCAAGGACTCGACCGCCATCATGGGGAAGAAGAATTCCAAAGAAAAAGGGAAAGAGCCCGAAGTTGCAGGCCCTGAAAAAACAAAGAAGGGCAAGGAAGAGAAAAAGCGAACTCCAAAGAAGCTAAGTCTCACCCCTCGCCCCGAAAAGCAGCCAATAGAAGAAGGGGATGATTCGGAGGAGGAACAACTTGTAGAACCACCAATTGATGGGTGGGAGAAGATTAGAGACACACAACTCTCTAAGGGTGTGTCCGACCTCCGACGCACCATAGAGTTTATGACAAGCAGACTCACCCCAGAGAATAAGAGAGTTGCTGCATATTACTCTCAAATTTACTGGTTTTTAACCCCGCCTGCTCACCATTGTCCTGAGCTAATCTATGCTATCGCGCAAAATTACCAGCCTGCATCCAGGCAAGTGTTGGACGCTTCGGGCCACAAATTGTTTTCCATCCTGAAGGAAGATGTACAAGCAGCCTTCGCGCCATAGCAAGGTCCGCCCAAGGGCTATTCTGTTCGCAATGTCATCTTAAGTGAACAAATGGAGAGGTTCACCTCTAACAGCTACATATTGAAATTCCTGCACGAGAATCTCAAGAGCGGGCTACCTTCAAACAAGCTGCCCCAGATGCCCTTACCCTTGGCGGCCTTCAAAAGCATCGATATTTTCTCCATCATTGCATGGGTGGCGGGCCTGTCAACAGATGCTTCAGTGCAACCCTGGCAGGTGTCTTTGGCCGAATGTATTTCGAGAGGGGAATTCTATGCCCCCGATGCTTCAAGACCAAACACCAACCCAGTCTTCTTCGACTGGGCAGAATGGGTGGCCCGAACCTTGCATACAAGGCTCACCAGCATGAAGAATTCGGCAACGGGCCAGTACTTCGCACCCTGCTCTTTCCTTGTCTGGTTGTTTTTCTACCAGGTTCATAAGCGATTCCCCCATATCGCCATTACTCCAAGCGGCGAGGATGGAAATCCTCTATCGGTGTACCAGTGGACTCCCCTCCTATTGAGGACAGAGTCCTATTATTCTTTTAACCAACAATTTTTGGGACCCGCTATGCATTTGTTGAAGGGTTCTTGTCCTCGGGTCCCCCTCAGTTTGAGAGATAGAGTGGTACAAGAAAAAAGAGGAGATGTTTTCCAATTGACACAGGGCCTGGTGATTCGCCTGTTCGGTTTCATAGGGAAGCCCTTCCTGTTACCAGTCTACCCCTCTGAATATCAGTTCGCATTGGAAGTCGCTCGACAGAGCGACTCTACAAATGCAGTATACGGTCACGGCCAAAAATGGGCACATACCTATGACTTCCCCTTCAGGATGGGTGTAATCGAAGTCTTTGCCCTAAAACAGAACGTTTTCCTGGAGGAAAAGCTTGCCGATTTTGGCCTACTCCAGATTCCTCAACAATGGCTCTATGATCCCTTGGGAGTGATGAGGGATCATTTAAAATTCAAGAATTTCCACATCTGCCCCCACCCCAAAATTGTGGAACAAAGGAATAACCCCAATGGGAAAGATCTGGAGTGGCATTTGGAGAGAATGAGGACATTGCCTCCTTGGCATGAGTTCTACCCCATGGAGGTCGAGTTCGACCCTGATCAATACCCCCTCCCAACTCCAAGCTCCACATTTTGGAGAAAGGCAAAGGATGATTTAAAGGAGGAATTGAAGAATTGGAGCGAGGAAAAGCTTCGGGAGTGGTGGATAATGAGAGTCCATCACCAAAAAGTGAACTCTTATGGACTCTTGGCATCAGATAAAGACTTCACGATTCTTTATGACACCAATGTTGAAACTTGGAAGTCTATATCCTTTGCAGATTTTGTTCCCCCAGCTACCCCAGGATCAGGCGAAAGCCCAGGAGGAGCTGAAGATGCCTCGAAAGAAGAGGAAGAGGTAGAGGCCGAAGCTACGCCAGTGGCACTACCAAAGGGACCATCGGAGAGCCATGACACAAGCATCGAAGAGGCAGAGCAACCATTGGAAAGGAAGAAAAGAAAGAGGCAAGAGCAAATTCAAGTGCCTCCGAGCCACCCAAAGCGACCTCGCACGAAGCTCGCAAGTACTCCTACCGAACCACCTGCATCAGGCCCGGTTGAAGCAAATGTCGAAGATGCAGGGCCACCAAGTGCTGAGACGGTCCCTGATATAGATGTCATTGATGTGGAGGAGCTCCTCCAACAAGAAGGAGACCACGAAGTAGAAGTTGTGGAGGTCGAGAGTGTTGAAGCCCAAAAGGAACAAGAGCCAATCACCCAAGTTGTCACCACGGCCGCTCTGCCAGGAGGGCACGTAGGTATGCACTCTCTTCCTTTCGCCTTGGTCTCTGACACGTCCACTGTGGTCTCGATTGAAGGTCCCCATCAATCTCTCCCTCCCCCACAAGGTCAATCACCCACTCAGGTATTGCCCGTTGCCAGTCCAACCCTGCATAGCTCCACTCCACCCGAGTCGTCTGACCAGGGCAAGCCTGTTGAAACCACTTCGCCCACCCACTCCGCTGTTCCTTCAGTCCTAAGTCAAGGCGAAGGCAGTGTCCCAATGCCAAGCCCCGTAGCCCACTCTCCCATCGCTCACAGCATAGTCCCGCTTGCCAAAGCCCCTGCTACGCCCATCTCCGAACCATCTGGGGAATCATTCCCCGTTAATTCTTTGTATTTGTTCACACCTTTGGCTGGAGATCCAGCATTTTCTGAAATAGATCTATCTCTAATAAAGGAATGCCCCTTAGCCGAGAAGCTACTCTTAGCTCGACAAAACACAGAGAAAATGTTGAAGGAGGCAAGGAAGAAAAGAGGGCGATCTCTGGCCCAGGTTGAAAAATGTGCTGTCTTCGACTTGAAGGGCAGAAAGTTACATAAGGTTAAGAAGGTCCCTAAGGTCCAGAAGCCTCTGGATGAAATGACTCCAACTGACTATGATTACCAGGAGAAGACCAAGGACCTGGAGCATTTGAATATAGATAATGAATCCGCATCCATGCATGTCGGGATCGAGACTTTTCGAGCGCATGCAAATATTGCCAATCAGCGCAGGTTTGAAGCAGAGAGCGCCAACATCAAGTTGGAGGAAGAGCTGGCTAGAATCCGCTCCGAGCTGGAGGATTCACAAGAGCAGTGTAAGCTAATGAAGAAAGAAACACATGCCCTGAAATAGCAGATACTACAATTGCAGTCTTCGACTGAGCACCAAGCACAGAAATAGGCCAAAAATGAGCTAAAAGCCAAAGAGCTCGAAAGCAAGATCTTGCAAGCTCAACAGCAATTGTTCGAAAAAGCAAACCTAGAGCTGTTCGACAAAGGCAGAATCAAGGAAATCCGCTCACACTTGCTCAAAGGTTTCAGATCGCGGGCCTCCAGTGCCCTGTCAACTTTAATCTATGTCACCGAAGCCCAACATGCCATTGCTAAGAAAGGGCCAATAGTAGATGAAGTTATCCAAAAAATCAAAAGGTGACTCAAGCTGGCTTTTGAAGTCCAAAGTATTAGATATCAGGACCTACAGGTTGCTGCTATGAGTCGAACGGCTAGGGATTGGTCTACTGCCCAAGCCACTATTCGTGCCTTCTTCTCCAAGGTGAAGAAAGCGCAGAAGGCGAAGGACCTCCTAGATATATTTGAGCAGGAGCAGCGCACATCAATGGGTTACTTTGAGGACCTTTCTTCCTTAGGTTTCTCGAGTTTCATAGACGATGATGGGAACCTTCTCACCCGGGAAGAACTCAAGCCGGCGTGGCTTCATTTTGAAAGTGACGTCTCCAAAATAGATGAGTGGGAAGAGCCGGTCACAGAAGGACAAGTCACCGACTTCATCCTGAGACACTGCAAAATTGTGGCTTGCCTGAATGACCTAAGTGTAAGAATCAAACATGCCGACATTGGGCAGATTGATCGATTCCATGTTTTGGTCAAGGCACTCGAAGACCAAGAGCCATTTCAAAAAGGGGTTTGGGCTCACGTCCGTCGAACCATGAGGAAAATCCATGATCGTCTTATCCCATCGCCGTAGCAGGAGGCCGCGCCAGCAGAAGAAGGAGCAGAAGAGGAAGAAGAAGGGGCAGAAGAGGAAGAAGAAGGAGCAGAAGAAGAAGGAGAACCAGCTATGGAGGCGCTCCCAGAGGGAGAAGGTGGAGAAGGATCTGAAGATGACTCTGGCCCAATGGATCAAAGCTAAGGGTTCTCCCACCGAGACGAGCTCGTTGCCCCGTGAGCCGCCAAGAATGTTGACAATTCTGTCACATTGCACAAGGGGTAAAAAAGAGATCAAATTTTGTACAGTGTTTTGTAAAGTTTTCTTTGTTGTTTTTTTATTTGCAAAGTTGCAGCAATTTTGGCTTTCAATGCCACCCCTTTGTACATAAAAAGAAAAAGAAAGAGCTTCGCAAGAAAATGAGAAGAGCTTCGCACCCGAGGCATTTCCAGCACTACTTCGGGTAAAAATTTTGCGAAGTAGTGTTGCCGAAGAAGAATACAAGGGAAGCGATAAAAAGAACTTCGGGCCCGAAACGCTTCAAACCACTACTTCGGGCGAAAGTTGAGCGAAGCGGCATTCAAAAGAACAACTTCGCCGAAGAAGGAAAGTCCAGACCATGGTCCAAATTGGCTAAGGCAAGAAAACTACTTCGGGCCCGAAGCATTTCAAGTAGCTACTTCGGGCAAGATTTTTGTGAAGCGGTGTTGCCGAAGTAAAATACAAATGGAGAAGAATGAAACTACTTCGCACCCGAAGTATTTCAAAAGGCTACTTTGGGCAAAAGTTTTGCAAAGCGGATTGTGAAAGAACGCAGTACTGAAAACACTTCGCCAAAAAGTCGTCGAAGCATCCACTTCGGGCCCCGCATCAGTGAACCATTTCTACTTCACCAAAAATCATTGCGAAGCATCTGCTTCGGCAAACTTTCATGCGAAGTACTTTCACCCGAAGTAGAAGATGCATTTTGAAGGCAAAGATGCACTTCGGCCGAAACATCCCCGAACCGTAGTTTTGAAGAAGGATCGCGGTGAAGCATTTCAAGACTCATCAACGAAGTATCTACTTCGGGCAAAGGACCTCATCGAAGCATTTTTGGAATAGTGAAGCAACGAGAAGTGAAGGCCCCATTTTGTGAAGGAAATCTACTTCGGCACTCACCTCCCCGAAGCAGTTTTGTGAAGCGAAGTTTTGCGAAGTACAAATCAAAGAGGAGTTTTTGCTTCGGCTCAAGTCCATAGCAAAGCGAAGTTAAAAAACTAGCGAAGTACTTCAAAGGCACGCGTTCCAAGTTGGGTATTTTCTCGAGGTGATCAAGTGCCTCATAAATGCATTTTTATGTGCCCGATAAGCTAGCTGCTCATTTTTGGCAATTGGAAATGAAGTATCAGGCCATGATGAAGAGCCCGACGAGCATGGCGGCCACTCGAGCACCGCACCCGGAGACCAAGGACGTCCAGATGGCTCATCAATGCATCTTTCCATGGTTGACCCGATCACAATTGCCAATTTTGGTAACGGATTTGAGAGCTCGATCACGAGAGCCTCGGGAAGCCGACTTCTCAGGGCTCGAGGGTGTACTTCTCCTTTCTATGTAATTATGACTCAGAGGGCCGGGTCCTCTATAAAAACCTAGGCATTGTAATGGAAAAAGGGGGGAACTATCTGCTAGAAAGCTGTTGTAACTTGATGTCCTACGATTAATACTAAAGAGCTTTGGGCTCAATTCCTCTCTTTTATGTTGCCTTCTATGCTTGATTCTTTTGTCTTTCTTCATTTGTATACTGAGACTCTGAATCCTGAATCCGGTGTGCGATTGGGGACTATACCCTGAAACTCGCTTGAAGGATACATAGGAGAGGAAAAACGTTATATTGGTTTTCTTTTATGCTGCCTGGTGGGTTGTGGTTTCTATTACATTCGCTTGTCCTAATCGTCTTTACTCTGAACCCTGAATTTCGATGAAAGGGAGAAGGAGAATCCCTGTGAGCTCGCCTAGAGGATACATAGGAAGGTTAATGTAGCGTTTCTTTCATTTATTCTTGGTGTTCCTTGCTGCTATTCAAGTTGTTAGTTAGTGATCGTGCTTCCTGTTCTCTCCCACCTTAAATCACCGATCTCTCTTCCCTTACCCCTTTTTATTTCTTTCTCTAACCCTAACTCCTTTATCTCTTTCCTGCATCCCTTATCTCAAAACACCAAAGTAGATTAGCATAGGAGCCGGCCTTTCTCCGGAGATTGGCACGAGGGGCATCTCTTCCCTTCGGCCTTTCAATGTTGGTCCAGGTCTAGGGCGCATACACTTACCCAAATCCTTTCCTAGGCAGATTTGATGACCAACAGTTTCTTGAGTGAAAAGTTTCCCTTGCTATCCTATCATGCACATGGTCTAGAATCTTTGAGAATTGACAAAAGGACAAGCTCACCCCTGCCCAAAATAAAAATACCTTGCTCTACAGCCAATCCGAGCAAGTATCCCTAGTATAGGAAGAAAAAGAAAAGTCAAAGAAAATGAGAAAAAGAAAAATATCATTTTGTACCATCGCAACAATATTTCAACATTATCTCAGTTCCAAGAAAAAATACAAAAAAAAAAGAAAAGAAGAGAAAGAGAAAAGAAAAAGCAAAATGCAATAAATCCCTTTCCCTACCCCTTGAAAAGAAAATAAGGGTGAATGAGCTTGAATCCCTGGAATTCTCAATTATTCGAAAATCGTGAGGTAAGCCCCATAACAAGTGGTTTGTGCCCAACCCGCTTGGCCTTGGGTAACTCCTAGCGTGGTGATATGTCTATCACATTAGCGACCACATTTTGTATAGACCTATGTCTGCTTATGGATCAACTAGCTCTTGATGACCCGAATTACATAGTAGTCTGGTACGGTTACATGCATATAAATCATGGTCAACGGACACTTATTTGGTTAATTCAAATTACTTGTATCAAATTATCTTGCTCAAAATTGGTAAATGAACAATACAATTGCACACACATTTGTATTTGAGAGATTTTGTATCATTATGATAAATCAAGATCGAAAATGAACTCACATATGCACATGAGGGTTCCTTATAAATCTACATTTTTTCTTTGAGATAATTTAAAATATTTATGCAAATATTTTGGAATAATTTCATCTTCTTATTTGAGAACATTTGCTTAGCGTAAAAACAATTAAATACATTTTTTTCCAAAATCCAAAATATTCTTTCAAAATATGTTCAAAATTCTAGCAATAAAGTCATATTTATATATACTTTAGACTTCCGCAATGATGGTATAGTTCCTAAAACCTAAACTGGAATTTTATTCCTAGCGCAAGTCCTCGTCTTATATATTTTTTGTTTATCTCAAAATCAAAAATCAATTATGCAATAAAATTATTTTTGGATTTCGCGATGATGGTATAAGTCTATACCTATAATTCTATACCTAGCACAAACCATTGTTCTAATTTTATTCCTCATTCATTTTAATTCATAAAAACATATGGCCTACATCACTATGTTACACAATTGTGCTTTAAAAAGAATGAACACTTTTTTCTATTTCATTTCATTATGTCAACATTCAATTTTGCAACAATGGTATAATTCCTAAGGAATTGTTCAAAATTTTATCACACTTAGGAATTTTATGCCTAGAAAAAATCAAAATTTTTAATATTTCATGCATAATATTTTCATGAAAATCTAAAAATAAATCATCACCATCATCATTTTTCATCATCACAACACAAAGTCTTAAGACAGTCTCTTAAGCACTCTTTAATTTTAGCAATATTTCTATATTGGGATTAGCTTGACGACCTAGCGAGTGGCGACTCTATGAAATGGTCATATAACAATGACAATGTCCTTTGAAATTATTGTTAGAAGTCCCTTTATTTTTCAACAAATCATACCACAACCAATTTGTTTACATCAGATTATTTCATTTAAATTTCACAGCATGACATAAAATTATACTATTTCCAATGACATAATTACATGAATAATCAATCAACAATTCAAAATTTAAAGCATCATAAAACATATGGACAAGTCATATCACAAAAAGATCATATATATATATCAAGAAATATATGTACATCATATATCAAAACGGATTGGTATGCCACAATCTATACCTTGGCATACTCAATCCTCTCAAAAATATACAGTCTATAGTCAAAAGCAACTAGTCTCGATAAGCCCTCGAGCTCTCAGCCTCATCTCCTCTCCCACCCTGGCATGGAGGAGGTGGTCCCATCGAGGTCCGTGCTGTATCACGAGTCCTTGACATCAATCGTGAGGATGTCCTCGATGATCCCATCGTGATTGACTTCATAATGGGGGCTGGAAATGGTATCCTCTAGTTCTTTGGAACCACATGATAGTACAATCCTTGGTAGAACATGGTCTAAGCAATAGCCCACACTAGATCTCGAGTGCTCGCCCCTCAGCTCTGAACCATGAGTCATGTAGTCTCATCCTACAGTGTCTACACCTAATCTCGAAGGCAAAAATTCTCTGCCCAGAGAGCCACCGCCTCATTGCTCTCCCTCACCTCAACACCCTTGCCCTTATTGGGTGATGTTGGCCTATCCCTCTATTGAGAAGGGAGTCCCTCCTCCCTCCTTTCTGGCTACTACAGTCTCTTCGAAGTTTGTGGTACTCTTTGACGTCTCTCCTAAGGAGGCCATCGCTGATTCCTCCCTCCATGACTCCTCGCTATGTCGATGGTAGCCTGGCATTGCCTCCCCATATGTCGCACCACAACATGCATTGGACCTTATGCCCTCATCATTCGAGGAGGGTGGATGCCTATGTACCAGGTATCGTATATGTTTGTTACCCTAATGTCATCCCCATCCATTGGCTGAATGGGGGCATCATCAGCATCCTGACTCTAGAATCGTTGCATATCTAGAGCCCCACTCAGTGTAGTGTTATCTCAAAAATTTTGGGAGTACTCATAGTATCTAAGAGAAGGGATCCCCTACTGTAGACCAAACTGCTTCAAAACTTGATCATAGCAATGGAGCTCTACCTCTCCCACTCCATCCTCAGCTAGAAGACTCACCTGATGCGAGCCAACTCTTGTCCTTCCTCTCCCCACCCTGGATGCTCTCTCCATGGCCTCTAGGTGATCTGGTCAGGGATGAGGTCATCTAGCAACCTCTGGGACATCGATAGATCTATCTGTTGCTGTGACCCTATCTGGATCCACCAATAGAAAACCTAGGGTCTCTCTTGGTCAACTCTTATCAATGGAAGACCTATCGGCCTCCACATCGCAATGTGCTCCCAGCCAAACCTGTAGCAACGATGTCAGTACTAGACATCGACCTCCCTTGTATACAACCTCGTATAAGATCCTATACAAGTGATATAGTACAAAGTTACCCCAAACAAACCTATAGCCATGGTCTCTCATGTCACAGATCACATCTGAGAGTAGCCATGGTAACTTGCATCCGATCTAGTGGTATAGCAGTAGGCCACCCACTACCCCTACCAAAACCTAAGTCAATCGAGACGCCGCAGGCATTTGCCTTAATGTCTTGATGTTCACTCTACCCTTCTCTAGGGTGAAGCTAGGGTCTCTGCACAGTCGCATCATGGCATGGCCTTGATTGGCCGTAGGAGTCATCAATCGCCCATGTATGGGGATCCTCAAGATCCTCCATACATCCTCTAGAGTGGGAGCCATCTCCCCTATCGGTAGCCAAAAGCAGGACAACCCTGAATACCACCTCTTTGCTAGGGCTGTCAATAGCCCCATGTATGTAGGTATTTATGGCATCTCTACCACATGCTATAGCCCAACCTCTGATAGTTAGTCTCGCTCTGCCTGATCGAGCATGGCTACATCGTCTCTGAGCCCCCCGTATTTCCACTCTTAACTTTTTAGTAATCCCCTTTGCAAAATAAACAATAAAACAACAAAAATAATTAATAGATAATCATTACAATCAGTTAAATCAATTTCATCTTATAAAAAAATGATATCATCCATTATTGGATGATATCGTACTAAATTAAGTCAAATCGTCCTTGGTAGGATGAAATCGTCTTCGATTTCTCAACTTGGGGATCGCCCCTTGTTGGATGGGATCACCCCTATTTCATCGATTTCGCCCCTAGATGAAATTAGAGATCTAGGGACGATTTCAACAAAATTGGAATGATTTCATCCCGACGTCGTCGACGGCCTAAAAACGGCCACGATGCCCCAAAAATAGTCAAAATTCAAATGAAAAATCACACAAATCAAATTAAAAACATAATGCATCAAGTTTAGATCCCTACCCACAACCCGCGTCGGACCTCTGTCAATCTGTGTGTCGTTTCCACCATTTTTCCTGTAGAGCTCTGAAACAACAAAAGTGAACAGTAACAATGAATTAGGGTTTTACCCTATTTTTTTTAATTTTATTTAAAAACAACTTTTTTTAAATTTTGCTTTTTCGTGCTTTTACCTCAAACATTCGATTTGGGTAAAAACACGGAGGGGACACCATAGTAAGCAGTCGTATGATTCGACCTAGAATCATCATCTAAAAAATGGAATAAATTTTTGCTTTCTCGTAAAGCGTAAATAACTCATCTTTAATGCATTTTCTTCAAAAAATTTGTTAAAGAGGGGGTAAAATGTAGCACCCTAAAATTGATGTAGTTAAACCCTTAGTAAAAAGATAAAAATTTGAATTTTAACCCCGAAATCGCCCGTTAATCGCTCCCCCCATTTTTTACGTCATTTTTAGGAGTTGTTTTGACCGTTGGACGATATCGTCACCGATCAGACGAAATCGTCCCAGATCGGATGAATTCGTTTGGAACAGAACGTCCAGACGATTTCATCCCAAAACCAAATTTTCATAATTAGCTTTTGTTTCAACAACCTCTCCAACTTGGGTAGAAGCATGTCTGCGCAATTGGAGATTCCTCCGTTGGAGATCTCCTAGATTGGGATGATCCCCAACCTCCTAATCTCCCCCTAATCCTATATAAAGTGGGATTTTCTTAGTTTACCCCCATGGATCTCCTATTGAATCTCTCCCCAGTTGATTTTCCTTGCTATTTAGCTTTGTTGTGTTAAGACGTCTTATCCACCATTGTTTGCACTCGTAGTTTTAAGTTTTCATTGCAGGTTTTCACTGTGCTTTAGCTAGAGGAAGCTCGAATCGTCGCAGGCGATTCCACACGATTTTGGATGATCCTGTCGTAGATCGATGATGATATCATATGATTGGAGGCGATATCGACTGCAGTTCAGATTTGGGGCAATCAGAGCCCTGAGTTTGCATTTCTCATCTTCCTTCCTTATTTTACTATGCATTAGCTTGATTATTTTCATTCTGCATCCTGGAGTTCACCTCATTTAGCATAAGTGCATGATAAAATTAAAATAAGTTATTAAAATAATGCATTTTATTTAATCTACTATCTAGATTTATCAGTTAAGCATTTATACTCTCACTTCTATCATTTTACATTATTCTTGCAGTTGCATTTTCGATTTTTGGTGTCTATTTCTATGATTGTAGGTTTCTTATGAATTCGTCTGACGAATTCTTTAGATCGATGATGATCTTGTCTGATATCAGATGATCACCTGTGATCTGGGATGATTCTGTATAATTGCAGATGATCCTATCATATTCAAGATGATCTAGACTCCTACAAGCTTTAGAATCTTCATCAGACATCCAAAATCAGGTGCATTCTTTCTCATTTAACATATTCCTTGTATTTAGGATTCATTCATGCTTTCTGTATTCATATAAATTGGCATCTTCATATAGAATAGCTTAGATTCATTTTGGAAAACCTAGGAATATGAATTATTGAGTATAAAATGAACACATCAAACCCATTCTCAACCTAGGCGTGGAAATTGCCACTCAAAGTTTCCTGGTGAACCCCACCATCCATAAAAAATTCACCCTTATACCCCTCCCTCGAGAGGTGTAACCTTCAAAGGGCCTCTCAGTCCGAGGTATTGTCCCATACTTCTTGCATCCCCCTTCCGGGCATGGATCCTATAGCCTAAAGGTAAGGGTGCAAAAAATTTGGGTCGATACAGAAGGAACTTGAAAGTTTGAGCTTGAATGCTTGGAGGCTTGGACACTTGATGCACTTGAATGCTTCAATGCTTGGATGCTTGTGAGATTGAGAGTTTGAAAGAGATATTGGGTGCTTAACATACTTGAAGGATACCTTCACCAAATTATGGCAAGATTGTGACATAACCTTTCCATGTATGAAGATGAATTTTTACAAATATAGATGGATTTTGGTATAATTTTATTGTTTTTAAAATACCATGGATTGAGCTATCTCAAGTGTTGGATTTATGGGAAGCCATGGCTCCTTGGGGCAAGAGTTGCATTGAAGTTGATAAGATTAGGGATTGTAAGAATTTGAAATAGGTTCAAGATGCCTTTAAATGGGGAATATTATAAGTAGTAAATATTGGGCTTGGGATTTCTATTGTGGCTAAGAATTAGATCTTGGTGATCAAATCTGTTAATGGTGGGTAACTTGAAAGGTATCGATAATCAATTTTTTAATTTTGGCACATAACAGTCAAAAGCATTGACATTGCTTTTTATCTGATGCATTTGATGAAGTAGAGATTTAATTTGTGTGAAAAAGATAAAAAAATAAACTTTTATAAAAGTTTTTCCCAAGAGGTGACAATACTCATAACACTTTCGATCATGCCTTGGCACTTTTTCTTTTGGAACAATAAAGGCTTCTAAATTTGGACATGAATATGACTAATGCAATTTGGTTGATTGATGATGGGATTGGTGAACTTGAAGATTAGTGATGCACTCAAAATTGGATGTTTAAATTTGACCCTTTTTGATGCAATTATTGCACAATAAATGCATAATTAATATAGATACCCCAAAGTTGAGACTAAAAAAATTGCTATTTTTTATGGTTAATGATGCAAGATGAATTATGATTTCATTACTTATTTAGAGTTAATATTTTTTATAAATGGCTAAAATTAATTATAATTAAAAATTTGATTACAAATTGGGGTCTCAATGCCTTCCTTTTTTGGCCAGCCCCAGAATACAAATTTAACTTCCTCTCTTTTCCATAATGGATTACTAAAATCTCAAGTTTTTCTAGATGCCTCATCAAAAATTTACCACGTCTATGCTGGAATATATTACATTATTTTGTACATGCTAATGTAACATCATGGGTACATGTTTATATTAGGACTTTGTCTTAGATTAATATTTGAGTATTTACTTAATGCAATGTAATAAATGTACAAGTATTATTAGAATGTGCAATGATGTAAATGTGCATGTTGTCCATGTGTACACGAGTCTAGAATAGGAATATAGTGTCATAGAAAGGTGGAAGGCCAAGATTCATACTCCATTATATATTGGCATTTGTAGTAGAGGAAGATGGAATAGAAAAGTAAGAGAGAGTGCAAGAGCACAATAGAGTAGAGTAGTGCTCAAGTTAGATACAATGTAGAGCATGAATGAAGAATGAAACATTTGAGGTCTCCATATTTTGTATGAAGATCTCATTTTCATGAGCTTTCATTAATGGCTATTTTATGAGTATTTTTAGGAAGTTTATCATGCTAATAACATGCTTAAGATATTGTCATTTTCATATAGTTAATATTGCATGCTCATTTTCAACCTTGTAGTTGCATTTTTGTAAGTATATAACATCAAAAGTTAATAGTAGTATCCAAGCACAAGGTATACTGCTAGGAAATAGAGAGAGCTACAAGAATATTGAGTTAGATACAATGTAGAGCAGAATGAAGAATGAAACATTTGAGGTCTCCATATTTTTTATGAAGATCTCATTTTCATGAGCTTTCATTAATGGCTATTTTATGAGTATTTTTAGGAAGTTTATCATGCTAATAACATGCTTAAGATATTGTCATTTTCATATAGTTAATATTGCATGCTCATTTTCAACCTTGTAGTTGCATTTTTGTAAGTATATAACATCAAAAGTTAATAGTAGTATCCAAGCACAAGGTATACTGCTAGGAAAACTCATGAAGACTAGAAATTAGCATGAATATCTTTTCCACTAGATTGAAGCATAACTAGTGATGTTTATTGATTTATAGAGATCTAGATATTTGCATGAAATTTCTTGCTACTATATAAGTTTTTTGCTAAAAAAAATTAGTTCTTAGAAGTTGAGAAGCTTTCTACAATGGATAGAGAAGAATTTCATCTTCGATTGCCTGAAAGTCTATGTGCTTTCCTCATGCAGGGATTAGTTCTTTGTTGTAGAAAAATAGACATTGCAGATTGAGGGAAACCAAGAAGAAATTATCCATATAATATTTCATATTGAATATTGAGAAGAGAAGAAATAGGTCAAAGGAGCCCTATTGAAGATTGAAGGAAGAGAAGACTAAAGGAAAAAGAGTCCCAAAGAATATTGGAGATTAAGGATACTTAAGAAGGAGGTTCTCATAGAATATTGAAGAATTTGAAGAGACCAAAAGTAGGCCCCATTGAAGAACTTATAGATTTGAAAGATTGAATATAGAGAAGGACTAGAAAACATCCTATTGAAGAGTCGAGAAGTTGTAGAATTTGAAGACCCAAAATAAGAGATCACAATAAAAGTTGAATGAGAAAGAAGAAGAAGGCTAGAAAAGCCCTATTGAAGAAGTGGCCATTGGATAATATTTGAAGATATATCAAGGGAGAATATTGCAATAAAGGAGAAGATCCTAATAAGAAATATTTGGGACAATTGTTGCCATTCGAAAACAATCCCAAAAGGAAGAAGGATTTGGCAAGAATGTTAAATTTTGGAGAGGTTTTTCAAATATATCAAGACATTCAGATTCTTGAGAAAGAGGCCAAATAAATAGGCCAAGGTTGAATTTAGAATTTAACAAGAGCTAAGGAGGAGAAAGAAGGTAGAATAAGTCCCAAATTTAAGAAATTTGAAGATTGCCATTGAAGTCTTGAAGGCTAAGAAATCAGAGTTTTTAAGAGAAAAAAACCAAGAGATTTGGACTGCAATATTGGGTAGCATTAGAAGGAGAAAAGATAGCTACAATTTGGAGAAACTCATAGCAAATTTTCAAGGAGGATTATACAATATTTGGTCAAAGAAAGGTGCTGCAAATTTTAGAGGTTAAAGGAAACACATTAGACAACATTATAGCTACAAAAATACACACTCTTGGATAGTAAAATAAAGAAGGACTAGGCTGCATTAGAAGCTAAAAAATAGAGGAATTTATGAGCTGATTTGGATAACAAGAAAAGCAACAAGTTTCACAAAATCAGGGTTGAAACAGGTGAATCAAATCACCAAGAAATCAAGCTACAAAAGGAGATCTAAAGATATGCAATGTTGGTGCAATAAAAGTTTATTATTTGAACGTTCATATTAACATTTATTAAGTCTTTAAAAAGACCAAATTTAAGTTTTTAAAGTTGCAAAAGGAAATATCTCAAGTTTATCTTCAATGTTGGAGAAGATAACATTCCCAAGGGATTAAAACTTGCAACAGAGAAAAGAGAAGTTAGAAATGAAAATAAGGAAAGGAATTAAATCCTTACTATCCCTTGGAAAGTAAATAAGTTGCAGTAGAAAATAGAAGTATCATTTTCAAAGGCACATATTTTGGCACTATCTAGAAGCTTAGAGTTATTGAAGAATAAACCACCAAGCATAGAGATAATAAGAGTCTATTATAGAAGGAAAACTGCCATTACCAAGTCTTGGTGAAGAGAAGAGGAGCCACCACATTGGCTAAGAAATATACTATTTCAAGAAAGCTAGTGTAACTAAAACTACAAGGGGGCAAGCAATAGATATTATCTATCTAAGGCTACATATAATAGTTGGGAAACATTACAAAAAATATCTCAAATATCTATTCAATTTAAGCACTCAAATTAGTGCTATTTATGTAGAAAGGTGCCAAGCAAGTCTATTTCCAACCAAAGAGATAAGAGAACCACCAAGAAGATGATATCAACCATTGCCAAGGTTGAGCAACCGATAAACAAGTGGAATAACCACTAAGATAACATAGAAGAGTTGTCACCATAATCAATGAAGGATATCTAGAGCACCACCACCATTCTACCAAGAACGTAGAAGTGGAAGAACCACCAGGTTAATGTAGAGGAACCACCACCTTATCAAAGAACATTACCTAGAGTGCTACCATCGTACAACTAAGAACACACTTGAAAATAAGTTTCATCATCTAAGAAGTATTGGTATGGTTAAGTGAACTACATTAGGGTTACACAAACATATTTCAAGGCTATTCAAAGGAGGATAGTGCATGTATTAACATAATTCGATATAACACTTGCTACATAACACAAAAATAAGGTAAAAACACTTGAGTTGCAACCAACAAAACACATACAAGAGAAAGAGCAACATAAGAGGTTGGAGATTACTCATTGATGAGCGTTACATTGGAAGGAGAAGCATTGAAGAATATAACAAAAGATATGGTTGCAATACACCATTTGGCATGTTAAACATAGAGCACCAATCGTCGAAAGGAGAGTTTAAGCACCTAGAAAGTGAAATAGTCACTGTCAAAGGAAGTGCAATAATAACTTGAATATTATCAAGGAGGAGAAAGTAATAATGTCCATCTACAAGTGTTGTAGGTGTAATAGGACATGTTTCATAGAGGATACAAAGCATCAACAACTAAGGAGAATCTAGGCACCATAAGAGAAGAAAAAATTTGTATGCCAAGTGTTTTAATAGGAGGAAAGCACCAATATTTATGTAATACCTTCTACTTGCATTAAAGGGATACATCAGAGAGAACACATAACACACAACATACATAGTGAATGTAGATAGAACACAGTGAAGAGGAGAGAGTTACATGCCATAAATTAATGCATATTCGAAGAGTCAAGGGAAGAGAAAGATGTAATTCAAAGGGCCAACAATGAGCTCAAAGAATATAGATAAAACAAAATCAAGAGGAGAAAGTGAAGCACAAAATATTAGGGCTTATGTACTACATTAAAGGCCACAATCAAAGCTTCAGATTTTGAGCATAGAAAGTATTGAATACACCACATTGGAAGGAGAGCATCATGAGAACATAGGGTGCAATATAAAGTAAGTGAAAGAAATCCTTTGGAGCGCTACATTAAAGGAGGTAATAAATATTCAATCTAACCTATAACCTTTGCAAAGGATACAAGGCATAATATTGAAGGTAAGTTAATTATTGCATTATACTCAAGGTTTTATAATAAAAGGAGAAATAAGGAATAGTTTACAACCTTAGTAGTATTATTAAATGCCTTAGAAATTTTTGAAGGAAGAAGTATTTAGAAAGGTTATGAAATTACCTCATTCAAATTGCATAGAAATAAATTTGTAAATAGATTAACTTGGAGGTATAAGGATTACTACACAAAACTAGAAATATTATATTTGCAAATCATTTTTTTCTAAATTTCCAACTAGGGAGTTATAAGGAGTTCAAAACCAAATTAAACATCTTGAAATTTTGAAACCATATCATTGAGGATTAAAGGATACAAGAAAAAAAACATAGAGCTATTTAAAAGTTGGAAAACTACATTGGAATTAGTCTCTTTCTAGAGTAAATGAGACATAAGAAATCCAACTTTAAAGGTATTGAAAACAAAGAACCTTCTCAAAATTGAAAGTGCATTAAAATTATTTCTAGCTTTCACAAAAAGGAAGAAATAAGGTGAAAATAGTAGTTGAACGTTAGGGAGATAAAAGGGATTCAACTCAAAAGAAAATAAAGAATTCTAAACACTTTATCAAGACCATAGTACATATTCAAAACATTTGGATATACAAAGTGATTCTCCAAAACTAGAAAATTGAAAAGATCTTATCAAATTTGATCCTAACTAGGGAGCCAAAAGGAATACTACCTAGATATTTGAAAAATTGCTTTAAAAGAACTATGGAAAATCTTATAAAGTATACAGGATTCAAGGAATCAAAATGGCTTAGAGACATACTTGATTCTAGAAATGATAATAGGAAAGATGCAAAAGAAGAGAAGAATATATATGACATAGAAATATTTTTAAGAACTCACAACCTATTAATTTGGAAAAATTAGATTCTACAAAGACATCTTACAATGACATGATGAAAGGAATTGATGACAACTATATTAATGGAGATATTGGTAATAAAATAAAAATCACACTCAAGAGGTAGAAGAGAATATTGATAAAAAAGTCTTCCTAAAAATCTATGAAAGAAGTAAAAGTACAGTAGATTCAGTTGTACACAAATGGTTTTACTATTTTATCAAGGAAATGGATGAACTTGAATTTCCAAAGACAAGTAATAAAGGAGTAGGGATATCTTCACAATGTACTTATTGCAACAAGACATGTCATGAGAAAGAAAACTGTTGGACTTTCTATCCATGTAAATATTGTAAAGGATGATCTCACTCATATTTTTTTTTGTTACAATAAAGATAACTACTATAGAATATTTGAAGAAACTTTGATATTCATATTAGATTATATTTTTCAAGTTTTAATTTTTGAAGCATCTACTAATAATGAGTTCAAGTTTAAGAGCAAGAAGAAAGGTTGTCCAATCAGCAAAAGGAAAGAAAATGGAGCAAATCTAATCCACTTAGGACTTGCAAGATAATGAGATCCATTGTTCATCAAAGATACTTGAATAAATTCAAGAACAAAAATTATATCAATCACTTTGAAATATAGAGAAGCAGTGGAATGAAGAAGACAAGAAAAGACTACATGAGCTCCAAGAATAAAATGAAGATTGAATCAGTAGAAGGACATGAATCAGATCAAGTTGAAGAACATCTAAAAGATGAAGATCCATATTGAAGACTAAAAGTCTTCAATAACCAAATAATGTAATACAGGGGGGTGTTGGAATATATTACATTATTTGGTACATGCTAATGTACCATCATGGGTACATGTTTAGATTAGGATTTTGTCTTAGATTAATGTTTGAGTATTTACTTAATGTAATGTAATAAATGCACAAGTATTATTAGAATGTGCAATGATGTAAATGTGAATGTTGTCCATGTGTACATGAGTCTAGAATAGGAATATAGTGAGTCATAGGAAGGTGGAAGGCCAAGAGTCATACTCCATTATATATTGGCCTTTGTAGTAGAGGAGAGATGAAATAGAAAAGTAAGAGAGAGTGCAAGAGCACAATAGAGTAGAGTAGTGCTCAATTTAGATACAATGTAGAGTATGAATGAAGAATGAAGCATTTGAGGTCTCCATATTTTGTATGAAGATCAAATTTTCATGAGCTTTCATTAATGGCTATTATATGACTATTTTCAAAAGTTTATTATGCTATTCACATGCTTAAGATATTGAAATTTTCATATAGTTAATATTGCATGCTCATGAGGGTTTTTTGTAGAAAGAGGGATGTCCAAGGGGTGCAACATGGAGATTGATGTGAACAGTGTCTCTCCAACATCTTTGTCAAATGATGAAAATTCATCGTTGGGTGCTGCAGGTGACCATTTACCTAGGATGGAGATTGTAACATTGTCATTTCATGCCAAAGTGATGAGGATCAACAAACATGAACAAAAAAATAAAAATCTAGGGAGTTAAATTAGAATTATTTTCATAATGCCAACCTAAAGGGGCAAAAATTACAGTTCCAGACTTGTTCAATATTGGAGCCCAATCCCCGATCCAAGACCATATTTCCAGATCCAAAATCCCCTTTTAAAATCTACCTTCCTCGCCCAACTGGTGACTGATAAAATTTTAAATTCTACTTTCTCGCCCAACTGTCGGTTGACAAAATTTTAAATTCTACTTTCCCGCCCAACTGGCGGTTGATAAAATTTTAAATTCTACTTTCCCGCCCAACTGGCGGTTGACAAACACCAAGGCAAAACACTTAGAATTTTTTTGTTTTTTTTTTCTGTTGATGCAAGATTTCTCTGCTGCCATTGGATGCTCCTGCATCAGACACCTAGGGTAAGTTTGAGAAATGACCTCACTTCTTTGCTATTGGAGGAAAACCAAGGCGGTCAACCTTGGACTTGGATAGCCAAGTCAAATCTTCTATAGGCCTGTTGGTCACAAATCTGCCACAGGAAAGGATTTTATATGAAATGCGCCCTAGACCCAGCCAACATTGAAAGGCCGAGAGAAAGAAACGTCTCCCGGACCAATCTCCAGAGAGGGCTGGTTCCCTTACTAAATTCTATGTTGTTGAAGACTAAAGTTGCAGGAAAGAAATAGGAAATATGCAGAAAGAAACGGGAAATATAGCCACAGGCCGAATTTATCAGATCTTGGAAAGCTTAACAGCAAAAAAATACCCCAAGCACATGAACAGCATATAGAAAATATAGCGACGTAATCTACTTACAACCTTGCACGGATAACCTCCAGAAACGCATTCCAGCACTCACTTCCTCACTAGCAATATTTAAACTCAGGTGCAGAATTCAAATTTAGCAGCAGATAAGAAATACGAGCTTAAAGGAGAAATGCATAAAATAGAAGGAAAATCACACAGAAAGTTGCTTGCAAAACCAGAGGCCAAATATCTTTCATTCATGCAAATGACTTGAAAAGTTTTTTAGCAAAAGTCTCTCTTTCGATGCCTGTTCTTGAGATATACATTGATATTTATAGAGGTCTTGCCTCTCTGCAACATTTAAAACATGAAACAGACCTCCTCGAGATCTACAAAATATGCAACAAAAATAAGGAAATGATCCCCTTAAACCAGCCTCGGAGAAACCAAAAATTGAATGAAACAAGGAACCGGTCATCTTCATTAAATGGTCATCCTCGGAGCATGCTTGGACCATTAGAAAATCACGAACAAAAGCTTTGAATAATGGAGGCATCTTCAATTATGGTGGCATGGGCACGTTCTTCTATCTTGCACACATTGGAAAGCAACAAAACATTAAATTCTGGAGAGCTTTTAATCCTTGGAAATCGTAATACTTCATCGGGCCGTTTGAACTGCTTCCTAGCGTGAAACTGTGACGGGTCACGAAAACGCGACATGTCATGAAATCGCGACATTTTCTTGCTCCATACGCTTTTGCCATTTTGGGTCGCGAAAACCAACCATGTCACAAAATCATGACGTATTCGGCTCTTTGTTCTCCTTCGTCACCTTAGGTCGTGAAAACGCGACGCATCACAAAATCATGACGTTCCGTACTATTCTACTCCTTCCTTGCTCTGTTTTCACGAAACTATGACCTATCGTGAAATCACGACGTTCTTTCCCCATGTTGTCCTTTGGCTGCTTCGAACCGCGAAAACGCGACAAGTCACGATTTCGCTACACCTTCCTTTCACTTGGCTTTGTCTTCTTGATACGTCCACGAAAACAAGACAAGTCGCGCTTTCACGACATTCTTCCATCGGCACCTTTGTTGTTATCTCCAGGTCGCAAAAACCAAACAAGTCACGAAATCATGACGTTTCTTTCAGCTGCTCAATCCTCTTTTTCCCATCGCGAAAATCTGACATGTCACGATTTCGCTACAGCTTTCATTCGCACTGTACGGTCCAGCTCTCAACCTACGAAAACGCGACATTCTTACCCCATGTGGTTCTTTCATCTTCAGCACGTCATGAAATCGTGACAGGTTTCATGCTCTCCTTAGTTCCGCCTTCCGCCCCACAAAAATGGAACATGTCACGAAATCGTGACAATTCTCTGCACTTTTATCCTTTCTGCCCACTATGTCACGAAATCACGACATTTTCTTGCCTTCTCTATTGTTGCCGCTTCCTGTTGCGATATCATGACGTTTTCCTCCTATTGGACTTCATCTCCACAAATGTCGCGAAATCGTGATGTCTTTCACATTTTGCCCCTTGTTCATTTTTTTGTCGTGAAATCACGATGAGGTTCATTGTCATTGCCATTTGCTCAATTATGTCACGATTTCGCGACATTGTTTGTCACTCTGCTCCATGGCCTTTCCAAGTCGCAAAAACGTGACATATCGTGATATCGTGACAGTTTTACTGCTCTGCCCCCGTTGACCACTTTGACCGCGATTTTGGAACACGTCACGATATCACGACATTCTTTGATTTTGGCTTCTCTCTCCTCAAAAGACCCGCGATAATGCGACATGTCGCGATATCGCGACGGTTTTCAACCTATGCTCTCCATGCTGCTTTTTGGTCGCGATATCGCGACAGTTTTCGGACTTAGCTTTTTGGCATCAAAAACTCGTAGAGAAACATAGAGGAGTGAGAACTTTACAATTTATGCATGAATAATCAATAATCAAAACAATGTGGCAAAAATGCCAACATTCTTGGTGGCTCACGGGGTATACAGTTCTGCTGTATGCACGAACTCCAGGCCTGAATCCATTGGGCAACAGAGTCAAGAAGCTGAAGGAACAGAATGCTGACTGATGGGAGACATCTCTGTGGACTGCTGCAACAACTCTTGCTGGTACTTGGCTCTGAAAAATAAGACCTTCAACAAAAAATTATGAAAGAACAGAACTTCCTTTATCTCTTTAGAACTACTGCACTCAGCCTAGCTCAGATGAGCTGGGTAATCACCAGGTGCTGTAAAATGATCTCCATGGCAGTGATGAGAGTCACCTGAACTACAAAATAGAAATGAATGGAATGAGGACCTGCGGATGCGCAGGCCATGAAATGGGAATGGTGAATGATGAAATGGTGGAAAATGGAGGAGTAGGAGTGATAGATACAACAATAGAGTGCTTCTGTGCTACCAGCTGCTATGAAATGAAAATGGAAGTGGATGGAATGGAGATGGTAGTAGAAACCGTGGCTGTGATGAAGTACTCACAAGACAAAGGACTAGAAGAAAGGGAAAGTAGAAATGGGAATATCAGAGGGGGAAAAAGAAACAACAGTAGTGGCTGAATTACGGATGGTAGAAGAAGGAATGAGTGAAGAAGGGAATGAAAATAAGGAAGGGGAAGGAAGAAATTGACAAAAGCCACTATCTATTGGGAAGGAAGAAGAAAAAAGAAAGAAATAAACGTACCTGTGGGCTCGCATGCAAAAAGAGCCAAAGTTGATAGAGGAAATCCACAATACTCTTTTTTTTTTTTTTTTTCTTTTCTTTTTTTGTTTTGTTTTTTTTTTATAAAAGCAAAATAACTGTACAAGGTAATACTGGACTCACACTTCATGGAGTATAGGCTTTCAGATGAAAGTCGTTCACTGAAATAGGAAGTGGGCTGCCATCCAGATCCTCCAGATGAAACGAATTTGCTGCACCAGCACTGACAATGCGGAACGGACCCTCCCACAGAGCATCAAACTTCTTGTGCATTCCTGGCTTGGCTTTCCTTTCATTCCATTTCAGGACCAAATCACCCACCTTGAGTGGATGATCAACGGAATTTTTATGGAACCATTTTGAAACAACCTGTGTATGCTTAGCAAACTCCTCATAGGCCAAAGAACGTTGCTCTTCCAACTGCAACAACTGAGCCAACCGCATACCCATAGAATCCATATCTGCTTCATCATCCTGAAATCCCTGCAACTGCTGCAATATCGGCAATTCTAGATGAACAGGCAACCTTGCCTCTTTTCCATATACCAGGGCATATGGTGAAGTCTTGATAGACTTCTTGATTGAAATCCTATCTGCCCATAAAGCTTGATTCAACAGAAGGTGCCATGATCTCTTGTTATCCCCCAAAGATCTCTTCAAAATCCGTAGCAAGTTCTTGTTTGTGGACTCTGCCAAGCCATTTCCCTGAGGGTAATAGTTAGAGGATGTCTTTAGGAAAACACCATACTTGTTTGCAAATTCCACTAGCTCAGCTCCAATAAACGGAGTTTTGTTATCTGTGATAATAGCATCAGGAATGCCAAAATGTGTGATCAACCCTTCAATGAAAGAGATCACCACATCTTGATTTGCAACCCTGGTTGGAATAGCCTCAAACCATCTCATAAAATAATCTGTAGCTGTCAAGATATACTTGTGTCCAGCTGAAGAATTCGGATCAATAATCCCAATAAAGTCCAATCCCCACTGTTGAAAAGGTGCTTCAACTTGAATTGGATGCAGGGGCAATGATGCATTTCTAACCCTTCCTGTATACCTCTGACATCTGTCGCATGCTTGGGCAATCCTGAAAGCATCTATGAACAAAGTTGGCCAATAATAACCAGCCCAAATAATTTTTAAAGCCATTGGTCTTCCTGCATAGTGTCCTCCTGATATGCCAGAATGAAACTCCTCCAGGAGTCTAGCCTTCTCTGATTCCTTGACACACCTTAAAAGAATGCCATCAATGTTCTTGAAAAACAATCCTTCGGGCAGCAACACATACCTGAGAGCTTGCAGGCGAAACCTTCTCCGTTGTGAGGCATTTAACTATGAAGGGCATCTACCAGTTGTGAAATAGTTAATGAGGTCATCAACCCAATCTTGTCCTTGTACTAAGAGGTTCACCAGATTGCTATCTCCAGCAAGATCATCTGCTTGATAATCAACTATCCCAGATGTTGCAGTCTTTGCTAAGTGCTGGCATAAGGCCTTACCCCGCACTAGCTTGGTCGGATGAATCTCAACATCAAATTCTTGAATTTTGGTGACCCAACCAGCACGTTTATCACCCATCTCACCCTGAATGATGAAATTCCTTACATCGGGATGTATAACATAGACGATTGTCCTACTCTGAGATATGAAGTGCTTGAATTTTTTAAGAGACTTCATGACAACATATACCTATTTTTCAATGAAATTATATCTCGCCTCATGAGGTAAGATAACCTGACTAAGGAAAGCAATAGGCCTTTCATTCCCATCATCTCCTTTCTATGTGAGTACTACGGCATAGCTCTCATTTTCTCCAACTGCATACAGAATGAAATCTTTCGAATAATCTGGATTAATTAATACGGGAGCCTGCGCGATTCTGTCTTTAATCTCCTGGAATGCATCTTTCCTTTGAGTCGTCCACTTAAATTCTGCATCCTTCTTCAACAACTCAGTCATGGGCTTGACAACCTGGGCAAAATCAAAAATGAACTTCCTGATAAAATTAATCTGCCCAAAGAAAGACTGCAACTCTTTCTTATTGGCAGGGAGCGATAGTTTCTTCAATGCTTCGACTCGAGATGGATCAATTGCCAAACCATCTTCTGAAATGACATGCCCCAAGAGTTTACCTTCCTTCACTGCAAAAACCGACTTCTTTGGATTAATGGAAATACCAAACTCTCTACATTTTCCAAAGATTTGCCTCAGATGAGAACAATGATCTTCCCGTTTATGTGAAAAGACAGTCATATCATCCAGATAAATGACAATAATCTTGTTCAAAAATTCCTCGAATGCAATGTCCATGGCTCTCTAGAACGTGGCCCTAGCATTGGACAATCCGAAAGGCATGCGCTGATAAGCAAAAGTACCCCACTTGGTTGTGAATGCAGTCTTGTACTGGTCCTCATCCCTAACCCAAATCTGGTTATATCCAGAGAAACCGTCTAGCAGTGAGAAACGCTGAGCCCCAGCAACAACATGAAGTATCTGATCAATGCGAGGCAAGGGATAGTGATCTTTCAGAGATGCACGGTTCAGATTTTGAAAATCTACACACAGTCGTATGTCTCCATTTTTCTTTCGAACCGAAACTAGATTAGCAACCCAAGTCGAGTGCTTAATCGGGTATATAATCTTGGCCTACAACATTTTCACAAGTTCGGCCCTCATGAGAGTCTCAATCTTTGGGTTCACTGGTCGCTACTTTTGCCTGAAGGGTCTGACTCCTTCTTCCAACTCAATAGTATGTTGAATAATCTGTTTGTCATATCCCCTCAGATCCTCATAGCTCCAAGCCACAATATCAAAAAATTCTTGACACAGTTGCCTGATCTCTTGCAGTTCATCAGGAGTAGAATCAGTCCCAATCTTAATGACCTTATTGGGTTCCAACTGCAGCTCCATATACTCTTTCTTGTCAATCTCAATCCGATGTTTCTTGGACCGATCATGCTGATCAAACAAACTTTCTAGAGTGATAAGACCTTTTGGAATATGATTATTCCACAACTGAATCAGACCATCGGTTTCTTCATGCTCTAAGGTTCTTCCTTTGATAGTGGCAGCTTCTTGAATCAAAAAATTAATGATTTGCTCATCACTCTCGAAGACTTGCCAGAAAGTATCTTTGTCTGGGACACTAGGCCTGTACACCATTCTTACTGTCTTTGGTTTCTTTACTACCTGCTCAATGGGAGAAAAATTTGCTCCAAGAGATGCTAGAAGATCAGCATGCTTATTCAGCTCTCATGAAATGGCTTGAATACTCAGAGCTGTGAAAGACTCAAATAGGTCCCAAAATTGGTTGCGGTATGCTTTGAGATAATGCTGCTTGGAAATACACCTGTTTGTTACTTGGTTTACAATCAACTCAGAATCACCAAAAATCTGCAACTGTTCGATTCCCAATTTTCTTGCCTTTTTCAAACCTAGGCATAATGCTTCGTACTCGGCAGCATTGTTAGTACAATTCCAAGTGAGACGGTATGAATATGTTCTTTGTAAACCAGAGGGAGAAATCAGAACCATACCTGCTCCTGCATCGTTTTTGCATCTTGCCCCATCAAAATACAACTTCCATAATTGATTCTTGACAGAGCTCTAATCATCTTGGTTAAGGAGTACCTGCATTGCGCCATCCTCGGGTTTTGTGATAGAATAACAACCGATTTCGGTCTCCAGCATAGCATTGAAATCAAGCATGGAAAACTCGTCTTCCAACTAAAGCTCATCCAAAACCTCATTCATCAAATCAGACCCCTCTAACTCTTCGGTTAGCATGTTGACAGACTGCATGGTCTTTCTTGCTTCATCCAACCTTTCAATATGAAAAGAGGAAGGTTTTTCATTATGAATCTGGAGTCTCTTTCCTTTGAAAGGGATCTCCAAGTGGGAATAATCTAGTGAAAGGTAGCCTCCCAACTTTGCAGTAAATTCTCTTGATAAGCACATACTGAAATACGGTTCTAGATCGACCACAACTATCTCCTGAATGACTATAATCTGAGGCATAGTGTGTAAAACAATCGGGACATCCTTAATTACACCCACCATTTTCATAGGAGTACCATCTAACTGCAAGACTCCAGGACTACTTCGTGTGTATTCCATACCCATAGCTTCGCAAACTGCCTTTGGCATGACAGTTGTAGCGGCATCGGAGTCAATCATGCAGTTATGCACGATCCAACCCTCCATTCGTAGTGACAGATAAAACGGGGGTGGTCTATTCTTACCAGTAATTGAGGTGGTTAACGCTTGAGCATAAATTGTCTGGGTAGGACCTTTCTCACTATCCTTCACTGATTTCAAAGATTCTTGCAATAAATCTACCTGCCCAGGCAACTGCAATGCATCATAAATACTAACCTTAGCTGGGATCTTCTTCAATTCTTCGACAATGTTGTATGCAGCTACAATAGATTCCTTCTTTTCAATGGGGGGGTCATATCTGCTCCGATACTGCTGAGTGGCTTCTACTCTCAACCTTTTAGTCAATGATGGGTACTTCAACTTTTCTCTTGCTTGTTCCTCTGCTTTCGATCTTGCCTGTGCAGTTGCGACTTTTTCTTGTACTCTATGTGGAACAGGATCTTTCGGTAAAACAGGCGCATCTAGCTTTGAAACTGACACAGGAGTTTTCACTTGTTTTCTCGAATCGGCTGGCACGTTTAATGGCTCTAGCTCAGCAGGATCTACTGTAACAGGCTTCTTTCCAGTCCTCGTAAGAACTGAAACTTGTTCTTCAGATGGAACCATTAAGCTATGGCCTGCCTCAGAGATCATATTGACTTGCCCTCCCGAAGAACTAGCAGCCAATGTCTGCACATAATTCAAATGAACCATGCAAGTGTCTTCGCCATGTGGATCATTACATGTTGAACACCAATATGTTCTTTCTGCAAGGACTGCATCTTCATTTGCCAAAACAGTCAGGTTCTTCTCGGGTGCTTTGCTTGTTGAAGCAGCTTGTTCTCTAGTAATCGACGGAGGCTGAAATCTCCTGGGCTGGAAATCTCGCTCAGCTTGCTTCCTTTCAATAAGTGTGATCTTATTACCCATTGCTCTTATTGCAGAATTGGCGGACTTTACTTCTTGCAAGAGTGTCGTATAAGGATCAGGATTTACAGGCGTAGGAGGTGCTGGTAAGGGCAAAGGTGCTGGCGACGCCGGTAATGCTGGGAATGAAGTGGAAGCAGGGAATGGCAGAATGCTGGGTGCAGGCAACTAGGGATTTGCTAAAGTAGAGAGCTGAGGAACTGGGATGGGTGCAATCTGAGGTGCACTGGAACTCCATGATGGAACAGGGTACATGGAAGACATAGATTGCGAAAATGAACTAGGATATAAATGTTGTGGAATATCAGGTAAAATGGGCATTGCTACCTTTGGAGGAAGCCTACCGATTGCAATCAAGTCCGCCTTCGCATTTTGTGCTTGTTCGAACAGTTTTGAGAAGGTCATCACATTGGACTGCTTGATCGCCAAGCCAATGTCTATGTTGAACGCTCGAAGGTAGTAGAACGTAGCTTGCTCAGGGGTAGGGCGAAGACCTTCAGGCACTCGTTGCCAGCTTCTGGTAAAACGAACATTGAAATCTGCTATCGCCTCCTACGGGTGCCTCTGGATTGCGTTAAACTGATGCAACAATGAAAATGGATCAGCCTATTCATGAAAATTCTTAACTAATAGTTCTCCTAGCTGATCCCATGATGCAATAGTGCCTGGTTGCAGAGATCGATACCAGTATAACAACTTTCCTCTCAAGGATAATACTAATAACTTCACCATCACATCTTCATCTGTTATATCATGAATGGCTGCCAAAGAAGCTACATCATGAATATGTTCATATGCAGTCTTACCAGTACCATCATAGGTTGGCAAGGCTTTCAAAGCAGCCTGGGGAACTGGATTTTGAGCCTGCAAATTCAAGGCTCTTGAACTATTCCATGCTGAAAACTGCCTAGGTGGAGGATACTGGGCCATTGGGACTAGTGTATGTGACTGAGAAGATGGAAAACTAGTAACAATACCAGGGATTTGTGTGGATATGGCAGATGATGCAAGCGATGAGGAAACCAACCTAGAGTGTTCACCTTTTTTTGTGTTGTCAAGTTCAAAAAACTCAACAAGATTTTCAACTTTTTTGGACTTTGATCTCGTGATCATGAAGTACAACTTTCACTGTATCCACGTCCAGAGATTTTTGGGTACTGCAGAGTCACCAAATGTTCTAACTATACGGCATGAAGGCGAACATTAAACCCTCAATACTATGGGATCTTTCTGAGACAGAAATAGTCTGTCCCACCGGGCGTGCCAAAAACTGTTGGTCATGAATCTGCCACAGGAAAGGATTTTATACGAAATGCGCCCTAGACCCGGCCAACATTGAAAGGCCGAGAGAAAGAAACGTCTCCCGGACCAATCTCCAGAGAGGGCTGGTTCCCTTACTAAATTCTATGTTGTTGAAGACTAAAGTTGCAGGAAAGAAATAGGAAATATGCAGAAAGAAATGGGAAATATAGCCACAGGCCGAATTTATCAGATCTTGGAAAGCTTAACAGCAGAAAATACCCCAAGCACATGAACAACATATAGAAAATATAGCGACATAATCTACTTACAACCTTGCACGGATAACCTCCAAAATTGCATTCCAACACTCACTTCCTCACTAGCAATATTTAAACTCAGATGCAGAATTCAAATTTAGTAGCAGATAAGAAATACGAGCTTAAAGGAGAAATGCATAAAATAGAAGGAAAATCACACAGAAAGTTGCTTGCAAAACCAGAGGCCAAATATCTTTCATTCATGCAAATGACTTGAAAAGTTTTTCAGCAAAAGTCTCTCTTTCGATGCTTGTTCTTGAGATATACATTGATATTTATAGAGGTCTTGCCTCTTTGCAGCATTTAAAACATGAAACGGACCTCCTCGAGATCTACAAAATATGCAACAGAAATAAGGAAATGATCCCCTTAAACCAGCCTCGGAGAAACCAGAAATTGAATGAAACAAGGAACCGGTCGTCTTCATTAAATGGTCATTCTCGGAGCATGCTTGGACCGTTAGAAAATCATGAACAGAAGCTTTGAATAATGGAGGCATCTTCAATTATGGTGGCTTGGGCACGTTCTTCTATCTTGCACACATTGGAAAGTAGCAAAACATTAAATTCTGGAGAGCTTTTAATCCTTGGAAATCGCAATACTTCATCGGTGCCGTTGAACTGCTTTCTGGCACAAAACCGTGACGGGTCGTGAAAACGTGACATGTCACGAAATCGTGACGTTTTCTTCTTCGTACGCTTTTGCCATTTTGGATCACGAAAACCAACCATGTCGCGAAATCACGACGTATTCGGCTCTTTGTTCTCCTTCGTCACCTTAGGTCGCAAAAACGTGATGCGTCACGAAATCGTGATGTTTCGTACTATTCTGCTCCTTCCTTGCTCTATTTTCGTGAAACTATGACCTGTCACGAAATCGTGACGTTCTTTCCCCATGTTGTCCTTTGGCTGCTTCGAACCGCGAAAATGCGACAAGTCACGATTTCGCTACACCTTCCTTTCACTTGGCTTTGTCTTCTTGATACGTCCGAAAACAAGACAAGTCGCGCTTTCGCGACATTCTTCCATCGGCACCTTTGTTGTTATCTCCAGGTCGCAAAAACCAAACAAGTCACGAAATCACGACGTTTTCCCCCAACTGCTCAATCCTCTTTTTCCCATCGTGAAAATCTGACATGTCACGATTTCGCTATAGCTTTCATTCGCACTGTACGGTCCAGCTCTCAACCTGCGAAAATGCGACATTCTTACCCCATGTGGTTCTTTCATCTTCAGCACGTCACGAAATCGTGACAGGTTTCATGCTCTCCTTAGTTCTGCCTTCCGCCCCGTGAAAATGGAACATGTCACGAAATCGCGACAATTCTCTGCACTTTTATCCTTTCTGCCCACTATGTCACGAAATCGTGACATTTTCTTGCCTTCTCTATTGTTGCCTCTTCCTGTCGCGATATCGCGACGTTTTCCTCCTGCTAGACTTCATCTCCACAAATGTCACGAAATCGTGACGTCTTTCACATTTTGCCCCTTGTTCATTTTTCTGTCGCGAAATCGCGACGAGGTTCATTGTCATTGCCCTTTGCTCAATTATGTCACGATTTCGTGACATTGTTTGTCACTCTGCTCCATGGCCTTTCCAAGTCGCGAAAACACGACATGTCACGATATCGCGATAGTTTTACTGCTCTGCCCCCATTGACCACTTTGACCGCGATTTTGGAACACGTCGTGATATCGCGACATTCTCCGATTTTGGCTTCTCTCTCCTCAAAAGACCCATGATAACGTGACATGTCGCGATATCGCGACGGTTTTCAACCTGTGCTCTCCATGCTACTTTTTGGTCGCGATATCGTGACAGTTTTCGGACTTAGCTTTTTGGCATCAAAAACTCGTAGAGAAACACAGAGGAGTGAGAACTTTACAATTTATGCATGAATAATCAACAATCAAAACAATGTGGCAAAAATGCCAACAAGGCCTTCCATTCCATTTCACTAGATATTCTTCATACTGCCTATTTCTTTTAATTCTACTGATACGGGTATCCAAGATTTCCTCTCTCTTCTGTCACTAGAGCCGATGTCAGAACACTCCACAACTCTACAACTGGTTCCTTAAAACTGTCACCTTCATGATACTCTACCAAATCAAAAATATTGAACACATTTGATATGTTCAATCCACACAACAAATCCACCTCATATGCATTTATTGAATCTCTTTTCTGTATGATCATGCATGGTCCAAACTTCTTCATTTTTAGCTTGTTATATGTTTTAGTAGGAAACCTCTCATTTCTCAGGTGCACCATGACTTCATCACCAACCTGGGACTCCTTAAACCTCATTTTCTGATCAGAATTTGTCTTGTACTAAGTGTTCATCTTATTGATGTGTTGTTTTACTTCTTCATGCAAATCCTTCAGGTGCTCTACAAAGTTCTCAGCTTCAGCACTATTCTTTTCTCCCCTGTCCAACTTCCTCAACTCAGAAGCATTTCTCTGACTACTCCCATATAAAATCTGGAATGATGATTTACCAGTACTCCTGTTGATAGTCCTATCCAGAGTAACTGGGGTTGTACAAACTCTCCAAGCTTCAACAAAATCTGGGTCTTCAGGGTAAAAACCCTTAAGTTCTTCAAACCCCACAACTTCCACTCTCATTGTTGTCAACAAACTCTTTTCATCCATATCCTTCATGGCTTCAATTTATGGTGCACTCCTTCCTTTGTTAGGGAGTAAGTGTTGGCATGTCCATCATGGACTACACGGTGATCAAACTGCCATGGTCTTCCTAACAACATATGGCAAGCATCCATAGGCATGATATCACACAAGAACTCATCCTGGTATCTCCCAATATTAAACTTGACTAAGCACTGTTCACTGACCAATGCCCTATGGTCCTTCTGCAACCACACAATCTGGTATGGATGCGGGTGTCTCCTCCTCTCTAGCTATAACTTAGTAACCATTTCTTTAGAGACCAAGTTATCAGTACTGCCATTATCTATAATAACATTACAAACCTTACCTGAACATTTGCACCTTGTGCGAAATAGGCTCTTCCTCTGGTCTTGTTCCTTCTCCTCATTCAACAAGGTTCTCCTTATGACCATAAATTCTCCTCTCTCTACCTCCTTAGAGTACTTTGATTCAGCTCTTTCATCTACAATAGCAGCTTTGGCATTACCTGTTGGCCTCTTATTTGGCTTCTCTTGGTTTTGTGGACACTCATATGCTCAATGTATTCCTTCTCCATAGTTGAAGCAAGTTCCACGAAACCCTCTTTCTCTATTTACTTGACCAAATCTACCTCTTCCTCTTGGGTAGTTGTTCTAACCACGGGATCTGTAATCATTATCTCCCTTATGATCCTAACTATTGCTAGATTCTTCTTTCTTCTCATCTCATCCTCCATATGTTCTTCCACCAGTTATTTCTCCATGACCTCTTCCTTTCTGCTTACCCTCAAACCTTCTATTCAACTTCTCTTCAACTTTTAGAGCAAACCGATAAGCATCCTCAATGGTGCTCATCCTAACCAGACTCAACTCTTCTTGAATAATGGTTCTCAACCCATTGATGTAATGGGCTACCTTCTCCTTGTTAGCCTCAGAATGGCCGGTTCGGATCCAGATATTGTATAACTCATCGGTGTATTCTTTGACAGACTTTCTTGACTGTCTCAAACTTTGCATCTTCTTCAGTAGATCCAACTCATAATCTATCGAAATAAACTGCCTCTTCAACATTTCCACCATTTATTCCCATCTAGTGATCCTCTTTTTTTCCCTTTTATTTCTATCAAGTTGTACTCCTTTCCACCCGATTCTAGCATGACCCTTCAGTTTGGTCTTAGAAAACTTGACCCTCTCAGGATCTTCAACCTCCTCATACTCAAATTATTCTTCCAAATCATTGATCTAGTCAATCAACTCCTCTGGATCAATATTTCTAGAATACGTAGAAACCTCTATCTTCGATCTCTTTCCAATTTGAGATATGGCTCTGTATAACCTAGCTTGTGCAGGATCTACTGCCTCTTCTTCTTCCTCAAACTGGTCCTCTTCTTCTTCAACTTCATCTTCACTGCCATATTCTCTCCTTGGCTCAAACCCTCTACGTAGATCCTCTTGCAGAGCCTGAACTTGCCTTTGTAATGCTCTAAAATATTCCTCTGGCACCATATTCCTCCCACCACCATGGTTTCTTCGTGGAGGCATTCTGCTCACTTCTCTCACAAACCTTAACAACAGATCCTGGTGTAAACTACCTCACATCTGATGATCTATTTACACACTCAGGAACTCCTGCTCTGATACCACTTGATGAGGATCAACAAACATGAACAAAAAAATAAAAATATGAGTTAAATTAGAATTATTTTCATAATGCCAGCCTAAAGGGGCAAAAATTACAGTGCCAGACTTGTTCAATATTGGGGCCCAATCCCCGATCCAAGACCATATTTCTAGATCCAAAATCCCCTTTTAAAATCTACCTTCCCCGCCCAACTGGCGGCTGACAAAATTTTAAATTCTACTTTCCCGCCCAACTGTCGGCTGAAAAAATTTAAATTCTACTTTCCCGCCCAACTGGCGGCTGATAAAATTTTAAATTCTACTTTCCCACCCAACTGGCGGCTGAAAAACACCAAGGCAAAACATTTAGAATTTTTTTTTTTGTTTTTCTTTTTTTGTTGCTGCAAGATTGCTCTGCTGCCACTGGATGCTCCTGCATCACAAAGAGTCTAAGATAGTAGTTGACTCAGGGTCCTTTTCTTTGGAAGGTGCATCACATGCCAGTTATGGTGGGATTCACATTGTCTTACTCGATAAGAAAGAGAATGAGCTCGAGCCATCGATTTCTAGTTCTATATCTCATCCCCATAGAGAGGGCAAGTCATAGGATGAGGAGCTCTTCATTTCATATTTTAGCAATATGCTAGTAGACCCCCTATTTAAGTTTAGGAAGAAATCAACCCAAAAAATAGAATGAGAGGATGATCATTTGGGGCTCGAGGGAGTCTCTATCCCTGCTCATGGATTTTCTTTCATATCTGAGCCATACCGCTAGAATAGTGTAACTCTAGGAGAGGAACATGATAGAAGTGATATTTCCAAAGGTAGTAACCCATGCTCCCGTTCAAGCTCCCCCACCATATTGGGTGCCAAGTTGTAGGGGGAGCCAATGCTAGCTCCTCTTATGCCCATGTGTTGCTCAACAACCTAACTTTTAATGGTAGCAATTCTCAAGTATCTTCAACAACTCATCTGGAGGACCTTCATTCCAACATAAGATAGAATAATTTTTACCTTGCACCCTTAACCCATGGATTTTGAGGATTCAAATAATGATGTCTTGACCAAGATGTACCAAAAGAGGGAACCCTTAGAGTTGGACATGTAGGAGGAAATCAAAGCTCTGAACAGGCAAATCAGCAAGCAAAAGATTTAGGTACCTTTGAGTTTTAATTGCAAGATGATTTTACTAAAGAAATAAAATAATTAGAAGAGCGAACTATTGTTCTATTTTTTTTCCAGAATAATCCCCCCTAATGAAGATCTCAATCGATGATTTATCAAAGTCTAGTAATCCAAGGGTTGGATGATTGCCTCTCACAATTACCTTGGTCAATATTTTGTTTCTGTTACTTTCACCTGCAAAGACTCTTACTTAAAATCCCTAAGACTCAGTACTTGGATAATTTTTGTTCAATTGGTCTTTCTCCAAAATTTGGGCATTCCAATTTGACCCTGAGAATGTGTCAAACATGAAATACCCCCTTTGGATTGAACTCCCTTTCTTAAACCTGGACTGCACTAAGTATTTACCTCAAATTGCTACTAGGTTTGGAAGGCCATTATTTATCCCATTTGAGCCTTCACACTTCATGTGCTCCCACCCATGCATCTTGGTTGAGACTGATGTCACCAAGGACCTCCCAAGTAAGATATTATTCAGAGCCCCTAGTATCCAATTTGAACAATGGATTAATTATCTCAAATTTCCAAACTCATGTTTCTACTATAGATAGCAAGGCCATATGATTAGAAATTGTTTGATGAAACCTCCCCAACAACAAAACCAGCTTGCTAGTACTCTAGCTCTCAACATGTAAGTAAAAAAATACCTCATGTTTAGCCTTTACAACCTTCTAGTTCTCATGATGTGACCTCTTTCCTCTGATAATTTAGCACCCCAAGCTTCTAAATTGGAAAGTTCCCACATCTCCCTTCAACCCCCTCCAACTTTTTAGGATCCTATGGAGAAAACTCCTTATGAAACAATCAAGGAGGGTTGGATAACCCAACATAACAAGAAACATAAGCGCAACTCATCACGGGATACCTCCCACCTCCTTCTAGAGGTATCCCAAAATACCAACACCTAGGAGGTAAAGAATGAAGCCATAATCCTACCAACTCTTACTCCAACAATACCTCCTTAGCTACACATCAATCTAAGGGAACAAGTAATCTGCATGATTATATGCAATCTGTACCCATCCAGAATGCCTAGTGCTTTAGCTGACAATATGTCAGATTGATGTTTGCAAGAATCATGTCTTGGAATGTGCATGGCATCATGTTGCAAGAGCAACATTTTTCTTTTTGAACAGTCATCAAGGGAGTTTGCCCATAAATTTTACTATTGCAAGAAGTCAAAATTTTAGGTTTTAGACACAAAAAATCCCTTAAGACCCTATGAGGGGTTGGGGGCCTTATGTACGAGTCATGATGAAGGGAGGGGATCCAATGCATAGAGTAGTGTGGTGTACAGTAATGTTTGGTTGCACGATATTGTGTATTACAACTTTTTATGCACCCAATGATGGAGTTGGAAGGGCAGCCCTTTGGGATTGGATGTGCTTCAATTTGTCTGAAGCATATTGGATAATAGTGTTGAGTGGTATTTTCACCCAATTGTGAAAATACACTCTCCCTTAGGATTTGGGCTCCAAATCCCCTCTTGCAAAGAAGTTAGACCAACAACTTCTCCAAGGTCTCCACTATATTAGCATTTGCATATGTATATTAGTAATCTCAAATAAAGATATTCAATTTAAATGCTTGGAACACCTTAGTGATTGCAAGTAACTGTAAACAAGGGGCAATGTTGGTTTATTTTACCATGAAACTTTAGTGATTGTTCATTGAACCAAAATAAAGCAAATGTGAGTTGGCCCTCATATGACCACGATGTAGTGCCTTAATTCATTTTATCTTGAGAGTTTTAAGGTAGATTTTATCTTCTCTATTAATTCTGAATATGGCTTCTTTTCATGAAGATAAAGATAGCTTTCAATATGATCGATAAACTATCCCTCTTTAGTGAAATAGATTTTCACAAAGAGGTAATAATTTATGGCCTTGAATAAAGGGCTTTAAATGTCACTTTAACTTATCCCTCTTAAATGAAATCAAATTTTCATCAAGATGAACAATTAAGTGCTTTGAGGAAAAAACCTTCAATGTAATACTCAAATTACCCCTCTTTCGTAAAATTATAATTTTTATGAAGAAAGGGTAATTTTAGGTTCAAAATGAAAATTTGTGAAAATGCCATAAAACATAACTCCTTCAATGAAATTGGAATTTTCATGAAGGGAATGTCATCATAGGCTCATGAGTGCAAAACAAAACTGAAAAATGAAATTTGACCTTAAAATGGAAATTTTCTATTTTCGGATTTTTTTTAAAATCTGCAATAAAACAGCAACTTCGGTGAATTTTTAAAAATACTAAACAACTCCGAAAATGAAATTTCAAAGTGCGTATTGGAAGTATGATAGGTGCTCTACATAATGGTGCAATTATTTTTTTGATTTTGAAATTTTTTACTGTTTATTTTAATGCCTGAAAATAAGAAAAAAAATTCTGAAATTAAAATTTTGAAAAACAGAAAATTAAAAATTTGTATCAAAATAATCGCTGAAAATGCAGCAATGCAAAAGCTCCTTCAGTTTGATAGCACCCCATCCTGCAAAACCGAATATGTGAGAGTTTCATACATGCAACCTAGCCTATTTGACCTGCAAAACAAACACAATCAAAGTAAACTAGGTGCTGGCTCCTAGGGTTTAAAATAATTTCCAGATTGCAGACATTCACATGAAATAACCCAAAACAATGGCATAAATTTCACATACAAATCTGAAATCTGAAAGGAGGAACATAGAACAGTTAAAATGAAGCATGCAGAAAATTTCTCATCCTTTCTTGCTAACAAGGCCTGAAATTTCTGAAGAGAAGCTTTAGCATTGAAATTATATTTCAAGTTTTACATATCAAAATCTGCCGCATTTGGCCATGCCCAAAAATTCCAGCCCCCTTAATTCACCTTCTCGATCCAGTATTTGAAACCCTTGAAAATATTTTCATTTTGTGTGTTTGGCTTTTCGTTTCCTCCTTTGGGTATTGTGATTTTCTTCTTCCGTTCAGTTTTGTTTGGTTTCGAATTGTTTGGCTTCCTCATGTGGTAACTGACGATTTGATTTCCTCTTTGAAACGCTTCACGATGCTTATACAATTTCCTTTTTAAATGTATATTGTGCCATGTTTTTAAACCTTCGATAATCGAACCATTTAGCTCCCATATCTTTGTTTTTAATCATCACCATCCACATATGTAACTATCAGGGATCATATAAGCCCATAACGTCAATGAATATTCTGGCGTCCCTGTCATAGCATTGAACCCCTCTTTGGAAGTCGCTGATCTACTCTCGGAGCTGCTGCCAAACTGTTATACCACACTTGCTGTAATTCGAACACTCACAGCCGAACTTCATCTCAGGTCGCCATAATCACATCTGCCTGATAAACAAGCTATCTGTCATGATATCCGAGCTGTCTTGCTACCTGGCACCGTCCGGTTGGAGTCTCTAGTTGTCTGCTTGTGTGTTCGTCTATCCCAGCTCACTGATGAATTTGATAGATTTGTAGAGAGCTACTGGCAGTTCTCCCATAACATCTATCCCACATCCACATTGACGGGTTTGTCCATTCCAACATGCGTCACGTCTTGACATCAACGCCCGCATTTGCTGTCACGCAGGCCGCTTCGTTCTATGCATCAGGGTGTCCGAGTATTCATCTGCATTCATAGGTCTTGGTCATATGTCCTGTGACCCTGCACTTGTATCATTGATATGCAGAAGTGTCATCCCTTCAAACATCGTAGACCCTTATCCACTATCTGAGCCGTGCTCTCGAAAACTACGTTCGTCGGGCATTCGTGAGACTCTCGCTGTTCGGCCGTCCTAGTAAGAATTCCCTGCTGTTCACTACCACATCACCGTCTTCGATGATAAGATGCACCAAATGTCATCATCGCATGGTCTTCATTCACCTACTCGCCGCATCCTATGCCAACAACAGTGCATCGTGCAAGGGAACCATCGATTCACCGTTTAAATTCTCGGCTCCATATTAGCTCACAGTATTCGATGCATTATCCTCTAAGTGGACCTTCTAGTGGTCCACGTTATCTTCCATCATCGGTGTCTACCCATATTGGAGGTTGGTCCAGCAATCAAGCCTCAGGTCCACCACGACTCTTCCCGTCGGTTACATTGTAACTTCGCCCGAAACTGCTCCACGTCCACATCTTTCGTTGTCATGTTGGAGACCAAAACCCTGCACACAAAACAAATCACCTATTAAATTGGAATCAAATTTATTAGTGCACCACCAAATCCTTTACTTCATCATCGATAATAATATATATTACGTAATATATTATATATATATTTTTTATTGAGTAAATACTTCTTATACATATACATATCCGCCGTGGGGTGAACCCGGGTCACATCACCTAAAATGCAAGTGGTGCCCTTGTCGGTAGACCACAACACTATATATATATGTGTGAGATGTATATACTTAAATTCATTTGTTATTTTCATCTTCTATTCTTTGACCCAAACAAATGAAATAAAACCTAACAACTGGACATCAAACTTTCAAACGATAACACTGACAAAACAAACTTGCCGACACACAAACTGACGATAAAAAGGAAACGTCGACGAGAAAATGACCACAAAGTCGTTAACAAGAAAATGACGACAAAAGTCGTCAACAAAAAAAAAGTTGTCGACAATTAAATATCGTCGACAAGAAAATGATGACAATAAAATATTGTCGACAAGAAAAAGTTGTCGACAAGAAAATATTGTCGACAAGAAAAAGTTGTCGACAATAAAATATCATCGACAAGAAAATGACGACAATAAAATATCATCGACAAGAAAATACTGCCAACAAGAACCGACAACAATTGCAAAACCTACGACAAAACGAAGGATTAGACACTAAAAATGAAATGCAAACACCCGGATATCAAAACAAAAAGGTGGGTCCCCAATTTTGGGGTATGTTGTGGAACAGCCACAACAAATAGGAGGGGACTTCAATATGGTAGAGTGGGAGGAATACATATTGGGGGGTGGAAATCCACTCAAATAACAAAAAGAGGTTAGATCATGGTCTAGGTTTAGAAGGGCCTAGAATCTTTATGATCCCAATTGGAACAAGAGTTATGAAAATCATGGGGCTTGGTTTACTTGGAGCAATGCATGATGTTGGGATGCTCCCAAAATGGTAATATTATACCACTTCTATGTATCAAAAAATATTTATATACTCCAAAATTATTTGTCTCATCCAATCTATTCAATGGTAACTTCATATCATCTCCCCATTACCTTGAGTATTGGGTGTGCCCCCATAAGGAAACCCAAAAACAATTTACCTTTCAAGTTAAACACTTCCTTGCTCAAGCACAAATATTGTGTTAATGGAATCAAGAAAGTGTGGAATATATTGCCAAGGCCCTTGGGAGGGAGAGGGTGGATTATGTGGTGGGAGGAAGCCATCAAAATAACAATGGATTACCTTTGAGGTTTTGGAAAAATCCTAGCCTCTCTTCGCAAGAAAAAAGACAAAGAATTGGAGTGGGAAGTTGACCAACTTAGCCACAACCTTAGCCATAATATAAGTAGCACCCCTTCTCAAAAGTAGTTGGGTGAAAAACATGTAGAGTTAAGGTAACTCCAAGCTTATAAATCCCATGGGGCACAAATCAGGGCACATCTTCAATGGATTCATGAGGGTGATAAAAATTCTAATTTTTTATTTAATAATATTAAGAAGAAGAATATATCAGAGAGGATAAAGCTTATTAAAAATCCTATATCTGGCCTACAAATTCCATTGGAGGATCTCCTATGCTTCATCCAAGAGCATTTTATAGCCCTTTTCAAAAGTGAAGGGCCCAACACAAAAGTTGAGTTTTCTAGATAATGTTGCAAATAATGCATATCACCCAAAGTATTTGAAGAAGATAGAGCATTGCTAGAAAAACCTAATTCATAGGATGAAATTCATTCTACCCTCCTCTCTTTGGAAAATACAAAAGCCCTAGGTATTGATGGGCTTTTGAGTAAATTTTTAAGACCATGTGGGAGACTATAGGAGTTGATCTTCTGCATATGTGTGAGGAGGTTATTACTATTGGAGGCCTTGGGGAGGCCACTAATCAAGGACTGATCAGGCTCATTCTAAAAAAACATAAGCTAGATTTGCTTGTTGATTGGTGTCCCATTACTTTACTCAATTCCTATTATAAAATTTTGGCCAAGGCTCTAGCCAGAAGACTCCTAGTAGTGGGTATAAAAATTATTCACCAAGAGCAAACAAGATTCCTTAAAGGTCACTATATTTTGGATAATCTTATTACATCTTGGGAAGCGATGGAGTGGGCTCGAGCACAGGGGCTCAAGGGACTTTGCCTTAAGCTTGATTTTGATAAATCTTATGATCGATTAGAGTGGCCCTTCATCTTAAGCATGCTCTATTGGATTGGTTTTGGCAATAGATTCATTGATATGGTAGCTTACCTCTTTCCAAATGCTTCTGCAAGAGTGGTTATTAATACAAAATTATCTAACAAAATTCATGTGGAAATATCAATTAGGCAAGGCTATCTATTGGCCCCCTATATATTTGTAATTGTAGTTGATGCCCTTGGTTATCTATTGGAATCTACAATTAAAAATGGGAGGATAAGAGGTATACCCCTTCCGGATGACTCCTAGCTTATCAACTCTCACTTTGCAAATGATTCTATGCTTTTTCCTTTGGCAAATCAAAAAAATCTTGTGAACATCCTTGAGACAGTTCACACCTTCTATAGGGCCTTTGGTGAAAGAATCCAAGAATATAAGAACTTTGTTATTCCATTTGGATTTGATGATAATCTAGATTGGATACCCATAACATGGAAGTGGGTGCAAAGAGGAGAAATATCTAAGTATTTAGGCTTTCCTTTTGGTGTTGACATTTCATCCAAATATTTTTGGGATTGGTGTTGGATAAATTTGCCAAAAAATTGGAATACTGGAAATCTCTAGAAATGTCTCAAGTAGCTAAAATCTAGATTACTGGAAAATTTTTAGCCCCCTTACATGTTTACTTATCTTCTATTTTGACTCCTAGCAAGTCTGGGTATGATAAGATGAACAATATTCTTCGAGAGTTTTTTTGGACAAAAAACCTAGCCAAACGAGGCCTCCCAATGATCTCCTGGAGTAATTGTTGTAGACAAGTTTCATGCGGTTGTCTAGGAATCCCCAATATTCAAGCACAAGGCTATGCACTCATGGCTAAATGGATACAAAGGGTTATCATAGAGAATGAACCATGGAAGGTGTTGGTGAGGAAGCGTTTGAAAAACCCCTATGTGGATGGTAAAATTTTGGTAAATATGTCATACACTAACATTCTTTTACAAGCCTCTTATTTCTCTATATAAGGTTGTAATATTATCAAAGGGATTTGGAAAGCTTGGCAACAAGTGCATAAATTTATTTTATGGCAGACACCTCCAAAGCAAGGCCCCGCAGGTTTCCTCTAGCACAAATTATGGTGGTCACCCCTCCTCACACTTGATGCTCAACCTCTTGGCATGAATCCCTGGTTTCCTACTAGGTGGATCTTCAAAAGGGGACTAATTCTGGTGGGTGATATTTGGGATTTTTCTTAGTCATCATGGAAAAATTGAAAGCAAATCTAGTCAAAATTTGGCCTCTATTCTATTGATAAAGAAGTGATTATGCAGATCCTTTCCATTACCTCCCAAGAACCCCAACCTCTATCTTCTCCATTGGAAGCTAGTCCTTGTTGGTCTCATTGGAAATGGTTTGACAATCATGACTTTGAGCAACTAGTCCTTAAGTTTTGGTACCAAGCCCTGCTTCCTATGAACTATCAATAGTTTGTAGATATGCTCAATAAAAAATGGAACTTAGAGCTCAGTTGGGTCACTTGGGCAAGAACCTTCAAGCTTATCAACTCTACACCAATTCAAGGAAAGTTCTAGATTCTTATTTGGAATGTAGTCCTTCAAGGTCTACCTACTCGAAGTAGGTTGAAATGGATGGGCCAAGGGCAAGGTGATTTTCCTTTTTGTGTTTTGGAAGAGAAAGTAAAACATCTATTTTAGAACTGTGCTCGTGCCCACCATATACAGTGTGAAGCACATCAATTGCTTTATCCCTTACCACTACCTATGACAAAGGATCAAGCCTTATTAGGGATATATTTCAATATCCAATAAAAAATTTCTTCTCTCGATTACCAACGCAGCTATAATATTTTATATATGGAAGACTCGATGCAAATATATTTTTAAAATTGATAAAGAAGATATCCCTAATATCTCAGTAGCTAACATATTTGCTATTGTAAAATTCCAATTGTAGGCTAAGTCAATAGGTTGAATCCTTAAGGAGAAAGCACTACAAGAATAAATAATAGCTCTAAAGAGGTGTATCTATGAGACCCTAACTCATATATCAGATGGTATTTACAGATTATAGATTGTGGTAGGTGAATTAACTAAGCAACATAGCTCAATGATGTATAATAAGACACACTTGATGAAGTATTTGAGTCAAGTGGAATTAGAAGCTAGCAACACTCATTCCAGTCCTCATATTAGGCTCCCATAATAGCATGAGGTGGAGTAGGCTCACTTAGACTCATCTCCTTAAGCAAATGTTTTCCTAGCATGGCTACTCCCTTGCAGTTTTTGTTTTGGCAGTGCAGTAGTCTCTTCTCAGTAGATAGTGTGCAGGTTGTCCATTAGAGGGAGTAACCCAATAGTATCTAGTCATTCAGTTTTATGTCAGCACATATTTTTATATTCTTGGCGATGAATATTTTTTCATCCCTATAACAACCACTAGAGATACCTTTGTTTTTAACATGGGTCACCAGGGGATCATTTGTGTGGCTGTTAACTTCCAATGTTTGTAGTCAGGTGTCTTGAGTGTCATAATATTTCTCAGTTATCCTCTGTGTTGGTCCTTCATGGCATCATATTGTATTATAGTAGTGGGGGTCTCTGTGTGGTATTCGATGTGCTTATTTCTAGTGTTGGGTGCCCTGCATGGCCCTGTGAATGCACCTATGTTTGCTTTGTCCCTACTAGAGGGAATTTTATCATGGTTTTGATGTTGTTAGGTGTTTAGGCTTGGATGTAGGCACCCAGACCATGGCCTGCATTTATATTGTATTTGTTCCCTTAAGATTTTGGCTAATATATATTTGGAAGCAATTTCAATAAAAAAAATATTGCATGCTCATTTTATACTTTGTAGTTGCATTTTCTTAAGTATATAGCATCAAAAGTTAGCAGTCTATCCTTATCTCTAATTTGTTTCTTTGGTATCCATTCCTTTACTCTCTTCCTTTTCTTTCTTGTTATCCTTTTCTAGTAATTCCTTAGGATCAACCATACCATCCAGTTATTGTTCATTTGAGGTTATATTCCTTTGGTAGTCCCCAAAATTTATACTCTCTAGTTTTATCCATATTGTGGATTCATATTTTGACATATGGTTTTCCTCTAGGCTTTTAGCAAGTAGTGTTTCAACTAGCTTTTTTTTTTTTGTGTGACAGGTCCACTCCATTGGTTTGTATTATTCCTTAAAGATGCATCCATTCCTCTCTAGCCATATTTTTCACCATATAAAACCTGGTCCTAATGCCCATGCAATCTTTAAAAATTTGTATTTGGATTTTTGAAGGTTCCAATAGTCCTAGAAGGAGTCCATGGTGAGGTTGATCCCTCTCCGAGTTCAAATATTTCATTTCATAGACTCCATATTATTTATGCAAAAGGACATTCAAGGAGGAGGTGGGACACTGATTCCTCATCTTGATTACACATTATACATATATTAGGTCCTATGAACCCTTGCTTGTGCTTGTTATCCTAAGTAAGAGTGCTATTGTGTGCCACTATCCATGAAAAGCAATTTACCTTTGTCCATCCTTTGGGTTGTCATATTTTTAACTAAAGGAATTCCCTTAGTTGTCTCACTTGGGGGATGTTTGTTGTGAAACCTTCTTTCATTGTATAGATTTCCAATTTGCCTTTCCCCCATGCTAATTTATCTATTTCATCTTTTATAAAACATGTTCAACTATTCAAGGTTTCCATTACCTCTTGTTTCTATTATTCCCTACCATCAAGAGGCCGATCCTCCATTAGGCACCACTGCTGGCTACTTAAATCCTATTATGTAGATTATTTAATGTAGTGAAAAATATGGGTCCATATTATCTTGCTTAAATATGAGATCAGGTTTTATAGATAGGGGTAAAGAAAAATATGGGTGGGAAGTGATCCCAAGAATCTTCCCAAAATCTTATGCTTTTTTCATTCCCCACTCTCTAAAAAATACCTTTCTTTATAATACTAGCTCCTCTCTTCATAGATTTTCAAAATTTAGATCCCTCCCGTATGATTGGAAGGTGAGGGATATCTTCACTTGTATGCATTGGGTAGTATTTTGCTCCACATTTGGTTTGGGTTTGTTATCCATCTCCAGTACAATTTTCCATTTAGGGCCTAATTATTATCAGCCACTACACAAATTCCCAATCCTCCTTTTTCCTTTGGCCGACATACTTTGTCCCAGTAAACCAATGATCTTTTCTATTCTCCCTTAACCCTATACCATAGATATTTTCTATAATCTTATCCAAGTCCTTCAATACAATTTTTGGGGCTACCAAAACTTAGAACTTGTATATTGGCATTGCTTCGAGGACTGATTTTAGCAGGGTTAGTCTACCTCCAAAACTCAACCAACAATTTGTCCAATGTGTTAGCTTATCATGTAGTTTATCCTAAATTACTCTCCATTATTTACTCAAACTTTTAGCTATGAGAGGTATGCCTAAATATTCTATTGGAAGAGAAGGCTCTAAAAATTTGAGTATTTGAGTGATTCTATCTCTTAATGTTTTTGTCACATTGAAGAATACTACCTTGGATTTTCCTCCATTTAGTAGTAGACCTGTTGCTGCCATGTATTAGTATAGAATATTTTTTATACTCGTATCTTCTCTTAGTTGTTGCTGCTATGTATCAGTATAGAATATTTTTTATACTCGTATCTTCTCTTAGTGATGCTACTTCCCACATCCCTATATCATCAACAAATTGAAGGGGACTCAAGTTCATCTCAAGGCCCATTCTTACTCTTGATAGGGTGTTTTATACTTTTCTTTTCTTTATTAGCCTCCAAAAGCCCTCCACATGTAGAAAAAACATATAAGGGGATAGTGGGTCCCCTTTTTCGATTCCTCTAGAGGAATGGAATAGTTGTGAGGGTTATCCATTGATGAGAAGAAATAAGGATACCGAGGAGATACATTTCATGACCCATGTTATCCGATACTTTTGAATGCCAAATTTTCCCAAAATATTTGCTAGAAACTTCCAACTGACTCGATCATATGCCTTGGATAGATCTAGTTTAAAAAACATGCCTTTGTTCATTTGTTGATTGAGCATGTGAAAATTTTCTTAGGCCACAACAATCTCATCTAGGATCTATCTCCCTTGTAAAAAGCCTCCTTGTTTTGGAGAGATCACTTATGGAAGGAGATTTTTTAGTCAGTTTACCATTAACTTGGTCATTATCTTGTAGACCACATTGCATAATTCTGTGGGTTTGAAGTTGGAAATTTCTTTTGCTTCTCATCATTTTGGTATGAGAACTAGTAGGGTATGGTTAATTTCCTTGAGGATTATTCCACTAGTTTTAGCTTCCCCATTTGTTGTAGTTAGATCCTTTGATATTATGTACCATAAGACTTTATAAAATTCTATAGGAAGTCCATCTAGTCTTGGAGATTTCCCTGTTTGCATACCAAATATTGTTGCTCTGAATTCTTCCACTTTGATTTCTTCTAGAATCTCCTCATTTCACTTATGACCTATAAAATTTGATATACTATCCAAAATTTCTTGTTGATGGTAGGAGGATAGATGTGTATCTCCAGTGAATAAGGTCATAAAATAGTTGTTTGCTAAATCTTGCATACCTAAGGTTGAGGATTGTCTAATTCCTTGGCCATTAGGAAGGGCATTAATTCTATTATGGAGGCTCCTTGTTGTGGCTGAGTGGTGAAAGAACTTAGAGTTCTTGTCTCCTTTCAACCAAGTTATTCTTACTCTCTGATTCCAGAATGCTTCTTCTTTCAAATCTAATGCATCTTCCATTTTTAGCAGGCTCTCTTCTTGATTCAAAAGATCTTCTGAGATAGTTTTTTTTGAATAGGTTGAAATGTTGGGGGTATATTGGGACCACCCTTCCTGTGAATTGAACATGGGCCTTCGTTAGGAAAATTCAATAACTTTAACCATTGTGGTGTCATTGTTAGAACTTCGAGGTAATGTTAAAATTTATATTTTTTTCAATATTAAATCCTATTATTCCCCTATGTACCCCCTCGAGTATTGGATGGAAAATCATGTTAGACCAAGTAAAATCGACTTGATTATGATCCACACTAATACATTGATGAAAAATTGAGGATAGATAACAAAAATTGATTGGAAATACTAGGGGGTGAAAGGGATAGGGGGTAAAAATGAATTCATTTTCATTGTGTAGAGGAGAAAATAGAGCTCTAGAGCCTTGATAATGACCATTTTTTGATAGCTCAACATACATGCCCATCGAATCAAGCATATTAGTTGAGATCACCTATAGTGAGAGGGGAGTGTTAGCAACAATACACATTGAAAAATTGATCCTTAGGTTTAATGGTTACCTTGAAAAACATGCTCAAATGGGGTAGTAATTTTTCATAGCGATAATGCTTTTAATGGTACTTTCATGCCCTAATGATGCTTTCATCATGTTTTGATGCTTCCACCACCTAGGCTTAACTTTTTCTTCTTGGTGGAACTTTTGCCACCCAATGATGCCTTTGCACTAGGGTGGTGCTTTTGAGTGCTTTAGTTGTTGCTTTTGTTTATTTTTTGTGAGTTGAGTTTAATAGAGGTTCTTGTATTGGTTTGGGTGTAGGATAAATTACATATACTAGACCACAAGGAACATTATCCATACACTTTGGAGACTATCCAAGGTCTCCTTGGATATGTATACCACATATTATTGGTGGTGTTGGCACTATACCATGCAAACCTAATGCACAATGTGGACCTTGATCAAGATCCTGAAAACACTCACAAAGAGATGGTATTAGAGATAAATATCTTTTAGCTCTTGATATGGAAGACAACATTGACTCTAGAGGATGTATGGAGGATCCATAGAGTCCTTATTAAAGGTGTAGAGGTACATACGAGATAGGATTATTGGAGATTCCTAGAGAGGTTGACCAGTGTTGTAGACATTTTGATAGTTCATTTAGGCATTGACATCAATGCTACATATGACAAGGGTTGCCTAGACAGGCAAATGACACTATTATGCATCATGTTGTTTGGGTTGTTACAAGGAGATATGAGTTGTAGGGTTATGCATTGGAGGTATAGAGAGGTTGTGGTCTAGATGTGATAAGAAAAAAAAATTATATGGGGACCCATAATATAGCATGTGTCTATTAGTATCTCCATAATATAGTCCACCAGGGAAATATAAACCTAAGCATATGCACATTGCTCTAAGTGTGGGCCTATGAGCACATTGAGGTTTTGAGTATGCCAAGACTACTAGGGTAGGTTAGGGACCATGAGTCACCAACAAGGACATGATGGTAGTGGCAATGTAGGATATAATGTGTTGTAGTTGGAGGTCATTTTGAGGACATGTAGGTATCATCTAGGCTTACAAGATGATTTCTATCATCTAGCTCATATAAAGTGGGTTAGATGACTAGTGGGACCATAAGGGAATGGGAGCTCCATAATTTTATTAGAGTGGTCTACTAGTTTATCACGAGGTAAGTGATACAAGTGGGGCTATTTTGGTATAATAAGTTTACATGGAAGAGAGGATTTAGTGGACCATAACATCTAGATTTGTATATAGAGTTGGATTTCGATGACCTTGTGAAACTAGACCCCATGCATGATGGTCCTTGTGTGCCCCATAACTACTAGCAATGGTACCAGACCATCAAGACAAGGAAGATGACTATCATATGGGTGCAACCAATAAAAATATAATATAGGTCTATGAGGATGAGACATGTAGTGCCATCATTGATATAAAAATATAGGGAGTATAAATAATAGTAAGAGATATAGACATAAGTAGTAGCATTAGTATTAGGAGGACCACCACTACTCTCTTTGCTTGTGAGCACAAATAGTGACATAGGACCAAGAAAGTTATCAAAATAAACCCCTGATATGGAGTGTGATAACCTAGCTAGGTAGGTCAAGAGACTAAAGGATGCAGTAGTGGTGGCTCATGTGGAGTCAGTGACATGAATGACATAAAGAGACTGGATAGTATGACAAGTCAGAGGAATGTAATGGACCATCTAGGGTATGATTGCTAACTAGGATATGGTGGCAATGAGAGCTACCACATCAATAGAACTAAAAATGGGTTATATGGTGTAGGGACTTCTAGATCAGATGACCTAGATATAGAGGGACCTAGAATATGAGAGTGCACATGCAATGCACTACAAAGCTGCATACCATCCAACTGTCTTGACAGTAGGGATATCCTATCATAGACGAAGATGCATTCATAAAATCACTTGAGGTTTGTGACATGTCAATCATAGCAATTAATTAGGATACCACCACCTACATGAAGGGGAGAAAGAGCCTTGGGAGAATAAGATATAGGCTCTTAGTGCTAGCTACAACTTTGGGGCTATTATCCTGACTTTTAAGGTTGAGAGATAATGTATATTATGATTGTATTTTTGAATTATGATATTGTATATTTGATTTTGTGTATATATAATTTTGATATTAATACATATACCAATTATTATGGGCTTATTGTGTATAAGTATGTTTTTTTATACATGAATTGATTTATGTTTGATGGTTTGGTCAATTTTATGTGATTAATTTACTTATGTTATGGTAATTAAATGGAGACTATAGGATTTGATTTTCTGCATATGTGTGAGGAGGTTATTACTATTGGAGACCTTGGAGAGGCCACTAATCAAGGACTAATCAGGATCATTTCCAAAAACCATATTCCAGATTTGCTTGTTGATTGGTGTCCCATTACTTTACTCAATTCCTCATATAAAATTTTGGCCAAGGCTCTAGCTAGAAGACTCCTCCTAGTGGCTACAAAAATTGTTCACCCAGAGAAAATAGGATTCCTTAAAGGTCACTATATTTTGGATAATCTTCTTACAAATTTGAAAGGGATGGAGTGGGCTCGAGTATAGGGGCTCAAGGGAATTTACTTTAAGCTTGATTTTGATAAATATTATGATCAATTAGAGTGGCCCTTCATCTTAAGCATGCTCCACTGACTTAGTTTTGGAAATAGATTCATCGATATGGTAGCTTCCCTCTTTCTAAATGCTTCTGCAAGAGTGGTTATTAATACAAAATTATCTAACAACATTCCTTTGGAAATATAAGTTAGACAAGGCTATCCATTGTACCCCTATCTATTTGTAATTGTAGCTAATACCCTTAGTTATCTATTGGAATCTACAATTAAATATGGGAGGATATGAGGTATCTCCATTTCGGATGGCTCCCAACTTATCAACTCTCACTTTGCAAATAATTTTATGATTTTTTCTTTAGCTGAATAAATTGTTTTTGCAAACATCCTTGAGACAATTCCCACATTCTATAGGGCCTCTGGTGAAATAATCCAAGAATATAAAAACTCTATTATTCCATTTGGATTTGATGATAAGCCAAATTGGATACCCACAACATGGAAGTGGGTGAAAAGATGAGAAATATCTAAGTATTTGGGCTTTCCTTTTAGTGTTGACCTTTCACACAAATCTATGTGGGATTGGTGTATGGATAAATTTACCAAAAAATTAAAATACTGGAAATATTTGGAAATGTCTCAAGCAACTAAAATATAGATTATTGGAAAAAATTTAGCCTCCTTCCATGTTTACTTCTCTTCTATTTTGACTCCTAGAAGTCTGGGTATGATAAGATGAACAATATGCTTTAGAAGTTTTTTGGGGTAAAAACCTAGCCAAATGAGGCCTCCCAATGGTCTCCTAAAGCAATTTTTGTAGATCAGTTTCATGTGGTGGGATAGGAATCCCCAACCTCCAATAATAGGGCTATGCTCTCATAGCTAAATGGATGCAAAGGGTGATCATAGGGAATGAGCCATGGAAGGTGTTGGTGAGGGAGAATTTGAAAAACCCCTAGGTGGATGGTAAAATTTGGGTAAATTTGTAATACACTGACGTTATTTTACAAGCCTCTTATTTATCTATATAAGGTTGTAATATTATCAAAGGGATTTGGAAAGCCTGGCAACAAGTGCATCAATTTATTTCATGGCAAAAACCTCTAGAGAAAGCCCCCACAAATATTCTCTAGCACAACTTATGGTGGTCACCCCTACTCACCCTTAATGCTCAACCTATTGGAATTAATATTTGGTTTCCTAATGGGTGGCTCTTCAAAAGGGGATTAATTCTAGTGGGTGACATTTGGGGTTTTTCTTAGTCATCATGGAAAAATTGGAAGCAAATCCAATCAAAATTTTACCTCTATCCTACTAATAAATTAGTGATTATTCAGATCCTTTCCATTGCCTCCCAAGCGCCCCAGCCTCTATCTTCTCCATTGGAAGCTAGTCCCTATTGGTATCATTGGAAATGGTTTGACAATCATGAATTTGAGCAGCCAGTCCTTAAGTTTTGGTACCAAGCCCTGCTTCCTATGAATTATCAATAGTTTGCAGATATGCTCAATAAAAAATGGAACTTAGAGCTTAGTTGGGCCACTTGGGAAAGAACCTTCAAGCTTATCAACTCTATCCCAATTCAAGAAAAGTTCCAGATTCTTTTTTGGAATGTAGTCCTTCAAGGTCTACCTACTCAGAGTAGGATAAAATGGATGGGCCAAGGACAAGGTGATTTTACTTTTTGTGGTTTGGAAGAGAAAGTACATCTATTTTAGAACTGTGCTCGTTCCCACCGTATTTGGTGTGAAGCACATAATTTGCTTTGTACCTTACCACTGCCTATGACAAAGCATCAAGACTTATTAGAGATAAATTTGATGCCCAATAATTTTTTTTTTCTCTCCATTACCAGGGCAACTATCATATTTCATATATGGAAGACTCTACGCAAATGTATCTTTTAAACTAATCAAGAAGATATCCCTAATCTCTCCATAGCTAACATCTTTGCTATTGTAAAATGCCAATTGTAGGATGAGTCAATAGGTTGCATCCATAAGGAGAAAGCACTAAAAGAAGGAATCATAGCTCTAAAGAGGTATATTTGTGAGACCCCAACTCATATATCAAATGGTATTTATAGATTACAGAATGTGGTAGGTGAATTAACTGAGAAACATAGCTCGATGATGTATAATTAGACACACTTGATGAAGCATTTGGATCAAGTGGAATTAGAAGCTAGAAACACTCATTCCAGTACTCATATTAGGCTCCCCTCATAGCATGAGGTGGAGTAGACTCACTTAGACTTGTCTCCTTAAGCAGATGTTTTCCCAGCATGGTTGCTTCCTTGCAATTTTTGTTTTGGTAGTGCATTAGTCTCTTCTTAGTAGATAGTGTGCAAGTTATCCATTAGAGGGAGTAACCCAACAATATCTAGTCATTCAATTTTATGTCAACACATATTTTTAGAGTCTTGGTGATGACATGTTTTTTCATCCCTATAACAACCACTAGAGATATCTTAGTGTTTAACATGGGTCACCAGGGGATTATTTGTGTGATTTTTCACTTCTAATGCTTGTAGTCGGGTGTCATGAGTGTCATAATTTTTCTTAGTTTTCCTCTGTGTTGGTCCTTCATGGCCTCGTATTGTGTTATAGTAGTTGGGGTATGTCTGTGGTCTTTGATGTTCTTATTTTTGGTGTTGGGTGCCCTTCATGGCCCTGTGAATGCACCTATGTTTGCTTTGTCCCTACTAGAGGGAAGTTTATCATGGTTTTGATGTTTATAGGTGTTCAGTCCTGGATATAGGTACCCAAACCACAGTCTACATTTATATTGTATTTTTTCCCTTAATATTTTTGCTAATATGAATTTGGTAGCAATTTCAATAAAAAAATAAAATATTGCATGCTCATTTTATACCTTGAAGTATATAGCATCAAAAGCTAAAATTCTATCCTTCACTCTAATTCATTTTTTTGATCTCCATTCCTTTACTCTCTTCCTTTTATTTCTTGTTATCCTTTTACAATAATTCCTTAGGATCAACCGTACCATCTAGTTATTGTTCATTTAAAGTTACATTCCTTTGATAGTCCCCAAAATTCATACTCTCTAGTTTTCTCCATATTATGAGTTCATCTTCTGACATGTGGTTTTCCTCTAGGCTTTTAGCAAGTAATATTTCAACTATCTTGTTTTTTGTTGTGTGCCAGGTCCACTCCATTGGTTTGTATTCTTCCTTGAAGATGTGTCCATTCCTCTCTAGCCATATTTTCCACCATATGAAACCTGGTCCTAATGCCCATGCAATCTTTAAAAATTTGTATTTGGATTTTTGAAGGTTCCAATAGTCCTAGAAGGAGTCCATGGTGAGGTTGATCCCTCTCCGGGTTCAAATATTTCATTTCATAGACTCCATATTATTTATGCAAAAGTACATTCAAGGAGGAGGTGGGACACTGATTCCTCATATTGATTACACATTATACATATATTAGGTCCTATGAACCCTTGCTTGTGCTTGTTATCCTAAGTAAGAGTGCTATTGTGTGCCACTATCCATGAAAAGCAATTTACCTTTGTCCATCCTTTGGGTTGTCATATTTTTAACTAAAGGAATTCCCTTAGTTGTCTCACTTGGGGGATGTTTGTTGTGAAACCTTCTTTCATTGTATAGATTTCCAATTTGCCTTTCCCCCATGCTAATTTATCTATTTCATATTTTATAAAACATGTTCGACTATTCAAGATTTCCATTACCTCTTGTTTCTATTATTCCCTACCATCAAGAGGTCGATCCTCCATTAGGCACCATTGCTGGCTACTTAAATCCTATTGTGTAGATTATTTAATGTAGTGAAAAATATGGGTCCATATTCTCTTGCTTAAAGATGAGATCAGGTTTTCTAGATAGGGGTAAAGAAAAATATGGGTGGGAAGTGATCCCAAGAATCTTCCTAAAATCTTATGCTCTTTTCATTCCCCACTCTCTAAAAAAGATCTTGATTTATAATACTATCTCCTCTCTTCATAGCTTTCCAAATTTTAGATCCCTCCCCTATGATTGGAAGGTGAGGGATATCTTCACTTCTATGCATTGGGTAGTATTTTGCTCCACATTTGGTTTGGGTTTATTAGCCAGCTCCAGTACAATTTTCCATTTGGGGCCTAATTATTGTCAGCCACTGCACAAATTCTCAATCCTCCTTTTTCCTTTGGCTGGCATACGTTGTCCCACCTAACCAGTGAAATTTTCTACTCTCCCTTAACCCCAAACCATAAGAATTTTCTATAATCTTGTCCAAGTCCTTTAGTACACTTTTTTGGGCTACCAAAACTTAGAACTTTTAGATTGGCATTGCTTCAAGGATTGATTTTAGCAGGGTTAGTCTACCTCCAAAATTCAACCAACGATTTATCCAGTGTGTTATCTTATCATGTAGTTTATCCTCGATTACTCTCCATTATTTACTCATACTTTTAGATATGAGAGGTATGCCTAATTTTCTATTGGAAGAGAAGCCTCTAAAATTTTTAGTATTCGAGTGATTCTATCTCTTACTATTTTTGTTACATTGAAGAATACTACCTTGGATTTTCCTTCATTTAGTACTTGACCTGTTGCTGCTATGTAGCAGTCTAGAATATTTCTTATACTCATTTCTTATTTTAGTGATGCTACTCCCCACCTCCCTATATCATCAAAAAATTGAAGGTGATTCAGGTTCATCTCAAGTTCCATTCTTACTCTTGCTAGGGTGTTTTCTACTTTTCTTTTCTTTATTAGCCTCCCCATACCATTCGAATGTAGAATAAATATATAAGGGGATATTGGGTCCCCTTGCCTGATTTATCTAGAGGAATGGAATAGTTGTGAGGGTTATCCATTGATGAGAAGAAAGAAGGATATCTAGGAGATAAATTCCATGACACATGTTATCCAATCCTTTTGAATTCTAAATTTTCCCATAATATTTGCTACAAACTTCCAACTGACTTAATCATATGCATTGGATAGATCTAATTTAAAAAACATGCCTTTGTTCATTTTTGATTGAACATGTGAAAATTTTCTTAGACCACAAAAATCTCATCTAGGATCTATCTCCTTTGTACAAAGCCTCATTATTTTGGAGAGAGCACTTCTGGAAGGAGCTTTTTTAGTGGGTTTACCATAAACTTGGTCATTATCTTGTAGACCACATTGCATAATTATATGGGTTTGAAGTTGGAAATTTCTTTTGCTTCTCCTCATTTTGGTATGAGATCCAATAGAGTATGGTTAATTTCCCTGAGTATTCTTCCACTAGTTTTAGCTTCCCCCAATTTTGTAGTTAGATCCTCTGCTATTATGTCCCATAAGGATTTATAAAATTCTATAGGAAGTCCATCTAGTCTTGGATATTTTCCTATCTGCATACCAAACATTTTTGCTTTGACTTCTTCCACTTTAATTTCTTCTAGAATGTCCTCATTCTACTTCTGACCTATCAAATTTTATATACTATCCAAAATTTATTGTTGATGGTAGGAGGATATATGTGTGTCTCCAGTGAATAAGGTCATAAAATAGTTGTTTGCTAAATATTTCATACATGAGGTTGAGGTTTATCTAATTTCTTGGCCATTAGATAGGGCATTAAGTCTAAATTGGAGGCTCCTTTTTGTGTTTGAGTGGTGAAAGAACTTGGTGTTATTGTCTCCTTTCAACCAAGTTATTCTTGCTCTCTACTTCCATAATGTTTCTTCTTTCTGATCTAATGCATCTTCCATTTTCAGCAGTCTCTATTATTGATTCATAAGATCTTCTGAGATAGTTTTATTTTGAATAGGTTGAAATATTGGGGGTATATTGGGACCATCCTTCTTGTGAATTGAACTTGGATCTTCGTTAGGAAAATCCAATAACTTTTACCATTGTGGTGTCCTTGTTAGAACTTAGATGTAATGTTAAAATTTGCATTTTTTGCAACATTAAATCCTATTATTCCCCTATGCACCCCCTCAAGTATTGAATGGAAAATCATGTTGGACCAAGTAAACTCGACTTGATTATGATCCACACTAGTTCATTGATGAAAAAATGAGGATAGATAAAAAAAAAATTATTGCAAAGGCTAGGGGGTAAAAGGGATAGGGGGTAAAAATGAATTCATTCTCATTGTGTAGAGGAGAAAATAGAGCTCTAGAGCCTTGATAATGACCATTTTTGATAGCTCAACATACATTCCCATAACATCAAGCATACTAGGTGAGGGCACATATAGTGAGAGGGGAGTGTTAGAAACAATACACATTGAAAAATTGATCCTTAGGTTCAATTTTTACCTTGATCACATACTCAAAAGGGGTAGTAATTTTTCATAGCGATAATGCTTTTGCATGTTAATGGTGCTTTCATGCCTTGATGATGCTTTCATCATGTGTTGATGCTTCCACCACCTAGGGTTAAATTTTTCTTCTTGGTGGCACTTTTTCCACCCAATGATGCTTTTGCACTAGGGTGGTGCTTTTGAGTGCTTTAGTTGTTGCTTTTGTTATTTTTTTGTGAGTTGATTCTAATAGAGGTTATTGGCTTGGTTTGGGTGTAGGAGAAATTATAGAAACTAGACTACAAGGAACATTATCTATACACTTTGGAGACTATCCAAGGTCTCCTTGGATATGTAGACCACATATTATTTGTGGTGTTGGCACTGTACCATCCAACCCTAATGCACAACGTGGACTTTGATCAATATCCTAAAAACACTCACAAAGAGATGGTATTAGAGATATATTTTAGCTCTTGACAAGGAAGATAACATTGACTCTAGAGGATGTATGGAGGATCCTTAGATTCCTTATTAAAGGTGTAGAGGTACATATGGGATAGGACTATTGGATATTCCTAGAGAGGTTGACCAGTGTTGTATACTTTTTGATAGTTTATTTAGGTATTGACATCAATGCCACATATGCCAAGGGTTGCCTAGATAGGAAAATGACATTGTTGTGGATCATGTTGTTTGGGGTGCTACAAGGAGATATGAGTTGTAGGGTTATGCATTGTATGTATAGAGAGGTTGTGGTATAGATGTGTGACAAGAAAAAAAAATTATATGGGGACCCATCGTATATAATGTCTCTATTAGTATCTCCATAATATAGTCCACCAGGGAAATATAAGCCTAAGCAGAGCTCTAAGTGTGGGCCTAGGAGCACATTGAAATTTTGAGTATGCCAAGACTACTAGGGTAGGTTATGACCAAGAGTCACCAACAAGGGCATGATGGTAGTGGTAATGTAGGATATAAATACGTTGTAGTTGGAGGTCATTTAGAGGCCATGTAGGCATAATATAGTCTTGCAATATGATTCCTATCATCTAGCTCATATCAAGTGGGTTAGATGACTAGTGGGGCCATAGGGAAATGAGAGCTCCATCATTTTAATAGAGTGGTCTACCATTTTAGCATGAGGTAAGGGATACAAGTGGGGCTATTTTGGTACAAGAGGTTTACATGAGAGAGAGGATTCAATGGACCATCAAATATATATTTGTCTATAGAGTTGGATTTTGATGACCTTGTGAAAGTAGACCCCATGCATGATGGTCCTCATGTGATCCATAACTCCTAGCAATGGTACCAGACCATCAAGACAAGGTAGTTTACTATCATATGGGCACAACCAATAAAAATATAATATAGGTCTATGAGGATGAGAAATGTAGTGCTATCATTGGTATAAAAATATAGGGAGTATAAATAATAGTAAGAGGTATAGGCATAAGTAGTAGCATTAGTATTAGGAGAATCGCCACTACTCTCTTTTCTTGTGAGCATAACTAGTGACATAGGACCAACCAAGTTATAAAAATAAACCCCTGAGATGGAGTGGGATGCCCTAGCTAGGTAAGTCAAGAGCCTAAAGGATGCAGTAGTGGTGGCTCATGTAGAGGCAGAGACATGAATGACATAGAGAGACTGACTAGTATGAAAAGTCATAGGAATGTAATGGACCATATAGGGTCTGATTGCTAACTAGGATATGGTGGCAATGATAGCTACCATATAAATAGAACTCAAAATGGGTTATATGGTGTAGGCACTTCTAGATCAGATGGCCTAGATATAAAGGGACCTACAATATGAGGACTCACATTGATTGCACTACAAAGTTGTATACCATCCAATTGTCTTGACAGTAGGTATCTCCTCTCATAGACAAAGATGCATTCATAAAATCACTTGAGGTTTATGACATGCCAATCATAGCAATTAATTAGGATACCACCACCTACATGAAGAGGAGGAAGATCCTTAGGAGAAGAAGATACAGTCTCTTAGTGCTAGCTACAACTTTGGGGCTACTATCCTAAGTTTTAAGGTTGAGAGATAATGTATATTATGATTGTATTTTTGTATTATGACATTGCATATTTTGATTTTGTGTATATATACTTTTGAGATAAATACATATACCAATTATTATGGGTTCATTGTGTATGAGGATGTTTTGTTTCTGCGTGAATTGATTTATGTTTGATGGTTTGATCAAATTTTTATGATAATTTGCTTTTGTTATGGTAATTAAATGGATATGAATGTAGATTAATTAATGATGGATAGTTTAATTATGAAAAATTGTGTGTTTGATTGAAAATCTAGATTTAAGATGATATATTTAATCATTAAGTGATTATGATGAATTTAATAATGATTAGTGAGGGGTTGTAAATTAATTGAAGTGTAATGTTTAAACACACTGACAACATGATGATTAGATATATGGAGATAGATGCATGATGTTCACAAGAGAGAATTTTGCATGACACAAAGAGGCATCGCTATAATACGAATATAAATAACTATGTACAAAGTTGGTTTTATCTAAGGGGACTTTAGCTTAGATTTACCTAGGGTCACTTTAGCTTAGAAAAGAAACAAAAAGAGAGAGATGTAAATATAGATAAGTACAACTATATACATGAATATGCTTGGAAATTTTCCCAAGAGGAATTTAATTAGATTTTCCAAAAGATCTTCTTTTTAGCTTTGAGATATGCTAAGGAGGACTTTAGTTAACTTTTCATGGAGGACTTCTTATTAGATTACTGTAGGCCCAAAATGGCCACATACTTAGTAAAATTTTGTAGAATTTTGCCTAAGTGATAGAGTCATCATTCCGCACACCTTGCAGTGCGCTTTGAAGCGGATCCGCAAAAGAAGATATGAACCCGCCCAACACTTAGTGAATTTTTTCATACTTGAAGCGATTTTGGGCGATTTCTTTTCGGCTCCGAAATAGTGGTGGGTCTCAAATCCGCAAAAGTCTATGAGGAAGGATGGCGTCAGCGATAAAAAATATGGATTGGCATATTTGCGAGTGGCTAAGTATGGGAATACCCGATTTCGGGAAGTTCCTTTGTTTTTCGGCTCTGGATTGGCGCTACCCTCAAATCCACAAAAGTTTCAAGGAAACGGTGATGTCAGCAGTGAAGAAGTGCGGATTGGCGATTCGGAGGATGAATGGAGTGTTTCCTTTTCGGAATGATGACAAGGCGGGATAATAGAATGATGAAGGTGTGGATTCATGACAAAAGGTTATGTGACTAACTCTGGACCCAGAATGGTGACAAGGTAGGGTGTTTTATCCTAAAGGTTATCCGAAATGGAGAAGGAGTTACTTCACACTATGGTGGGCCCGGATTGGTGATTACATGCCAGTGCACTTGTTCTTCCTGGAACAAAATCCGCAAAAGCAATAAGGAAAGGATGACATCATCAACATTCTAATGCGGATTGAAGAAGACAATGTGGAATATGGTGTATTCTGAGGAACAAAGAGTGGATTCGATGCTTAGATATCAAGGGTCCAGATTGGAGATTCCATAGCTTCTGATGTAGAAGGATGACATCACTAAGATTTTAAAGTGGGATGGTGCTTGATTCTCCTTGCCATTTTTGATAAAGCTTATGTCGGATTGGATCTGAACCATACGATGAGGAGAATCAATGGTGGAGGTTATGTTGACAAATCTTGGATGTTTAAAGAACATTTCTTCATCGGGATTGTAACAGTCAGTTGGAAGATGAAGCATCGAGGGTTTTTCTAGAAGATCGAACTAGGGGTGGTTACAGATCAATGATGGCAGATCACTCCCAAGAAGAATCGATGGAAAGGCATGATCTCCAATGGCCTGAACTCTAGTTTTGTCGAGTGACCAACAAGTTGTAGAGGCCCCGAGCTGCCATGGTGGATCATTTTCAGTGGATTTCCTAGAGGATGAACCAGTAAGTAGATGCCAGCTAGATCTCTTTGTTGCACTGTCAAAACAAGATCTTTGTAATGCTTCTTGATTATTTTAATTTTGCAAAACTATAAGTAGAGGTCGAGCCCTCATTTTTAAAGGGTCGGCTCTAGCGTGTTTGCCTATGCTATTGTAAATATTCCTAAAAAGCTAATGGAAGGAGCATTACATTGATCTTCACCTCAAATCTGTGTTCTCGTGCTTGATATCAGAGGTTCGGATTCTTTAGTTGTATTTTTGTAAATGCTTTAATGGTTAGTTTGTGCCTAATTAATGGATTACTAGCTATTACAGTAATTGAAATCTGCTTATGAGTTTGTTCTATATTGTTAGGGAGTACATTTCTATGAAATCTAGGTATTGGTGAATTCTATTATTTGGATTATCATTATCTAGATATTGAAATTGCTTGCTGCAATATTTCTATGTTGTGCATTAATGAATAAGTAATAATCTGATTTGAGATAATGTTGGTCTGAGTATGTGTCTTTGGTATGGTTTTTGGGAGCTTCCTATGGTAGTGCAATGTTGTTAACCTATCCGTCCACTATTATTCACATTTCTCTAACCCTAATATTCTCTTACCCTAAACTCAAACCCTAAGTGAGCATAATTGTGTCAACAACCTATTAAGTTGACAAGGAACCAACCTACTATGGAGGTTGGATCGAAAACCCCTATTTTGGTCCATCCAATGTTGAGTGTTGAGTTGTAGCTATCGGGTGCAAGCCTGGATAGAAAATAGGAAGATAGATAGTCGTAGTATCGAGTGAAAACTTGGTGCAATTCAGTGCCCAACAGTTTTTGGCATGCCCGATGGGACCAGTTCACAAGGAACACGAAACCCATCTAATGAGTATTGTTATCTCAACCCGAAGGAATCAAGATTTGGTGAATTATCTTGACCTTATAAGCGGAGAAAATAAAGTTCACCTGGTGACTCCCTAGTCATTAGACCCAGAAAAAGGATTATCCCTGTAGACCAATGGCCTTTCATGTATACCAGGTCTTTCAAAAGAAATAACCCTAATTCCTACTTTTACTATGAGTTACCTTACAGAGGGGCTACTATTGCCAGAAGTTTAGATCAAGATTTCCTCGAGGAGGAACAACTTCTGGAAGAAAATCTAGTAGTTCCCCCAATAAGACCTGCAACAAGAAGTATGGCACAAAATGTGGCTCCCAATCAGCCATTACAGAAGTACCCCGACTGGAACACAACCGGTCCCCTTAGATTAGCCCAAATGGATGTCATTCCCCAGGCTGTATCTAAGGCTATTCCCACTTATGATGGATCTAGGAAAATAGCTTATGAGCACTATCAGGATATCTTGAATCTGGAAGCAATCCACAACATAAAAGAAGAAAATATTATTGTCAGAATTCTAGCCCTGTCCTTCAGAGGAAAGATATTGCATTGGTTTAGAACTCTGGAAGACAATTCTATTACTTCATGGCAAGCATTGGCTGAGCCGTTCATAGAGGAATTTAATGAATCTGTTGATCCTTTTTCTCTACTTAATCAGTTTACATCTATGCAGAAAAACCAACAAGAAACTGTCTCAGACTTTAATTTGAGATTTAGCAGAACATGGAAAAGAATTCCCCCCACTACCAGACCAACTACATGTTTGGCTTATATGTATTATATCCGAGCTCTTGGATCTGAGTTAGGGTTGCAGACACAACAATCAGGAGTAGAAACCTTCCCCCAGGTTTATAATGTAGTTGTTCATGCTGAAAATATCCTAATTAATGTAGGAAGGCTTCCCCCCAAAACTGTGTTGCCTTATAACTCAGAAACCACTAGTAGCCAAAGTCAATCACACATGGACCCCCTTTCTCTATCATCTCCATATCCACAAATGAATGCCATTCCTCTACCAAAGCCTACATCCTTTGCACCCCCTTTTCCTCCCCTTCCTTCTCAACCATCTCGAGTTTTTTTCTATCCTTGATAAACAAAATACCTTGAAAAACTTGAGTAATAGAATGAATTCAATGGAAAAAAGAGATCAGGAAAGGTCATAACAGAGGAGGTTCCCATATGTAAAAAAATATTAGAGACCTGGTCCTCGTCAGTAGTACGATGATGGGGTTAGGGTGAATGCAACATATGAGGAGCTAGAATGCTCTTCGGATACTACTCTTGCAAATATTTGGTGCTTAGTATGCAATGACCCCCATGACTCACAGTCTTGTGTGATGTATCAACACCATGTTCAACAAGCTATGGATCAAGCTGAGAGGAATCAAAAGGGAAGAGTCAATATGTTATGGCACCCGGATCAAATCATGGCTGGAAAAGAGTTGGATGAAGAAAGTCCAATTGTTGTTATGACAAGGTCTAGAAAGAAAGCTTTGCAAGTGGATCCACAAAAAATGGGGCATTTCCAAGTCCCTTCTCAGAAGAAAGTTGACTCCCCTCTTCAAGGTAGTGACACTTTCCCTATTCCCCAAGCTAAGGGAAAAGAGAAGACAGATACTCTTCCAAAGAGACCAGAACGGGAAACAGAGGGAGACCGAATGAGATCTAAAGGTGAAGATCAAGAAAGGCTTAGGTTCCCCTCTATTACTAAAATACAAAGGTTAGAGGCCACCCAAAAATATAAAAGAAGATATGGTGAGCCAGAAAGAGGGCTGGAAAAACTCTCTTTGACTAAATCTGAATACAACATTGTTGAAGAAATGAAGAGAATCCCCTCAAAAGCTAGCCTATATGACACTCTGTTCATTCCTGGTCAGATTGACTTGCTTAAAGCCTCCCTCAACAAAAACCCATAGAATAGGTTGGCCACCACAATCCTTAGTATGCCATCAAAAAAGAAAGAAATGACACCTATTGTGCTAAATAATAAGCCTCCTCCTTTCTATATATCCCTAAGAATGGAAGGTTGGGTAGTCCAAAATTGTATGATTGACTCAGGAGCATCAACTACAGTAATGCCTAAAGCAGTCTATGAAGAGATGGGTATGGAGTATACCCGATCTTGTCCTGGAGTGTTACAACTAGATGGGACACCTGTCAAGACAGTTGGAGTTATTAAAGATGTACTGATGAGGTTGCATAGAGCCCCTGAGGTGACAGTGGTGCAAGAAATAGTGGTGGTGGACTTAGAACCCTATTTTGGATTATGCCTCTCAAGAGAGTTTACTGCAAAGCTAGGGGGATGTATGTACATGGATTATTCTAGCATGATAATCCCTTTCAAAGGAAAAAGGATAAGGATAACACCTGAGAAACCAGTAGCTTATCATATTGAGAAGATTGAAGAAGATATGTGCAATCTTAATCCTTTGGAGGAATTTGAGCTAGTAGAAAACATCGAGGAGCTAGACATTGAAGATGAATTGCCTTTCAGAGAGGATTATAGTCAGTTTGGAACTGGTATGGGTACATATAGCATCACAACTGAATCAGAAAAGAAACTCCCTACTATATCTAATCAATCCCTAAGAGACAAAGAAACATGGGTTATGCACTTTGATGGTGCCAAATGCAGAAATGGTGCAGGAGCTGGTGTAGTCCTGCAATCACAATCAAAAGGGATAAAGAATTTTGCTTACAGACTGACATGGTCATGTACCAACAATGTCATAGAATATGAGGCCCTATGTCTTGGATTGATACAAGTAGAGAGTATGGGCATCAAGATTCTGAATATATATGGTGATTCTGAGTTAATAGTCCATCAAGTAAGGAATAGGTGCAACAGTAAACACCATTATTTAAAAGCTTACAAAAATAGGGTATGGGACCTGATGGAATCATTTGATGCCCTAAATTTAAGCTTTGTGCCCAGAGAAAATAATACCCTGGCTGATGCATTAGCAATGAAGGGAGCCAACTTCAACCCTTCTATAGACTTTGGAACCAAGAAGACCAAGGGAATTAAAATTATTTTTAGGCCTACAGTACCAGACAAGCAGATTTTCTGGCAGGTTTTTGAAAGTGATGAACAAATTCTTGAATTTTTGGTAAGAGAAGCATGTCTCTCAATGGTCCAAGAGGAGAACTTGGAAGAAATGGATCAACAAGACATTATCCAACTAAGAAACAATCATATCCCAAGAGGGTTGGTCACCCTTGAAAGTTTGTTTGATAATGAGGACAGAAAGAAGGTCAAAGCCATGAAGGTCAGTGAAAGGATCTATAAAGAAGTGGAGGTCGGAATAGAAAAGAAGCTTAATGTTGGAATCCAATGTTCACCTGAGGAAGCAGAAGATATTAAAGCTTTATGCTTGAGGTACCAAGACATTGTGGCTTGGTCATATGAGGACCTCAAGGTGTATGACAAAAGGATTATCCAACATACTATTGAGTTAGAACCTGATGCAAAACCATTTTGACAGAAATAGAGGCCTATCAATCCAAGGATAGAGGCCATTATGAGAGAAGAACTTTTAAAGTTGTTAAAGGCTAAGATAATATATCCAATAAAACATTCCACTTGGGTAGCCAATTTGGTACCCGTAAGAAAGAAGAATGGGGATATACGCTTATGTGTGGATTTTAGAAATCTGAATCAAGCATCCCTCAAAGATCACTACCCCCTCCCACAGATTGATCAGATATTACAGGTAGTGGTAGGAGCAGAGAGATTCTCACTATTGGATGGTTACTCTGGATACAACCAAATTTGGGTAAAATATGAGGATCAGTACAAAACAACATTCACCACAAAATGGGGTACATTTGCCTACCAGAGAATGCCTTTTGGGTTGTCCAATGCAGGAGCTACATTTTAGAGGGCCATGGATTATGCCTTTGGGACACTGATCAACAAAGTTATTTTGATTTACCTAGATGACATGATGATGTTTTCCCATGATAAAAAGGATCATCTATCCCATTTAGAACAAGTTTTTCAAAAGTGCAGAGAATTCGACATTTCACTCAATCCTAAGAAGTCATTCTTTGTAGTTCATGAGGGAAAATTACTAGGTCATGTGGTTTCAAAAGAAGGTATGGCCATAGATCCAGATAGGATTAGAGCAATTCTTGCTCTTCCCTTGCCTAAGAATAAGAAGACCTTGCAGTCTTTCCTAGGCCAAATCAACTTTGTCAAGAAATTCATTTCTAATTTTGCATAGAAAGTGAGGCCTATATCTGAACTACTCAAGAAGAAAGTTGAGTTCAAGTGGACTGAGGCCAGGAAATAAGCTTTCGAAATCATCAAGTAGTCCATTGCAATAACTCCAGTATTGGTAAACCCAGATTTTAGTAAATATTTTATTCTTTATGCATATGGAGCTGAAGAGAGTTATGCCTCAGTACTTACTCAGAAAGATGATCAAGGGGATGAACACCCTATGTTATTTTGGAGCCAGACATTGCATGATTATCAGGTCAAATATAACTTCATTGAAAGACAAGTGTTTGTTGTGATGAAGTCACTGAAGAAGTTCAGGAAGTATCTGGTGCAGAGAAAAACCCTGGTGTATGTGGTTCATCCAGATGTAAGGAGTTTTATCTTGCAAGGTGATCTAGGAGATAAAAGAGTTGGATGGATTACCAAGATCCAAGAATATGATGTAGAAATACATCCCACCAAGCTAGTAAGAGGTAGAGCTTTGTGCCAAGGATTGATAGAAGCTTCAACATTGGCCGAAGTGATAGCTTGTCAGGCAACAGAAGAAGATCAAGTAGAAATAGTACACACTATAGATTCTGATTGGATTGACCAGATGATTAGGTATTTCCAAATTGGGGTATGCCCACTTGATCTGAATGCATCTCAAAGAAGGAGATACAGACTTCATGCTTTAAAATATATATTACTACCTGAAGGTTTGTTCAAAAGAAACTTGGATGGAATTCTCCTGAAATGTTTGAAAGATGATCAACAAAAAAGAGTCATGGAAGAATTTCATGGAGGATCAGCTGGTGGTCATAGCTCAGGTAGGGTTACAACTTTGAAGATAATAAGAGTAGGCTATTATTGGCCTACTATATTCACTGATGCTTTTAAAATTACCCGAGCTTGTGAAAAATGTCAGAGGTATGTTGGAAGAACAAGAAATGCTTCATCTCCCCTGAGGCCTATACAGGTTGAGGAGCCTTTTCAACAATGGGGGCTAGATTTCATAGGGGTTATTAACCCTAATTCTTTAGCAGAGCATAAGTTTATCTTGACTGCTATAGATTATCTTACCATATGGGTAGAAGCCATCCCCACTAAGAAGGCAGACCAGGAGGTTGTGATCAATTTTATGGAAAATTTGATTTCCAGGTTTGGAGTCCCAGAAGCCTTGGTGAGTGACAATGGCCCTGCTTTCATAGGAGCCAAGTACATTGAGTTTTCCAGCAAGTATGGCATCACTCTTAAAAATACTTCAAATTATTATCCACAAGGTAATGGACTTGCAGAATCTACCAATAAGAACCTATTAAGGATTTTGAGGAAATCTCTTGAAGGTAATAAAAGAAGTTGGCACCTATTGTTGGACCAAGCTCTATGGGCAGACAAGATTACTATTAAAAAGTCCATTAAGACTTCTCCTTATGCACTGGTATATGGCAAGGAGGCAGTGTTGCCAATTCATTTAGAGATTCCAACACTTAAGCTTGTTAGTACAGAAGAAGAATCAGAGGGAGATCCTGTGAAAACTAGGTTAACACACTTGCTGTAGTTGGAAGAGAGTAGAGCTCAGGCATATGACAGTTTTCAAAAGCATTCATCAGACATTAAAGCATGGTTTGATAAGAAAGCTAGGTTCAAAAAATTCCAAGTTGGGGATTCAGTTCTCAGATGGAATGTTGACAGAGCAAAGCCAGGCAAGCATAAAAAGTTTGATTCTTTTTGGGATGGTCCTTTCAAAATAGTGGAAGCTAAGGAGTCTAATGTATTCCAGCTGGAAGGTCTAGAGGGAAACATACAACCCATTCCGGTAAATGGTTTTCACCTCAAGCTCTACTATGTGTAAGGAGTAAGCTCATTGTAACATATGTATATACATTGTATAATTATTTTCCCTCCTTTTTGCACTTTGTATTTGATTTCTTTTCTGCACTTTGTAATTGATTTTCTTCCAAAAAATTCTAAAAAAAAGAAAAAATTGCAAAAAATGACTAAGTATTGGCCAAGTGCATAGTAATGTTCCATTCCGCACACAGTGTCGTGTAAGATTTTTTGGAATGGCGTTCCGCTCTCGAATCCGCATCAAAGTATTCTGGATTTCCGTAGAGTGGTGTACCGGTTTCTATTCCACATAAAGAAGGACAATGGTGGTGCCAATCCAGGAACCTCTCAAAGCTAAAGATAGCCAGAGCGGAATCAAGGTGGATTTTCGTGCATACAAGCTTTAAGTACCAAGCGGACTCGGAAGGCTCTTAAGCCACTAGAACGGAATCAAGTCAGGAGCCAAACAACAAGTTCAAATTTGACACGTGGAGGCTAGAGAATGTTCTTGCATTCAATTCTAATGAACTCACGCCAGGATTAAAGAGTAGCCGAAGGGATGTGATGAGCTGGCAACGCAATTTGAAAATTCGACCAATGAGAAGATAGGATGCCACCTTCGAGCCACCAAAGTGAATGATTGAAAGGATTGGAAAGTGTGCCAGTAGAGATATCGTGTAGCAGTTGCATTAATGGTGGAAGATACGCATGCTCCAGAAGAGAAAAGTAATAAAAAGCACATACAAAGTCCATTTGAAAGCCCTTTACATCTACAGAATAGTAAGAAAGTACAACGATACCTTGGAGGATTTACTGCAAATCGAAAGAATGGAGTTTGCCACTATCAGAATGGCTCCCAAAAAGTCATCCATCGAATCATCAAAGATAGGGACAAGACTACAAGTTCATGTACATCGGACCAGTCGAGTGGCAGATACAGTGATGACAAGAGTAAGGAGGACCCACCTGAGGACAGGTTTCGAATTTTCGTACTTTGAAGGGAAGCCAATGCGTCGACAAGGTACTATAGCTATAAAATATTTTTTGTTCTCTTATATCTATGATTTTGTACATCACTATCCCGAACTAGTCTCTGCTATGATTCTAAAAATAGAATAATTAGAACCCCTGAGGGCACTCCCCTATTCTCCATTACAAAAGAGCTTTGCTATGAATTATTCATCATAGGGGTAGGACCACCCTCAAAATCTAGACCTTTTAGCATAGAGCTAGATAGGGCTTACGCTGCAATGGTAGCCTTAGAAGAAAAGAGGGAGGCGTTAGAAAAATGGTTGCATCTTAATTTCAGAAGGATAAGGAATGAAGACGAAATGCCCGAAGTCCCTATTCACATTGATGAATTTGCAAGCCCCGAATTATTTTCTATGTTAGCTTGTATGGAGGGTTTGGAATCCGAAAGAATGGTTCATGGGTGGCAAATTTTCGTAGCATATTGTATCTCTAATGAAAGTATGTATAAGAAAGATGCAGGAGAGAAGGGTACTAGAGTGATTTATTTTGATTGGCCAGCTTTTCTTGCATAGAGGATACATGAGCAACTGGTAAACATGAAAAGGGGCATTGATGCTCCTAGTTTTAGGCATTGTTCAAGTCTGGTATGGATGTTCTATGCAGCTACCAAAGATAGAATGCCATGGATTCCAGCTAAGGATAAGACCAGTGATGGGGAACCCTTGCCGGTGTATTATTGGATGAATCGTTTAAAGAGCAGTGAGTCCTATTACAGATTCAACTTGGAATTTTTGGAACCTACCCTAAAAATAATGTATAATAAGTGCCCTAGGTTGCCACCCTTAGCTGAACAGATTCTGAGAAAGAAGGATGCAGAGGAAGGGGATTGGTATTTGCTAATAGAGGGCACAATAATCAGGTTATATGGTTTCATAGATAAACCCTTTCTCCTACCCCACTTTATTATAGAGAGGCTTTTTGCCCTAGAGTATTTAAGGCAGGTGGAGTACATTGATGTGAACTATGGTTCGGGGAGGAAGAAGAAATCTTTACTTACTTACCACTGGGAATGGTATTATTATCTTCGAGTGGTAGAGCCAACAAATTGATCAATACCTTGATAGATTAGGTCTATTTTATATTCCCCAAAGATGGAGTTATGATCCTGATGACATTTTCACTACAAGAAATAAAACCCTAAATGGAGATAAGGCCTATAAGTTTGAAAAAAGGCCTAGGGCTCATTTTGAACAGGGAAGAAATAATGATGAAACTACTCTTTTGGAGTGGAATGTCTCAAATATGGATCAGTTACCTCCATGGTTGGATTTTTATGAATAGATTGTTGATTTTGATCCTGACCATAAGCTCAGTCATCGGATTACAGAGGATATAATTAGTAAGATTAAAGTTGAATCTACAAAAATGAAGGACACTCCTCCTGAGGAAGAAGTCATAGAGAGAGGAAGAGAAGAGGAGAAAAAGGGACCATGGAAGGAAGCAAATATTACAGATTGGTGGCGTATGAGGGTCGAAATTGGAAAACCCAAATCAAAATTTGGAATGAAAATTGATAAGGAATTTTCAAGAATATATAATAAGAACATTGAAACCTGGAGACCGAAGGATGTCAGACATATAGTGTTGATGGTTGAAAAACCCCAAAATGGCTCTGAATCCCTCCCTCCTCCTACACATCAAGAGACTCAAACAGAAGAGCCAGAAGCTCCTTCGACCACAGCTGAGGTACTCAAAACCTTCAATCCTACCACTGAGCAGGTGGAGAAGTTTCCCAAGGGGGCTAAATTGATGAAAGAAATGCAATATTCCAAAGAAAAGGTCATCAATATCCCAGTAATTGAAACAAGGTCCCGACCTATTTCTTTTGCTCCTGCAGCATCGATTGAATTGCGACCTATTTTTGAGCAGTCTCTACTTTCAAGAGTAGTACAAGAAGATGAGTTGGAAGAAGATTCTGAAGATGAGATAGCTGCTTTTCAATTAGTTTATAGAAGGACTAAGAGAGCCCCAAAAAGAGAGGAGAGAGAAATATTGAAAAAGGCAAAAAATGGACATGGAGGAAATTGCTAAAGAGGTAGCTGATTTTGCCATAGAAGGGTTGATTGATCAAGAGCAACAACTAGAAATAGAAGCAGAACAAGAACACCCTACATATGTAGGTGAAGGTATGGCTTCTAATCCCTCTTCTCCTCTTCATCTCCAAGAATCCCCAAAGGAACCTCCCTCCCTTTCTAATCAAGAAAATGTGGCAAATGTACCTCCTCCCTCTCACAGTCCACCCCATGTCTCATCAATAGCTATGGAGGTACAGGTCAGTTCTATTTTGTCACAACCACCTCAAACCCCACCTTCCACTTTTGAGGTATCCACTTCAACATCCACCATTGTTCCACCTCCATATTTTTCATCACCACCATCAATGGGACACTGCGTTCCAAGTTCATCCACCCATTCCACTGTCGGTCATGTATCTGTTTCTTTAAGTTTACCTGTATCAACAATAGCGGTAGTTACAGAGTCCACTATTGTGACAGAGGCTGCTATAGATATATCTTCACCCCCACCAACAACAAGTCAGTCCGCCCTATTGTTTTTGATGTCATCATCTCCTCTGGATGCTAGTTTTTCAAAACCTGTTACTATACCAAAGGAGCAGGCAGCCACTCAGAGCATAAATGATTACTGGGCAGAGAAGCTTGCCAAGCCTTCCAACAGGATGGTTGTGAGAATAAAAAGTATGTATGTTGACCCTATTACTAGGCAGAGGGTATCAAGATCTATGATTCCGCTAGTAAGTAAACCTGAGAATGAAATGACTGCTCAAGATTATCGAGCGAAGGAGGTCACAGAAGATATTGACAAGCTCCCTATTGAAGACGAGCTGGTGATAGCCAAGGCCCACTTAGATACCTTCTATGTGAAAAATGATATAGCCAAAGAGAAGGTGGATAAGCTGGAAAAACAAGTTGAAAAGCTTAAAAAGAGCCTTAATGATCAAAAGGAGATAGAAAAATCTCTAAAGAAAGAGGTTAAGGGTTGGCAGGAAAAGTTTCAAAAGGCCAATAAGTTGAAGGACCAGTTAGAAGAACAAAAGAAGTTGAATGAAGATCAGGCAAAAGAAATTTAGAACCTAAAGCATCAACTTCATATTGAGAAGGCTAAGTCCTCAGGATTTTCTAAAGATGATTTGAAAAATATTAAGAAGGAGTTGCTTTCTGAGGTTCAAGAAAAGTGTTCAGGACTTCAACTTATGATTGATTATCTTGAAGATGCCAGCCGATTGCTCTCCACCATTCAGAAGTATTTGGATCAAATCACTGGAGAGTTACAGCCTATGGTGATTCTGGTAGAACAGATGTACAGGCTAGTTGGTAGCAGACTCAGTGATGTTGCTAAACCAATTCCTAATAAGGAATGGAATCTGGCCGGAGTTGCTACCAAAGTAGTGGTTAAAAAGCATAGGGTAATTCAAAGGGCTTGGCTACTAGTTGACAGGATGGACAGGGGGATTAAGGATATTATTGAAATAAATGAGGAAATGATTCAGGTTGGTTTCAAAGGACTCTGGAAGGAGGATCACAACTTGTTATCTATGGAAGAAGTCCAACAAAGCATCAATGAGAATTTACAGGATGAAGCTGGAATTGATTCATTGGAAGAGCCACTTTCCCAAGAACAAGCTGCCAAACTGATCATGGATTGTACTCGGTTGAGAGATCTCATGGAAGATCTGGTGACTAGAGGGAATGCTGCTAACTATGAGGATGTTGGAGAACTACAATATGTTTATAAGCAGCTTAAAGAAACATCAAATCCCTTTGAAGAAGCCTAGAAATAGGCTCTACAATCTCTAGAATCTATGATCCAGTTTTTTGGAGATACCTCTGGTGAGGGTAATCAGAAAGTACCTACTCCGAAAGAAGAAGAAGAAGTAGAGGAAGAGACTCAAGAAGAAGGAGAACAATATGGAACAGTTACAGGCCCAGAAGGGGCTCACACTTAAGTCATTTTTGTTTGTACATATACATAAGTTTTGTATTTCTATTTTTACTCTGACAATTTGTCAAAAATAAGCAATAAAGGCATGAAGCCCATAGAGCAATAGTTTTTGTGTGAAGGTATTCTTTGAAATAAGGCTTTATAAAGGGGGTAGAGTTGTGTACAGTTCTGAATATAGTAGCAATAACCGGTATTTGTGGATCAATGCTATGTATTTTTGGCATCACTTCGATATGAATCTCTACTCTCTCAGCAAATTGATAAAACTTTCAGAGAGTAGTGTTTGTATGGAAGTTATTCTGTAAAATATATATTTTTTGGAGAAGTATATTTGACTCCTAATGCCCAATGGATAAGACTCTGAGTTCGATTGGCTTTGCAAGCAAATCCACCCGGGAGGCGCCAGAATGTAGGCCCAAAATGGCCACATACTTAGTAAAATTTTGTAGAATTTTGCCTAAGTGATAGAGTCATCATTCCGCATACCTTGCAGTGCACTTTGGAGCGGATCCACAATAGAAGGTATGAACCCACCCAACACTTAGTGAATTTTTCATACTTGAAGCGATTTCGGGCGATTTCTTTTCGGCTCCGAAATGGTGGCGGGTCTCAAATCCATAAAAGTCTATGAGGAAGAATGATATCAACGATAAAAAATATGGATTGGCATCTTTGCAAGTAACTAAGTATGGGAATGCCCGATTCTGGGAAGTTCCTTTGTTTTTTAGCTTTGGATTAGCGCTACCCTCAAATCCGCAAAATTTTCAAGGAAATGATGATGTCAGCAGTGAAGAAGTGTGGATTGGTGATTCAGAGGATGAATGGAGTGTTTCCTTTCTAGAATGAAGACAAGGTGGGATAATAGAATGATGAAGGTGCAGATTCATGACAAAAGGTTATGTGACTAACTCTAGACCCAAAATGGTGACAAGGTAGGGTGTTTTATCCTGAAGGTTATCCGAAATGGAGAAGGAGTTACTTCACACCATGGTGGGCCCGAATTGGTGATTACATGCCAGTGCACTTGTTCGACCGAAATGGAATCCACAAAAGCAATAAGGAAAGGATGATATCATCAACATTCTAATGCGGATTGAAGAAGACAATGCGGAATATGATGTATTCTGAGGAACAAAGGGCGGATTCGATGCTCAGATATCAAGGGTCCGGATTGGAGATTCTATAGCTTCTAATGTAGAAGGATGATGTCACTAAGATTTTAAAGTGGGATGGCACTTGATTCTCCTCGCCATTTTTGATAAAGCTTATATCAGATTGGATCTGAACCATACGATGAGGAGAATCAATGGTGGAGGTTATGTTGACAAATCTTGGATGTTTAAAGAACATTTCTTCATCAAGGTTGTAACAGTCAGTTGGAAGATGAAGCATCGAGGGTTTTTCTAGAAGATCGAACTAGGGGTGGTTACAGATCAATGATGGCAGATCACTCCCAAGAAGAATCGACGAAAAGGCATGATCTCCAATGGCCTGAACTCCAATTTTGTCGAGTGACCAACAAGTTGCAGAGGCCCCGAGCTGCCATGGTGGACCATCTTTCAATGGATTTCCCGGAGGATGAACCAGTAAGTTGATGCCAGCTAGATCTCTCTATTGAGCTATCAAAACAAGATCTTTGTATTGCTTCTTGATTATTTTAATTTTGCAAAACTATAAGTAGAGGTCGAACCCTCATTTTTAAGGGTCGGCTCTAGCGTGTTTGCCTGTGCTATTGTAAATATTCCTGAAAAGCTAATGGAAGGAGCATTACATTGATCTTCACCTCAAATCTGTGTTCTCGTGCTTGATACTAGAGGTTCGGATTCTTTAGTTGTATTTTTGTAAATGCTTTAATGGTTAGTTTGTGCCTAATTAATGGATTACTAGTTGTTACAGTAATTGAAATCTACTTCTGAGTTTGTTCTATGTTGTTAGGGAGTACATTTCTATGAAATCTAGGTATTGGTGAATTTTGTTATTTGGATTATCATTATCTGGATATTGAAATTGCTTGCTGCAATATTTCTATGTTGTGCATTAATGAATAAGTAATAATCTGATTTGAGATAATGTTGGTCTGAGTATGTATCTTTGGTATGGTTTTTGGGAGCTTCTTATGGTAGTGCAATGTTGTTAACCTATCCATCCACTATTATTCACATTTCTCTAACCCTAATATTCTCTTACCCTAAACTCAAACCCTAAGTGAGCATAATTGTGTCAACAACCTGTTAAGTTGACAAGGAACCAACCTACTCTGGAGGTTGGATCGGAAACCCCTATTTTGGTCCATCCAATGTTGAGTGTTGAGCTGTAGCTATCGGGTGCAAGCCTGGATAGAAAATAGGAAGATAGACAACCACAGTATCGAGTGAAAACTTGGTGCAATTCAGTGCCCAACAATTACTATGATACAAACATGAAAATAAAATATTTTTCATTTAAAAAATATCTAAAGGAATTTTTCTTGATTTGTAAGACTTTGATTTAGCTTTTCCCATAGTAATTTTAATTTAGCTTTGCTTGTAGGAATTTTGATTTATATTTGAGACTTGCTTGTATACGAATGCATAAAGGAATTTTTCTTGGATATATTTTCCTCATAGATAAGTGTCATAGAGAACTTATGATTGATTGGTGTGACAACAAATAATGCCCCCAAGTGATAGGAAAATATTTTTGTTGTCAAGTTGCACCTATACATGGTGTGCATGGGATACAAGAGGTGATATGATTGATCTTGCTATTAGCACCTATGAACATCATAGTATTCATCATGTAGAAAGTGATCGAGGAGATAAAATAATTTGATTTGATTGACCTTGCCATTAGAACCTGCAAACCTTCTGGTATTCATAATGCAACAAGTGGTTGGTGGTTTGGAAAAATTTATAGAGATAATATGAGGTAAATCAAATTGACAAAGAGTTGAAATAGATTGATGATTTTGTATTCCTTAATTTGGTTCACAAAAGGGGACTAATATTATCTGTTCACATCAGTCATCTAGTGAATGAAAATCAAGTAACTTGACTAGGATCATCATTTTTATGTCATCACATATTCATGACTTGATATACAATAGGAAGGCCAAACAAAGGTAGGTACATACATGCAATCAAATATAAACCTAAGCAAATGCAAGCAAGTGATGACAATCAAATATAAATTTGTCTTTGAGCTTGGTTTTGGCATTGGTATTTTTTAATTCTGGTTGAGAATGAGATCACCAAATTTGAAGGAATAAAATTGAACCTTCTTTATATATTCATGTTTAAGCCTTTGCTGGTAGACCCATAGGTTTTATAAGGCATGAATCTAGTTTTCATTAAGCAATTCCAATTGGCTAAGACAAGAAATATAGTATTCATATCCAATAGGGACTCCTACAAAAAAAATGCACAAGATATATCTAGCTCACAAAAGAAGATTACTTCAATTCCATAGACCAAAGCATAGGGTATCATGTCAGTGGGAGTTCTATCATTAGTACAATAGGCCCAAAATGATGGATACAATTAGAGATGCCAATGTCTACTGGAAATGCTAAAAATATTTTTGAGGATCTTGGAAAGAGTCTTGTTAGAAGCTTGAGCTTGGCCATTGCCTTGAGAATAGTAAGGCATAGACCATTTGTTCTTAATATTGTATTTAGCACATATTTTCTAGACATCCTTATTCTTGAAGGATGTTCCATTGTCAGAGATTGGTACAAATGGGATGCCATAATGATTAAGGATCTAGTGAGAATAAAATTGGATACTTGAACTCTAGTGGTTGAGGCTAAAGACATGTATTCAACCCACTTGGTGAAATAATTAGTAGCCATGATAATGAACTTTTGCCCTTCAGATGATACTAGATTGATATTTCCAATGATGTTTAAGATGAAATGGAAAAAAATCAAGGAGAAGTCAAGGGATGGAGAGCTTGGAAAAAAAAATGGATAATATTATCATGCTTTTGAAACTTACCACACTTCCTAGCATAGTTACAAGGGTACTTTTCAATGGAGGACCAATAATAATCCATTTGTAGGAGTTTCTTGGTAATGGTGATAGTGCTAAAGTGACAATTAAATGATCCATTATGGGTCTCTTTGATGACTACTTGGGATTTGGATAAGGCTAGGCATCTACGAAAAATTCCATCAAGGGTTTTTTATATTAAATACTGATAATGATGACATGTCTAAAGGCATGTTGCTTAATGTTCTTGTACTCATTCAAACTATCAGGTAAAGTGTCATACCTAAGGTAAGGAAAGATATCCTTATACCAAGAATATGGGAAAGGAGATCCCTCTATGAAAAATCCTTCTAGAGAAGTTGGATAGATTCTAAGGTTTAAGGTTCCCTTATTTACTAAATTATGATTATAGCTTTTTCTTCATCCAAATCTAAAGGGATAAGGGATGCATTCAAGGTCATAACATCGACATGGTGGTTATTAGACCTACAAATGGATTCGATAGTGATTTTATCAAAAGAAACCCTGTGTCTATTGATAATGTCCTTGTATGGATTGAGATTTTTATCTTTAGTTTGATACACCATTGACTTGGTTGACTACAAGTTAGGAATATCTAAAGACTAAGGATTCTAACCTAATGAGCTAGTGTTGCACATAGCCCTAGGATAAGAGCTTCATGTTCAACAATATTGTTGGTATAAAAAAATATAAGCTTAAAGGATAGAGGGATATGTTATTGTTGATGAGTGTGACCAAGATGACTCCTACCATTTCTCCTTTGAAATATTGAGTACCATAAAAGTACAAAGTCCAAGAGTTAGGTTGATTTACTTCTAGGCTAAAAACTAACTCATCAAAAAAGTATACTATTGAAGGATAGCTAGCTTTTGAAGGTGCAAAAACTAATCGATAAATAATGACCCAACCTTTTATAGACTTTTGATTGACAAACTTGAGATTGGATTTGCTAAGTGCAATGACCCACTTAATGGTTTACCCTTATAGGTGAGTATTGGACTTGAAATAGTGCAAGGGATCAACCCTTACAATGAAAAATATTTTATGGATAGGAATATATTATCTAGGATTTTAGAAAGCAAACACCATGACTATAGAAATCTTCTCTAAAGGGGTATAGTAGACTTCATTATTTAACAAAGTTCTAATCATATAGAAAATGGCTCACTCTCTATGTTGGTCATCATAATATGTGAGAATATCTCCTAATACATGGTTGGTTTCTACTATGTATAGCAGTAGGGGCCTAGAAGTATTAGAGGGATAAGGATAGGAGGAAGGGTTAATACTTGTTGGCTAGTTGGGAGATGAATATTTGAATGACTTGGATTTTTGCTTAGAGACTCCTAAATTGGGTCAAAGTTTGAGGATGTGGTATCTCAACAATAGACAATATCTTATCAAGATCAAATTTAATGCCATATTGAGACACAATGAATCCCATTAGATTTTTGTTATGTAACCGCAAAGATGCATTTTTGAGTCTTTAGGCATACCTTATAATCTCTTAGCTACTCGAAGATGTGACTTAGATATTAAACATGATCTTCCTAGTTTAAATACTGGTCGAGAAGGTCATAAGCATATATTCCATGATGTCATGCATAATATCATGAAAGATATGTCATGGCCCTTTGGTAGGTAGCCTTTATATTTTTTAGATCATAGGGCATGACTTGGTCGCAATTGGTTCCCCGTGGGATGGTGAAAGCCATTTTGGCTTGATCCTTAGAAGTAAATCTAATATAATTAGAACCTAAGAATTCATCCATAAAATATGACATTTCACATCCTATAATAAAATTGATGATCACATCAATGTTGGGTAGAGGGAAGTCACCCTTAAGACATGCTTTGTTGATATTTTGAAATTCAGTGCACATTGTAATGCTATCTATTTTCTTAGAAATAGGAATAACATTAGAGTTCTAGTTAGAATAGTCAATGTATTTAATGAATCCAACACCAATTAGTTTGTAAATATTGTCTTTGACTAGCAAGGTGACTTTTAGATGCATTTTCATAATTTTTGCTTTATGTGTTTTACACCATGAGTGACAACTAGGGAGGGATCAAGACTAGGTATATCAACATAAGACCAAACAAATATGTCTTTAAAATATATCAAAATATTGATGTACTCCTCATGCTTGGTTGGGGTCAATACTTTAATTAACTTAAGGATTTTGGGATCTTTTGGATTCCTAATATCGATGTCCATAGTTTTCTTAATCAAAATATGAGATTCCTCTTCCAATTGAGGGGGATTTGGCAAAACTTTTAGGATATCAAAATATATAGGATCTAAATATATATGACTATTAGCAATTGGATGAGACAATAATATTCATGATTTGGGAAAAATATCCACCAAAATAAAAGTCATTTTAGCTTAGATAGTTCGAGGGACTATCTTGAGGAGGATAATTTGGGATGTCCTACACCTTATAGCTATTTTCATCTGTAATTAGCTTAGGATATGCTAGGTTTAGGAGATTTACAATAATAGATTGTGTAAATCATGAGAGGCTAGGATCTATAAGGAGCTATTTTCCATATTCATCCTCCTCATCCCAATCCATTTTTTTCATAGAAATAATGTCATCATGGGAGGATTTATTAAAAATTCTAGATTCATATTTACCATTGAAAGAAGAAGAGATTAGAAAATGCTAACTACAGTTGGGGATGTAACCTATCCCACAATGTCCCAACTAGGCTTTAGTTTATAGAAATTTTTTTATGCCATGCTCATATAACCTAGTTCTTTACCTTGATATCCCATGTTTAAAAGCATTTGCTTAGGAATTGAATATGAGTTCAATAAGAAGCATAAAGTAGAATATCAAGAAAGGCATGCTTCCATATATTTTATCATCATTGGTCATACTAGCATAGATGAAGGAGAAACATTATATTTGTAATATTTTACCCTTATTTCTAGAAGCTAAATCTAAGATTTGAGGAGCTAGGGGAATCTTGGCTAGGTCTAGGACAAGTTGATTATTATCTAAATTATGATTATCAATATTGATCGGATTAGAGAATTGACCCTTAAATTCATTATTAGATGAATTATTTAAGATGAGATACTTTAATGCATCAATGATTGGAAGTTGAGAAGAAGAAGATCATTCAAGAGATGAATTGAAATAATGACAAAGGTAATATTTATGATTCTTGACCTCAATCACTTGGTAGTAGCCAAAGGATTTGGGTTCATCTAGATTTTGACAAGTCTTGCACCTATATTTATACTTAAAACACTAGTGAAGAGTTGAAGGGATGACCCACATCTCATGGATCCATGGCCTTCCATGAAGAATGTTGTAATACTATGGTGTCACTAGCATAGAAAAGAGTGTGGGGTTTGAATCTAAGAGGTAATACTATAGTGCCTCTAGCCTCACATTTCCTATTCTAAAATACTTGATGACAAGATTGGACTTCTCTAAATATTGTTTGGTTAGCCAAAGAGGATTTATGAATCTCAGGCTATAGACTTTGAGACTAGAACCATTATCAACTAGGATTCACTTTATGAACTTGTGAATGATATGGCTTGTGATGTATAAGGGGGTATATATGGCCATATAAAGTTGAATAAAATCATCCCCATTGAATGATATAGTTGCATGATTAACCCTAGTGGATCCTACAATGAAAATAATATAATTTGAGTAGAGGTCTTGAGGAACAACTTATTTAGTCAAAATTTTAAGTAAGATGTCTCTATGGGCTAGAGATTTCCTAAGAAGTTCAAGAAGGGATATTTTGTCTAGTGTAATCTCAATTTTATGAAGCAAATAAAAAGAAACCTTAGCCTTGGCTCATGATTAGATTATTAATGGAGTTCCTTTAGAGGGGTGGTTTCATAAGGATCAGGGGAGGTTTTGAAGGTTAATTGGATGAAAATTTTCAATGTTGTTGTCTAGTTACAACAAAAATATGAGAGATATGATTAGAATAATGGAGCACCCAACCATCCCTTGATTAATAGGTGATATATTCATTGTGTTTTTATCATGACTATGATTAGGCAATAGGTTTTTAAAAATTCCAAGATCTTGATTAGAAGAGGATTGAGAATTAGAGCTATTGAGAATAACTTAACCTGTTTTAATTGTCTTGGGTCACATTTTTAAGGATCATGCATATATCATTCATTTTACCATTGATGTGGTGGAAGGCACAATGCTTATTGGGGTGGAAAAAAGGAGAATTTTTTATTTCAGGCTCAAGAGGATTGATAGGTGGAAGCTCTACCATTTTACCTTCTAAGAGTTGATTTAAAATGGCTAAAATATGTTTATATAGTCGAGATAACTTCCTCTTAGGTTTCTATTGTTATAATTTCCCTAAGAAAATATTTTAAAGGTTTATCAAAGCACTAATGTTGTTGTCTTGGCATGAGTCTATGACTCCATCACCTACAATGAGTTTGTTCTTGTACTTCCCATTTGGATTAGAAGGAGACTTATATTCATGCTTACGAAATTTGGTTTTTAATTACCCTCTTTTGAAAAGGGTAGCCTCTACTATCTTGTATTTATCAATCATGTCTTAAAAGTAAGACACATTGATTATCTCTAAGTAGAATGCTAATTTCTCATTAAGGTTACCTATAAATATGTCTAACAAGTCTTTCTATGGAAATACATACTAAAGTCTCCCTAGTTGGTCCCACCATCTTGCTAAGAAGTTGGTAAAATTATCATCCTTGGATTGTTTGAGTTGGTATAGATCATTAATATCAACATTTTTCTTAATGTAGATAGATAATTGCTTGACAAAGAGTTCAACAATATCTCTAAATATTTTCAAGAAATTCCTTAGTATTTTGTAGTACCATTCCAAGGTAATTCCATTAAGGGTATTAGGAAACATCTTCTTAATTAGAAATGTTTCATCATAATAAATATCACTACAAGTAGCTCTAAACAATCTAAGATGCTTGATAGGATCCTCCTTCCCTTTATATATTTGGAACTTAGGACTTTCAAAGTTGGGAGAAAAATCATGACTAGAAAAAAAAATATCTAAGGGTTGGTTACACAAGCAATAATTAGAGTACTTGTGGCTGGAGAAAGACCCTTGGATGACAACCATTTATTGTTTCAATATCTCTAGTTAAGAATAAAGTTTGAAGTTTATAAGAAACAATATTTGATGGAACACAAGGTATGTGTTGAGAGATAGGAGGAATTTATTGATAATTTACATAAAAATGAGGTTGATACACTTGGGTGTATAATTTTGAAGTTGACATTGTATGATTTATTCCAAAGATGTTTAAAATGAAAGTATTAGAATATAAAGGATGTGATATTGTAGGATTAGGGTTTTGGATGAAATCCATACTTATGATTGTGAGATTAGACTAAATATTGTTGACATGAAGATTAGAGATTGGGATTCTTGATGGTACACCCTCATTAGGAGCATAACTTGTGTCTACTTGTTGATATACAAGATAAATTACATTGCCCTATAATAGTTCCTCAAGAGTAAGCAAATATGAGTGATGTAAATCTAGAGAGTGATATCACCATTGAAACTACAATATGATAATGCTTTCAATTTAAAGTGTTGAAAAATAGGATTAAATGTAGGATTAAGTGATTTAATGATTAATATGATGAAGGAATTTGACTTAGGAGTATAGAGACCTAGTAAATGATAGAAATATTGAGAGATTAATTTCTTAAAATGTAAACTAATAAATATAGAAGATGATACACTAAGAAAAATGCTACTTGGACATTCAAAGCATATGAGGGTGAAATATGATTAGAGATTATAGTTGTAAGAAAATGAAAAATTCTAAATCAAGTAAGGGGAAAGAGCACAATACTATGTACACTTTTTACTTCAAGGTTCTATAGTCATTTACCCCTTGTTATGGAAGCTTGTTTGTTGCTTGAAGGTACTTGAAAGCTTGAAATTGAATTTTTGGAAGCTTGGAGAGTTGATGCACTTGAATGATTAGATTCTTTTAAGAATAAGAGCTTGAAAGAGATATTGGGTGTTTAATGTGCTTGAAGGATCCCTTCCCCATATTATGACAGGATTTTGGCATAACCTTACTATGCATAAAGATTAATTCTTATAAATTTACATGGAATTGGGTAAAATTTTGTTGCTTTCAAAATATCGTGGATTAAGCTCTCCCAAGTGTTGGCTTTATAGGAATCCATGACTCCTTGAGGGATGAATTTTATTGAAGTTGATAGAATTGGGGGTGATATGAGTTTGAAATGGGATTAAGATACCATTAATGGATGAATATTAAAAATATCAAATCTTGGGCTTGGGATTTCTACTAACAATGCAAATTAGAACTTGAAAATTATATCCATTAATTGTGGGAAACTTGAAATATACCAATAATAATTTCTTTTTATTTTGGCACACGACAGTCAAAAGTAATGATGGGTGAAATTTTTGGCAACACTTTTTATATAATTATTATTATATATTAAATTTGGGTGAAAAAGGTCAAAAATCAAACTTTTCTAAAAAAACTATCCAAGAGGTGAAATAATTGGTGATACTTTTGGTCATGCCCCAATGCTTTTTCTTCTATAGCAACATATGGTCCCAAATTTGGGCATGAGAATGATTATTTCAATTTAATTGATTGATAAAGGTATTGGAAACTTGAAGATTAGTGATACACTTAAAATTGGATGTCTATATATATTTCTAATTATATTTCCACTTAGGAACCACATCAATAGACTTAGGATATGATTTAGATAATTTAGGAGGATACATAATTTGAACCCATGACCTTAGGCATGGGGGAGGACTCTATGCTAGTTGGGCTAGTGAAATACCCCCACATTGGCATTGAAACTATACGTATATGTATGTATGTATGTATGTATTGTATCGCTCCAAATTTTTCGCACCCCTACCTTCAGGCTATAGGATCCGCGCCCGGAAGGAGGATGGGAAAAGGATGTCGCGATACCTCGGACTGAGAGGACTTTGCGAAGGTCCCGCCTCTCAAGGGAGGTGTATTTTGGTGATTTTTCGACGGATGGTGGGTTCACCAGGAAACATTTAGCGGCAGTTTCCACGCCTAGGTTTTGGAATGTGTTTGATGAGTTCGTTTTAACCTTAAGCATTCATATCCTAGGTTTGGCCGAATGAATCTAAATTAAAACTACATGAAAATGCAACTTTCATGAATACAACAAACAGATTTGAAAGCAGAAAACAGAGAATTTTACAGAATGACAATGAAAAATACCTGATCCGGATGTCTGCAGAAGATTCTGACGTTTGAAGCAGTCTGGATCGCCTGTAATCTGACAGAATCATCTGTAATCTGACAGAATCGTCTGAGACTGACAGATTCATCCGAGATCTGACGAATTCGTCAGACGAATTCGCCAGAGACCTGCAAGACAGAAAATAGATGCAAAATACAAGAAATTCTATTGTGCTAACAGAGGCAAATTACACCAAATAGCAATATGAATACTGAACAATATTTAAGAACAGAATTTAAAGCCAATTACTGTACTTTAATAGCAGATCATGAACTTAGCATGCAATCTAAGCTAAATGGGTGAACTCCAAATGCAAAATAACATAAAAACTGAATAAATAATCTAATTTACAGAATAAAATGACAGAAACAGAGTTGAGAAAAGCAAACTCCAGGCATTGATTGCCTCGATGTGGGCTGCAGTCGAGATCGTCTCGCATCAGTACGAAATCGTCTCGCATTTGACGGGATCGCCTCCGATCTGAACAGGTTCGTCGGCGACGATGGATGCTGGCTCCGGCTGAAAAACAATGATGTACCTGCAATAAAATCGATGTGGAACTAGTGCAAATGCAAGATTAGGATGTTCTAATGTAGAGGGAATCACTTTGCAGAAAATTTCAGCCAGGGGTTGGGGAGGGAAAATCTTAGAGATTAAATAGGCTTAGGGGGAGTAGGTAGGAGGTTGGAGATCATCCCAATTTGGGAGATCTCCAACGGGGGAGGGTCCCAACGGCACAGACACGCTTCTGCCCAGATTGGAGACCCGTTGGAACAGATTCCAACTATGCAAATTCAGTTTTGCGACAAGATCGTCTGGACGTCCTAGTCCAGACGAAATCGTCAAATCTGGGGCGATATCGTCTGATCGGCGACGATATCGTCAAACGGTCAAAACAACCTCTAAAATTGGCGCGAAAAAGGGGGAAACGGAATACCCGACGGTTAACGGGCGGTTTGGGAGGTTAAATTTGATTTTAAAATTATTTACTAAGGTGAATGTAAATTTTATAATTTTCTTGCGCCAATTTTAGGGTGCTACATTTTGCCCCCTCTTTAGCGAATTTTTCGAAGAAAATGCGTTAAAGATGAGTTCTTCTCGATCTACGAGAAAGCAAAAAATTATACCCATTTTTAGGCGACGATTCTTGGTCGAATCGTACGACAACTTACTATGGTGCCCCCTCCGTGTTTTTACCCAAATCGAACGTTTGAGGTAAAAACGCGAAAAAGCAAAAAATTATTGTTGAATAAAATTAAGAAAAATAGGGTAAAACCCTAATTCATTTTTACTGTTCATTTTCTGGTTTTTAGAGCTCTGAAGCAAAAATGGTGGAGACGACGCACAGATCTGCAGAGGTCCGGCGCGGTCTACGGGTAAGAGCCTAGACTTAGCTAGAACTGATTTAATTTAATTTTTACATGCTTTTTAAGTGATTTTTAGGTGAATTTGGAGCATCGCGGCCGTTTTTGGCCGTCGACGTCGTCGGGACGAAATCGTCCCGATTTCGACGAAATCGTCTCAATTTCATCAATTTCGCCCAAGGGCGAAATCGGTGAAAGGGGGACGATTTCGTCAATCTAGAGACGATTTCGACAAGCGAGATCGGAGACGATTATGCTCAAATTTGGGACGATATCGTCCAATAGTGGGCGATATCATCAATTACATGAAATTGATCTTTAAGTTGCATTATTAATTACTGGAATTGTTATTAATGATTGTTTGTTGTTTTGTTGTTTATGTTGCGAGAGAGGATTACTAAAGAGCAGGGAGTGGAAATATGGAGGTTTGAGAGATGACTTGGCCGCTCTGACACGAGGCGAGCGAGATCTGCTGGCACAGGCCGGCTTACAGCATGTGGCGGAGATGCCACAAGTATCCACGGACATGGGGCTTCTAACAGCCCTAGCAGAGAGATGGTATCCGGGTTCTTCCTATTTTCGGTTACCGACAGGGGAGATGGCTCCCACACTAGAGGATGTATGGAGGATTCTGAGAATCCCCATACAAGGACGGATGATCACTCCTACGGCCAATCAGGGCCACGCTATGGGACGGCTGTGTGGTGACCCGAGCTTCACCCTGGAGAAGGGCGGAGTGAATATCGAGGCACTACGCCAGATGCCTGGGGCATCCAGACTCACACGAGTTCTAGCTGGAGTGGTTGGTGGACTTCTGCTGTGCCACCAGAGCGGGTGCAGGGTACCATGGATGCTCGTAGATGTGATCTACGATATGAGAGACCATGGGTACAGGTTTTGTTGGGGCAATTTTGTTCTATGTCGGTTGTACAAGATCCTGTATGGGGTCGTGTACAAGGGCGGGCGATGTCTGGTGATGACATCGCTCCTACAGGTTTGGTGTTGGGAGCACATTGCAGTGCGGAGGCCGGTAGGGCTTCCACTGACAGGGGTGGACGGGGAGAGGCCCCGAGTCTTCTACCGGTGGCTCCGGAGAGGGTCACAGCGGCGGATCGACCTACCGATGTCCCGGAGGCTACTGGATGACTTGGTCCCGGATCAGATCACCTGGAGGCCATGGAGAGGGCACCCAGGGTGGGCCGAGGACGGACAGGAGCTGGCTCGCATCAGGCGAGTCTGCTGGCTATGGATGGAGAGAGGAGAGGTGGAGCTCCACCGCTATGACCGAGTTTTGAGACAGTTCGGTCTACAGCAGGGGATCCCATCTCTGAGGGACTACGAGTTTTCTCGGACTGTCCGGGATAACACCACGGTTAGCGGGGCTCCTGACATGCAGCGCTTCTGGAGCCAGGACGCAGACGATGCCCCCATCCAGCCAGTGGATGGGGACGACGCGAGGGTAGCCGATGGCTACGATGCCTGGTACGCAGGCATCCGCCCTCCATGGATGACGAGGGCACAGGGTCCGATCCACGCAGTTGTGCGTCGGATAGGGAGGCGAGCCGAGCAGCGATAGAGGCGGCCCAGGGTCACGGCGGGAGAGAGCAGAGGAGGCCACAGGCACAGGAGAGGCCGCGGCAGCGGGAGAGGAGGGAGGAGAGACCCCCATCTCCACAGAGAGAGAGGCCACCATCGCCCGATAAGGGCAAGGGCGTTGACACAGGAGAGAGCAGCGAGACGGTGACTCTTCGAACGAAGAATATCCGTCTCCAGACACAGGTGCAGACTCTGCAGGACGAGGCTGCACGACATCGAGCTGAGGTGACACAGCTCAGAGACGAGATTGCACGCCTCAGGGCACGGGGCGGAGGGGCGAGCACTCAGGAGCTGATGCGGTCGGTTGCTCAGACCGCATTCTACCAGGGGATCTATTTTTAGATGGTGCCCGAGGGCCAGAGGGTACAGCTGCCGGCTGCTATTGCAGATCCGATCAGGACAGGGTCATCGAGGAGCTCATCCCGATCGACGACGAGGACTCGCAGTACCACACATACTGCGATGGGGCCACCTCGTCCTCCGTAGGGCGGGGGAGGAGATGAGGCTGAGAGCTCTAGGGGCTCTCGAGACACTGCTCGGAGGACATTTGATTGAGTATGCCAAGATATGGATTGTGGCATACCAATCTAGTTGATATGATGTACATATATTTTTGAGATATATATGATGATATATTTTTGATCATATGACTTGTGTCTTGAGTATGTTTATGATGATTTTATGTTTTGATTGATTGATTTGAAAATTCATGTAATTATGTCGTTGGAAATATTATAATTTGAATGTCATGCTATAAAATTTTAAATGAAATAATCTGATGTAACAAAGTGGTTGTATGTGATGCAATAATTTTGATAAAAATAAAAGGGGACTTTTAACAATAATTTCAAAGGACATTGTCGCTATTATAGACCATTTCATGGAGTCGCCGCTCACTCGGTCGTCAAGCTAATCCCCGTATAGAAATATTGTGAAAAGTAAAAGAGTGCTTAAGAGACTGTCTTAAGACTTTGTTGTGATAGTGCAAATGATGATGATGATGGTTGGTTTGTTTTCAGACTTTCATGAAAAATATTATGCATGAAATATTTTTAAAATGATTTTTGCTAGGCATAAATTCCTAAGTGTGATAAAATTTGTGAATAATTCCTTAGGAATTATACCATCATTGCAAAGTTAAAGGTTGACATAATGACATAAAATAGTGAAAAATGGGTTTGCTTTTGAAAAGCATAATTTGTGTAAAATGAAGTCATATGGTTTTTATGATTTTTGATAAAATGGGGAATAAAAATTGTTACAATGGTTTGCGCTAGGCATAGAATATGTAGGTATAGACTTATACCATCATCGCGAAAATCCAAAAAAATAGTTTTATTGCATGGTTGATTTTTTGATGAACAGAAAAGATGAAAATGAGGACTTGCGCTAGGCATAAAATTCCAATTTTGGTTTTGAAACTATACCATCGTCGCGAAAGTCAACCGGATATATATGATTTGATTTGTGTAATTTGGAAGAAATTTTTGATTTTTCTAATTCTATAGTTGTCTTTGTGAAAAATAATTGTACTTGATTATTCCAAACAAGTTGCAAAAATAATATTTCAAAGTATTTTGAAGACAAAAGTTAGATTTATAAGGAATCCCATGTGCATATGTGCATTCATTTCCGATCTTGATTTATCCTAATGATAAACAAAATCTCTCAAATACAAATGTGTGTGCAATTGCATTGTTCATTTACCAGTTTTGAGCAAGATACTATGATACAAGTGATTTGAGGAAACCAAATAAATGTTCATTAACCATGATGTAGATGCATATAACCATATTAGACTACTATGTAGGTCGGATTATCAAGAGCTAGCTAATCCATAAGCAGACATAGGTCTGTACAAAAGAAGGTCGCTAATGTGACAGACATATCGCCACGCTAGGAGTTACCCAAGGCCAAGCGGGTTGGGCACAAACCACCTGTTATGGGGCTTACCTCACAGTTTTCGAATAATTGAGAATTCCAGGGATTCAAGCTCATCAACCCTTCTTTTCTTTTCAAAGGGTAGGGAAAGGGATTTTATTGCTTTCTTGCTTTCTTTTGAACTTTGCTTATTTTTCTTTTTGTATTTCTTTTGCTTGATAATACTTGGAACATTGCTGAAATAACATTTTTCTTTTCTCTTCTTTCTTGAATTTTTCTTCTCTTTTTCTTTGCTAGGGATACTTGCTCGGATTAGCTGTAGAGCAAGGGATTTTTATTCCGGGTAGGGGTGAGCTTGTCCTTTTGCCAATTCTCAAAGATTCTAGACCATGTGCATGATAGGATAGCAGGGGAAACTTTTCACTCAAGAAATCAGTTCTACTATGTAGCAAAACATGGAAATTACAAATATAATCATTTTATTGTGAAAAGATGTGCTTGGTTTAGGTAAATAACAAGATCAATTCTCTATGCTCAAACTTTATTTAATTGAAATTTGTGAACTTTGATATAAGAGAGATTAGTAATCATGCCAGATAAAAGCAAGATATTTATTTTTTTGTGAGTGTGCAAGTGAGGGATTCAAAATAAATGCTAATTTATCCAAAATAAGTTGAAACATATAACTGCAATAATTGTAAGAAAATATATATAAATCATTTTTGAGAAGTTTTGAGAATGTTGACTCTCTCTTTCTTCTGTATATTGTTTTGGTTTCGAAAGAGTCAAGCATATAGCTGTTTTTAGATTTTTATTTTGATTTTAGTTTTTGAGCAAAAGGAACTTAACTAGTGCTTTAAATAAATGCAATAGATAGTTTTTGAAGAGTTTTGGAGATTTATGAATGTTTTTGGTGTTTTTGGATTTTTATAAATTGAAAGAAATACAAGATAATGATTTTAAACAATTTACATGGATGAAATGACCAAATTTATGCATAGTAACGTTTAAGGTGCAAAATATTCATGGGTTCTTTAAGTTCTTTACCATCTAAGGTAGATAATTTATATGCTCCTGATTCAAATTTAGCAGTAATGATGTATGGTCCGAGCCAGTTGGGCTCAAATTTACCTTTAAGTTCTTTGGTTGCATTTGTATTTTTTTGATTTTCTTTTAAAACAAGGTCGCCAATCTCAAAGGATCGATGACGAACTTTCTTAGCATATGATCTTTTAAGCTTGTTTTGGTAAGCACGGAGATGCTCCAAAGCATTGATGCATTTTTCATCGAGGAGTTCCAGTGATTGAGTCTGCCAGCACGATATTCATCTCCTACTTCGGTATCTTGAAGTAGCAGAGCCAAAGAAGGAACTTCCAATTCAAATGGAAAAACTGCTTCAGCACCATATACCAAAACAAATGGTGAAGTGCCCGTCGGGGTTCGAACACTAGTTCGATAAGCCCACAAAGGGTGGATATAATTGAATATGCCGATCACAGCCAGTTTTATTGACTAATATTTTGAGAATTTTGATTAAAGTTTTGTTAGAAGCTTACGCTTGACCATTACCCTGAGGATAATAGGGGGTGGACCAACGATGTTGAATCTTATATTTTTGACATAATTTTTTAACATCTTTATTTTTGAAAGGAGTTCCATTGTCAGAGATGAGATTCGCAGGAATTCCGAACCTGCAAATGATTTGATTAAAAATGAATTTAGAGACCTGTGAGCCAGTGCAAGAAGCTAAAGGCATAGCTTCAACCCACTTCGTGAAATACTCAGTGGCAGTTATGATGAACTTGTGTCCATCAGATGACACAGGATTGATTTTGCCAATAATATCCAAGCCCCATTTAGAAAAGGGCCAAGGAGATGAAATAGCCTGCAACTCTTGTGCAGGCGCATGGACAAGGTCAGCATGTTTTTGACACTTGTCGCAATGGCGCACATACTCATGTGCATCTATTTCCATGGTAGGCCAAAAGTATCCTATCCGAAGGAGCTTTTTAGCAATGGCACTACCACTAAAGTGTCCTCCACAAGATCCATCGTGGGCTTCACTCAAGGCTGATTTAGACTCTTCTAAGTTTAAACATCTTAATAGGATACCTTCAAAAGATCTCCTATATAAAGTATTGCCAATTATTACAAAGCGACTTGCTCGTCGACGTAATAACCGACGTTGGTTTCTATTAGAATTGTCAGGGAAAGTCCCATTTTGGAGAAAATCAAATATGTCTGTATACCAAGGTTCAGGAGTAGTTTCATTGATTAGAAACACATCCAAAGGCTCTAAGCATGACTTATTTGAAGCGGGTTCCTGGAGTCGACGAATAATGATAGTGGCATATTCGTCGTCTAACTCCAAGGGCAGGAGAGATGCAGCGACGGCCATGGCATCAGCTGCACGGTTGCTAGTTCGAGGAATGGCTTCCAAGGTGACTTGATCAAACAAGGACATTAGTTGTAAAACATAGGCCTTATATGGGCGAAGTTTATCATCTCTGGTTTGATAAACTTCATTAATTTGGTTTATAACTAATTGGGAATCCCCAAAAACTAAAAGGTGTTTAATTTTTAGTGCTAGAGCAGCTCGTAATCCAAGGATTAGAGCTTCATACTCAGCAGTATTGTTGGTGCAAGCAAAGGTCAGTTTGAAGGACAGAGGAATAAGATGTTTTTGCGGAGATATTAAAATAATACCCGCACTGACCCCACTCATGCATCGGGCTCCATCAAAGTATAAGGACCATTGTTCAACAAGGTCTGCCTCTAATTGAAGGCATTCATCAGGAAACTCGATAATGAGGGGATGAGTAGACTCTAAGGGTGCAGCAGCTAATTGATCTGCTATGATTTGACCCTTAACAGACTTTTGTCCTATGAATGTGAGATCAAACTCGCTTAGAGCAAGAACCCACTTGGCTGTGCGACCCGATAAATAAGGTCGACTCATGAGATACCTTAAGGGATCGTATTTAGCAATGACATACATTTTTTGACTAAGCATATAATGTCGTAATTTTTGCGTAGCAAAAATGACTGCTAGACATAGCTTCTCTAACGCTGTATAGCGGGTTTCATAACTGATGAAGGTTCGGCTAATATAATAATTAGCACGTTCTCATTTTTCATCATCGAGTTGAGCTAACATAGCTCCTAAGGCAGAATCTGAAGCAAAAATATAGAGGAGAAATGGGCGATCAGATTTAGGCGGTGAAAGCACCGGTGGGTTAAGGAGATATTGTTTGAGAAGTTCAAAAGCTTCTCTACATTCTGTGTCCCAATTGAAAGGGACATCCTTCTTAAGAAGTTTGAGAAAAGGACCAGTTTTGTCCGCCGACTTATCAATGAAGCGACGGATAGCTTGAAGTTTACCCTGTAAACTTCGTAATTCAGATATATTAGTAGGTGCGGGCATATCGGTGATAGCCGCAATTTTGAGAGGGTCAATTTTGATACCACGTAAAGAAACTAAAACCCCCAATAGTTTGTCGGACTTAACTCCGAATATACATTTTGCTGGATTTAATCGAATGAGATATTCTCGTAATCGATTAAAGACTTTTCGCAAATCATCCAAATGATGATCTTCAATAAGAGAGCGAGCTATAATATCATCTACATAATCATGTAGGATATCATGCATCATATCATGAAAAATGTAGGTCATAGCTCGTTGGTAAGTTGCACCTGCGTTCTTTAAGCCAAATGGCATCACTTTCCAGCAAAAGGTACCCCAGGGGGTAATAAAGGTTGTTTTAGCCTGGTCTTCAGGAGCTATCCGAATTTGATTATAACCGGAGAATCCGTCCATTAAGGACATCATCCCACTTCCGGCAGTAAAGTCAATAATTTGATCCATGTTTGGAAGAGGAAAGTCGTCTTTAGGGCATGCAGCGTTGATATCTCTAAAATCGGTGCAAACCCTAACTTTGGTAGCTTCTTTCTTGGTGACTGGAACTACATTTGAGATCCATTCAGCATAATCAATAGCTTGTATAAAGATAACATTCAGGAGTTTTTCTAACTCCCCTTTGACTAGCAAAGCCACTTTGGGATGCATTTTTCTAAGTTTTTGTTTAACCGGTTTAGCATCCGGATGGACCACTAGATGATGCATGACTACGGAAGGGTCTAGACCTGGCATATCTTCGTATGTCCAAGCGAAGACATCTTCATACTCTTTAAGGAATGCAATGTATTGTTCTTGTTTTTCTGGACTTAGTTCTGCTCCAATATTGATTATGTGAGGATTGTCCTCAGTTCCAATGTTAATTTTAATGACATTTTCTACCTCCATGTGTAGATCTCTTTCAAAATTAGGTGGGGCGGGTGAAACGCCCAATTCTTGTAATTCTTGTAAGGTTAATTTAGATAATTCATTCTGAGGATCAGTGGCCTCAAGTTGGGCTATAGTTGGTATAGAACCATCAAAATAAAACCCATTGTGTAACATCTCTTCAACAGAGACATCATGGAAGATATCTCCTTCCAACTCTTCATCGGGGTCAGCAATCATTTCAGGGTATGCTATGGATAGCATGTTGCATGAAAACGACTGATTATTAAGAGGCAAATCAACATGCCTATCCAAATAATCTTGATAGCATATGAGGTGATCATCATCCTCAAAAGGAAAGGGTTGTCCCTTACTAGGAAATAGGCCCACACCACAGCGGGCAGGCCACGGTTCTACCTCGAAAGGTTCTTTCATGCCATTTTGGAAAGGTCCCAAGCCTTTCCCTTTATATCCCATTTTAAGCATCATGGGTTTAGCTTTAATATAATCATTGGTAAAATAACACCGAGCGTATCCCTCATGATGAGTTTTGATATTCCGAGGGATTCTTCCCCAGTCATATCCTTTATAAATGAAGGCACAACTCCCGACTTGGTAAGTACTTCCCATAGGTTGTGGGAGGCCCAAAGTACGAGGAGATGGCGGCAATTTATTTAAAAGGTTTGAATCTTGCATGAAAGCATTCATTTTTTCTGATATTAAGGTTGTAGATAAATCTGGTAATAGTTCATCAGAAAGGGCATAAGATGTAGAAGGTTTATTACCTATGTCTTGAGATGTGGAAGGTATGATAGATGTGTCTAGAGGTTTTGAATTTGTAGGGGTAGTAGTTGAAGGATTGGTTGTAGATTTGAAATCTTTTTGAGGTTCTAGAATAATTTGTTTAGAAGGTTGTTGATCTATATAGGAGGATGAAGTTAATGGAGGGGAACTAGGTGAAGTTATGGGTTTATGTTTCATAGTTTTAGATGAAAAAGAAGAACTAGGATGTGTGGATGACAGAGCTGGGCAAAATTGCACTCCAACTGGTTCTGCCAAAGCACACATATCAAAAGGTCTAGGGTCACCATGAATAGTGACCAACTGATTTTTAAACTCAAATTTAACACATTGGTGTAAAGTTGATGGGACCGCTCGCATGGCGTTGATCCAAGGGTGACCCAAAAGTATATTGTACGATGCTGGGCAATGTACAATAAACACGGTTGTTTCTAGGGTTCTAGGACCAACTTGCAATGGGAGGGTGATAACTCCACACGTTTCTTGTGTTTCGTCATTAAAAGCTTTGATGATCATATCAGTTTTCTTCATTTCATCACTTCTAAAGCCAAATCGTTGGTAGAAGTCAAAGGTGCAAATGTTTAGAGATGAGCCATTATCAATCAAAACTCGTTTGACAGCTACATCTCCAATTAAAGCAGTAATGTATAAGGGATTGTCCTTATGTAAACTGTGTTGCGGGATATCTTTATCCCTGAAGTCAATACAATCAATCTCTCGAGTGATGATCGTATGGGCCATAGCTTCAGGTTGAATGTTTTGAGGTACCATCATTTGGCTCAATGTAAGCATCAACTCATCCCTATGGGTGGGAGAGGATCTCAATAAATCTAAGAGGGAAATTCTGGCCGTAGTGTTGGACAATTGTTCGTTAATACTGTAAGGGGGTTTAGATTGGATATTAGAAGCAAGATTCCCTTTATTAGGGTTTTTAGAACGAATGGAGCTGATCCATCATTCTGGTTTGGTTCTTGTTGGGAATTTTGAGCTTGTTGTCGAGTAACGACTCCAATGGTACCTACGATGTTATAGTGATGACGTTGAAACGGTCTCGGTTGAGAATTTATGGCTTGTTCATAAGGAAGGACTATATTAGAAGAAGGTCGAGTAGTGACTCTTCTAGGAAATGGTTCTTCTGGAACCATAGCATCTGTGATAGGTTGAATAGGATCTGATTCATTTTCAGAACTATTCGATTGGTTTGAAGTAATGTCTAGTTCACTTTCACTATCTGATTCTATATCACTAGAATCGAAGTTTGAAAATTATGTAAGGGCCTGGTTGTAACTAGGGATAAGGTCGTGTCAAATATTTGAGAATCCTGAATAGGTAATTGTCCGCTAATGGTTCCTACATATCGGGTAGGAGGGGGAACATTATGATGTTCGATTTGATTGGCCACCTCTTTACCATGTCTTGGTAAAGGGTGTTGAAATATGTCTAAAGTTTGATTGGCGTTTTGATTTTGATTTTGGGGAATGGTCTTTTGAGTATTATTAGGAGGGTTTTGTTTAGGTTGGAAGGCTTGCACTTCCATTTCATTATTGTCAATCAAATCTTGTATTTTATGTTTCAATCTCTTACAAGCGTTGGTAGAATGTCCAGGTCCTCTATGGAAATCACAGTGCAAATCAGCTCTATATCCGGGTATACTTGGGTCAGGTTCCCGGATAGCGGGTAATTGGATCAAACCTCTTTCGAGTAATTGAGGTAAAATAGTTGACAAAGGTTGGTTTAATCTAGTGAATTCTCGAGGAGGCTTGTCAGGAGGTTTCAATATGAATTTTTCCGTTGTCTTCGTTGCATTGATATTAGCAACATTTCTGCTATCAGTGACTCCGTCACCGACAACTTGTTTGTTTTTATATTGATTTCTGGATGTTTTCTCATCATCCTTCTTCCTAAGTTGGCCTCTCCTAATGAGGGCATCTTCTACTCTTCGAGCTAAATCTATAGCTTGATCGAAGGTAGTTAGGGTAGCAATTGATAGTTCATAAGATAGTTGTTCTTGTAAATTGTTGATGAAAATGTCTAACATTTCCCTATAGGGTAGCACAAAGTGCAGTTTTCCTGTCAATTGCCTCCATCTAGCTAAGAAATCGGCAAAGCATTCATCCTTATCTTGTTTTAAATTGTATAGGTCTTTAATAGTTACATGCCTCTCGATGTAGGCACTAAATTGATGGACAAATGATTCAATTGTTTCTTCAAAGTTTCTTAAAGAATGAGTGGGCAATTGATAGTACCACTCTAATGCCATTCCACCTAAACTTTTGGGGAACATTTTTAGTAATAGCAAGTCGTCATGCGATATGTCGTGACATGCTATCCTAAACATGCGAAGATGCTCTATGGGATCTTCGGTTCCTTTATATATAGGCAGAACAGGCATGGGAAAATGTTTAGGGTATGGTTGAGCTACAACTATGGGATCCAAAGGTTGACTACAGATCTCTCGATAATTATACGAGGGACGGTAGGGATCTATCTGGTCCATACGTGAAGCTAATTGTTTCACCATGGCTTCCAGATTACTAGTTTGCCCCCCATATTGGTTTGGTAGGGCATTGACATAAGTGTTATGGGCATATGATGGAGGAACATGCAGGTTAGATGCCATGTTACTGTTGTGTAAAGTATTGGTAGGAAAAGTATTATGGAGGAATTTTGAAGCTGTATTATGTTGTATTCCAGATTGTTGAAAGTTTGTATTTGGCTTAGTTTTAGGTTTCTGTTTACTTAAAGCATTTTGCTCAATAGTTTGGCGGAATAAAGTAGTGAAGGGAATTTTCTTTTGTGCGGGAGTGATTTTAGGTTGAGTAACAGGTTCCTTAGGAGGTTGGGTAACCTGTTGTTTTGACATGCTTTGGGCTATAGTGACCATATCCGTATTGGATGGTCCACCCTTGTCACTTTCTTGATCAATGAAAGACAAGGGATTAGTCTGCATATTGCACATATATTCCATGGCTGCTTGAGTTTTACTAATTTGCCCTTTATCAAGGCGAATTGCCACATTAAGGTCATCAATGTTTTCCATGAGAAATCTCTTGAAATGCTCTGCATTGTCAAAGGCAATAGTTCCATTTGGAGCTACTCTAGGGGATGAGGATCCATCCTCTTTAACATTTGCTTCTTGTTCTTTATCTTCCCCTAAGTCTTCATCTGATTGACCTAGAGTTTCTCCTTCCGGATTTGAATCTCCAAGAAGGACATTTGGGTTTTCAGTTGTATCTTGTAACCAATCTTCTCCTTCCCCTAAAGTTTCTTTGCCATTCCTAAGTTTAGGCATGGTGCTAAGTTTTGATTTCAGCAAATATATATATATATATAAAAATATATATATATATATATATATATGCAACAAATTAAGAGGTATATATTTACTATATACCTACTATAATATTTGAAATTGAAGTGTTTAAGTTTTTGCTAAGTTTTTTGATTTTTTTTAGTTTTTCTTTAATTTTTTGAAATAATACAATAAAGACAGCAAATAAAACAATAGATGCACGCAATAATAAGACTGAAAGTAAATGAGCTAGTTTTCTATGAATAACTTATGAATATCATTAATAGGTTCGAGTTGTTCAGGGGTCATGAAATGTTCTTCTTCAAATTGAAAGTTTTCTTTTAAGAATTTGATGAAAAGGGCTATGGTAATATTATCTATCTCAGATGCTGGTTGATAGAAGTAAAGCTCGTGGCAATACTCTCGATATAACATAGCACGAGGAACTCTATTCCATATTTCCCTATCTATAAGAACAACCTCTTGGTCTTCTACAAGGCCTAGGAATTGGTGCACAATGGCTGCGTTCTCGAGGTATTCCTCGAAGGTGAATAATTTTGAAGATACTAAAGCTCTCCTATAGGCTAACCATCTATGGCAGGCTCTCTGAAGTTCATGATAAAAAACTAATTGATGAGGATCCAGGATTCTATCCAAGACTAGCCTCTTAATTTGCTTAAGTTGTGTGGACCTAGATGAGATGATACTAAGTCTCCTGTCAAGTTCGTTCCACAAGGATTGATTTCTACTTGTTTCAGGGATACTAAGGACAGAATTAACTTCTATAGCTGCCAATTGATTTTCTACGTTTATAGTAACTGCTAACCTCTTTTTAGGAGCTACCATCTAAACATGACTTTAAACCTTAAATGTTTTAAAATGCATCTAAGTTTTAGTTGTTCTAATTTTTTTTTTTTGTTTTTGTTTTTGTTTTCAAAAGGTTATGATGCATTCACGTCGGGTTCACCAAAATGTATCGCTCCAAATTTTTCGCATCCCTACCTTCAGGCTATAGGATCCGCGCCGGAAGGAGGATGGGAAAAGGATGTCGCGATACCTCGGACTGAGAGGACTTTGCGAAGGTCCCGCCTCTCAAGGGAGGTGTATTTTGGTGATTTTTCGACGGATGGTGGGTTCACCAGGAAACATTTAGCGGCGGTTTCCACGCCTAGGTTTTGGAATGTGTTTGATGAGTTCGTTTTAACCTTAAGCATTCATATCCTAGGTTTGGCCGAATGAATCTAAATTAAAACTACATGAAAATGCAACTTTCATGAATACAGCAAACAGATTTGAAAGCAAAAAATAGAGAATTTTACAGAATGACAATGAAAAATACCGATCCGGATGTCTGCAGAAGATTCTGACGTTTGAAGCAGTCTGGATCGCCTGTAATCTGACAGAATCGTCTGTAATCTGACAGAATCGTCTGAGACTGACAGATTCGTCCGAGATCTGACGAATTCGTCAGACGAATTCGCGAGAGACCTGCAAGACAGAAAATAGATGCAAAATACAAGAAATTCTATTGTGCTAACAGAGGCAAATTACACCAAATAGCAATATGAATACTGAACAATATTTAAGAACAGAATTTAAAGCCAATTACTGTACTTTAATAGCAGATCATGAACTTAGCATGCAATCTAAGCTAAATGGGTGAACTCCAAATGCAAAATAACATAAAAACTGAATAAATAATCTAATTTACAGAATAAAATGATAGAAATAGAGTTGAGAAAAGCAAACTCCAGGCACTGATTGCCTCGATGTGGGCTGCAGTCGAGATCGTCTCGCATCAATACGAAATCGTCTCGCATTCGACGGGATCGCCTCCGATCTGAACAGGTTCGTCGACGACGATGGATGCTGGCTCCGGCTGAAAAACAATGATGTACCTGCAATAAAATCGATGTGGAACTAGTGCAAATGCAAGATTAGGATGTTCTAATGTAGAGGGAATCACTTTGCAGAAAATTTCAGCCAGGGGTTGGGGAGGGAAAATCTTAGAGATTAAATAGGCTTAGGGGGAGTAGGTAGGAGGTTGGAGATCATCCCAATTTGGGAGATCTCCAACGGGGGAGGGTCCCAACGGCGCAGACACGCTTCTGCCCAGATTGGAGACCCGTTGGAACAGATTCCAACTATGCAAATTCAGTTTTGCGACAAGATCGTCTGGACGTCCTAGTCCAGACGAAATCGTCAAATGCAGGGCGATATCGTCTGATCGGCGACGATATCGTCAAACGGTCAAAACAACCTCTAAAATTGGCACGAAAAAGGGGGAAACGGAATACCCGACGGTTAACGGGCGGTTTGGGAGGTTAAATTTGATTTTAAAATTATTTACTAAGGTGAATGTAAATTTTATAATTTTATTGCGCCAATTTTAGGGTGCTACATGTATGTATGTATGTATGTGTGTATGTATGCATGTGTGTAATTATCATCATATTTCAACTTAATGTTGTGTTATATAATTTGGTATATGATTTAGTCAAGCTAGGAGAATATGGGGTTTGAAACAGTGGCCTTAGGCATGGTTCAACATGCTTGGCTAGCTAAGTGTCCCAATATTGGCATTGAGAGAAAAGGAATGCATATACCACTTGAGGTAAGCAAATGAACAAGGCACATGCACCCTTTCTCCCATTCCAAAAGGAGCACATCATTATTCAAACCTTAACCTTCTTATATCAAAGCTCTAGTCACTCATTGATTGATCAAAATGATGTCAAAATTTCATCCATTAAATGTCAATTCCTTAAATAAAATGCCCTATGATTTAAAAGGAATTTTCATTGTGCCTATATATCCATTCATTCACCAAGGGAATAAGGTGAGAGTCAAACTAAAAATTCTCCATTTTTAAACAAATAATGCTTCTATCATTTCCATTAAAGCTTTGGTGCTCAAGGGAAAATGAAGGAAACCTTTCATAAAAACTATCTATTTTGTGATCATAAGTAAAACAAATCCTAGTTGTACACCATTTTAATGTGATGAGTTTTAACCCATGATTAGGGTGATAGAAATAACCAAAAGGTATTGTGCTAGCAACAAGGACACTAAGTCTAAGTAAGAAGAAGATGTTAAGACCTTGAATAGGACATATGGGATTGTGCGAGGGACTAAAAAAATATTGTTAGTCATCTATAAAATAGGGCACAAAGGAGAATTGAACCCTAGAGCTTGTGTCAAAGTAGATTAGCCAACTATGTGTTTGCTAAGATGTCCAACTACGTTGGATGACATGATATGACAACATTTAACAAATTGTCAATCATCCATTGAGAGGAGAAGAAAAATTTAAACACTAGAGGGATTCATCCTCATGACCTCCAAGAGAGCAAAACACTCAGCTATGACTACCAAATCTCTCTCTTGATGTGGAAAAAAATATTCCACCTAAAGGAACACCAATGATTGTGATGCATTGAGGACAAATGACATTAGCAAGTGTAGGCATCAAAATTTGATCTTGATGCATGAAAATTGGTGACAAAAATTGAAATATTTGAATTCAAATCCTACATAATTCTCTCTAAAAATAGGAAGAGTTATTTTTCCCTTCATCTACTCAATCAAATTAAAAATAAAATTTTCTTCTTTGTAATTGAGCGATGATGCCTTGTGTCCACTCTAATACCATGTCAAATTTCATAACACTTTCTAGAAATATTCAAAATCATAGCATATGTAAAAGAATAAATGATAAAATATGAAATCAAATAAAAATGGTTAACAAATAGAAGAGATGGATGCTAGTGGGAACCTCATGATGTATCATATTGATGTCAGTCACTAATGCAATGGATCAATGATTGTGGATATTTATAGTAGATACCTAATACCTAATAATAATCAACCCAAGCAAACACAACATGATGGATTAAAGGTTAATTTACAAGTTTAATTACAACCTTTCAAGGTTAACCATATAGGTGGTTTTATTGATGTTGCTTGGGATAGACATGTAGAGTCATTCCTCTAAGATTCCATAAAGAGTACATCACACTAGCTCATAGTTTCACATCAAGTGTCTTTGTAGGCTTACATCATCACTATCATCCTTGTCCATTAAGGCCAGATAATTGGTATTCCAATAACTGATATGGTTAACAAGATGGATCAAATTAGTGATATATTTGTAGTTCATGGTTATAACATGTACAGATATTATTTATGGTCATTATGTTGGTCATATTGGTAGCACATTCTACAAACCTTATTTGTTACTCAAAAGGACTATAATGGTTGTGGCAATTTCTATAGGTGGTAATGTTTCCACTATTTTTGTATGATTATATCAACTCTAATTGGTTGTGTGCTTCCACATTTTTTGTATGATTGTCATTGGGCTTCTTGGTGGGGTGTATTCCTACCAATTTTATATCCAATGCACTTTTGTTTATAATGTATAGAATACCATCAACATTTAGAACAAAAAAATGCTTTATAGTTTAACCAAAAATGTTAATTTATTCAAAATACACATGATACATAAAATGTTTGTTGAGACCATCTAAAACAATAAGGTAGATTATATTATTAATTTGTTGATCAATCGTAATCTATAATTGAATTTTCTTAATATATTTTTAAGGTAGGGTGGAGTGCGGAGGCTACAATAAGCATGGAGTTGATGATGATGGACATGGGTAGCAGAGCTCCTATGGTGATGCAGAGGCAGGCAAGGACGAATCCCAAGGGGAACCAAAGGATTATAAGAAGTGCTAGCAGTGGCAATGACACTACTCTTTGTTAAACAGTGTAAACCCTAGGCATAGTCAAGTGATGGAACAAAGTGATAAATTTGGCTACAATATTCATGAAAGAGATGCAAACCCTAGGTGCATTCAAGCATTGAAGGAAGAGGGTTGTTTGCAAACTGTCTCTTCAGTTTGTGAGAAAGCCTCTTAAGTCAAAAGAAACATTTCTCAAGGATATTTGGGTTCGTGGGTGGATGAACCCATGCCCTCTATTAGGATTTCATAGGATGAATTTGGGTTAGATCTGATTGATCATGAAGCCTGAACAATTATCTGCAAACTCAAGGGTAAAAGAACAATCCTGAAGGAGCTCAAAGGATACATTAAAGATTGGTGGACCAATACAAAATTCCAAGTAACTCTCCTACCCAAAAAATTCTTTTATGTTTCCTTTTCTAATTTAGAATATAGAGATAGGGTAATGGATTATAGATATAATTGGTTTTTCAGACAAAGGGGTGTCTATATAAGATCTTGGACTCCTAGTTTCAACCCCTTTATAGAAGAAGTTAATTGTTTCCTAGTATAGGTGAATATTTATGCTCTCACTATGGAGTTTTGGGGAGAGAAGATATTCACCAAAATCGATATTGCCATTGGTGTATTCCATTATACGGATGCCCAAACTAAGATAGGTATGCTTTAATTAACTTGTTAGAAATGGAGAATATCTTTGATAGAAAAGCAGAGATAGGTATGCTTTAATTAACTTGTTAGAAATGTAATGAGAGCAATGTATTGTTTTATTTTTGTAATGAGAGTGGCTCCCAATAGAAGCCACACATAACTTATTATAAAATAAAATAAAATAAGGTAGACTATATTATTACACATGAATTGAGTGATTATAAAAGGGAATTAAAAAAGAAGTTGCTATATATATTTATTTATTTAATTAAAATAATTACATATTAATGAGTACGTAGCTGCATGAGTATATTTTTGGTTATTAAAAAATCAAAAGGATAGACTTAATGGCATGCAAATACTACATGGATTTTGCATATTGTTCACAGTATTATGGTTATTTGTTTGGAAGATGATGACCACATTTATGTGTGCAAACTAATTCTTCATGCCTCTTAAAGTTGGACATATTTATGTACAAACAAATGTCCCATGTATTTTAGAATTGAATATATGGAACACTCATAAAAGTATGAGAACTTAAATGTAGCTATTGCAAATACAAAATTTAATTATGCAATATATTAGGTGAGCTTCCATGCATTTAATTACATTATTTTACATTACTTTTGGCCTTATGTTACTTGACTAATTCTTTACTAACATTTATTAAGGTCAGGTTTGTAGCATCATTACATGTTTTATAATGTATCATCATTATTTATATTAGGTTAGCATTATATTGATTTTAATAAGTAGATTTTAGAGCATAATAATTTAGGTTAATGTCAAAATATCTAAGTTATATTGTTGATGTTAGAGTGATGCCACTATAACATCAGTGTAGTATCATTATAGCACCACAAGAATAATTTTTCTTATAGTATAAAGTGATTCTGTTATTTATTGGAATATATGGTCATTAAGCTTCTCTTGAGGCCACGATTGACTTTTGTACTTGTATTGATCATATTTTTCCTTTGGGCCCATGTAAACCTTGAAAAAGGTACTTTTGTATTTTTTATAATATTTTATTTATGAAGGTCAATCTCACAACCTTAACCTAAAGGTAACTTGTATTTAGGTATAAATACCCTTCATAACAATCATTTTGCTTATCAGTTGGAGTATAATTTCATTTCCATTTAGCAATATTATTTGGTGTCCACAGATACCCTAATATATTCTATGTTCTTTGTTTTCATTCTATGTAATTATTTTAAGTGATACTAGGTAACTTTTGATTCCATTAGTTTTTGGAAACTAATGTGAAATCTAACATGGTATTAGATTTAGTGTGAATCTCTATTACTCCACTACTTCTTCTAGTAGGTATTTTCTTCTAGCTTCTCTCATGAGCAACCGTTATTGGAGCAAGCTAAGAAGAATTTTTTGAAGAATAATGGTATAACTTTGGTGGACTTAGATCTCGAGGATCTCATTGAAATTAGTAGATTTTATCTAGGAGAAACATTTATCGTGAGGTTCCTTATTTCCCTCATTGGCACTCAATATTTTTTATTAATAATTTATGACCAAATGGGTGCCCTAGTTTTAGGATCAAATTTTTTGAGGTTTTTAAAAAACCTCATTTTTCTTTTATTTATTTCTTTAAAATATCTATTTCTTTCTCTCTTTCAACTTGTATTATTCAATAATAGTACAAATGAGGGTAGATGCTTGACCATTATGAAAGAAGAAATTAGGAGTATATTTTTTTCAAACATGCCCTTAGTGCTAGAGAAGCCACACACAAGCTTTTGTGCTTAGAAAATACCTCTTAGACACTTGATAAAATTGCAAAAATGGTCTAACAAATTTTCTATTGCATAGGGATGAGAGGATGTCTTTATTGGTTATATTTTATAAAAGGGTTATGTAGGGAAATTCATGATAGATATAGATATACCATTAACATTTCTAGATGCTTTGAAAAAAATTTAGAGGGGGTCTTAGTTGAGCACTTTTGCTCATTTTATCTCTAGGTACCCCAAATTTGTGTCTAAATTTTTTTGTTCTTTCCCTCCAAAATTTTATTTTTTGAAATTTATAAAGCATGTGAGTGCATGCTTGCATCAACATTATGCAAGCCTATATTAGCATGTAGCATCAAAAGGGGGCAATTAGTATTTTGTTAGATTTTAAATTTTATTCTTACCCTTTCTCTCCCAAGCATAGTGCTTGAGGAGATGGCTAGCCAATAAGACACTTGCATATGGAAGGTCTTAGATTTGATTCCCTCCCATTATCAAAACTTCTAGTGACCTTGATGACATAATCATACCTAATTATATGGCAACTTCTAATGCGATACCCTATGATGACATGGCAATGGATGAAATCACCCCTTTATAGACCTATGATGGCATGGCAATTAATGACATCATCCCTATATAGACTTGTGATGACATGGTAGAGCTATATGAATGATACATAGTAGTCCATATGGCTGAAATAGAAATCAATACATGTCACATGATATCTATCAAATGAATCCCAAGGTGGCATGCCCTTGTCCATACAATGATATGGTAGGTCATACAAGTGACTTGGCAATAGGTGCATAAATCTTGAGGTGATAGATGACAACTAACATGGCAGTCTATACAAATGACCTGGAAACTAGTGCATGATTCATAAGACAATACATGGTAGTCTATATAAGTTACATGGAAATCTGTATAAATGATATTGCATTACACATGGTAACTGGTATAGGTTCTAACTTAACTAATGATATAATTTGAATCACAATGTGATGTATGGTAGATCATGCAGGGGATGATGTAAGCACTAACATAGCAATATTTGATTAAATTGATGTGGTAGTATATATGCCACTGGATGCATATAAATTTGGGTTTAGCCAATTACATTTTTCATCTCATCAAACATGACAAAAAAACTCACACAATCAATAACAAACTTGAAAATGCATAAATTTTGGAGTGAATCAAGATGAGATAAATGGCACAATGTGGTTTGTAGACCATGCAATAAATTAGACTATGACAAGAGGCATCATGTGATTCACCAGTATGTTGCACGATCAATACATGCATGAAACCCCTTATCCACTTATGTAGTGACATGTGGTAACCTCCCATTTGTTGTAGGTGTCAATTTCTTTATTTTTTAAAGGTTTTGGAGGTATTTTTAAAATTTTATGGCAAAAATTCAAGGGGCCATAACTTTTGTATACAAAAGTATTTTAAGCCCCTTTTTTCCAAATCACATGAGTTTTTGAGATCTATGCATTAGTGGTGTTATTTTTAGTCATAACTGACTGTATTTTTTGTATTTTGGTAGAATAGCTATGCATCATCATGTGTCCTTATTGGGTGGTCCAAACTAGGCTACCTAGAAGATCAAGATCAAAGTTGTGCTTTGAATAAGGGATTGCCCAAATATGTGAATGAGGAGCCTCATGTTACTAATTTTGAATAAGTAAAGTAGCTCTACAAGGACAAGAAGTATGAGGCTCATGATGTCATTGCTCATTGATATTAACAATATATATGACACCAATATTAGCAACACGATAGATCAAAAAGTTCAATTTGAGAAATTTTAGGTGTGTGATCGAATTAATTCAACACAAATTAGTAAATTGGAGACTAAGCTTGCAACATTTCCTATGAAATCATTTTATACCATTAAGGAGTATATTAGTCAGTTTAAGAAATTACAAGAAGACATTAAAATTTTAAGAGGACCACCCAGGGAGAGAAGAGAAGGATATGAAGCATTAGAGAAGGAAAAGAACACTGAAATGCTCAACATTATCTTAAAAAATGTGTCTAAAACATATGAGATAATTACTATCTTTGAGATGCTTCATATATACTTTCTATTTTCTCTTGCACAAACCATTGATGAGGCATTTAAAAAAATTGCACCATTAAGTTGGAAGAAATAGGTGTAAGGGAAATTTTATTTTCAATCAGGCTCACCCAAACAAAGCTATTACAAAAGCCCAAAATGACAAGAAGACAAAAAATAATGAGAACCCCAAGAAGTATTTTAAAAATACTACTTGTAAGTTTTTCAAAAAGGGCACAAGGCAAAATTTATTTAGTATTTAGATTAAGAAACTTGAGGAATAATCAAGAAAAGGGGTGTTGATGTTGCTCTCTTCTATGCACAAGGTGAGGATAGTTTTGATGGAGAAACCTCATAAGCACAAGTAGCAGTTAATTTATCATACTGGACATCCATCTCTTTAGATGAGTGGATTGCATTTTTAGGAGTAACTACACACATGAAAAAACATAAACATCTCCTATAGGGCTACAACAAAGCACATGTAGGGGAACATGTTGTGGTTGGAGATGATTCTTCATTATAGGTTGAAGGGTATGGAGATATAAACATTGGATCTTCACATTTTGATGAGGCAATTCATGTTTATAATATTGCCATTAAAATTTTATCTATTTATTTCTTACTCTTAAAATTAAGAAGATAGAATATTGGCCTAATAGATGGGTAATTAAGGATATAAACAATGGGTTCAAAATTATTACTTTTTTCTATAATTATGAGATTAACCATATGTATAAGTTGGGAGAAAGGCTTCTCTTTTGGTCCTCTATCTAGGAAGAAAAGTTTTGTTGCTATAGTTTCACATGAATATAATGAAATTTAAAAGTGGTATCATTGGTTTGGGTACCTCAATTATGGATATTTGAGATACATGAGTCAACATTAAATGGCCATTGGGCTTCTATGCATATCCCCTCCAAGTGGTTCATGTGAGAGATGTATTCTAGGGAAGAATCGTAGGGAGATATTTCCAAAATGGGTTGCAAGGTGAGCCTCTCATACCTTGTAGATCATACATAATGAAATTTGTAGATCAATTTGCACACCATATGTCTTAAGAAATAGGTATTCCCTTATTTTCACTGATGATTTCTCTGGACATGTATGATAGTACACCATTTGCACCAAGGATGAGGTTTTTGAGAGGTTAAAGACCTTCAAGACCCTTTTTAAAAATAAACTAGATAGGAGAATCAAATTTTTGAGTACAAATGGGTGTGGTGAATATTTTAGCTAAGCATTCCATGATTTCTAGCTTCACATGGGCTTGCATATAAAATAACTTTTCACTATACTCCCAAACAAAATGGTGTGGCTAAGATAAAAAATAGGGTGATCATGAATATGGAACGGTGTATGATTTATGCCAAGGATATGGATCATAAATTAGGGGTTGAGGTTATCACTTATGTAGCATATATCATCAACAATGTTTCTATCAGGGCAGTCTAGGGCATGATACCTATTGAGATATTTATAGGGGATAGGCCTAATATATCTTGATTTCATATCTATAGGTCTTTAGCATGGGATCACATATCCAAGTATCTTTAATGAGGATGATCTAAAAAATCATATGTGCATTTTTGTGAGGCATTCAGATACCTCAAAAACATATCATCTTTACAATCCTCAAAGGTGTGAGGTTTTAATGTAAAAATATGTTATCTTTGATGATGTTATTCTAGGTACTCCTTCTGTCCCACCATCTAAGCTTTTGTAAAATTATCCTTTTGAACCTTTAACCATCTCAAATTCGTCTATTTCTTCTAAGATTCTAGTTGGATGTATTACCATTAGAGCATCTTCTTTTTTTTTATCTTCATCTTCGAGTGAAGTTCCATTGTCTATTTTTTTGACCTCTTCATGGGTAATACCATAGGTAACACTTTCTTCTATGGGTTCATGGAATGATGAGTAGGACATATTAATTCAAAATTATTTAGCTTTGTGTGATAAGGTTAGTGGTGATTTTGATTTTGAGTCTTCAATTTTAGACTTTTATGCTGAGTTATTGAATACACATGATTATTTCTTAGTTAATCCAATACCCAAGTGGGTTAAGATGCTTCCAAAGGATACTCAATCTATTTTTTCTCTTGAGTGATACCAAAAATGCCTTCTCAAGCACTACTTTTGAAGGTAGCACATTCTTATTATTATCTCACATTTTCTCAAGCTAAGGATCGACTAGAATGGGAAAATGCTATGTTGGAAAAGTATGAGGTTTTGATGAAGAACATGACTTGGGAGTTGGTTCCTCTTCTAAAAGGAAGAATGGTGTTAGCTAAAAATGGTTCTATAATACTAAATATGTTTTATATGGTTAGGTATAGAAGAATAAGGAACTCCTTAATGCTAAGGGATTATCTCAATAGGAGGGAGTGAATTACTTTGAGGCATTTACACTAGTGGCTAGGATGAACTCAATTAGAATGATTCTCTCCATTGCTACCTCATATGGATAAAAAGTACATTAGATGGATGTGAAGATGTTGGAATATATTACATTATTTAGTACATGCTAATGTACCATCTTGGGTACATATTTAGATTAGGAGAGTGTCTTAGATTAGGGTGTGAGTATTTACTTTATGCAATGTAATAAATGCACAAGTATTATTAGAATGTGTAATGATGTAAATGTGCATGTTGTCCATGTGTACATGAGTCCATAGAATAGGAAGATGAAGAGTCATAGGTAGGTGAAAGGCCAAGAGTTACATCTCATTATATATAGGCCTTTGATGTTGTAAGAGAGAGAGAGAGAGCATAGTGAAGGTAGATATGCTAGATACAATGTAGAGCATGTAAGAAATATGGAGTGTATGAGACCTCCATTTTATATCATTGTACTATTTTTGTGAGCCTTCATTAATGGTAGTTTTATGAGTAGTTACAAAAGTTTCTTATGAGTTTTACATGCTTAGTATATTACCATTATCATATATTTAATATTGCATGCTCATTTTATATCTTGTGGTTGATTTCTCATTAAGTATCTAGCATCAAAATCTAACAGTGGTATCAGAGCACAAGGGAGATTGATAGGAGATAGGGAGAGCCACAAGAGAGATTGAGAGGAGATAGGGAGATTTCATTTTTAGAAATTTTAAAGTTATTTTTTGGCTAGAGTCTTTCCATAGGGTTGTAGGAAAACTCGTGAAGACTAGGACTCAACATAGATCTCATTCCACTAGATTGAAGGATAACTAGTGAAGTTTATTGATTTTAAGAGATCTAGAGATTTGCATGTATTTACTTGCTACTGTATAAGTTTTTTGTTGCAAAAAATTAGTTCTCAAAAGTTGAGAAGCTTCCTACAATGGATAGAGAAGAATTTCATCTTCGATTGCCTAAAAGTCTATGTGCTTTCCTCGTGCAAGGATTAGTTCTTTGTTGTAGAAAAAGTAGACATTGAATATTGAGGAGAACCAAGAAGAAAGTCTCCATAGAAGCTTGAAGATTGAAGAGATTGAATATTGAGAAGAGAGAAAGAGGCCAAAGGAGCCCTATTGAAGATTGAAGATTGAGGAGACTTAAGAAGAAGGTTCCCATAGAATATTGAAGACTGGAGTTTGCATATTGAAGAAAGAAGAAAGCAATTCTATTAAATATTGAGAAGAGGCCAAGAGAAGCCCTATTGAAGATTGGAGAAAGAAGAGATCTCATTGAAGAACTTCCAGATTTGGAAGATAGAAGATTAGAGAAAGAAGATAGAGAAGGACTAAGGAAAAGGTCCAATAGAAGAGTTGTAGAATTTGAAGACCCAAGAAAAGAGGTCTCAAGAAAATTTAGAAGGAGAAAGAAGAAGGCTAGAAAAGCCCTATTGAAGAAGTGGCCATTGGAGAAGATTTGAAGCTCAAGGAAGAATATTGCAAGGAGTAGCTCCTAAAAAGAAGAATTTGGGATAATTATCACCATCCAACAACAAGCCCAAAAGGAAAAAGGATTTGGCAAGAATTTTTCCAAACTTTGGAAAGGATTTTTGGAGACCTCAAGACATTCAGATTCTTGAGGAAGAGGCCAAAAAATAGGCCAAATTTGAAGTCAAAATTCAACAAGAGCTAATGAGGAGAAAGAAGATAGAAGAGGCCACCATATTTGAAAGAGTTGAAGACAACCATAAAGGATTTGAAGGCTAATTTACGAAGAAGAAGATTGTTGGTTTTGCAGCAGAAGGTGAAGGTGACATATAGCTGCAAATAGAAGAAGATTTGGGTAGTTTTTGAAGTGCCCTTGAACAACCGATTGAAGGAAGGCTTGATAGAAAAAGAAGACAACAATTTGGAGGAATTGAATGTTGTTTTTGGACAGCAATATAAAGAAGGAGAAATCAGAGTTTTGAGAGCAGCAAATCAAGAGACTTGGACTGCAATATTGGGAAGCATTAGAAGGAGAAAATATAGCTGTATTTTGGAGAATTTAGGGGCAGATTTACAAGTAGCATTGGATAAAATTTGGTCAAAGAAAGGTGCTGCAAATTTTAGAAGTTGAAGGTAGCATATTGGACAACATTATAGCTGCAAAATTATACACTCTTGGACAACACAATTGAAGGAGAAATAGGCAACAATAAGAGTTGCAATATTGACAAGTTAAGGGCAGCAAAGCACAAGGAATTGAAGCTGCAAGATTGATAAGTTTAAGGTAGAAATTGAGTAGAAAGGAGAGCTACAAATTTCACAAATTCAGGGCAGAAAATAGGTGAACCAAATCACCAAGAAGACTAGCTACAAAAGGAGGTCAAAAGGTGTGTAAAAGTGGTGCTATGAAAGTTCATTCTTTAAGTATTAAAACTAGTTCATTTTAAGGTTTTTGAAAGCACCATATTAGAATTATTTAAGGAGTAAAATCTAGTTTAATTTGAGTATATCCAAGCCAAGGAAGGAGACATTATTATCTTGAAATCTACAAAAATATAACAACAAATATTGAAGTTAAAAACTTGCTTGAAAGGGAGAGATAAGTAGAAATAGTATATGTTGTTTTTATATTTGAAATGCAGATTTTTTCTAAGTCCTATTGAGTAAAAAGAAGAGATTCAATAGAGAACAAAGGCAAGGCAGATTTGAGGTGTCTAAAGACACCAAAAAGGTGGACCAAGAATTGTAAAACTTAGGTGAAGACAAGTCATCAAAGGCATAGAGAACCACCATAGTAAAGAAGCACCACCATATAGAAGGAGGAGCCACCATAGTAAAGTTAAGCCATAGTAGAAAGGAAGAGCCATCATAGTAAAGAAAAGCCACAATGTTAGAAAAATAAAGTAATGTAAAAAAGAAGAAGGAAAGCATTATAGAAGGCTACATTATGAAGGGAAGTTGAGATGTTGAAAATCTTGAGCATCGAAAGCCGAAGAGCCACCAAATCTGAGAGCAAGCACCATTACAAAGGACATTGAAACTACAGCCAAAGAGGTGAGAAGAATCACCAAGATCTAACCACCATAGGAGGAGAGCATTGGAGTAGAAGAAGAACTTGGATGAACATTGGAAAGTTGAACAACACAGAGGAGTTTCGAATATTTGAAAGCCAAGCAACAAGAGAATCAAATTAGGGTGAATTAGGAGCATCAAGCGTTGAAGAAGCCATCTGCCACATGGAGGATATTATATTTTTCATTGGAGGAGAGGAACATTCTATTTACAACGTTCAAGTAGTCATAATATATTCAAGCCCATGAAATATAATGCTTTTGCCAAGCGTTAAGCAAGGTACAGTTGGGTAGAGCACCACAAGAAATGGTCAAAGGAGTGCAAGAGATATTTGGTGCCACTTGGCACTTGAAACTTAGAACACCAATCATGATTGGAGCAAGGTGCAACGTCTAAAGAGCACCTATTAATGCATGGGTCGAGAATAGTCTGAGTACAACAGAGCAAGCACATTGGATTCTGAATTGAGCACCTTGGAGAAGCTTAGAAGAATGCAGAGGGTAGTCAAACTCCACAAGATCAAATTTAATGAACAAGGAGGAGCATTAATTGTAGAGAGTGAAGACTGTTGTAAAGCGTAGGTTTTAGAGTTGAAGCAAGTCAAAGATTAGCGTGCCATATCCAAGGAGGTATGAAATATTTAATCTAATCTAAATATTTGCAAATATTAAAGGAGGTATAAGGCATATCTTTGAGGATAAAATTAATTAAGCTTTTATACTTAAGGTTATTTGAATAATAGGAGAAATAAGGTGATAAATTATAACCTTAGAAGAAGTATTGAATGCCTTAGAAGATATTTGAAGTAAGAAGCATTGAAATTACTTTATTCAATTTTGAAATTCATATTGCATTGAAATATTTGCAAATAGATTAACTTGGAGGTATAAGGATTTCTACACAAAACTTGAAACATTAAATTTGCAAATACCTTTGTTTTCTAAATTTCCAATTAGGGAGTTATAAGGAGTTCAACACCAATTTAGGTTTTTGAAATTTAGAAACTTTACTATTGAAAGGTATAAGAATCACAACCTAGAGTTGTTTGAAAGTTGGAAAATTACTTTTGATATTAGTCTCTTATTCAAATTAAAGGGACATAAGGAATCCAACTTAAAGGTCTTGAAAATAGAACCTTATCAAAAATTGAAATTGCATCAAAATTATCTTTAGCTTTCCATTTATAAAATGCTTGTCTTGAAGAATAGGAGTTGAACATTATATTGAAATTGTCATTAAAACAGACTAAAAGATTATTTGATTATTTTCCAACATATACCGCGAACTTGAACATTAGGGAGACAAAAGGGATTCAACTCAAAAGAAAAATTAGAAAGATAAGTATTTTATCAAAGCTATTCAAAATACTAGGGAGCTAAAAGGAATTCTACCTAGAAATTTGGAAAATTAAATCTTTGTCAAAACCATTGGTTGATCATTAGAAATTACATAGTATACTCAAAAATTGAAGAATTGAAAACTAGTATACTCAAATTCAACTTAAAATTTAGAAAATGAAAAGATAGGGAGATATAAGGCTTACAACTTGAAAGATTGAAAATTGAAAAGAGTTCTTAGACTATCATATAAATACTAAGGAGGAATAAAGAATTCTATTTCAAAGGTCAAAATAAATATGGATGAAATAGTGAAGAATACATTTAATGATGAAGAAATATTTCATGAATTGAATTTTTATTCACAAAAATTCATAGATACCTTCGATGGATACAAGCATTTATCTACCAGTTTAAAAGAAAGATTTTCCTTGTTTCTCAAGGAAGCAAAAGAAGGAAATTTTATGACATTAATTAGTTTTCTTCATGAAGTACTTTTCAAGGCTTGGTGGAATACTCAAAATATAGTTATACTTACTTCAGAAGAATGTTTGATGATATATCTATCACTAATTACTTTTGAATTCTTTCAAAGGATGAAACAAAAGGAATATGAACATATTAGCAATGGAGTACTGAATCTTGATCAATACTATTGTGATGATATACTAACTCACCATGTTGAAGATATATCACTAGTAAAGGTACAAAAACAAAGAAGAAGAAAAAGAAGAAACAGGAAGAGGAAGCATGACAAAAAGGAAAAGATGAATATGGAAGAAAATACTTTCAAGTTGAATCTAGATATCAATTTCTAGGAGAGAGATCAAAGTGAACTGAAGGAACAAGACGAAGATCCATATTGAAGACTAAAGTCTTCAATAACCAAATAATGTAATACAAGGGGGTGTTGGAATATATTATATTATTTGACACATACTAATGTACCATCTTGGGTACATATTTATATTAGGAGAGTGTCTTAGATTAAGTTGAATCCAGATATCAATTTCCAAGAGAGAGATCTAAGTGAATTGAACGAACAAGACAAAGATCCATTTTAAAGACTAAAGTCTTCAATAACCAAATAATGTAATACAAGGAGGTGTTGGAATATATTACATTATTTGATACATGCTAATGTACCATGTTGGGTACATCTTTATATTAGGAGAGTGTCTTAGATTAGGGTGTGAGTGTTTACTTTATGCAATGTAATAAATGCACAAGTATTATTAGAATGTGCAATGATGTAAATGTGCATGTTGTCCATGTGTACATGAGTCCATAGAATAGGAAGATGAAGAGTCATTGGTAGGTGAAATTCCAAGAGTTACATCTCATTATATATATGCCTTTGATGTTGTAAAAGAGATAGAGAACATAGTGAAGGTAGATACGCTAGATACAATGTAGAGCATGTAAGAAATATAGTGTATGAGACCTTCATTTTATATCATTGTACTATTTTCATGAGCCTTCATTAATGGTAAATTTTATGAGTAGTTATAGAAGTTTCTTATGAATTTTACATGCTTAGTAAGTTGCAATTATTAGATATTTAATATTGTATGCTCATTTTATATCTTGTGATTGATTTCTCATTAAGTATCTAGCATCAAAAGCTAATAGAAGAATGGCTTCCTATATGGGGAGATTCAAGAGGAAATCTATATATAGCAGCCACCCAATTTTCAACATGAGGGACCCACTCCATTGGTTTGTTATCTGACTAGGTCTCTAAATGGACTTAAACAAGCTCCTCATGCATGGTATAATAAGTTCCATTCATTTTCCTTAGTTATAGTACTTAGTGATGTGAGGCTAAACATGATGTTTACATCAAATATCATGATAAGAAAACTATAGTAATTGTATTGTATGTTGATGATCTTCTCATCACTGGCAACTCTTATAATCTAATCTAGGAAATGAAGTCATAACTTTAATCCACTTTTGATATGGCATATTTGACTCTTTTAAATTATTTTTTGGATATTTAGATTAATTAGACAAATTCTGGCATCATCATTTCCTAACATAAGTATGCTTTGGTTCTTCTTTAGCATTTTAGGATGGAGGATTACAAGTCTGCTTGGGCTCTTTTGCCTTAGGCTTGAAGCTTTGGGCTGATTGTACCACTCCTTTGGTAGATGTTATATTGTATCAATAGAGGACTTCTCTATATTACTCACACTAGAATAAAAATAGATTTTAATGTATATTATTGTTCTAGATATATGTAAACACCCCTGAAGAGTCACTAAAAAATAACTAATAGGATTCTCATATACATCGAAGGGACCTATCATATGGTTATTCACTACTCCATTGGCTCCCCTCCAATTTTGATAGTATTTTTAGATGTTGATTGGGATGACAACTTGGATGAGTTGCGGTCCATCATAGGTTTTGTGTTCTATTTGGAATCTAGTCCAATTTATTGGTATTCCAGATGCCAATCCACTATTTTTCATTCCTCCATCGAGGATAAATATTGTGCTTTCAATGATGCATCTAAGCATCTTATGTGGATACTCATAATCTAGGAGAACATTAACATTTCTCAGGGTTTTCTAGTCACTCTTTTATCTAACAATCAGAGCATCATCTAGTTTTTCTATAATCTAGTATTTCATCAACAAATAAAATGCATAGAGATATGGATGTCCTTTGTAAGATGTCTTGATGCGCATGTGATGCTTGATCTATTACTTATACCTTTAGTATATTAGAAAATTAATATTCTGACTAAGGTCACTTTTATATGCATGCAACAACTTCTTGGAGTTGAAAAGTGTCCTTTAAGGGATGATGAAAAGTAAAAGTCTCTCTTTGTGTCCCCTATTTATATTAAGAGGGTATGTTGGAATATATGGTGGTTAAGCTTCTCTTGAGACTATGACTAACTTTTATACTTATCCTAATTGTATTTTCCCTTTGGGCCCATGTAAACCTTGAAAAGGGGGCTTTGTAATTTTTTGTAATAATTTATTTGTGAAGGTCAATATCAAAACCTTGACCTAAAGATAAATTTTTTTTGGATATAAATACCCCTTCATAAAAACCATTTTGCTTATCGATTGGAGTGTAATTTAATTTCCATTTAGTGAGATTATTTGGTGTCCACCAACACCCCCAATATATTTTGTGTTCTTTGTTTTTGTTCTATGTATTCTTTTTAAGCAATAATAGATAATGTTTGATTCCATTCATTTTTGGAAATTGTTGTGAAATCTAACATTATCATCATTATAGCATTACTTGATACCATAAAAATTTAAAATACAAAGACTTGATTATTTAGTAGAAAATCCAAAATTCAAATTTGGATTAAGAAAAAATGAAATTTAAAATTTTGATCAGTAGAAAAATTCAAAATTCAAATTTTTAAGTAAATCTAAAATTCAAATAATAGTGAGTGGCAAGTGTGAGCGTGATACAGGAGTAAGTGCAGTAGCGAGTGTGAGCGCAAGCCAGAAGTAAATGCAACAATAAGTGCAAGTGTGATATAGGAATAAGTGCAACAACAAGTGTGAGTAAGTACAGTTGAAAGTGAGTGTGAGTGAGTGTAGCTAAAAGTGAGGGTGAGTGAGTGCAAGTGCAAGCTGAGAATAAGTGTAGCAATGAGTGCAAGCATGAACTGGGATTGAGTGTGCAAGCCAAGAGTGAATGAGATCAGAGAGGAATGTGAACCAAGATGGAGTGCGAGCTAAGTTTTAGCCATGGCAGAAGAGTGATAGGTTCATCCGAAGTGCATCAATGCTTCAAACCCTTACCATAAATGTGTGGAATATTATTTTCAAAAAATTATTGAAGCCAAGAAACACCAAGAAAAATAAAAGACAAGGACAATTGTGATCTAAGAGGGAGTTCAAGCTGGGAGTGAGTGTAAGGCAGGAGAGAGTGTGAGGTAGGAGAGAGTGCAAACCAAAAGGTAGTTTAAACTAAGAGGGAGTGCAAGCCATGATTCAATCATGGCAAAAGTATGGTAGGTTAATCTAAAGTGCATCAATGCTTCAAATCCTTACCGCAAATACATGGAACATTGTATCCAAAAAAAAATTAAATTAAAGGAATGCCAAAATACAAATCAAGGATGGTGTATTTCATTCTTCTTCATGCTACAACAATGTTGGAGGTGGGATTTTCGTGACCACCATGATGACCTTGAACTCTTGAATCCTGAAACCTGCACACATGGAAATGACCAAGGGTTTAGTAGCACCTGTTTACAATGATTATGATAAAATGACTAATGCAAAATGAAAATAGAAAACAAGTATGTGATTATTGCTCACATGAGTGATGATTTTTGCAGCATAACATTAGCATTCCCCTTATCCTTTTCTTGGTCATGTGATGGTGCCTTTATAGGCCTTTGAGGGTTTTATATGAAAGGATAGGTGGCAAGCCAAGGTTACCAAGTGGCAAGGACTGGGCAGCCATCTATCCTGGGTAGTTACAGTGAGTCACTACAAGTGTCTCACTTAATTGGGGAGATGTGGCAGGTGAGTAGGTGCAAGTGGAGTGATGTACGAAGTGAGGTGTGAGATGTGGCAAGTGGGTAGGTGGAAGTGGAGTGAAGTGTGGAGTGAGGTGTGAGATGTGGCAAGTGGGTAGGTGCAAGTGGAGTGAAGTGTGGAGTGAGGTGTGAGATGTGGCAAGTGGGTGATGGTGATGTGGCCAAGACATATGTCAAGTGGGAAGACAAGGTATCTTATGCTGATTTTCTAGATTTAATAAATCTAGAAAATATAAATTAATGTGTAGGAAAATACACCTAAGTTTAGACTTAGGTATATTATTTTATTATGCAAAATTGGAATGTGCAATGTGAATGAATGATGTGCAGGAATTATATGCCTAAGTTTAGACTTAGGCATATATTATTATGTAGAATTGTGATGTGCAATGTGAATGAATAATGTGTAGGAATTATATGCCTAAGTTTAGACTTAGGCATATATTATTATGTAGAATTATGATGTGCAATACAAATGCCTAGTTTTTGGTGTCTACAAATACCCTTTTTTGTACCGTGTTGTGTAAAACATAATGTGGCACAAAAACAAAAGACACCTGGATTATTTGGATGGAGAAATGGACTCATATCTTCTTGATGCAAAGAATGAATGACTTGAAAATTTTGATTTTAGCTTACCCCTCAATGGGCGAATGGGTAAATAATGAAACCCACAAGCCAAATGACCAAATGTGGATGATAAAAGGAGGTTTTTGGTTGAATGATATGGATGTGATGCAAATGTATGACATTTTGATCAACTTAATGCCCCAATTTTGGGATTGTTTATGTTTTTGCAAATTTGCTTTTGGTTCATTGTTGGCAATTATTGTGGTAAAACCATCAACCACATTTGTGAGCTTGTGAGTCCCGCTACTGTTAATAGTCACTCCTGTGCATCAGAGCCAGTGCACTAAGACCTTGATACTTGAGTGATTTTTGATTAATACCGGATTTGATTTGATTATTTTTCTCTTTTGACCTAACGGAAGGGGTTTAAGAATAATATTTTGCAAATTTTGTTTGAACACATTCAAGCTCAAATATTGAGCGATCTAGCCAATTTAATGCCATAGTGATTTGATGTTGAATGTTTGAATAAGTGTCCTTATGGCGAGCTTCCCATCTAACCGGATTGCATGGATTGCTAGTCACTGCAACCGCCAGGTGTATAGTGTAATCCACTAGATACAAGGTTCACTAAATGATGTGACGAAGATGATGATGATTTTTGTAAAAATGCATGATGTGATTGATGTAAATTTTTAAAATCAAGATCATGTTGGATGCCCCAAGTTTGGTATTGTTTGTGTTTTTGCAAATTTACCTTTGGTTTTGTTGATGTGCGAAACTTGTGGTAAAATCTTCGACCATGTTTGAAATTATTTTTCCATTGTGACTTTAGTAATTCCTTCTAAATGATGGGTTCAAGGAACCAGTCATTTGGAAATTTGATATTCAAGTGATTTTTTATTATTACCAAATTGTGTTTGGTTGTTTTCTGCTTTTGAGACAACATAAGGGGTCTAAATATAACCTTGTGCAAATTTGATTTTACACAACTAAACTCAAAGATTGAGGGACCTAGCTGATTTAATTTCAAACGTGATGATGTGAAATAATTTTTTAATAAGTGTCCCTATGGTAATTTACCCATCCTACCGGATTGCATGGACATCCATTCGTTGCAACCACCAGGTGTGTAGAGTAAATCACTAGGTAGAAGGTTCACTCAAGATGATTATTTAAAGGGTTTTACAATGTTTTTGTAGCCATTTGCATTTGAAGGGGAGTTTTATAAGATGGTCACAAATAAAATTCAACTTGTGTTACCCCAATCATGGAAAAGATGCTTAGTTTAATGAGCATAATTTGCATGATTGAGTGTTTTGAGTGTTGACTTTGATTATGAAACTAGAATTTGTTGATTTTTTCTATCCCTTCAAGCGATGAGTCGATGGAGAAGATATGAAATGATGAAATCAATGAAACATATGATAATGGTTGGAATGAAATGAATGTTTTTGCTTTTGTTTCAACTATGATTTCTGCCATTGTTTATAATTGTGCACTTCTATCCCTTGGAGCAGTCCAGTCATATAGCTTTATTAGGGAATTGAGATAACAATTCATTTCTTGCATGAGGTGAATCACTTTTCAAGGGCCTTATGGTAACCTATCCATCCTATCAAATTGTATGGATTTCTAGACACTGCAACTGCTAGGTATATAGGATAAGTTACTGTAGACGAGGATCACTTGAGGCTAAGTGGAAGAAGGAAATATACAGTTCTATCCCTTGGAGCAGTCTAGCCTGATGGCCTTTTTAGGCAGTTGAGATGAAAGCACTTCTATTCTTTCAGTAGTCTATTTGATTTGTTTTTTTTTTTTACCAAAGGAATTGAAGTACCTTTGGAGCTTTTTGCTTTTGTTGTTATTTTTAAATTTTTTGGAGAATGCATGATTGTGTTTTGTTTTTTATTTTTTTGTATGAAAAAAGATGCATGGAAATTTTTTTGGTGTTTTATGTTTTTGTATGACAAAAGATTCATGTAAATGTTTTTGGTGTTTTATGTTTTTGAAATGGAAAGAATGCACGAGATGTTTTTTGTGTTTTTATGTTTTGTTGATTGATTGATTTTTTTTTTTACCAAAGGAATTTGGGTACCTTTGGAGATTTTTGGATTTATTTGACCAAAGGTGTATGTGCCTTTGGAGCCTTTTGAATTGAATTGACCCAAGGGATGTGGTTCCTTTGGAGCCTTTGTGGATTTATTTGACCAAAGGTGTAGGTGCCTTTGGAGCCTTTTGAATTGAATTGACCAAAGGAGTTGGTTTCCTTTGGAGCATTTTTTTTTTTGGGGAAAACATCCCAAAAGGGATGCCAATTTCGGGTAAGACCCAAGGAGGCAGGGGTATCCATTCTACAAAAATAACCCAGGGCTCAAACCTGGCCTACCACATTTGATATACTCAAGGAGAAAACAAACATACAATAAGATTAAAAACATAAATAAATAAAATAAAATAAAAATAATAAAATAAATTCTCCTTGAGTGTGTCAAAAAGATAAAGCACAACCAAACATGCACACAATAATATAAAAAAAAAAACACAACACAAACCAGATAGAAAAAACACAAGAACAACAAAACAAAACACAAACATGACAAAAACAACATTACACTACAAAGACAACCAACAAAAACAACCAAAACCTAAAAATTTTAAAAATTAAAATTAAAATAAAAATAAAAACAACCAACAACAGGATGGAATACCAGAGACAAATTCATCTGCGGCTTTTTCTTGAAGAACTCCACCAGCAACCAGTCTCTGATTATAGAACTCCACCAGCAACCAATCTCTGATTATAATTTGGAAGGTTGTGAACCCTAATCCCTACCTTAATTAGGTGGGGATGACGATGGGCGGGAAGTCCTCTACGGGGGAGATCGGGAGCGGCAACGGTTCGATCCTTGGGCACAGCGGAGCAGTCGGAGGGCACCAGGAGTCCGGGGGTTCGGAGGCGTCCTTGCCTAATGAAGGAGATCGGGCTGACGTCGATGTCAGTCAGGGTAAGGACCCACCAGACAAAGGGGGAGGTGGGCCACATAAGTCTTATGCCCAGGCAGCGGCTTCAGAAACCCTAAACGACTTTTCTACCAAGGAGTTGTTTTCGGTTGGGGACGAGCTGGACATCCCGACGGAAGTCCTTTCAAGCTTCATGGAGTTTGAGAAATTTACCCTCATAGGTAAGTTCATTGGCGGCCGTCCCGACATGGAGACCATCCGAAAGTGGGCGGCAAGCAAATGGAGGACCTCTGGTCATATGGAGCTGGCGGCCCTATCCCGAGGTTTTTTTGCTATTAGACTGAACAATAAGGAGGATTACTATAAAATCCTGGCTGGCGGCCCATGGTTCCTAGGCCGCAGAAGTTTGTTTCTTAGGAAGTGGGGCATGGATTTCAATCCTGACACCCAGAACATCAACATTGCCCCAATATGGGTTAGGCTCCCGAGTCTTCCCCTCTTCGGATGGCATGAAAATGTTATAAGAGGTATTGCGCGCTCCATAGGGGAGTTGGTCACCATTGACCCTCCCACCCGAGCTCGAACAAGGTTCGTCCAAGCCCGTTTTTGCGTTTTGACGGATCTGGAGGCGGAACTTCCGACTTCCATCACTCTCCGGTCTGGAGGTACCATTCTTCATAAACAAGCTATTGTCTATGAAAATAGACCAGCTTTCTGCCCCCAGTGTCGATCCCAAGGGCACCTCCAGTCCCATTGTCCTCTTCAAAAGTCGGGTAAGCAGAAGCGTGAAACCTGTAACCCCCTGGAGCATGGTGATGGTCAGGTGAAGCAGTCAAATCTTCCAAATGCGAAGGGCCATGAGTCTCCAGGCCCCACCAGGGACCGCATCGATGTCCCTCAGCCTGAAGAGAATCCCACCCTCCAATCGGACTCTGTACAATTTGGAGTTGACAATCAGCAAGGAGCAGACTCCCACCTGGAAAGTGAATCGTAGGAGGAGAAGGATCGAACCCCATCCCAAATTATTACTCAGTCTGATTCTCTGCTCCAAGACCAGGGCCATCCCGATTTCAACCAGTCGCAGACACTGCTAGAAGATTACCTCCTAGGTAGGAGGGGTGAACAGTCCAGTCATATTAGCCCCCGAAATACGAGGAGCCAAAAGCAAAGTGTGGATTTTGGTAGTGAGAGGAAGCAGGGCCGTCCTCCTAACAAAGACAGGCGAGACAAAGAGACAACAATAGACGTTGCAAATGGAACCCAACGTTTGCTAGTTTTGGATGATTTTGACGCTCAGACGGACGAAGCGCATGCATCAAAACCTCCCCCCAACAAGGAAGGGGAGGCAAGAAAAACCTCAAACTGTCCAGATGAAAGTCCTCTCATGGAATGTGAGAGGACTGAACGGTGCAGCCAAACGAAGGTTAGTGGCTGATCTCCGTAAGAGGACTAACCCTTCCATCCTTATTTTGCAAGAGACCAAGCTCGATGCTATCTCCTCTGATAAAGTTGCGAAGGCCATTTGGGCCAAGGCAAATTGTCTGTCCAGCCCTGTTGTGGGAACAGCAGGAGGGCTCATGGTTCTGTGGGATCCAATGAGTTTTGAGGGCAGCCTATTGTCAACCTCCAACAGAATCATCAATGTGTTGTTCCAGTCCAAAACCACCAATTTTTCCTGGATTCTGTCCAACGTTTATGCTTCAAATTCTGCCACAGAGAGAGCAGAAATGTGGAAAGCTATCTCTCAGATGAGGGAGAATTTTAGTAATTTTCCTTGGGTCTTAGGGGGTGACTTCAATTGTCCCCTTCATCCTTCAAAAAAAAAAGGAGGGTCCGACCATTCCAGCCACAGCCTGGAGGACTTCAGGGATTTTGTCTCTGCTAATGGCCTGCTTGACATCAAACTCAAAGGGGCTTCCTTCACATGGAGTAACAGAAGGATTGGGAGCAGCTTGATTCAAGTTAAGCTCGACAGATTTTTCATTTCCCAAGAAGCCATTCCCATCCTTGGCGGGGCTATCCTTTCGGCCCTACCAAGGATTGGGTCTGACCATAACCCTATTTTCTTGGAGGTGGACGATGGGCCTATTTTTAAGACCCCCTTCAGATTCGAATCCATGTGGATTTCTCACAAGGATTTCAAAGGATTGGTTTCAGCGTGGTGGCAACTGAAGGTGGAAGGAAGCGCTCCTAAAAGAGTGGCTTTAAAGCTCAAAATGGTCAAAGAGAAGCTGAAGATATGGAATAAAGAGGTTTTCGACAACATTTTTGAGTCCAAAAAATCCATTTCGGAGAACCTAAAGGTTTTGGAGGAAAGGATGGAACTCGAAGGTTACACTGAGGGTCTCAGGGAGGAAGAGCGGAGCCTTTTGGTGGATTTTCATTCTATTCTCGCTAGGGAGGAAATTTTTTGGCGCCAGAAATCTCGTGACCTTTGGTTGAAGAATGGAGACTCCAACACGAGGTTCTTCCATGCGTCTACTATGAGGCACAGAGGGGTCAACAAGATCAGAGAAGTGGCTTGCAAGGATGGGTGCGTTACCAGGGAGATAGAGGAAATCAGGAGCGAAGCGGTTGACTTTTTTTAGGATTTGCTTGGCACTCCTCCCGACAGCAACTTTCAGGTCCAAAAATCTCTGCTTGCCAACTTTTCGACTAAAGTTCCCCATGAGGTAAGCATCAAGCTTCTGGAACCTTTTTCCTCATCCGAGATTAAAGAAGCTTTGTTCTCCATGCAACCAGACAAGGCCCCTGGCCCCGATGGTTTTCCCCCCCGTTTCTTCCAAGTCATGTGGGATGTTGTGGGTCCGGATGTATGCGATGCTATTCGGGTTATTCAAGCTTCCAGATCCATTCACCCGAAACTCAACTCCACTTTTCTCGCCCTCATTCCTAAGTCTCCCACCTGCAAAATTTTCTCTGACTATCGGCCCATCAGCCTGTGTAATGTTTTTTACAAGATTCTCACCAAGTCTATAGCCAATAGACTCAAACCCGTCCTCCCTCTCCTGATTGATCCTTGTCAGGGAAGCACTGTTAAAGGCAGAAACATTCTTGATGGTGTCATCACTGTCCATGAAACCCTTCACTCTGCTTACCGCTCCAAGAATGCTGCTCTTTTTCTTAAGCTCGACATGAACAAAGCCTTTGACCGGGTTGATCGTAGATTCTTGTGTGCAGTCCTCCTCAAGTTCGGCTTTCATCCTCACTGGATTGACCTTGTCTATAGTTGTATATCCACTCCCTTTTTTTTTGTCCTGGTCAACGGGTCCCCTGCTGGGTATTTCCAAAGCGCCAGAGGCCTCAGACAGGGCGACCCGTTGTCTCCTATCCTTTTCATTCTTCTGGCGGAGGTTCTGAGCTGGTCCATGAAAGAGGCTCTTCGTCAGAACAAGATTTCTGGCATTCTGTCGACTTCTAGAGTTGAACCTGTCACTCATCAGCAATTTGTGGATGACACCCTCATCTCCACTGGGGCGTCTGTTGCCCAAGCCAAATCTCTCAAGCGGATCCTTTCCCGTTATGAGCAAGCTGTCGGGCAAAAGGTCAATTACATCAAGAGCAAAATTTATTTTATTAACACTCCCCTACGTAGGCAACTCCGGATTGCTAGAATTCTTGAATGCACTATTGATTCCCTGCCTACGTCCTATCTGGGGTTGCCTTTGTCTTACAATGGTCGTGCCAGTGGAGGTATGTGGAACATGATCCTGGAGCGCCTTCACAGGAAACTTGGCACCTGGAAGGGCAAACTCCTATCGCAAGCTGGGAAAGCCACCCTTACCAAAGCTTGTCTTCAGGGGATCCCGACCTACTTTATGTCGGTGTTCATGCTTCCAGTTGTTGTTCATTCCAAAATCGAGAAGATTCAGAGGACCTTTTTGTGGTCTGGAAATGAAGAGAAATCTAGAATCCCTCTTGTTGCCTGGGACAAGGTGTGCTCACGGATTGACCAAGGCGGCTTGGGGATGAGAAGATCAAGACTTATGAATTCTGCTCTGATCACGAAGCATGCTTGGAGGATTCTATCTAGCGACCCGGTGGAGTGGGTTAAGCTGGTTAAAAAGAAGTATCTTGGCTCCAATTCCTTCTTTGATGCTGAGACCACCCCCGTTGCGTCGGCTTTTTGGAAATCTGTGCTCCAAACCCGACATTTGATCAGCCTGGGAGCCCACTGGATCTTGGGTGATGGCAACCTCATTTTCTTTTGGAAGGATAGGTGGGCATCCGAGGAAGACCTTGGGTCGAGGGCGGACCTTGCTGGGCTGAGAGGGCTTACCGACCCAAACTCCCAACTCAGGGTGGCGGATTTCATTGATCGGAGCACCCGCTTTCCTCGATGGAAGCTTCCAGTCGTGGAAGGGTTTAATATTGAGGTTACCTTTCTAGAAAACATCCTCCAATCGGTTCTAATTCCATCTGCCAGGAGGACTGACAGAATCATCTGGAGTGGTACGGACGATGGTCTTTTTTCTGTTAGATCAGCCTATGAGTTTCTTACCAGCAAGACTGCCCTGGATTACCGATGGAAAACTGTCTGGAGGAAAGGGGTCATCCCTAAAGTCAACTTCTTTGCGTGGATCGCTTTCCACAACAAAGCCTTAACCATTGACAACCTTCACAAGAGAGGTTTTGCCTTCCCCAACAGGTGTTACATGTGTCTAGCGGATTGCGAGACGAGGGATCATTTATTCCTGCACTGCCCTTTTTCCCACTCGGTTCTCAGCATTGTCCTATCCTCCTTCCAAATCCTCTGGTGCTCTCCCCGCTCCCTCAGAGATGCTTTCCATCAATGGCCTAATCCTTTCAAGAATCCTAAACTCCGCTTCCTCCTTGAGGCCTCCTTCCATCATTCCATTTGGCAAATTTGGTTAGAGAGGAATGCCAAAATTTTTGGCAGAACCCCTAAAGTGCCTCCTTCTGTCGCTCAAAGGGCCTTATCCTATGCCATCGAGAACTCTAATGTTGTTCCCAGTCCCCGTCCCCACCTTTCGAGCGAAGAAGCGATTTTCAAAAAGATGAATCTCTGGCCGTCTCCGAATGTTGTTAAAGGGCCCTGTCGAAGAAGTGTTATTTGGACCAAGCCCCCCATGGGGTGGATTAAATTAAACTTTGATGGAGTGGCTAAGGGTAATCCTGGGCCCGCTGGTGCTGGGGGTGTTGTTAGAGATCATGATGGGAATCTTGTGATAGCCTACTGTGAAGATCTGGGTTTCCAGATGAATCACTATGCCGAAGCCCGAGGCGCTCTGAAAGGTATCCGGATTCTCTCTGAGGATCCTCGGCCTCTAATTATTGAAGGTGATTCACTCAACATTGTCAATTACCTCCTTGGCACCAAAAATCCATCCTGGAGAGTCTACAACATCGTTCTTGAGGCAAGAACGCTTCTTTCCCAACGTGGCAGGTGGAAAGCTAATCATATCTTTAGAGAAGGCAATCGCGTGGCTGACCACATGGCCAACAAAGGGCTCGCGACCACGTGTCCGGTCGTGTGGCGGTCTCGCTTCCCATCCGAGGTGGAAATATTGGCCAGAGCTGATATCCCTTCATGAGGCTTTCCTCGCGCAGACTTCGGAAGGCCCCTCCCGAGGAGTATCGGGGTAGCGTGGCAATTCTGTCCAATCCCTTGGGCGATTGTGGGCGCAAGTGTCTTGTGAAGCGCAGTCCTGTTTCCAAAGCTATTTGTTTTCAAGTTTCCAAGACGCACCAGATTTGGTGCCCTGTAGGCTATCAACCCATTTCATTTTTTGGTTTTCTAGGCCTAAATACCTTTTTTATAGCCTCCAAGTTTTTTGTCTTAGGTCTGTTTTACTTGCAATTAGACTTATATTTACAGCCAAGAGGTATGATACATCATTAGATATTTGGCTAATTTTGTACATAAGGTTTTGGGATCCTCTATAAAAACCCACTGTTAATATATTAAAATAATTACCAAAAAAAAAACAACCAACAACAGACAATAAAAAAACAAAAAACATAGAAAACACTCACACACAAAAACATGAATGAACACAAACATACAGAAACACAAGAACAAGAACAACAAAAACACGAGAACATTAACAAAAAACACAAAAAAAAACACAAAACACAAGAACAACAAAAAACAACACAAAGACAAAACAAAACAAAAAAACACACACCTCAAAAAACTAAACAAAAAACAAAAAAAGAAAAAGAAAACAAAAATGAACATAACAATGATCTTTCTAGACCAAAAGACTTTTATGGTAAGAATCAACAAAGGAAACAAAAGAAAAAATAATTTGATCTAGGGAACTAAAATACCCTGACCGAACCAAAGAGAAGCAAAAACCATGTTGACCCGAGGGAAGAAAGTAGAGAGGGGAGGGCTCTGGTCCCTCCCCTGCTCCCCCTCCCATGGCTCCTGGTTCCTGCCCAGTCCCTGGCTCAATCCAGGTCATCCCTCCCGGGGAGTGGTTGTTTGCAGATGATCTCCTAGGGGGAGATCCTTCTCCACTATCTGCGCCCCTCCCGGTCGGCTAGGGTTTCCTTGGTTGTTTTTTCAGACTGGTGCTTCCCAGGGATCCCTGTTTGGTTGGGGATCCCTTCCCTTTTTCCCTCAGGCTTCCCCCTGGGGTTTTTGCAGGTTATTCACGTGGATCTGGTCCCCTACGTTTCTCGGTGCGGTGGAGGTGACGGTTTAGGGTTTGGACAGCTTCCCCCTTTTTCTTGTGAATCCTCGGCGGGCTCTGTGCTTGGACGGGATTCTTGGTCCTTGCTGTTGGGATCCTCTTCTATTTTCTCGGGGCGGGTTCCTTGTGGTGCAACTCTCTGGTCACTTCCTGATGGGCTGGATCCTCTCTGTGCTGGCTGTCGGCTTCCTGCAAGATGGCTCTCGCTGAACGAAATGTTTTCCCGGTGGGCGGGATGGTTTCTCCACAGGGCGGGATCCGCCAATTCCGTCGGTTTTCCCGCAAGGCGGGATCCTTTCTTTTTTGCTGGTTTCCCGGATGGCGGGATTTCCCTGTTGCTTCCCGCTAGGCGGGATTGTTTGTGGTGGTTTTGACTGCTTCCCGCGAGGCGGGATTTTATTGTAACGGTTTTTCTTTGCTTCCTGCTGGGCGGGATCTTCTCGATGGTGGTTTTTGGCTACTCCCCACTGGGCGGGATCTCCAAAACTTCTTTCTTTATTATTTGTTTGTTGCCCACTGAGAGAGATTGTTTCATGCTACTGTTACCGCTAGGCGGGATTTTTGTTTTGGTGTTCAGTTTCAAGGGATTGATGCCCTAGGCCCATTTCTTATGTAATCAGGTTTTGGGATCCTTGTTAAAACCCGCTATAAATACAAACACAAAGAGAAGCAAAAATAAAGCAAGAAGAAACTAGGTACCTTCAGAACTGGATCCATCCAAAGAAATGATAGAAAGAAGAGCTTCTATTATTTTTGAAGCCCACCATCTAGGAGGGTGGCCATAACAAGTAAGATCACCTTTATCCAAAGCCCAATTAGCTAAAGCATCAATAGTCTTGTTTTGATCTCTGACCACATGATTGTAATCAACTTTCAAAAAACCCATCTGGATTAATTGAATCTTCTCAATAATTATTTTTATTCTCCAATCAACCTTATGATTCCTAGGAGTCTTCAAAATATTAATAATGAGTTGAGAATCGGACTCAACTAACACCATTTCCCATCCAACCTTAGTACCATCTTGAAGGCCTTTGAGGATACCATACCCCTCAGCAAGGTTATTGGAAAGAATACCCAAATTCTCAGTAAAAGTAAAAACCAGGGAGCCATCTGAAAGTCTACCAATTCCTCCCACACTAGCTTTTCCAGGGTTCCCTCTAGAGGATCCATTAGTATTGACTTTTCCAAAATCCTTAGGAGGAGGTTGCAAATTTCTTGTCCTATCCATCTTACAAATACTCACATTCCCTTTAAGTTGGTTTCCCTTAGAAGATTTAATCTTCAATATTTGCATCACTTGATCCCATATTTGTTGGGCATTTTGGGGGTGATTAAGGAGTTGATGGACTGATTCAACTAAGTTGGCTATGGCCTTTTGCCAAATATAGTGAATATCCTTCCTATCTTGATTAAAAATTTGGTTGTTCCTTGCATTCCAAATATTCCAAAGAAGAATGGTAGAACCCATCCAAACTAACTACCTAATAAAGTGATCAACACCCTCTTGTTTAGGCCAATCCCTCCAAATTTGTTTAGAAGTAAAAAAATTGGACCATTGTAAGCCAAGTAAAGTGGTCATTCTCATCCATAGCTCGGAGGCTAAAGTACACTCAATAAAAATATGGCTGAGATTTTCTACATTCTCTCCACACATTTCACATCTAAAAGGGCCATGAAAACCATTCTTCATAATTTTCTCACCAGTAAGCACCCTACGATACAATAAAAGCTAAGTAAAGAACCTCGTTTTAGGCCAGAGCTTTTGATTTCACAACTGATAAAAGATGTCAGAATATTGGTTGGGATTATTATGGCATAAGTTCAAATAACCTTGAGCAACTAAATACTCATCCTTAGTAGTGGTGTTCCATCCAAAACAATATTTTTCATGGGACCAAGAGAGAGATCTCATATGAAGGATGCCTTGGATATCTTGTCTTTGTCTTTCTAGGATTTGAATAGGCCAGTCCTCAATAGGTATCCAATATCTACCAACCTTTGAATTACCAGTATGGTACCAAAAATAATTAGCTACCTTTATCCAGTTAGCTCGGTGAAGCTCCTCCATCCAAGGCCTTCAATCGAGAAACTAAGTTATCAAAGGCTTGTGACCATCCCAAGAATCTGTCCAAAAATTTACCTGTTGACCATTATGAATGATCCAAAATAAATGTTTCTTTATCAAATCCTCACCAGTATTAAGAACTGCTAAAATGGGAGAACCTTTGGTAGGAAGTTGATAGCGAACAAGGCCTTCAGGACTTTTGTTCTCAGCATATTTAGCACAGAGATTATTGGCCCAAAGAGCATTGGGGTTATGCAACATCCTCTAATATAATTTAGTAGCTAAAGCTTTATTGTTATTAATAGAAGACCAAAATCCTAACCCTCCTTCATTCTTAGGAAGACATAAAGTATCCCATTTCACCAAGGCCCATTTTCTTTTCTCCTTAGTACCACTCCAGAGGAATCAATGACTGATTTGATCCAGTTCTCAAAGAACAACCTTTGGGATATTCAAAAAGGAAGAAACATAAATAGGAATAGCTTGAAGGACTAATTTTACCAAGGTGATTCTACCCCCAGAAGAAAGCCACCTGTTGGTCCACTTTCCAATTTTCTTCTTGACTTTGTCCAACAACCAATTCCAATCTTTTTTTTTGCTTTTGAATATTGATGGGAATACCTAAATAAGATATCGAAAGGGAGGTCTTCTTATATCTTAATTTATCCAAGATAATGGATTATTTTTTGGAAGAGTAGTGAAAGAAAATAACTTTATATTTGTCTTCATTGATCAACTGCCCGATAGCCTTAGAAAAATAGCTAATGATTTGCTTAATATTAGAAGATTCCTTAACTGTAGCTTTACCTAAAAGAGTAGAGTCATCAAAAAATTGAATATGAGAGATAGGTCTAGCTCCATGAGCAATGGTAATTCCCTCAAAGGTTTTGTTTTCCCTCTTTTTGGTTATAGTCCTATCCAATCATTTAGTAAGAATTATGAATAAATAAGGGAATAGCGGGTCACCTTGCATAATACATCTGGACTATGGGAATGACTGAGAAGGCCTGCCATTGATAAGAACTAAGTAGGAAACTGAAGAGATACATTCCATAATCCAATCCATCCAATCCTTAGAGAAATAAAATTGCCTCAAAACTTTGATAAGGAAATGCCAATCCACTCTATCATAAGCTTTGGTTAAGTCTAATCGAATGAACATGGAAGGAGATTTTTGCATATCCATGGAATGGATGGCTTCTTGAGCAAGAACTATTTCATCTACTATTTTATGCCCTTCCACATAACCCCCTTGTTCAGGGGAAATAATATTATGCAAAAGAGGCTTCAACCTTTCTGCCATGATCTTAGTAATGATTTTGAGAAGAACATTACATAATGAAATAGGTCTAAAATCTGAGATATGATCAACCTCTTGAGCTTTTGGAACAAGTAATATAAGTTTGATTAATAACATTTAAAATTTCTTTGGCTTTCCTGGCTTCCTCCACCACCTCTAATAAATCAGCATGAAGGATATCCCAGAACTCTTGGTAGAACTCAATGGGAAAACCATCAAGACCTGGGGTTTTTCCTTTTTATATTTTAAAACTACTTGTTGAAGCTCATTGATAGTAACATGAGCAATCAAAATAGATTTCTCCTCATAAGTGATAATAGAAGAGATTGCTTGAAGAAAATTTTGTTGAGAATTTGAGTCAAGAGGAGAAGCAGCAAAAATATTGAAAAAATAATCGACAACAATAGATTTCATGCCACCCCAAGTATAGACAACATATCTAGAATCTGATTTTAGGGAAGAAATAGATTTGTGAGATATTTGAGCTAGAAGATATTTGTGGAAGAAATTTGTGTTTTGATCTCCTTATTTTAGCCATTGAATTCTAGATTTTTGCTTCCATAAGAGTTATATTTTTTCCCATTCCTCCAACTGAGTTATGAGTTTTATTTCATATGCACTTCTATTCTTTGTGAGGCCATCTAAAAAGATTTTCTTATTCAAATTTTCAAGTTGAGCAATAACTTCATGTTTTTTAATGAACATCCCCAAACTCCTAGTTCCAAGTCTTGATTTTGGATTTAATGTATTGCAGTCTTTTGGAAAAATAGAACATCTTAGTCCCATACATAGGCTTACCTTCCTTCCACCATTGTTGCACACAAGGTCTAAATGAAATGTCTATGAGCCACATTAATTAAAAATTAAAAGGAGAGAAACTCACATTGGTTTTCCACATTTCCACCATGACTGGCCAGTGATCCAAACCAGCATTGTTAAGAGTATTCACTTTAGGAATGTGACCATGGATTAAGAAATTTTTAGAGAGAAAAAACCTATCCAATGTCTCCATTATACAAGATAATCCTTGGCTTCTGTTAGACCAATTCATAAGGCCATTATCTAGTTGGATGTCCACAAGATGGAGATTTGCAATATATTCGCTCATGAGGTCAGTGCTTTTGTCCAAATTTCTATTCCCCCCCATTTTCTCATCCAAAGAGAGGATGGTATTGAAATCTCCTTCGATCAAGATCCAAGCTTCAGGGAAATGAGAGATAATATGAGTTATATCCTTCCATTGTCTTCTTTTTCCCTCCAAAGCAGTCGAAGCATAAATAGTAATGCAGAACATAAGTTGGTTGGAATGTCTACTTTGAATAGTTATGGCCAAAAGACCCAAACTGCCAACCATATCATGAATAACTACCTATTTTGGATCCCAAATACAAGCAATGCCACCAAAAGCCCCCTGGGAATTGATGGAAACCACTTTTCCACCTGGCCAAATTTTACTAGCAATAGAGTTCATATCCTCCATTGACATCTTTGTTTCTTGAAGGAAAACAAGATGTGGATGATTTATATGAATCATTCTTCTAATTTCATTTTGTTTTGAAAGACTCCCTTTGAGTCCTCTAATATTTCAAGTGATGATCTTCATTAATACCAGGGCTAAAAAAGTTGGGAAGGGCATTAATCTTACCTTCTACAAGATTTTCACCTTCTTTTACCATATGATATTGATTGGTCTTGCAACCTGCATTTTGATTAGAATCCATCTTCAATTTTTTTTCCCTATTTCTTGACTTACTCCAATTGAATTTGAGATGGCTTCTAACCTTCAATAATGCTCGTACACAACCAAAATTTTACTAGACGATTCAACAGAGACTATATTGGGACCTGTATTATTTGAAGTTTTGACATTTAAAAGATTGTTTTTCTTGTGTAAATTTTCTTCCTTTTTTCTTTTGAAAAACTTTGATTTGTTGGTTTGTCTCTGAGGTCTTCCCTTCATCTTTAAATTGTGTTTCTAAGATTTCTATTTCCATTATTTCCTCTTCCTCACTTAGGACTTGGAGCGTTTTGAATTGAATGTGACCAAAAGAGTTTTGGTTCCTTTGGAACTTTTTATTTGTTTATTTTTTATTTGAATTTTGATTTTTTTTTGCATGTAATGAAATGAGTGTATTATGAATGAATTAAATTGGTGATCATGTATGCAAATGAATGAATGGTTTTGTCTCATTAATTTTAATTCAAAGAAGTTATGGACCATTATTTAGCAAACTTTGGCTTTATTGCTTAATTAGGGGCACCAATATGATACTATGGTTGAGCACATTTTGTAAGATGAAATGGACTATGATATATGTGACTATGCGATGGTGGTATGGAATGGAAGGTTTTTTATGATTTTGTTGTCCTTAGGGATAAAGGATCTAGAGTTGTTTTTCAAAGAATCAAACATCCTAGTGATCTCGAACAAACTCAGTTATGATCTCACAAATCTTCATGATGCTAAGGTTGTCCTAGTGTTTTCAAATTTCTCAAGGACCAATTGTGTGTGCAAATGAATGTTAATTTCCCATTATGAGCTAGGTCAAACTAATCAATTGTAACTTATGCCAATAAGCTAGCTCATCCGAGAGCGGTCATAGGTTTGTACAAAATAAGGTCGCTAATGTTACAGATGTGTAGTCATGCATAAGGATACCACATTGCCAGGCGAGATTCATTTAGCCCATTTTTGTAATGAGGATCACCCCACGGTTTTCGAGACACTAAGAGTTCCAAGGATTCAAGCTCCTTTCCCTTATTTTATTGCATTTGATTTTGTGATTTTGATTTTTGAGTTTGCTAATTTTTGTAAGGGAGCAACATGCATTTTTATTTCTTTTTGGATGCTTGCTTGAGTAAGAGCAAGGGTATTTTATTGCTTTGAGATTATTTTTGGGATACTTGATCGCTATGAGGAAGAGCGGGGGAATTTTTATTGCATTGCACTGTTCTTGGGATGCTTGCTTTGAGGAAGAGGAAGGGATTTTTATTGCTTTTGGAATGTTTTTGGGATACTTGATCGCTTTGAGGAAGAGCAAGGGATTTTCTCTTTTTTTTATTTTTTTGAAGGGTGAAGGGGGAGCTTATCCTTTTGTCAACTCTGTATAATTCTAGACCATGTGCATAATTGGATGAATAGAGGAAACTATTCACTTATGGCAATAGCAACTTTTGATTTCGTCATTCCTAGGCTTCATAATGTTTTAATATGTTTTGATGTGTGTGGTCCAAGAGGAAACTTGATTAACCAGGAGTAACCTATTGCATCTAAAGATTATTTGATTTTTAATGGAGGTTGCTCAAAACACTAGGAGTGGCTGAGTGATTGAAAACACCTAGATTTTGTTCTGCAAATATGTTAATGACCAAAGGACCACTTAGAAAGTTGTAAATGATTGTGACTGATGGATTGGTGACTAATGCTAAACCGAAGGTGCCCCTGATGAAGGCAACAAGACATAGTACTAACAATTATTCATGAATTTAATGAATACAAATTGTACAACTATGCAAATGTGATGGAAGTGGAATGTGTGAATGCAATGAAAGTTGGATTGTGAAGGTAATTTATTAAAAATGCAATGTGTATAAAAATGTTTTTGTGTTTTATATTTATTTATTTTTTTCCTTTTGGTGTTTTTGAGTTGTAATGTGACCAAAGGGGTTTGGTTCCTTTGGATATTTTTGAATTGCATGTGACCAAAGGAGTTTTGGTTCCCTTGGAGCCTTTTGAATGGAAATTGACCAAAGGAGTGCCTCCCTTGGAGAATTTTGAAATGAGATTTGACCAAAGGGGTTAGGTTCCTTTGGGGCTTTTTGAATTGATTTAACCAAAGGGGTGTTCCCTTTGGAGCCTTTTTGATTGATTTGACCAAAGGGGTGTCCCCTTTGGAGCATTTTGAATTGAATTGACCAAAGGGTTTTGGTTCCTTTGGAGCTTTTTGAATTGATTTTACCAAAGGGATAGCCCCTTTGGAGCGTTTTTGATTGATTTGACCAAAGGGTTATACCCTTTGGAGCCTTTTTATTTGAATTTACCAAAGGGGTTTGATTCCTTTGGAGCATTTTGATTTGAATTGATCAAAGGGGTTTGGTTCCTTTAGAGCCTTTTGATTTTATTTGACCAAAGGGGTACCCCTTTGGATTTTTTTGATTGATTTGACCAAAGGGGTGTCCCCTTTGGAGCATTTTTTATTGATTTGACCAAAGGGGTGTCCCCTTTGGAGCCTTTTGATTTGAATTGACCAAAGGGGTTTGGTTCCTTTGGAGCCTTTTGATTTATATTGACCAAAGGGGTTTGGTTCCTTTGGAGCCTTTTGATTTATTTTACCAAAGGAGTTTGGTTCCTTTGGAGCCTTTTGATTTGAATTGACCAAAGCAGTTTGGTTCCTTTAGAGCCTTTTTATTTGTATTGACCAAAGGGGTTTGGTTCCTTTGGAGCTTTTTGAATTGATTTGACCAAAGGGATACCCTCTTTGGAGCATTTTTTATTGATTTGACCAAAGGGGTTTGGTTCCTTTAGAGCCTTTTAATTTGAATTGACCAAAGGAGTTTGGTTCCTTTGGAGCTTTTTGATTTGTATTGACCAAAGAGGTTTGGTTCCTTTGGAGTCTTTTTAATTGATTTGACCAAAGGGATACCCCCTTTGGAGCATTTTTTATTGATTTGACCAAAGGAGTGTCCCCTTGGAGCCTTTTGATTTGAATTGACCAAAGGGGTTTGGTTCCTTTGGAGCCTTTTAATTTGTATTGACCAAAGGGGTTTGGTTCCTTTAGAGCATTTTGATTGATTTGACCAAAGGGGTTTGGTTTCTTTGGAGCCTTTTAATTTGAATTGACCAAATGGGTTTGGATCCTTTGGAGCCTTTTGATTTATATTTACCAAAGGGGTTTGGTTCCTTTGGAGCCTTTTGAACTGATTTGAACAAAGGGATACCCTCTTTGGAGTGTTTTTGATTGATTTGACCAAAGGGGTTTGGTTCCTTTAGAGCCTTTTAAATTGAATTGACCAAAGGGGTTTGGTTCCTTTGGAGCCTTTTGATTTGTATTGACCAAAGGGGTTTGGTTCCTTTGGATAATTTTAAATTTATTTGACCAAAAGGATACCCCTTTGGAGCGTTTTTGATTGATTTAACCAAAGGAGTGTCCCCTTGGAACCTTTTGATTTGAATTGACTAAATGGGTTTGGTTCCTTTGGAGCCTTTTGATTTGTATTGACCAAAGGGGTTTGGTTCCTTTGGAGAATTTTGAATTGATTTGACCGAAGGGATACCCTTTGGAGAATTTTTGATTGATTTGACCAAAGGAGTGTCCCCTTTAGAGCCTTTTTATTTGTATTGACCAAAGGGGTTTGGTTCCTTTGGAGATTTTTTGTTTTTTTTTTTGCATTTTGAATTTTGATATGCATGTGGAAGGTGGTTTACTCCTAGGAGTTTGTGAAATGGCGACATGGGTAGTTGTTTGCGGCCTAGTAGAGAAGTCCACATAGGCACCCCCTTGCTCAATTATAGAAGTAGCTAAGGCTTGAGAAATTTGAGCGTAATGCTCCATGGATGCAAGTGTTTAGCTTTGGTCTTATTTGTTAGATGTTCGCTTGACTTTGGGTCGTTACCATAAGCTAGGGTGAAATGAGGTGGCAAATGTGAAGGTATGTGTGTGAAAATGTGATGTGAATGAAAAGCAAATAAACACACAATCAATCAAGCAAACAAATATTTTCTAAGTTTTTGTATTTTTTATTTTTTTTGAACTTTGGAATTTTTGTTTTTTTATTGCTTTTGAAGTTTTTGAAGTTTTTGATTTTTTTGTTTTCTAGTTTCAGTGTGTTTTGATGTTTTTGAAATTTTGAAGTATTGTTTTTCTTTTGACTTAGAATGAGGGAACTCAATTAAGGTGGTGATTAGGAACACTAGTGCCAAACATGATTTCTCAAAAGAGTCTAGGGTACACCGCTTAAAACCCACAATGTGTGGAGGGTTCACCTAGCTCTTCCACTCTGAATCAACAAGCATTTCCAACAGTGGGAGGTAGTTTGAACACAAGTGTATTATTTCAAGTTAAAAGAGTACCCTATTCTATCTAAGTTGTCTAGGGGGCAAGACGATGGAAGGAGGTGAATTCCAACGTCACTTATTTGAATTGGGGGTCGGTGATGAAATCTAACCTTACCAATGTTATTATGAAATGTGTAAGTGTGTGTAGTTTTCGTTTTCTATTGTTTTTGTAAACAAAGTGCAAAAAACCAATCCTAAAATGCAATCTAGGATGCAATTTTTATTTAAATACACACACATGCAGGATGAAATTTTTATTTAAATACACACACATGCAATTGTAACCAAAGCAAACAATTTAGCAAATTTTTGACAATTTTTTTTTGTTTTGTTTTGTGGATTTGATATTTTTGTTTTGATGCTTATGTAGGATGCGAAACAGAAGCTAAAGATGAAAAGTGCGATGCAAATGAATATTATATCTAAAATATTTTTAAGATGAAAATGCAATGGAGTTAAAGTAAATTTTTCTCTGTTTTTTCTTTGAAATGTTTTTCTAATGTGTTTTTTTTCTGAATTTGTAAAGTTTTGAATTTGTAATTTTTAAATTTTTTTGTATTTTTAATTTTAATTTTTGAATTTTTTTGATAATTTTTTTTTTGACAGCATGACGATGTATTTTCAAAAGGATTCAAAGGGGACATTCCTTTGGTCAAATCAAATCAAAGGCTCCAAAGTAACCAAACCCCTTTGGTCAATACAAATCAAAAGGCTCCAAAGAAACCAAACCCCTTTGGTCAATTCAAATCAAAAGGCTCCAAAGGGGACATCCCTTTGGTAAAATCAAATCAAAAGGCTCCAAAGGAAGCAAACCCCTTTGGTCAATTTAAATCAAAAGGTTCCAAGGGGACACTCCTTTGGTCAAATCAATCAAAAACACTCCAAAGGGGGTATCCCTTTGTTCAAATCAATTCAAAAGGCTCAAAAGGAACAAAACCCCTTTGATCAATACAAATCAAAAGGCTCTAAAGGAAACAAACCCCTTTGGTCAATTCAAATTAAAAGGATCCAAAGGAACCAAACCCCTTTTGTAAAATCAATCAAAAATGCTCCAAAGGGGTATCTCTTTTGTCAAATCAATTCAAAAGGCTCCAAAGGAACCAAACCCTTTTGGTCAATACAAATCAAAAGGCTCCAAAGTAACAAAACCCATTTGGTTAATTCAAATCAAAAGGTTCCAAAGGAACCAAACCCCTTTGGTCAAATCAATCAAAAGGCCCCAAAGGAACCAAACCCCTTTGGTCAATACAAATCAAAAGGCTCCAAAGAAACCAAACCCCTTTGGTCAATTCAAATCAAAAGGCTCCAAATGAACCAAACCCCTTTGGTCAAATCAATAAAAAATGCTCCAAAGGGGTATCCCTTTGGTCAAATCAATTCAAAAGGCTCCAAATGAACCAAACCCCTTTGGTCAATACAAAAGGCTCCAAAGGAACCAAACCCCTTTGGTCAATTCAAATTAAAAGGCTCCAAAGGAACCAGAAGTCTAAACTTAGGTCTATTTTCTTGCCCATTAGTTTATATTTTCCATACTTATTAAATTTTAAAAATCAGCATAAGATACCCTATCCCCCACTTGACATGTTTCCTGGCTACATCACCATCACCCACTTGCCACATATCACACCTCACTCCACACTTCACTCCACTTGCATATACCCACTTTCCACATATCACACCTCACTCCAAAATTCACTCCACTTCCACCTACCCACTTGCCACATCTCACACCTCACTTTAAACTTCACTCCAATTCCACCTACCCACTTGCCATATCTCACACCTCACTCCACACATCACTCCACTTGAACCTACTCACATACCACATCTCCCCAGTTAAGTGAGATAGTTCTATTGACTCACTGTAACTACCCAGGATAGGTGGTTACCCAGTCCTTACCACTTGGTAACCCTAGATTGCTACCTATACTTCCCTCAAAAACCCTTAAAGGCCTATAAAGACACCATCACATGACCAAGAAAATGAGGAGGTGAATGCTAATGTTATGCTATGAAAATTGTCACTCATGTGAGCAATATTACATACTTTTTTTCTATTTTCATTATGCATTAGTCATTTTATCATAATCATTGTTCTTTTATGCAATTTACATTAGTAATTTCATTACATTTATCATATTCATTGTGATAGGTGCTACTAAACCCTTGGTCATTTCCATGTGTGCAGGTTTCAAGATTCAAAAAGTTCAAGTCCAGCACGATTGTCACAAAAAACCCACCTCCCACATTTTTGTAGCATGAAGAAGAATGAAAGACACCACAAATCATTTGATTAGCCAAAGGTATTTTTCCTCTTTTTGCTCATTGTATCATGTGAAAGTAAGCATTCACTTACTGTAATCATACCCCTCTACGCTTGGGGTAAATCATTTATAAAAAGGAGACTAAGGCTCCAATAAAATTTAATACAAAATTAATTTATTCCGCAATGCTTATAATTCATTATTTTTATTTACAAGGTTTTGTCTTATTTTCTTAAAAAAATTAAAAAATAATCAAATTGTTATCATATCAATTATCTAAGAAAGCCATACGACTGGACTGCTCCAAGGGATAGAAGTGTGCAATTACCAATAATGGTCAAAATCACAATTGTTACAAAAATAAAAACATCCATTTCATTCTAATAATTTTCATCTTTGTCATCTACTTTGTCACTTTCATTATTTCATATCTTCTCCATCGACTCATCACTTGAAGGGGTACACAATATCTACCAATTCTAGTCTCAAATCAAGTCAATACTCAAAACACTCAATCATGCAAATTACATTCATTAAAGAATCATTACCAAAGACTATCATACACCCTTTTTGCTAGGGTAGATCACAAGCAAAAATATCAATCAAACAAACACTTGGTATACCTAAAGCCTAAAGCGTAGACTAAATCTTGTCTACCCACGGATGAAAGGTTTGCCAAAATTAAGTTCATCAATTTGTCAAAAGTAATGATTCAAAAATGAGCATCTCTTTAATGATTTGGGCAACCCACATTGAGTTCTATTTGTGACCATCTTACACAACTTCCCTTCAGATGCAAATGGATTCAAACCCCCCTCAATCAACACAAATGCATTCAAATCATCATCTCACATCATCACCATCTAATGTGAACCTTGTATCTAGTGAATCACCCTATATACCTGGCAGTTGCAGCAACTAGCAATCCATGCAATCTGGTAGGATGGGTAGCTCACCATAAGGACACTTATTCGTAATCATCCAACATCATCACGTTTGAAATTGAATCAGGTTGATCCTTCAATTTTTGAGTGACCTGCATATAAGCATATTTACCCAATGTTGTCATTGATTTCTACTCTGTGGGGTTACAAAACATGAAAAAATTATACTTTATTTTGCATTAAGGAACTTTCTACAATCACTAGGACAAGCCCCTAGGGTTATTGGTTCCTTTACTTTATAATCTTGCATGTCAATAATACCAAAAGGTAAATTTGCGATAACACAGGTCCAACCCAAACTTGGGGTATCCAACTTGATATTGATTTCTAACATTTGCATCCATCACATCATGCATTTTTACAATCATCATCATCACCATCATCATCATAATCACATAATTAAGTGAGCCTCGTATCTAGTAAATTACCCTATACACCTAGTGGTTGCAGCGACTAGAAATCCATGCAATCCGATAGGATGGGTAGCTCACCATAAGGACACTCATTCAAAATCAAATTTCTATGGCATTAAATCAACTAGATCCCTCAATATTTGAGCTTGAATGTGTTCAAACAAAATTTGCAAGAGGTTATCCTTAAACCCCTTTTGTTGGGTCAAAAATAGAAAACAATCAAATCAAATCTAGTATTAATCAAAAATCACTAGAGTATCAAGGTCTTAGTGCATTGGCTTCGATGCACATGAGTGACTATTAACAGTTGCGGGACTCATGAAATCACAAATGTGGTTGATGTTTTTACCACAATAATTTCCAACAATGAACCAAAAGAAAATTTGCAAAAACACAAAAAATCCCAAACTTGGGGTATCAAGTTGATCACAATGACATACATTTGCATCACATCCACATCATTCAATCAACCACCTCATTTCATCATCCAAATTTGGTCAATTGGCTCATGGTTTTCATTCTTTACCCATTCACCAATTGAGGGGGTAAGCTAAATTTAAAAATTTAAGTCATTCATTCTTTACATCGAGAAGATCTGAGTCCATTTCTCCATACAAATAAGGCAGGTATATTTTGTTTTTGCATCGTATTGTGTTTTACACAACACGGTATAAAAAGGGCATTTGTAGACACCAAAAACTAGGCATTTGCATTGCACATCATAATTTTGCATAATAATATATTAGGCATATAATTCCTGCACCTTATTCACTCACATTGCACATCATAATTCTGCATAATAATATATATGCCTAAGTCTAAACTTAGGCATATAATTCCTACACATCATTCATTCACATTGCACATTCCAACTTTGCATAATAAAATAATATACCTAAGTCTAAACTTAGGTGTATTTTCTTGCACATTAGTTTATATTTTCTAGATTTATTAAATCTAAAAAATTAGCATAAGATACCCTATCTCCCCATTTGACATGTGTCATGGCCACATCACCATCACCCACTTGCCACATCTCACATCTCACTCCACTTGCACCTACCCACTTGCCACATCTCACACATCACTCCACTTACACCTATCCACTTACCACCTCTCACACCTCACTCCACACATCACTCCACTTGCACCTACTCACCTACCACATCTCCCCAGTTAAGTGAGACACTTCTAGTGACTCACTATAACTGCCCAAGATAGGTGGCTGCCCAACCCTTTCCACTTGGTAACCCTGGCTTGCCACCTATCCTTCTCTTTAAAACTCTCAAAGGCCTTTGAAGGCACCATCACATGACTAATAAAATGAGGAGGGGAATGCTAATGTTATGTTGCGAAAATCATCACTCATGTGAGCAATAATCACATCCTTGTTTTCTATTTTTATTATGCATCAGTCATTTTATCATAATCATTGTTCTTTTATGCAATTTACATTAGTCATTTTATTACATTTATCATATTCATTGTGATAGGTGCTACTAAACCCTTGGTCATTTCCATGTGTGTAGGTTTCATATTCAACAAGTTCAAGTCCAACATGGTGGTCACGAAAAACCCACCTCCCACATTGTTGTAGCATTAGAAGAATGAAAGACACCATCCTTGATTTGTAGAAGGGATTACCCCTTGTGGATATCTTATTGTAAAATGCACCCTCAAAGGGTCAATTTGTATCCCAAGGGACCACTTTCCCGAATATAATACAATGTTTCATCTTTATTGCAATGGTGTTATTTTTTTATGCATATAATACTAAAATATCACATAAAAACAATAAGGTAGTTACAACACTACCCATTTGATGATGCTATGTTAATATCATTCAAATTAAACCACCATAATTTTATGTGGATCTCAATCAATGGGTGGTGTAATAGAAAAAATTTGTATAAGAATTAAAAATCAAATTATACATTTTTATAGTTAACCATATGACATTCTTGTCTTCCCACATCTTTACCACCTTGCCTATCGATACTTTTTAAAAATACTAGAACAAGCATTTATATCATAAAACTAATCTTCTTGCATAAAAATACATTATCCATTTTACTTGACTTATGTCCTAGATGAGTTGCCTACAAAAGTAATGTTTTTATCATTTTGTAAAATTCATAGGCATTTATGCATGCCACTTAATGTGAATATGGATATCTAAACTTCCATTAACATGATGTCTCTTTGAACATTTTCTACATGATCTATCATGTTTATAATAAATTAGATTTAGAATCTTGTCTTATCATTTGACAAAAGCAGCTAACAACTTATCTCTCATTCTTTTATGTAAACCAAAAACTAACTATAATTAATTTATTTATCTATTTGGTGCTTTTATGCACTATAATTTTTATAAAATTCAACTTCATGAAGCCTCAATTCATAATTTTATATGAATTTTAATGATTTCCTTTTATTTTGCATTACCCTATTGCACAAATTCTACCATGTACTAGGTGAGAGAAAAATAAATTTCACAAATATTTGTCAAATCGAACTTTGTATTAACATGTTTCAAAAATTTTCAACTAATGGATTCCATAGGTTTCATAACAAATACCTCTTTTATTGTATTTACTATTATGTTTAGTATTTTATGGTTCAAAGTCATCTTTTTTTAAAGTAACTTATATAATATGCATTACTACTAAAAGCTTTTAATCTCATAATCCACGCATAACACTAATTACAAATATATTTCCTTTAGCACTTATGTCTACAATGACCTATGTAACACCATTAACATATGTAGATTTAGGTCCGAGGTGTAGACCAATTGGTTCATCCAAACCCCATAAGGGGGGCGGAGGTCCAAGGTTCAAATCTCGAGCTTCGTCGAACTGAACGCTTGTCCCTTTCCTGGTGCTTTTAGCGGCGTAAAAGGTTTACAATGATTGTGGCATGGTGGTTATAGGGGCAAACTACACGAAGATCTATGTGGCGGCTTCCGGGGAGGACAACGCAGAATACTATGGTGGCCATAAAAGTAGGACAGCCTGGTCGAATTCATGGCGGCTACCGATTCCACCATGTAAATTCAAAAAAATAAAAATAAAAAACATATGTAGCTTGTAGCAATTGTGAGATGTATATAATTTGTGATTTGTATCATTTACAACTTCAGCATTACTTGCAATAACTTTATTATGTAGTACCATTGGTGTGTAGTACCAGTGACAAGTAGCATCACTTTGTAGAACTAATTGTATGTAGTGCCAGAGATGTGTGCATTTATCACCAATTATGTGGATTCTATACCTCCTATTATCACCTTCTCTTTAGGTGGAAGGATGTCATACATCCTATAATTTTTAAATAGCATACATCTATACTTCCTCTTGAGGAACTTTTATGAGTTAACATAAGTCATCCCACAATCCAAGCACCTAGCACAAGTTATATTCCTAATCTAGATGTACTTGCTAGTACACCTCTTCCCAATTCTTTTACCAATATTTCTTACTCTAATCCTATCAACATGCTTATGACCTTTTCCAAAAATTATTTTCTCTCCATTGTAAACCTTACTTCCACCAATCCCTTCATTTCAAGTGGCTTAGGGATAATGCATGTGATACCATACTTAGTATTGCATCCCCCAATTTCTCAACCTTACCCCCAAGTCAATCCTCAAGCTTTTATAATTCCATCACACATGCCTCATGTGCCATCAAATTGTTAGCAGACATAGCCTATTCACGGGCTGTAGTATGGGCAAGGGTTATTACATTAATATAAAAATGTTGTTATGCGTTGAGTGCTCCTCCTCATACCATTGAGGAGGTTGGTTGGTTGGTTACCCAACCAACCATGAACCATTGTATATAAATACCCTTTGCAAATCAATGAAATTACTTCGCATTTTGTATCTTTTGGTAGGTCTTTCTACATGGTACCAGAGCAAGGCACACGAGGCGGGCAAGGACCGAGGATGAGGTGAGACCTAACACAGAGCTTGAGAACATAGCCCTAAGACCTAACATGCAGACCGAGAACATAGCCCTAATATTTTATGCATAGACCAAGAACAAGACTTGACGTGTAGACCGAGAACATGTGGCAAAACACAAGACAACAACACATGGCAGTGACCAGGTGACATGTGGTGGTGACTCGACAACACGTGGGTGATAAGAGGGCGTGACGTGGGCAACAAGTGGCACGTTGGGATTGTCTGGGAGCAAAATGTGAATAAAGGCTTGATTTCTCGAAGGCAATCAAAACCCTTATTGACGCCTCCATCTTATAAGGTATCTTTGCCTTCCTTTCCCATGCATGTAGGATAAAATAGGCAAGAGAATTTTTTTTCTTTTTTTGTTTCTCTTGTAGGCAATGGATAAGGCGTGACATTGTTGGTGGCTTCAACCAGTGTTGTAGCACAGGCGGTAGCTACGTTCCTTGATAGCATAGATGTCTCGGGTTCCAATCCCCAAGGACGTAAAACAAAAGTTTTTTTTGGAAGAGAAGTGAGGTTTTTTCACCATTTTTGAGGCATAAGGGCTATCTGGTGCTATCGTGTTTCTCAGTCCCAACAGCACTCATTGCTGAGGTTGTTCGACTTCTCTCTCACGGTGGAGAGGTGGGGGGTTCCAACCCCACCGAACGTCATCCTTTTTTAAAGCTTCATTGAGTTTAAAGGGTGTATGCTGCATTTATTTTCTCATCGGTGTACACAGCCAAGGTGGTTTGGCTTTCCCTCCTTGGTGCATGAGGTTGGGGGTTCCAAACCCTCCACCAACAATTTTTTTGCTCCAAGTATGAAAATTGCAAACTACAAAAATATCGCTAAAAAAAAAAATTCAAAGCAACATTTTTTGAAAGTTGCTCCATTATTGCAAAATTTGCTTCAAAAATTGCAACAAGAAAAACAAAAGGGAGAAAAGTTATTTTTTTTGTTCCCCAACAGTGCAATAGTTGTTTCCCAAAATTGAAAGCCACTGACCCGGATGTTATTCCCACTATGAATTTTACCAAAACAATAGGGGGGAGTTCAAGCACACTTCTTTCTTGCAAAATTCTAAAAATAGGGGGGAAATTAATACATCTAGGCACTTTCATAATGGAAACTATTCACAAATATCTCTCAGACTCCCAATTGTTGAAAGGCCCTAACTTTGTTCCATGGAAGACAAAGATGAGAGCTATTCTTCAGGTAGAATATTTATGGGATGTAGTGACTGGCACTACAAAATGCCCTCAAACAAGGAGGGCCAGATCAAGAAGCTTGGGATAAAAAAGACAAGAAAGGTCTCATGTTTCTCCTACTTGCTACTATAGATGAGGTCCAACCTCATATCTATGATGCCAAGACTAGTCAGGCAGCTTGGGATGCCTTGATTACTGTGTATGAAGGAAAGAATCAATCCACCATTCTACACCTTCAAACTCAAATGCATACCCTCAGTATGAATTCTAGGGAAACAGTTGATCTATTTCTTTGTAGAGTGGCAGAACTGAAAGCAAAATTGAATGCTATGGGAAAACCAGTGGATGATGATGTTTTGAACTCTATCATCTTGCGAGCATTGCCAAATTCCTATAAGATGTTGATCACTTCCCTCAATGTTTCTGGTAGACAAGTGTCTTTTGTGGAATTGGTAAATTTGCTGCAGACTGAGGAGGCAAATCAGGTTCAGAAAGATGAGGTGCCAGATAATGCCCTTTCCACCCAACAAAAGAGTAAGAATCAAGGCCAGTTTCAAAAAGGTGGTTCTTCCTCCAAGGGAAAAGGGAAACAAAGTCAGCAGAAAGATAAATATTGCAAGATTTGTGATATGAATAACCATGACACCAACAGGTGTTGGTTCAAAAACAAGCAACAGAATGATCAACCTCATAGAAAGAAAGGGAAAGAGAAACAACGATATAAAAAGAAACATAAGCAACCCAAGGGACATGTTGCTTATGCTAACTCCACCTCAGACTCAGATACATTGCAAGGTTTCGATTTTGATTTTGACTCTGAAAGAGCACACAAGGTGCTCATGACCCATACTTCATCTTCTCAGATAGATGTCGTATGGTATATTGATTCGGGCGCTAGTAAGCATATGACTGGAGACAAATCTTGGTTCGAAACATTTGAGGAGAAAGAGGGAAATCCAGTTACCATTGCTGACAATCAAGTCTACTAGGTAAAAGGTGAAGGGAATGTTTCTGTCACTCTTCCATATGGTAGATGTCAAATAGAGAAGGTTCTCTATGTCCCTGGATTAGCCAATAATCTATTGTCAGTTCCTCAGATGCAGGATAGGAATATGGATGTTGTATTCCACATTGTGAAAGGCAAGAAGAGGTGTTTTATAACCAAAAATGGTAAACATGTTGCAACTGGTTCCTATCAGCATGGCTTGTTCATTCTAGATGCTCTTTCAACTCCTCATGTTGCTCTGGCTACAACTACAAAGGAGGCCACTTCTCTCTGGCATAGAAGATATGGGCATCTCAGTTCAGGATATTTGCTCGAGTTGAGCAAGTATGAAATGGTAAGAGGACTTCCTCATCTCTCTTCCATCTTACCAGTTTGCCAAGATTGTTTAGCAGGGAAACAACACCGGGTACCTTTTGAAGCTAGCTCTTCTAGAGCTAAGAAACCTTTGGAGTTGGTACACACCGATCTGTGTGGTCCTATGCCAACTAGTTATGGTGGAAATAAGTACTTTCAATTATTCATTGATGATTACTCCCAAAAAATGTGGGTTTTCTTCCTCCAATTGAAATCAGAAGCATTTTCATACTTCAAGCAGTTCAAGAAACTAGTTGAAAAAGAGTCTAGATGTTTCATCAAAACCCTCCACTCAGATCGAGGGGGAGGAATATACTACCAAATAATTTTCATCATTTCTAACAAAACATGGGATAAAGCAACAACTGACAACAACTTATACACCACAGCAAAATGGTGTTGTTGAGAGGAGAAATCACTCCATTGTGGAAATGGTTCGATGTATGATAAAAGGAGCACATATTGAAGATCAATATTGGGCAGAAGCAACAAATACAACATCATATCTCCTGAATAGAGCACCCACAAGGGCTCTACAAGGAAAAACTCCACAAGAAGCATGGAGTGGTAAGAAACCCTCCATTTCTCATCTAAGAGTGTTTGGATGTAAAGCCTTCATGCACATTCCAAAATAGAAAAGGAGGAAGTTAGATGAGAAGACCTTGCAATGTATCTTTCTTGGTTATGACGAGCATTCAAAAGGATATCGCTTGATAGATCCTATAACCAAGAAAACACACATAAGTAGAGATGTAGTATTTGATGAAGCTTTCACATCTAATAATACCTCTACAATAGTATATCATGAGGATGATGAGCCTAAGAAAGAGGTTTCACCCCCTCAAAAAAATATTCCAAAATGGTATACCAACACTTTGAGAGATTCCAAATTGAGCTCACTTCTAGATCTAACACTAAATAGTCCTTGTACGCATAGTGTCACTCAGTAGAAGAAGGTAGAAGCATCATCTTCAGAAGTAGATGAACTTTGTCACCAATTTGATGAATTATCTATGGATGCAACAGAAGATAGAGAAATGGATATAGAGGATGAAAGGGTCTATCTGACAGTGTTAGATGAAAATGAACCCACAACCGCTCAAGAAGCTCTTAGTAAACCTCAATGGAAGGTTGCTATGGAAACAGAGCATACATCTCTCATGAAAAATCACACATGGAAGCTTGTGAATCTGCCTTCGGAAAGAAACCCATTGGTTGTAAGTGGGTATTCAAAGTAAAGTATAAGGCAGATGGTACAATTGATAAGCATAAAGCCCATCTGGTTGCAAAGGGCTATGCTAAAAAAGAAGGCATAGATTATGAAGAGACTTTTGCCCCTACTGCAAAAATGACTACCATTCGAGTATTGTGTGCCATGGCAGCTCAGTTTGGGTGGAAGTTACATCAGATGGATGTGAAAAGTGCCTTTCTTAATGGTGATCTACAAGAAGAAGTATACATGACCCAACCTGAAGGATTTGTTGTTAAAGGGCAAGAACAAAAAGTTTGTAAGTTAATCAAATCCTTGTATGGGCTAAAACAAGCTCCTCGAGCTTGGTACATCAAAATTGATAGTCACCTATTACAACATGGATTCCAACGAAGTCCATCGGATGTGAATCTCTATATAAAGAACAATGGTTTCGACATAGTGATTCTAGTGCTATATGTAGATGATTTGATCATAATAGGTAGTTCAGAAAGCATGATTGATACAGTGAAAAATGATCTCAAATCATCTTTTGAAATGATAGATCTGGGACTTCTACACTATTGTCTTGGTTTAGAAGTAACTCAAAAAAATCATCATATCAGAGTTACACAGAAGAAATATGCCAAGACCTTGATTGATAAATATCACATGACTGATTGTAAGTCTAAAGCTACTCCCATGGAAGCAGGACTTAAGCTATCTAGATATGATCAATCTCCATAGGTAGATGGCACTCTCTATCATCAACTGATCGAGAGTCTCTTATACCTAACTAATACCAGGCATGATCTCAGTTTTTTTGTGGGGTACCTTTCATGGTTCATGCAGGAACCCAAGGTAAGTCATTGGAAAGCAGCAAAAAGAGTTCTACATTATGTTCGTGGTACAACAGATTTTGGCTTGGAATACAAAAAGAATAACAAGTTTTATCTACAAGGATACACGGACTCTGACTATGTTGGATCCATTGATGATCGGAAATCAACATCTGGATATATCTTTCATCTTGGGTCTGGACCTGTCTCTTGGCATAGAAAAAGTAGCAAGTGGTTGCTATTTCTTCTACAGAGGTAGAATATCACGCAACCAGTGGAGTAGTCTGTGAGATAATATGGCTACGTCACATTCTTACAAATATGGGTCTTTCGAAGAATCTTCCACTACATTTGTTTTGCGACAATCAAGGTGTTTTGAACCTTGTCAAGAATCCAAATTTTCATGATCGTACCAAACACATTGACACAAGATGTCATTTCATTCGAGATGAAGTTCCAAAGCATCATATACAACTCCAATACATCCCTACTGAAGAGCAAGTTGCAGATATTTTCACCAAAGCACTTGGACGAGTCAAGTTTGAAGCATTTCACAAAGCTCTCTGCATTTTCCATTAATGTAATAAGGGGGGATGTTAGCATACATAGCCTATTCATGGGCTGTAGTATGGGCAAGGGGTATTACATTAATATTTAAAAATGTTGTTAATGCGTTGAGCGCTCCTCCTCATTCCATTGAGGAGGTTGGTTGGTTGGTTACCCAACCAACCATGAACCACTGTATATAAATACCCTTTGCAAATCAATGAAATCACTTCACATTTTGTATCTTTTGGCAGGTCTTTCTACACAAATCCTATCTCCTCTAAACTACAAAGCCTAACCTCCCAATTGAAGGAACTTAGACAACAAATGGCCTTCGTCCAAGGATCCTCTTTAGGTCATAACTATTCTTATGAAGATATGTAATCAACCTTTAGATCCCATCATAGCAAGTCATCCATTCCCTCCCAATTTTGAAATGCCCAAGTTTCAAATGTACAAGGGAAAAGATAACCCTATCAATCACCTTAGTCTATTTAGGATAACATGTAGTGACATTACCTATGATGAAATATTGATACTAAATATTTTTCCTAAGAGTCTTAGTGGTCTATTCTTGGAATGGCATTACCAAATACCAAGGCATAGTCTCAAGAGCTTTAAAGGCCTTGTTGAAATGTTTGCTCTATAATTCTCTGTCTACATGAACAAAAATATCACCATTAGTTATATGTACAAATTTAAACTAACCAAGATGAAAGCTTTGTAGACTTCTTAGCAAAGTGGTAACTTTTAGTGGGGAGGCTCTAGTATACTCTCCCATAACAATACCTTCTTGAAATATTTATAGGCATCCTTCATGATAGTTATCCTACCTATTGTGACCACTTCACAACACCCCAAAATTGGGGACCCACTTGAAATTTTTGAATGTTTTGGAACATTTGTTTGTCTTGTTGTTGAGTTTGGTTGGCATTTTATTCACCAATATTTGTGTTATTTTATTGTTTTTTAAATGTTATTTTGTTATGTTAGATTGATATTTTTTTCTTGGTAGTTTTGTTTAAATTGTTTTTATTTCTAGTATGGTAATGTATAGGTTGTTTATTTTTCATGTTGTTTTGATTTATAATGTTTTAGTGTTTGTTTGAATTTAAGAAAGGATTATTTTAAATGTTTTAAAATATTTTTATAATGTCTAGAAACATTTACAATAAAATACCAATTTAATAATATTTTAAAATTTCTAATATAAATTGTTTGTGACATTTCATAGGTTGGTTAAGGTATGTGGACCCGATGGACAACATGGTTAAATGATACGCGGACATGATTGTCAATGGCGGTCATCATTTTGAAGAAATGATCGAGTTTGAATGGATCTCCAATCATATCACATTGATCGGAGGGACACAACAACAACTGATGGTGATAACGATGCTCGCATGATTATATGGTTGTAGAGGGGACTAAACAACACCTAGCATTGACCCAAAATGATAGCTATTCAGTGAAAAGCTCGATGCATACGGCAAATAAAGATTCACGGTGAAATTGCTTCAATGGATATTTGTAGAGTCTTAATGCTCAGATTTCACAAATGCGGTAGACAATATTTGAAACTGTCCAACATAGTGTTGTCAGGTGTGGACAAGGAAATCTTGTCAGTGGTCTACGAAAGTGGTAGTTTATAATTTCAATATTAGGTGACGCTCAAAAAATTGTTGTATATTATGTATGATAGAACCTTCTGGAAGCAATGGAGGATTTATTTTAGTATTCTACCGATATCAATTGGGAATCTTGGTTGAAGACATATGGCAGTAACCAAGGATATGATTGCATCGACATCATTAGTAGCATGAGATAGAATGCAGTGAAGCGTAGTGTAGAGTATTATTATTGAATCATCGTCCATGGGCGCTGCCTAAAGGAGTCATAATGTCAAAATATTCTAATTAGGAGGGATGGAGGATTTAATATTTTGCTCATTATATTCACAGTGGATTTAATGTCCCAATCACCGAAAATCAGTTCAATTGGAACCTAAAAATCAATTTGTACAATGTCATGAATCACATTCCACACTAGCATTGTGGTTAATCAAAAAATAGAGTGGAGAACAGGCGACCATGAGCAATTTGAAACTTAGTTATGAAGGGCAAGTTTTCCTTGGACGAGTATAAGGTGGAGGTGTTTTAGAGATTAATGACTACTGGTGATTCTAGAAATTTCAAGCATTGTCGAGAGATGCAAAGACATTCTCACAGGTCATCAAAGAGTAGATGGTGTCCTTATACCGAGATTTTATAAGGTTTTTGCAGCCACATGGTTGATTGTTTATGGATTATCACAGTGGCAAAAAATTCATAGCAGACAACATCAATGGTGTAAAGTGTTTCGGCATCTGCATATTGTTTACCTCAGCAATCTAGTACGACATTGAAATTGGGATGAAAGATACAACCTACAAGGAGCAGTATTGTCCATTTGATTTGAAGAGATGTGATAAAATGTTATTTCACAAAGTATGACACCAAACATAAATTATTGATATAGATCAACAGAATTCAAATCACACAGTGGATCATGCCAAGTAGAATTAAATATTTGGCAATAGAATGTTTTAGATGAAAATACTGGGCACTCACTATCGAACATTAAGTTTATTATATTGGAGAATTTGATAGTCATGGATACTATAGGAAAAGTAATAGTAGTAGTGGATAACCTATGGGGCAGATTGTGAGACAAGAATGGAGCAGCTGGAATGTTGAAAATCTGGCATCAAAGGCTTTGATGATCAATAACACGAATTTTTTTCAGGTCAGCTCAATCATCCAAAATGTTACACAGGAGCATATCTGATGCAGTGGCTTATTTTTGTAGACGAAGACTGGATAAAGGACCATATGCAGTGATGAGATGGGTTTTATTGTGTGAATATGTACGAACATACCATGGATTTTACGTATTGAGTATTTGGTATTTTCCAGAACAAAAAAAATTGTGTAGGATAATATATAATATGTATGAGCAATCAAATTTATAGGGATTCACACCAATCAAATTTATAGGTATTCACACAAATACTACTAAATATAAATTCATCAAATATTCTTCTCAAAGATGTTAGATTTAAAGAGGAGACTGCAATGTTGGTCATAAATGAATTGAGTGTTGAGTGGTGAGTGTATTGTTTTACCGATGCAGTGCATTAGGCGATGATTTGTTGTATAGTGAAAAATCGACTCGTAGAGAAATATATGGAATTGATGGACGTATATAGAAAAAAGGAAAATTGCGCAAAATCATGTATCGTCATCAAATCGATGATTACACATGTTGGATGTTTATTAATAGGCATTATCATTTTGATGATGATTTCTTTGTGTGGATTGGATGCTCCATCATATGGGTTGTCATGATGTGGTGTATATTTATTAATTAAAGTATTTGACACCTGAAATTTCATAATATCAAGTTCAGAGGGTTCTTGGTAGCTTCGTGAAGATATGCTTCAAGATTGTCTCTCAATGATATGATGAAAATAGAGCATATGGATAATAACTTTATTTGTTGGCCAAATGAAATTGTTGAAATGAAGATAAATATACGTCGACTAAAGATGGAACTAGTGTTAATGCGCTTTGTCATTATTTGTATATTACGATTTCTTGACATGAATCAAAGATATAGTTTCTATAAAATTGATAATGTTATATTAGAGCAAACAAAATGACATGAAGGAAGGGCAAATTCGGATAAATTAGTTTTGAAATCTATTTTGAAAATTTGTTATGAAAATGGATCGAACAAAGAAAGGTAACCAATCTTTAATGTTATAAATAACTTTTAAGATGGAGGAAAAAGGGTCGGACAATTGAGAAAAGGGATATTCTTGAAGAGAAATTTGGAGACGAACATTTGCAGGTTATAGAGGAACGAGATCATCAATTTCACAAAAGCTTATGAAAATTTGTATTACAAGGTTTATTCATTGAATGCATTGATTTTATTATATTGGAACAAGCATAAATTTGGTGTTTCATTAGATTAATAAGATTGATTTATTTCGAGTTATGATTTTTCTCCATAGAATATTGCATTCAACTTATAATTAATTGAGAGAGTTCTGGTTAATATAAGTTGGATTTAAATTTCAGGAAGTTCTTGTTCATTAGTTTGGGAACCTGTAGATTTATTTTATTTTATTTCATTTTTTCTACCTTAATATTTTTCATTTATTTATTTTTATGTTAAAAGGTTCAAAATACATACCCGAACTTTATATTATAAAGTTTCCAAACTTTATAATTAGGGTAAGAATTTATTTTCCCTATAAAATTTACATAAATTCTACATTTGGAAAATATAAACTTTTCAAAGGATCTTAAACCCTAAATTCCATATTATAAAAGTTTAAAAAAAATTATAATTAGGGCTTAATAATTATTTTTCATTTTTATTTTTATGTAAACTTTATTTTTGGAAAATAAACATAGATTTTAATCATAGTGCTCAAGAGGATTCATACAAATAGAGCATTATTCAATTAAAAGTTTATTTCAAAATTTTAATTAAATTTGCAATACATAAAGTTATATTTAAGGTAAATTTAATTCTTAATTTTGATATTGGGAAAAATATTTTCATGAAGGATCACAGATAATGATTTCAAATCAAGACATCTAAAAATCTAGGCCCCTTGTTAACAACAATGTGCTTAAAAGAGTTGTTTTAGTACTATTTCATGTCTTAACATTTCATACTTTATGACATATTGAAACACGGAACCTTGGAAGAATTAATCGTTCTTTTGCAAGAGAGGGTTTTAATCTTAAAATCCTAACTGTGAGTGTGGTTTTGCAACTAGGTGAAATTATCCCTCAATAGAATTGGCGCTAGAAGGAGGGCCTAAAAATAGGTATTTGATTTTAAACATTTGAAGTTTGTTCAAATTTTGAATATAAAAATAAAAATATAAAAAATAGACATTTCCCTATTTATGATGCATTAATGTGGATCTGATATAAATTTGGAAATATGGTTAGGATTCAATTGTTGAAATTTCTTCACACATAGTATTTCATGTTGAAATTGGTTCAATGGCAGAAAATTATTTACCTCATTATAAGCATGATGGAAAGAGTACAACAGAGGAACATATTCAGGCATACAAAAATGTTATAGTTCATTTTCAAATTATGCATGAAGATGTAGCATGTAGATTATTTCCTCTAACATTGGATGAATTTGCTAAGGACTGGTTTATCAATTTACCTACAGGTTCTATTAATTCTTGGACTCAACTAGAAACAACATTTCTTGAAAATTTTAGAACATTGGTTGACACGGGTTTGTTATCAAATAAGTTTACCTCTATCTATAAAGAATCTAATGAATCTATGAGCCAATTTAATGATAGATTCCATAGGTTGTATACTGAAATAGAGACATATTTCATCATTTCAAAAGAAGAAGTCATTCAAATATACTTGGAAGCCTTAGAATATTTTACTTCTACATGCATAAGGAGATGTCTTAAAAATCCATCCTTGTCTAGAGCTTACAAGAAGGCAATATCCATAGAACAACGGTGTATTTTAAAAAGTATTGATGTGGATCAACAATGGTGTATTTTGAAAGAGATTGATTTAGATCAATTATCATTACTTAATCCTAAGGCTCAAAATCATATGCCACCCATGAGTCAGGTTGAAACACAACCTTCTCCAATGATGAACTATTCTTCAGGAGATATGGATTTAAACCAATATCGATCATCTAATTTAGCACCCTCAAATCAAATGATGTCTAATGTGAACAATCAATGGGATGAAGTTGAATGTCCAAATTTCACAACCACCCTAGATATTATCCAAGAGGAAGTACAAGTTTCAAAACCAACATCCACCAATGAGGTTTGTGATAAATAGGCTCATCAAGATGTAGAAATTAACTCAGTTTTAGAAACATGTGAGCCTTTAGAAATAAAGGGGTTAGAGCCATTATTCACAAGGGAATATTGGGATAATTTTATAAAGCAAAATACAAGAATTGATTCCACTATAGAAACCCTTGAGTCACCAAAAATGGTTGAAGGTGAATTTAAAGAAGAGTTTCTTGAAAAGCTTGAAAATTATGAGGAAGATGCAATAGAGTTTCATCCCATGGGTTTAGATGACCATTATTATAATTGTTTAAAAATACATGAGGAATCATTATTTTCTCAAAATCCTACTAATAAAATTTCTATTTCATTTGATATGCAGGATGTTGAAAATTCTACTTCAAATAAAGATTTTGAAATTTCCATGCAATCAAAAAATGACATGCCAATTGCAAAAATAGAGAAGGTTCCAAAATTGAATCACTTTGAAGATGATTTTATTGAACACCTTGCTAAAATTGAAAATGAAGAAATGGTAAATGTTTCTTATGACTCATTTTTTATGAATGAGGAAAAGGTAAAGTCTTCTCTTTTACTCCTCCCCCCCAAAAACTCAGCCAAAACCCCCCCTTTCTCCCCAGAAAAAAAAAAAAAAAAAATCACAAAAGATTATAAAAAAAAAGGAAACATTTTTTTCCCCCACCCAAAAAAAAAAAAATATATAGAAAACAAGAAAGAAGAGGGTGTGTGTGGGGTTCGCTTTTTCTCACACATAAAATAAAAAAAAAAAAAAAAAAAAAAAAAAAATTAAAGGTCAGACAGAAGAGGAAAAGAAAAAAAAAAAAAAAAAAAAAAAAAAAAAAAAAAAAAAAAAAAAAAAAGTAGTTGATGAAGATGAAGGGCTACAGGATGACAATGATGGAGCTCATGAAGAAAAAGAAGAAATTGCAATGGCTCACCAAATTTTGGTAAATGCTACTCATGATGTGTTGATCATGGATGACAAGGTAGAATCTTCACCTTTGTTATTGATGGAAATTTTAGGTAATAAGTTGTATGATGTTCCTTTAGATGCTCATGATTTTGATAACAAAATATCAAGTGTTGTTAATAAGGAATTGGAAACAACTCCTAAATATATTGCCATAAATAAAATAAAATAAAACATGATTGAAACTTTGAATCAAGTCCATAGACAAATAATTATTAAATCTAAGATTCAATCTTGTAATGATTCTTGTTTAGGAGACATCCTAGATGCTTGTAAATTGTTGTACAAGTTCAATTGGCCTAAAAACATGGAAAATGAATTGGTTTCAAAAAATTTAGAAATAGGCTCCTTCTTGCAAGACCTCATATTTGAAAAAGAAAGCCTAATTCTAAATCATGAATTGAATTGTGAAAATTGCATTTTAAAGAATAAACAAGAAAGAATTAAAAATCAGTCATTGTCTTACCATTTCAATGTGTCAAAATTCCACTATAGGATTGATAATATAATTGAATCAAATTGGCAAAATGAGATAGGCACAATGAGAGGTTCTATTTTTGGCCTAATCTTATTTTTATTGGATTCCTATAAAACTTGGTATGCATATCAAGATAGATGTTTTTTAAATTGTAAAAATCGCATTTGGGATCCAGGAAAAAGATAGCTTAAATTTTTGCATCATCTTGTACATAGTGTATATTTTTTGTAAATTGTTTTGGTTTTTCTTGTTTTTATAGTTAATTTTTTTTGTGATCTTGTCAGTTGGTTGTTTTGTTTATGTTTTGTTTTGTGTCTATGAAATTTTGGATGTGTTTCATTTGTTTGTCTAGTAATAAATTGGCTTAGGCCAAAATTTTGGAGTTTAGTTTAGGTTCTAATTTTCGTTGTTGTTCTTGTGTTTGTAAACTGTTTTGGTGTTGTTTCATTGATGGAGTTAGTTGTTATAACTCAAAATTTGATGAATTTTTTTGGTATCTATCCATGTGTCACTTAGGATAAAATTACCTATTTTGAAAACATCTAAAACTTGAGTAAAAGGAAAATGAGATTTTTAATATGTATCCTTATGAATTTGGGTCAAGATAGTCAAACTTGGAACACTGAAAACATTTTGCAAAAGCTCCACAAATACTGCAACACATTAAAATAATATTCTTTGAATTCTTGAAGGATGAAATTATTTAGTTTTGTAGATTAAGGTGAAAATCTAATGAACTCAATTTTTAGCCTTACTTGATCTCTAACCCAAGTGGCAGGTGAATTTTGCAAAAGCGGTACAAAGCTTGAATAAAACACAACCAAAGAAAATACAATGGAAAGTAAAGCCAAATTAGTCACCATAGTCTAAAGAACCTTCACTGGGGCTATAGATGCCTGATTGGCAGTGGAGCTAGGTCTAGACTGAAATAAAGAAAAGAAGCAAAATGTAAAGTTCATTTAATATTTGGGTGATTCATATAACCTCTACCGGGGCTATAAATGCTTGGTTGGTAGTAGAGCAATGTCTTGAAGAGAGCAATGCAGGGGTGCACTTAAAAGAGCAAATTTCTATAGCCTAATTGCAAAACTAATAATGGAAATCTGGATAGTATCAGGAAAAATAAATGAATCACAGTGCACACACCGAGCAAAAGCAAATGTTTTAGCTATTTCAGTTTGAACTTATCTATTCACATTCTTTGGATATTATTGGTGCTCATTTGTCTAATGTTTGGGTTTTTTTGTTTTCATTATTGGATTCTTAAGTCCAAAATGTTCAAGAACATTTCCCAACAGAGTCATCATTTATTGTGACCTTTTCACAATGACCCCAAATTTGGGAACCCATAAAAATTTTAAATGTTTTGGAACATTTGTTTGTCTTTTTGTTGAGTTTGGTTGGTATTTTATTCACCAGTATTTGTGTTATTTTATTGTTTGTTTAAATGTTATTTTTTTATGTTAGATTGATTTTTCTTTCTTGGTAGTTTTGTTTAGATTATTTTTTATTTCTAATATGGTAATGTATAGGTTGTTTACTGTTCATGTTGTTTTGATTTATAATGTTTTAGTGTTTGTTTGAATTTAAGAAAGGATTATTTTAAATGCTTTAAAATATTTTTATAATTTCTAGAAACATTTACAATAATACCAATTTAATAATATTTTGAAATTTCTAGTAAAAATTGTTTGTGACGTTTCATAGGTTGGTTAAGGTATACGGACCCGATGGACAACATGGTTAAATGATACACGAACACGGTGGTCAATGGAAGCCATTATTTCGAGGCAATGATCGATTTTGAATGGATCTCCAATAATATCACGTTGATCATAGGGATGCAGCAACAACTAATGGTGATAACAACACTTGCATGATTATATGGTCGTAGAGAGGACTAAAAAACACCTAACATTGACCCAATACGGTAGCTATTTAGTGAACAACTCAGCACATATGGCTAATAAATATTCACGATGAAACTGCTTCAATGGAGATTTGCAGAGTCTTAATGTTTAAATTTCACAAATATGGCAGATATTATTTGACACTGTCCACCATAGTGTTGTTAGGTGTGGATAAGGAAATCTTGTCGGTGGCCTATGAAAGCGACAGTTTATGATTTCAATCTCAGGCGACGCTCAGAAAATTATTGTAGATTGTGTATGATAAAACCTTCTGGGAGCAGTGGAGGATTTATTTTAGTATTCTATCGAGATCGATTGGGAATCTTGGTTGAAGACACATGGCTGTAACCAAGGATATGATTACGTCGACATCATTAGTAGCATGAGATAGAATGCAGTGAAGCGCAGTGTAGAGTATTATTATGAATCATCATCCATGGGCACTGCCTAAAGGAGTCATAATGCCAAAATATTCTAATTAGGAGGGATGGAGGATTTAATATTTTGCTCATTATATTCACAGTGGATTTAATGTCCCAATCATCGAAAATCAGTTCAATTGGAACCTAAAAATCAATCTGTACAATGTCATGAATTACATTCCACACTAGCATTGTGGTTAATCAAAAAATAGAGTGGATAACAGGTGACCATGAGCAATTTGAAACTTAGTTATGAAGGGCAAATTTTCCTTGGAAGAGTATAAGGTGGAGGTGTTTTAGAGATTAATGACTACTGGTGATTCTAGAAATTTCAAGTAGTGTCGAGAGATGCGAAGACATTCTGGCAGGTCGTCAAAGAGTAGATGGTGCCCTTGTAGCGATATTTTATAAAGTTTTTGCAGCCACATGGTTGATTGTTTATGGATTATCATAGTGGCAAAAAATTCATAGCAGACAACATCAATGGTGCAAAGTGTTTCAGCATTCGTGTATTGTTTACCTTAGCAATCTAGTACGACATTGAAATTGGGATGAAAGATACAACCTACAGGGAGCAGTATTGTCCATTTGATTTGAAGAGATGTGATAAAATGTTATTTCACAAAGTATGACACCAAACATAAATTATTGATATATATCAAAAGAATTCAAATCACACAGTGGATCATGCCAAGTAGAATTAAATATTTTGCAATAGAATATTTTAGATGAAAATACTGGGCACACACTGTCGAAAATTAAGTTTATTATATTGGAGAATTTGATAGTCATGGATACTATAGGAAAAGTAATAGTAGTAGTGGAGAACCTGTGGGGCAGATTGTGAGACAAGAATGGAGCAGCTGGAATGTCAAAAATCTGGCATCAAAGGCTTTGATGATCAATAACATGAATTTTATTTAGACAGGTGTTTTAGAGATTAATGACTCCTCGTGATTCTAGAAATTACAAGCAGTGTCGAGAGATGCGAAGACATTCTGGCAGGTTGTCATAGAGTAGATGGTGTCCTTATACCATGATTTTATAAAATTTTGCGGCCACATGGTTGATTTTCTATGGATTATCACAGTGGCAAAAAATTCACAGCAGATAACATCAATGATGCAAAGTGTTTCGGCATCCACATATTTTTTACCTCAGCAATCTAGTACGACATTGAAATGGGGATGAAAGATACAACCTACAAGGAGCAGTATTGTCCAGTTGATTTGAAAAGACGTGATAAAATGTTATTTCACAAAGTATGACATCTGACATAAATTATTGATATAGACAAACATAATTCAAATCACACAACGGATCATGCTAGGTAGAATTAAATTTTTGACAATATAATATTTTAGGTGAAAATATTGGGCACACACTGTCAGACATTAAGTTTATTAAATTGGAGAATTGGATAGTTATGGATACTACAGGAAAAATAACAGTAGTAGTGGAGAACCTATGGGGCAGATTGTGAGAGAAGAATGGAGTAGCTAGAATGTCAAAAATCTGCCATCAAAGGCTTTGATGATCAATAACACGAATTTTTTTTAGACTGGCTTAATCATCCAAAATGTTACATAGGAGCATGTCTGATGCAATGGCTTATTTTGGTTGACAAATACCAGATAAAGGACCATATGTAGTGATGAGATGGGTTTTATTAGGCGAATATGTACGAACATACCATGGATTTCATGTATTGAGTATCTGGCATTTCCAGAATAAAAAAAATTGTGCAGGATAATATACAGTATGAGGAATCAAATTTATAGGGATTCACACCAATACTAGTAAATGTAAATGTGTCAGAGATTCTTCTCAAAGATGTTATATTTAAAGAGAAAGATGCAATGTTGGTCATAAATGAATTGAGTGTCGAGTGGTGAGTGCATTAGGCGATGATTTGTTGTATAGTGAAAAATCGGCTCGTAGAGAAATATATATAATTGATGGGCGTATATCGAAAAAGGAAAATTACGCAAAATCATGTATCATCACCAAATTGATGATTACATATGTTGGATGTTTATTAATAGGTATTATCATGTTGACGACGATTTCTTTGTTCGAATTAGATGCTCCATCAGATGGGTTGTCACGATGTGGTGTATATTTATTAATTAAAGCATTTGACACCTAAAATTTCACAATATCAATTTCAGAGGGTTCCTGGTTCTTCACAAAGATATGCTTCAAGATTATCTCTTAGTGATATGACAAAAATAGAGCATATGAAAAATCACTTTATTTGCTGGCCAAATGAAATTGTTGAAAAGAAGATAAATATACATCGGCTGAAGATGGAACTAGTGTTAATGCACTGTCATTATTTGTATGTTACAATTTTTTGACATGAATCAAAGATATAGTTTATATAAAATTGATTATGTTATATAAGAGAAAACAAAATGACATGAAGGAAGGGCGAATTCGGATAAATTAGTTGTGAAATCTGTTTTGGAAATTTGTTATGAAAATGGATCGAACAAAGAAAGGTAACCAATATCTAATGTTATAAATAACTTTTAATATGGAGGAAAAAGGGTCAGACAATTGAGAAAATAGAGATTCTTGAAGAGACGTTTGGAGACGAACATTTGCAGGTTACAGAGGAACGAGATCACCAATTTCACAAAAGCTTCTGAAAATTGTAGTGCAAAATTTATTTATTGAATATATCAATTTAATTATATTGAAGCAAGCATGAATTTGGTTTTTCATAAGATTAATAAGATTGATTTATTTCGAGTTATTATATTTTTCCACAGAAGATTGCATTCAACTTATTATTGATTGAGACATTTCTGATCAATATAGGTTGGATTTAAATTTTAGAAAGTTGTTGTTCATTAGTTTGGTAGCTCTGTAGATTAATTTTATTTCATTTCATTTTTCTACCTTAATACTTTTCATTTATTTATTTTGATGTTAAAAGGTTTAGAATACATACCCGAACTTCATATTATAAAGTTTCCAACTTTATAATTAGGGTATGAATTTATTTTCCATATAAAATTTACGTAAATTTTACATTTGGGAAATATAAATTTTTCAAAGGATCATAAACCCTAAAATTAAAAAATGAATTCATAGAAACTACAATATATAAGACATATATATATATTTTGGTAATAATTATAATAGATTAACAATGGGTTTTTATAGAGGATCCCAAAACTTTATATACAAAATAAGCCTTGCTAAATGGTGCTTTGTGCCTCTTGGCTGGATGAATAAACCTGTATGCAGAAAAAACAAAAAGCTGCTAATTGCCCGAGGGCTACAAGGAGGCATTTTTGCCTGATTATCCTGGAAACTATGGCCAATATAAAAATTGGACCATTGGAAAGCAGAAAAATACAGCCAAGAAAACTACAAAAAATCTCCCTTATCAGGGAAATAACTTTCCACATTTCTGCTTTCTCCGAGGCAGAATTCGAAGCAAACACGATGAATAGGATCCAAGAAAAAATGATGGCTTGGGACTGAAATAAAAAGTTGAAAGTCTTGCTGGAAGATGAAAAGAAGTTGCCCTTAACACTCTCTAGGTCCCAAAGAACCATGATCCCACTCGTCATTCCCACCGTAGGTTCTCACATCCAGGATGACTTTCATCTGTACGGTTTGAGGTTCTTCCTACCTCCCTTTCCCTGCTAGAGGGAAGGTTTTGGGATAATCACATCACCCATCAAAGAATCGGAGTCATCCTGAAACAGTAACCGTTGGGTGCCATTTGCTACGTCAGCCGCAGTTTTCTTGTCTCTCTTTTCCTTGTTGAGGGGACGGCCCTGCTTCCTATTACCACCAAAATCCACCCCTTGCGTTCGACTCCTCGTAATTCGAGGGCTAATATTACCATGTTGGTAACCTCTTCTTCCCAGCAGGTAATATTCCAATATCTTTTGTGCCTCGAGAGAGTGCCGATCAAAAATTTTGGGCGAATCTGCCAGTGTGGTGATAAGGGGGGGCATGTTCCTTTTCCCCCTGTGGTCCTAGTTGGGAGCGTCCACCGCACAGCTCAGAGTCCGGTTGAATGGTGATTTCCTCATCTGGTAAGGAGGATTCGAGATGGTCTCTGGATGGACCTGGAGATTCATGGTCTTTCGCAACAGGGTGCTTCGTCTGACCTTCATCGTGCTCCAGAGGGTTGCAGGGATCCCGCTTCTTCTTCCCTAGCTTTTGAAGAGGACAATTGGACTGAAGATGCCCTTGAGAACTACACTGGGGCAGAAAGCTGGTCTGTTCTCATAAACAATAGCTTGCTTATGTAGAAAAGAACCCTCAGATCGCAGAGTAATGGAGGAAGGGAGGTCCATCTCCAAGTCCGCCAAAACATAGAACCGAGCTTGGACAAATCTTGTTTGAGCCCTGGTGGGAGGGTCTATAGTGACCAACTCCCCGATGGATTGAGCAATTCCTCTGATTACATTTTCATGCCAGTCGAAAAGGGGGAGACTCGAGAGCCTAACCCATATTGGAGCAATGTTGATATTCTGGGTATCGGGGTTAAAGTCCAAACCCCACTTCCTTAGAAAGAGACTCCTACGGCCCAAGAACCAAGGCCCTCTAGCCAGGATTTTATAGTAGTCCTCCCTGTTGCTCAGTCTAATCACGAAAAAGCCCCGGGTTAGGGCAGCCAGCTCCAAGTGACCAGAGGTCCGCCATTTTCCAGACGCCCACTTGCGGATGGTCTCCATGTCGGGACGACCACCAATAAACTTACCGATGAGGGTAAATTTTTTGAATTCCACAAAGCTTGAGAGAATTTTCGTCGAGATGTCCAACTCGTTCCCGAACAAAAATAGCTCCTTGGTGGAGAGCCCACTTAGGGTTTTAGAAGCCGCTGCCAGAGCATACGACTTCCGAGGTCCATCTCCCCGTTTGTCTGGTGGATCCTCGACGTCCCCAGACTCTGCTTGCCCTCCCTCCACCCCCGTCGTGCCCCTGGTTCGACCTGCTGGCGCTCCCGTGCTCTCCCAAACTAGCCTTCCCGCCCACCGTCATCCCTCCACCTCCGAAAAAACCCTTCCGCATCGTCAAAACCCTAAAAACTGTCGGTTGGTCTTGTTACCAAATATGTCCTTCAAGTTTCCCTCTTCTTGTTCAAAGACATATATATATTAAACCATAAACCCTAAAATATATTTCCGTTGTGGGAAATAAATAGGGTATGATTACTTAAACTTTATATTTCCCAAAAGTGATTTTAGGCTTTTCAATTAATTAAATCTAAAATTTAAGTAATTGAAATTTACTTAAATTTCACTTTTGGGAAATATAATTTTTTCAAAGGATCATAAACCCTAAATTCCATATTATAAGGTTTTTTAACTTTATAATTAGGGTTTAATGATTATTTTCCATTTTAATTTTATGTAAACTTTATTTTTGGAAAATAAGCATTAAATTTAATTAAAATGCTCAAAAATTTGATTTGTGTAAATTTTAATATAGTTTGAGCATTATTTAATTAAAGGTTTATTTTTTATATTATAATTAAGTTTGCAGTGCACAAAAATTGAATTTAAAGCAAATTAATTATTTATTTCAAACATCAAAAAAATGAATTTTATCAAGGATTGTATTTAATGATTTCAAATCAAAAGACCTAAAATCCAAGCCCCTTGTTATAAGCAATGTGCATTATCAAAGTTGTTTTAGCATCATTTCATACTTAGATATTTTACACTTTTATGACATATTGCAATACAAAACATTGGAAGAATTAATCATTTTTTTTCAAGAGAGGGTTTTAGTTTTAAAATCCTAATTGTGAGTGTGGTTTTGTGATTGTGCTAAAGTTAGGAGGGCCTGAACACAGGTATTTGATTTTAAACATTTGAATTTTGTTCAAATTTTGACATTAAAAAATAAAACAAAAAAAAAAATTGACATTTTTCTATTTATGATGCATTAATGTGGATCTGCTATAAATTCGAAAATATGGTTAGGATTCAATTGTTAAATTTTATTTACAATTAGTATCTCATGTTGAAATTGGTTCAATGGTAGAAAATTATTTACCTTATTATAAGCATAATGGAAAGAGTACGGTAGAGGAACATATTCAGGCATACAAAAATATTATGGTTCATTTTCAAATTGTGCATGAAGATGTTATCTGTAGAATGTTTCCATACACATTGGATGAATTTGCTAATGATTGGTTTATCAATTTACCTGCAGGTTCTATTAATTCTTGGGCTCAACTAGAAACAACATTTCTTAAATATTTTGAAAAATTGGTTAACACGGATCTGTTATCAAATCAGTTTGCCTCTATCTGTAAAGAATCTAATGAATATATGAGCCAATTTAATGATATATTCCATAGGTTGTATAAATAAATAGAGCCATATTTCATCATTTTACCCAGGTTTTGTAGGTGAGTTGGAGAGGAGAGGGTAATCCTCCAAGGGAGGTCCCAAGTTCGAATCTCCACCCTACCAAAAAGTTGAATTGGGTACCCAAAATCCAATTGATAATGTTGGTGCAAGCAGGGTCAGGTGTGATTCTTGGGTGACTTTGACGATGTATAACCCCCTGGTCATGGTCTCTTAGACCAAGGCGGCCTTGCAAGGGATTTTTCGCTTAAAAATAATAATATTTCATAATTTCAAAAGAAAAATTCATTCAAATATATAAATAAGCATTTTCCATTAGAGACATATTAGGGTTTAATGAGTATTTTCCATTTTTATTTTTATGTAAACTTTATTTTTGGAAAATAAGCATTAAATTTAATTAAAACACTCAAAAAATGGTTTATGTAAATTTTAATATAGTTTGAGCATTATTTAATTAAAGGTTTATTTTTGAAATTTTAATTAAGTTTGCAGTGCACAAAAATTGAATTTAAAGCAAATTAATTATTTATTTCAAATATAGGAAAAGTGAATTTTATAAGGATTGCATTAAATGATTTCAAATCAAAATACCTAAAATCCAAGCCCCTTGTTAACAACAACGTGCATTATTAAAGTTGTTTTAGCATCATTTCATACTTAGATATTTTACACTTTTATGACACATTGCAACACAGAACCTTGGAAGAATTAATAATTCTTTTTTAAGAGAGGGTTTTAGTTTTAAAATACTAACTGTGAGTGTGGTTTTATGATTGTGCTAAATTATCACTCAACACTACCTATAAATGACCTAATTGACTTGGAAAAATGTGTGGAAACCTCCCTCCTTAAAATAGGATGGCTAAAGGTTAAAAAAAGAGATATCTTCCTCTAATGAAAAAGGATAATATAAGAGTGAACAACCTCATACTTAAAATTACATAAAATTTAAGGAGGTGACCTCCCGCTTTGGGTGGGAGGTTACCTCTTTGCATTTTCACTCCCTCCTCAGCTCCTCCTAGGGCTCTTAGGCGGATCTTCTGCTGCACTATGGAATTCTAGGCAGATCTCCTTGTTTTCCTAGGGTTTTCGGCCCTTCCTGTCACTACTTGGTGCTTGGAGGGTCTCCATGGCCATTTTTGCTTCTTCCTATGGTGTTCCAAGAAAGAGGAGGTAAATCTATTTTTCTTCTAGTGGATCCGTAGCGCACTCAAGAGATGCCCCGATGTGGGAGCAAGATACCTCTATGGGCGAGAGGTCACCTCTTCATCTTCTTGCTCCCTCTTTGGCTCTTCCTTGGGCTCCCTAGCGGACATCTAGATTGCTATGATTTTCGAAGAAGATCTTCTATTTATCTGAGGGTTTTTTGCCCTTCCTACCGTTGCTTGGTGCCTAGAGGGTATCTAAGCTCTTTTTGCATCTTCTTGTAGTATTCCAAGTAAGAAGAGGCTGATTTATTTTCGTCTGATGGATCCATAGCACGCTTAGGATATGCCTTTGTGGAGGAGAAAGAGACCTCCCATTATGGGAGAGAGGTCACTTCTTCATCTTCTCGCTCCCTCCTTGGCTCTTCCTAGGGTTCTCTAGCGGATCTATTGTTGTGATGTGGTTTCTAGGCAGATCTCCTAGTTCTCCTAGGGTTTCTTGCCCTTCCTATCATTGCTTGGTGCTTGGAGGGTCTCTAAGGCCTTCTTTGTTTCTTTCTAAGGTGTTCTAGGAAGTCTTCTTGGGTGGTTCTACATGATAGGATAAACTTGGTTGGTGGTATCTTTCTGGAGGTTGGCTTTGATTTGGAGTGGGATCCAATTTGTTTTGTTTCGCTTTTTGAGAGGGTCATTCGCTGGTTTCTAGGCTTGGGGGAGGCCCTAATTTTTCTCATTTGAGTGGTTTCGATGGTTTGCATTTTGTGGCTGGCAGCTTAGGGTTTCTAGTGGCTTTGTTTCACTTGTTCTACTTTCCAGGATGGCCTTTCACTAGTTTTTGGGCTTGGGGAAGGCCCCTTTTGTTCCCAATTGAGAGTTTCCCATTTTTTGTGGTTCATGGCTAGCATTTCAATATTTTCGATGGATGCATTTCTTTGTTCTGCTTTCCAGGGTGGTCATTCACTATCTTATCTAGGCTTGGGAAGGTCGCAGATTCATAGTTGAGTGTTTCCCGTGGCTAGTATTTTAGGGCTTGTTTCTAGGGGTTTCTACTGGATTCTTGCTCATATCTTTTTGGTCTTGGGGGACCATGTATGGTAGAAGGATTCTATAATTTCTTCACTGATGGTAGGATTAGGATTTCTTTCTGATATGGGCATCCTCCTTCCATGGTTTGTCTTTGACTATGCTTCACCTCCTTCTCTAAGAGTTCACATGGGAGCTTTTGTGGATGGTCCAGTTTGTTTTGCAGATGGACCTAGACTATTTTGCAGATGGTCCTACGCTAGATTTTGGATGGTCCATGTTCCATTGCAGATGGTCTTGTTTCATTTATGGATGGTCCTGTGTGGTTTTTTATTACTCCTAATTCTGTGGTGGATGGTCTTGTTTCGGTTGGTGGATGGTCTTATTTCATCTTTATAGGTGGTCCTATTTCGTCTGTGGACAGTCCTGATTCAGTTATGGGTTACCTTCTAAGTCTGAGGTTTTCTCATGTGTGGGAAAAACCTTCTCTGTTGGGTGTGAGGATTTTTTCCTTTATGAAAAAAATCTTTTATTTTTTGTGTTTACCTTTGAGGGTTTCCCTCCTACGCCTGCAAGGGCTTCTCTTCTCAACTAGTGTGGCTTTCTCTCTTGCTCCTATGTGGGATTCTCTTTCTCTATTTTAGTTTTTTTTCTCCAATAGCCCATAGAGAGTCTATTTCTTCAAATATTTTGTGGTTGGGATCTTTTCTCCCAACCTTATCCTCCTGTCAAAAGTTATAGGATCCTTTCAAAACCCCTCTTTATCAATCAAAAAAAAAAAAAGGGTAATATAAGAATAAACATGTTATAGGTGACAGATTTAATAGATCCTTGTCAAACTAATGATGTAAATGCTATAGCAACCCTTCAAAAACTTGTTTTATCCAAACAAAAAAATGGAATGAAACTTCACTAAACTAGATCAATTCCTCTCTTCCATATTGCAAAAAACTTCTTGAATCCACTAATAAATATCCCACCCTTTAAGCATATATATCCTACGAAGTAAAAACCTCATTTTTATTGATCCAATGAGCATTGTGACTTTCATTGTGTTGATGGACACACAACCAATATATGTAAAACTCTATGAAACCTTGTCTAGGACCTCATAGAGGGTGTCCAAATTGTCCGTAGTAGCTTCAATTTTCAATACTCTACCAACCAAAATCTTATAATATTCCAAGATCCCTTGCCCAACCATAATAATAAAATCAACCAATAATGTCCATTCTTAGGGTATGGTGGACACAATCTGTTCCTCTCATGTTTATGCTATAATAAGGTAACAACATAAGAATCAACCATCTGATCAAACCTCTCAAACTCCCTTGGTCCTTCACCTCAAAAACAAGGCTTCTTCCTCTAAACCATTATTAATCGTACAATTTCAAAATAATGATAAGATCACTTTTGATATTTTCCAACAACTCGAAAGCACGCCAACAAAAGTTTTTCTCCTTGATTTGTTAAAAACTTCCCTAGACCATAGGGAAATTCTCCTTAAACTCTTAAGTGAGCATGTCATCCCCCAAAACTTTTACCCTAATTATGTTATATATATTGTAGGATCAATTGGGGTTAATCATGCCACAATATCATTTCATGAATACGATACTCCTTCCTCCTTCCTAGTTGTCAAACTCTCACTTTATATCATAGGCTATAGTGCAAATACCCTAATCAAAAGAATCCTTATCAATAATAGTTTTTATCTTAATATTTGCATCTTAAAGTTCATCAGCAATTTTTTACTAACCAAGGAATATTTGGGCAAATTCCAATATTGTAATGAGGGCATTTGACAATGGGCATCTGAGACTAGCAACACCATAGTCTTACCCCTCAAATTTGGGTCATGTATTCTTAATACCCTTTTAACATCATGCCTTGTGACTTAGTCTATAACATACTTATCAAACAACCTTGGATCCATACAATGTGGGTTTTCTCCCCCACCTTACACCAATATCTTAAATATGAATATCAAGGCAAGATTACCCACATCCTGGTTGACCCCAAACCTTTCACCTACTATCAAGAAATCATAGTCAAACATTAAAATACATGTCTTTTCCTTTCTCTTCACCCATATTCATGATCTTCTTCTTCTCTTTTCATCAATGATGCATTAAGGTTGCTAACTTTAAATGATAAATTTAATAAAATTAATAATCAATTGGGAATTCAAAATCTTAATCCAATTAAAACAAGTAAAAATAATAAAACTCAAAAGCAATATGATAATCAAACTAATCTTAATAATTATTAGAATCAAAAGTAAAACCAACTCTTTTTTAATATAGAATATTTCCTCCCATCACCCTGAACCATGGGCTTGCCTTATCAAAAGGGACAAACAATGCAAATAAAAATTTGCTCTTTCATTTGTGTTGGTACTACCAATGATGAATGAATCCACGGTAGTAACTCTTTTTGGGCCAAGCACCAATATGCTTCATATTATCTATTTGAATTGTATCCTATACTAAAGAAAATATTTTCTAATATGGGATATCAAGGAAAGGGGCTAGGCCCTCATGAACAAGGTATTAAAGAACCCTAGGAGGCTAAATTTTAGTTGGGACATTGTGGGATAGGCTATATCCCCAACCATAGTCAGCCTCTTCTTGCTTCCTCTTTGAAAATAAAAAGGAAGAATGTTTTTATTTTTGGTAATCCCATGATGACACCATTTCAATCCATGGATTTGATTGGGACAAAGGATGAGGAGCAACCACTCCTCTTAGGTCCTAATCTCTTGCACTTTGCACATTTTACAAGTGTTAATTTCCTCATTTTAGTTTATCTTAATTTGATTATGGATGAAAAAATATGAGGTAGAGTACATTATGCACAATCCTCCTCACAATAGTCCTTCCAACTATCTTTCTCATAACAATTTCTACTTTAGAGGATCTTTCCCACAAATAGCTAGTGTCACCACCTCATAACCAAGTGAACATGACCAACAATCTTTGGATCCCACTAACATCAAAAACTTAGTATCATTACCCACTTTTCCTCAATTGGAGAATTAATCTAGCATTCTAATTGAGAAAACAATGGGCATCGATATTAGCACTAATGATAATTTCAAAATCCTAAAGTTATGCAAGGTTTTAACTCCATTCAAACATAAAGAATACACCAAATTTCTAATAAAGTTTTGTGAAATCTTTGTTTGGTCCTATGCTAATATGCTAGGACTAGACCCATACTTAGTTATTCATCATCTAGTCATTCAACCAGATGCCAAACTTATAAAGTAAACGTTGTGCAAAATGCATCCAAAAGTCACCTTACTCATCAAGGAAGAGCTTCAAAAGATCCTAGACATCATATTCATTATAGCAATGGACTACTTTGACTATATTTCTAACATTTCTCTAGTTGCAAAGAAAGAAGGTAGTGTTAGATTTTTTTTTTTTTAGGCTATCGACCAAGCATATCCCAAAGATGAATTTTTCTTACCCAATATAGATATAATTATCAAGTTCATCATTAGTTGTGGAATGTTGTTACTCATGGATAGATTTTTATATTATAACCAGATTAAAAATTACCCCTAGATATTAGTCCAAAATGACTTTCATCACCCCGTTGGGAAGCTTCGATTATTATGTCATGCCCTTTGGCCTAAAGAAAGCTAGTGCAACTACTAGTGAGCAATGGTGTATATCTTCCACAATATGATACACGATATTGTGGAAGATTATATTGATGATCTCCTTGGTTGTTCCCTAAATCAATAAGATCATGTCTAAGGCCTAATGCATATTTTTAAATGATTAAGGGAATATAAAGTATACCTCAAAACTCATAAATGCATCTTTCGAGTAACCTCCATAAAATTGTTGGGGTTCATCGTATTTTGATGTAGAATAAAAGTAGACCCCGATAAAATTTTGACTATTGTCAATATGCCACCTTATCAAAATTTAACTAAGATTCAAACTCTCTAAGGAAAACTTTAGGCCATCCAAAGATTCATCTCCCAACTTGTTGATAAGTGTCAACCCTTCTTCAAAAAAATTTGAAAGGACATCAAACTCCAATGGGACATTGAATGTCAAGTAGCCTTTGATGCTCTAAAATCTTACCTCTTGTTACCTTTGATCCTCATCCTTCCTAACCTAAATAGGTTGTATATCATAGCAACCAAGCATACCCTAGGAACTATATTGGCACAATATGATAATCAACATAGAGAAATAACCATCTATTATGTCAACAAAATATTGGTCAATTATAAATTCTGTTACACTCCCCTTGAGAAACTTTATTTAGCAGTTGTGTTCACTTTACAAAAGCTCCAACACTATATGATCAATTATAAAACCTTCATAATAGCAAGGGTTGATCCCTTGCATTATATCATGTCTAAGACCCACCTCTCTAGATGAATCACCAAATGGGTCATTACCCTTAGTGATCAATCTTGAATTCATCATCCAAAAATAGGTGAAAGGTCAAGTTATCGCTAACCATTATCCATGACACCTCTCCAAGTTGGTCATCCTCTAGTCATAGATCTTCTAGAAAATCAATCTTTACCCTAGATTTTTACCAACTTGACTCCCAGATGTTATACTTCAATGGAATTGGTGTTTCAAAGGAGTGGCGATAGGAATTATTTTGTTCACCCCACAATATCAACTTATTCCCCTATCTTTTAATATTAGATTCTCTCACACTAATAATACCATAAAGTATGAGGTCCTCATCTTGGGATTCTACATCTTTGAATATTCATAACTTGTGATCAATCAAGTTAATGGTGTCTATCAGATGAAAAACACAAGTTAAGACCATACAAAGACATCATTATCAAACTCATTGACTCCTTTGAAAGGATCACAGATGATACTATTTTATTATCAAGAAAATACCATGCAAATATTATGGCTACAACCACATCTATTATTCCCTTAGAGTTGGAGGATTAACAAGTCATAATCATCATTCTATAGCTAAGGAACCTACAACCCTAGAATCTATTCAATCTCTTCTAGAGGTCTTTTTTTTCAATGCCTCTCCTTCTCTAGATCTTTGGTACAATGGCATTTTTACCTTTCTAAAAAAGGGAATGCTGCCTAATGGTTTGAATCAAAATGAATGTAAGAGTTTTAAATAATGTGTTTGTCGGTATATTATTATCAACAATATCTTATATTGTCACTCCTTTGATGGTATCATCCTTTGATGCCTAACGTCTACTAAAGCCTAAGTAGTTGTCATGGAGGCTCACAATTGATCACTATCACTAATCTAGGTCCATTTGTTATGACTACCAAGTTTGGTTTAGGTGATTCATGCCTCACCATGCTTTATGGAAAGGAAGTTAAAGAACCTATAAATATAATGCATCTTAAGTAATATTATACTTGAGTCTACACATTTTGTATGTTCATCCAATCGCTTGTATGCATTATGCTTGTTTGCATTTTGTGTACCTCCATACATGCTTGTATGCATGTTCTTGATGTTGCCTAGATTACCTGTAACATATCTAGTCAAGGATTCGTAATTATGCAAATGATGATCATAGTCAGGAATAGTCCATTATGCATCTCACTTGCACTAGGTGATTGATGGGAGTGGTTCCTATTAGTCCCATCTTTATGTATTAAATCTAGGTCCACACAATAATTTCTCCCTATCTGCTTGTCTTAACATCCATTGCCTCCATCGTCTCTCTACCTATCCCCTAACCTTAGTTGATTTCTCTCTAACAATAAACTACTCCTATCTTTTTATATCACACCCTCCTCACTCTTGGACACCTTTATAGACCCTTGAAGTAAAGGGATATTATCACCCCAATATCCCATAGGAGGCCAGTCGACCAATGGAGCTACAACATCCCTTGCACTAATAGGATTATAAGGATTTCGGATTAGCCTATCATGTATTGTCGCTCTCTACTCTTCGATTTCTCTATCCATTTTATCTTAAATACCTTTTATACAAAAGTAAGGATTGACTTTTCAATCTCACTACCCCACTTTTGTAAAAATGGAATATAGTAAATGCATCACACTCATGATTTAGCCCACTTATCGTATTCTTCTAAACTACAACCATATTGCCACATGATGAATACTATGAATGTTGTAGATGTTATTGACATTTTATACACCTCATAAATCCATGAGGGGATCAGATATGTAGACCTACCAGGTAGTGGATCTACATAGTTCCTTCTCTTTATTGGTTTATCAGATGTTTGAGAATGACCTAACATATATTCTGATTTCAATGATACATACTATAAAATCCTCATAGCTTTGATGGAAAAAATTCCCATACTATATTATTTTATCTCATTATGGGCTACATTATTACATCACAATAATCTATAGTTATGATAACTTGATCACTCTTCTTTAATTTATCTCATCATGGGATACATGATTAAATGATGATGATAGCTCAATCAATATACCTTGTTTTATCTCATCATGGGCTACATGATTGATATCATGATGATGATGGCCTGATCAATCTCCTTTCTTCTATCTCATCACAGGCTACATGATTGACATTGCAATTATCCATAGTGATGATAGCCCCATCAATCTCATCATATGCTCTCCAATCAAAAGTTGGGGTAATCAAGCCACCATAAAAATATTCTCTCAATTAGGGCCATCATTCATTGTTATATTAATAAAGTGTAAACCCTTTATAACACTTTTCTACAATGGAATTACTTTAAATGGTGATTCACTTTGCGAAGGATTAGGAGTTTTTTTGTAAAATGTCTCATCTTTTAGGAGCCATATCTTCATGAAGGGTTATCCGATTATTATTTTACCAACTTCTATGGGATTTGAATAACTTTGAAATAAGTGCTCATATGAGAGAATTCAATAAATATTGAGGGATATATGATCCTATGAATTCAACCATCCAGAACAAGGGCAGTGATGATTTTTCAAGTTGTAAAAATGAAATTACAAACATTTGTTGGCTAGGGTTCGGATGATGGGAAGAGAAATGAAGGGCTAGGACTTCAGTGAGGCAAGAATTTCTACATGGATGTAGAATTTTTTAGCTAATTTTATTTTCCCTTGTTTATCCTAGAAATTTTACATGCAAATTATTATAAATTTTTTATCAAATATTACATTTGCTATAGGACATTCTAATAAATTTCAATAGATTTTGAGTTTTTGTTTCCTTTCCATGGACCAATTTATAGTTAAATCTTTAGAATCATCTCTAGTGGTAGAGGTTAGTGAGCGCACCTCAAATAGATCCTCGTTGCTCCAAGATAGGGTAGATTTTGGTAAATTTAATTGGCATTAGCTAGATGCTTAAGCCTTGATAAAATGGATTGATAGGAGTTGGAAGTCTCCATGAGTGATTCTATCATTTCTTCCCAAAGGTTTCTTCCTAGCCATTTTTTGTTCTAGGGAAGAAAGATAAAAAATCCTAAAAGAGGATCCTTGGTTTATGGGAAGAACATGACTCTTCCTTACCCATTGGTATGAAGGCTTTTCACCTAAAAATATAAATATATCCCTAGTACCAATTTGGGTTAGGATGTTTGTGTTGCCCATTGAATTTTGGGAAATAGATACCTTCAATGCAATAGACAACACTTTAGTAAAATTCCTTGAGATTTCAAATACTACTAAAGATGGATTCTTAGCTATTTATGCTCAAATATTGGTCATGATTTATATAATAAAGCTTTACTAGAATAAATCATTCTTAAGTATGGGGATAAGATGTGGATCCAAACCATATATTATAAAAACATATCTTTTAGATGTAGAATATGTCATGAGGTGGGTCACATTGAGATATCATGCCCTAAGAAGATCCTAGTATAATCATATGTATAAAACCACAAGAGAAACTTACAAATAATTATGAATGGAGATAGTTTTAACTTCCAAAAAATAGATCTAGAAAAATTAAAGAAAATAAACCATGAAGATCAATAAGGAAGGATATTGGAATTAATAACAACTCTTTTGAGGCTTTAGCCTATGAAGAAAAATTAGATCAAAACTTAGACATAGTACAACAGTTTCAACATATTAACAAGGAACCATCTATTAAGTATGATCCTGATTTAATGAACATTCTCTATGAATCTAACGAATGTGTCTCATCAGATTTTGAAGACTCTCTTGAAGTAACATGCACCATTCAAAATAAATTTTGGTAAATAAAATATAATTTTAGAAGTTAATACCTATGCCATTAATAAGGAAATACCAAAAAATGAGCAGGACAAGTCAAAATCTTCTATAGGAGAGCCAAGAGAGGATAAATATGATGAAAAATAAAATTATGAAAAGAAAATTGAGGAATATAATAATAAGACCAACTTCTATTATAGGCAAGGAAAAAAGAGGAAAACCCTCAAATTATCAAGCAAGATCTAGGAAATCAAGAGAAAATGTAGAGAAAGGAACACAAACAAATTTGGTTGAACTTCTTTTTACTAAACAAAAAAATGATACTGGTAATACATAGGTGGGACCAAAAGCTGCTAATGAGACATTATTATCATCTCATGGAATATAATGGGTGCTAATTCCCCTTCAAAGGATAGGTGTATCAGGGACCTATATTTAAGTAATAAGCCTGATAAAATTTGTATCCAAGAAACTAAAATCAAAAAAGAAGTTTCAAAACTATGAAAGCAATATGGACAAGATGTGAATGGGATGTTATGGATTTTGAAGGAGTGGCAAGGGGAATTCTAACTTGTTGGAATCCTTCTAGAACCTCTTGTATAACCGTTCATAATTCTAGGCATTAGATAGTCTCTTTAGTCACTTACTACTTTGTTGATATTTGTTTCATCCTTATCAATGTCTATGGACCTACAACTTGGTTAGGTAGATTAGAATTTTGGAGTGGGATTGAAGCCTTTATGAGAAGTAAAGATTAAGAAACCTGATTCATGAGCATAGGATAATTTAATGCCATAACCAAGTTGGATGAAAAAATGGAGGAATTAGGAAATTAACCCAAAGTATGAGAGATTTCTCAGCTTTTATTCAAAATAATAATCTATGGGAGGTTGAGTTTGAAGAAGATAACTATACTTGAACCAACAATAGGAGAGGCCATAACCTAATAGAAAAAAAATTATACAAATGCATTCTCTCAAATCATTGTCTAGATGAAGGAACTTATGCTAAAATTAATACTTTAAAAAGGATTGGTTCAGATCACTGGCCAATAAGAGTTAAAATGGTGATAAGTGAATTAAAAAATATCATATTTTAATTATGAGCAGATGTGGGAATATCATCCTCAATTTGTTGATATGATAGCTCAAACATTGAATTCTTCAGGTAATGGTGGGTTGTATGCTCTTCCAAATCAAACTAAATCTATGACATCTAGATTAAAAGAATGGAACAATAACACTTTTGGAAATATTTTTGATAAGAAAGAAGAACAAAAAGATAAAATTTCAAAATTCCAAAAAGATGATCATAATAATCCAAGATCAAAGGAAAGGGAGTTGCTTAGTGTATATCATAATTTGAGTAAGGAAGAGAAATTATGGAGATTAAAATCAAGACAAACTTGGTTAAAAGGAGATAAAAATACAAATTTTTTTCATAGGATGGCTATAGTACAGAGATCAACATCCAAAATTAGTAGAATTAAATCAATAGAAGGGGTTTGGATTGAAGATCAGAGTGAAATTAGAAAAGAGGTAAAGTATTTTTATCAAAATATTCTAGGATCAGAGGAGACAAGTTCTTAATGATAAACTTCTTCAAGATGTTCCTTCAGTTATAACGAATGAAGACAATAGGAAATTGATGGAGCATATTACTCTAGAAGAAGTTCATTTATATTTTTTCTCTTCTAATAAGGATAAATCGATGGGTCCATATGGGCTCTCTACAAATGTTTACCAACTTAATTGGGATATAGTGAAGGATTCTTTATTGGTGGCAATGAATAGTCTAGGGTAAGACAATACGTACCTTGTAAAATAAATGCAACATATCTTACCCTAATTCCAAAAAAGAAGGATATTGAATTGTTTGATTCTTTTAGACCCATAAGCCTATGTAATATGACATACAATATTATCTCCAAAGTGATGGTGAATCAATTAAGGCCATTGTTAGACAAAATTATTTTAGAAGAGCAAGGAGAATTTGTGAAAGGAGACAAATTCTATATGGGATCATAGTAGCTCATGAATTTATTCATTCAGTAAATTCAATAAAAGAGAAAGCAATGATCTTAAAACTTGATATAAGTAAATCCTATGATAGGATTAAATGAGAATTTTTTTTGCAGTTTTAGAAAAATTTAGATTCGAGAAGAAATGGGTTAGATGGTTTAAAGCTTGTATCTCGACAGTTTTTTATTCAGTGTTGGTCAATGGGTTAGTAACAAAATATTTTAAAGCCAAGAGAAGCCTTAGACAAGGAGATCCTCCATCTCTTTATTTGTTCATTATTATGGTAGAGGTTTTGAGTAGGAACTTAAATAAGGCTTACAAAGATGGGATTATAAGAGGACTAAACATTAGTAATACCATCAACAACATCACCCTTAAACAGTGTGTAAAATATTACAAACGTTTTTGGAAGGGCAAGGATAAATGAGGCCAAAGCTTTGAATAAGTTTTTAAATAAATATGAAATACAATCAGGGCAAAAAATTAATAGGACAAAATCCAAAATTTACTTCCTTAACACTCCAACTAATATCAAAGTAAGAATTTACAGGTTACTTCCTTAACACTCCAGTAAATTATATAGAGATACCTTTATTTGAGGGGAGAATGAGGATAGAATTATGGAATCCAAGTATTAGTAAATTTTAGAATAAAATTCTAGCTTGGAAAGGTAGATGGTTATCGTTAGCAGGAAGAGTGCAACTAATTAAGTCAATCTTACATGCCATTCCAACATATTACATGTCATTGTATTTTATGCCAAAATTAGTTGAAAAAGTTTAATCTATATTATGTGATCCTTTTTATGGTTAGGTTTACATGATAAAAGGAAATTTCCAATGGTGAAATGGAGCAAGGTGTATGATGATAAAACTAGGGGAGGATTTGGTTTAAGAGTTATTACAGATGCAAACTTAGCTCTTAGGGGAAAAGTAATTTGGATATTGTACAAAGAGAGTCAAAGACAATGGGCAAGAATTCTTCTAAGTATGTTGATCCCAATGACCCAAGTTTAATATTTATTGCATTCTCTCTACCAAATGGTTCTGCTCTTTGGAATGGTTTAAAAATATCTATTGATCTTAATATTAAAGGTTTAATATGGGTGGTGGGAACTAGAGAAAAATATTCTATTTGGATGGATACTTGGTGTGATAAAAAACCACTCAATTTAGATCCAATTTTGAAACCTTGGATGAGATTACTTCAAGATAAATATGGTGATAGGGTTTCAAACATTTTGTACAAGGATCGAGAAGGAAGATACAAATGGAAAGAATATTTTTTTACAAGTATATAATGCATTGGTGCTAGGATGCAATTGAGTAGAAAGATAACAACTATGATTATTCTGAGGGGAGCCAAGGATAAATTAATTTGGGAGTTGAATAGCTCAGGATAATACACACTAAGAAGTGGATATTATATACAACACCAACAAAATAATAATATTGCTAGAATACGGAGAGATATTTTGGATAGCCCAAGCATCCCTAAAGTCAAAATATTTTTTTCTAGTACGTCATAGAAGAATTTTATCTTGGGATAACCTTATGAAAAGGGGTTTTCATGGTCCCTCTCAAAGTTTTCTTTGTAAAAAGGAGAAGGATAGTATAAACCATCTCTCGAGACATTACTCAATAGTCTAGAATCTATGGCAATGTGTAGACACCTAAATCATGTCATGCTTAGGGGAGCTGCTCACATAGACACATTCATAAGATCAAATGACATAATATTGGACTTTCCAAGCATCAACAGTGGTTCTCACCACTCATTTGGGGCCTTTTCAAGCCATCCAAGCCTAGTCTCAAGCCAAGAGTGAACATATCCTAGCCGCTCAAGCCTAGAGTGGCCAAACCTTAGCCACTGTAGATGACAGTGGCCAGATCTTAGTCATTGTAGACAAAAATGGCTAAACTTTAAAAGCAATTTTGCCAACAAATAGGTCTAATCACGAGTGGAAGTGGCAATATGTATGCAATAAATGTGAGCAAGAGTAACTTTGCATTCCTTTTCACGACTAGTTCACATAGGAGACTTGAGTTTGCATTTATACTTGAGTTAACTGGCCTCCAAGCATAAACAAAGGACAAAAGCTTCTCATGATAATGACTAGTTCACATAGGCGACTCAAGTTGGCAGTTATATTTCATATAACTGACCTCCAAACATAGAAAAGACATAAAGCTTCTCATGATAACTCACACTACGCATGAGAAATTCATTTCTAGGGCTTGGACATAGACCTAGGGTTTCACACTATAAAAGGTGCAAGCTTAAGAGTACCAAGGGACATATTTTATCAGAGAATCGATCTTTTATCAATATTGGTCATTTAGGAGAGCTTTCGAGACTTCGAGTACAATGAAGCCCTAACAGATTGAAGAGCATAGCAACCATTATTTCAACATCGAATATAAGCTTTGGTCCATAGCTTTGGATCAAAGAGGACGAGATTCACTTTAGCGATCGTTGTCTTGGACAGTGGCCCGTAGGCTTAGCTTAGGGTTTTAGATATTAGATTCATATTTTAACATATCATTATCATAACATCATTTCATTCATTTGCATCCATAGCATTAGTCTAATTTGCATTTGCTTTCATTTGTTATATTCAGTACTAACAACCTCATTCGAGGAGGCATTCTCGGACATCTAAGTGTGTGTTTTTGTTTCATTTCTTACAGGACCACAGGTTGATCGGACAAAATTTGCAACATACGAGAGCAAAAGGGATCCCTCTAGGAAAAGACCTGGAGAAGGAGGCATATGTAAGCCCTCATACATTTTCGTGTGTAGAACCGGGAAGATTTTTGAAAGCGCACCACCTCTTCACGAAAGGGGCACTCTTTGCCTATTTGTAACTTTATTGTATCGAAATGGGTATCCCTAACAGGGATCGACATGTAATAAAGTTTTAATACAAATAAAGAGATCCATATTTGTTATTTTCATGTTATATGCTTTTTCATTGTCTTCCATTTCATATTGGGTTTTTAATAACATTGCAAGTAGAGTAAAGTGGTGTGTGCATCCCAGGGTCACTACAGATGGTAATCACCATGGGACCTCCACTAATTTTTCATTTGTTGTCGAAATACTAACTTAGTTTTGTGTTCAGGTCTAGCCGCTTTGAGCTACAGTGGCCAGAAACTAGTCGCTCTGAGCTACAACAGCCAATAGAGCTTTAGCCGCTCTGAGCTACAGTGACCAAGAACCAGCCGCTCTAGTCAACAGCAGCTAGAAATGGAGTGCAGCAAAGGTAAAAATACTGACTCTCTGAGCTAGATCAAAGGTTGGTATAGCTTATCTGATATTTTTATAGCTTTTTGTCTGCTTTTGTGTGTCTAAAATAGATAACTTAAAGCACATTTATGTTTGGAAATTGAAAGAATAAAAGGAGAAAGAATTAAGCATTTTGCATATCTTAGATCTTCTTTTAAATTTTCCACTAGGCGTTGCTAGGAACAATGACTTATACCTGAAAATTTTGCCCTAGAATCCAACATGCTAGGCATTATATGTTGTTTTCTTATTTTAAGGCCCTGATAGAGGCCATAGCTACACGAAATAAAGTGCGCTCATACAAATCATAGTAGTTCATGCATATTTTGAATATTGAAACGTATTTTTGCACTTAGGCATATAGGAAAGATTCGTTGCTGCTATATGATGCACTTTATGTTACATAAGCTTAAAATGAACACCACACATACACATCTCATTTAAACATTGGGGAGTTGAATTTCATCACCAACCTTCAATTTAGTCTAGTGACATTGGAATTCATCTCCTTCCATTGGTTTGCCCCCTAGATCTTCCTAGAAACGTATTGAGAACCTTACTTATAGTGATACAAAGTTACTTGTGCTCAAACTGTCTCCCACTGTTGGAACAATCATTGGCTTAGAGTGGAAGATCTAGGTAAACCCCCATTGGGTCTTCAGTGATGTACCCTAGCTTCTTTTGAGAAAATCATGTTTGGCATGGGTGTACTTGATTGTCACTATGGATGAGTCTTCTCATTCTTAATCCAAGAACAAGAGCAATAAATTGAAAGAACAACACATCAAAACATACCAAACAATTTAGGGCACACTTAAATCAATAATCAAGATAAACATTTGTTTGGTATTGTGTGGCTATTCCTAAATTGCAACTCAAAAGATAAATTCATAGACAACATGGTCAAAAAAAGAAGTAAACACCCTCGATCTAATACCGAGGGAGATACTGAAGCAACTCATACCCATAGGCGGAGTCATAGTAACATTGAACGACCTACCCGTAAGACCGTGAGACGTAGCTCCATGAGCCTAAGGGGTGATAATTAAACCCTTGGGGGATCTCCTCAAGAAATCCCAAGTAAGGAACCACATCATGGAACAAAGTCACATAAATAAAAAGAGGCTTCATAGCCATCCTCATCAAGGATACATGAGGAGACCTCACAGGCCTCCTCTAAACACATAGAAACATCTAAAAGATGTGAGGAAGCTTCAAGGGCCTCCTCCTCACATGGGAATAAATAAGGGTCTAAAGCTCATTCTTCACATAAGGATGATGAGACTTCTACATCTCCATCTACATGGATAAAACATGTCACAAAGCCCTCTTCATCAAGAAGGCAAACAAGAATTGCAATGCCCCAAGATTCACAAGAAACATATGAAATAGAACTTCCCACTGAAGGGCAAGAAACTAGAGCTACATCTAGTCATGGGAATCATATAGAAGAAACCCTTCATGCAAAAGGAAATATTCCCATAGACTATGATTTCATAGGAGTGAATGGCACCCCATAGGACCAGCCATGGAAAATAAGACAGCTAGACGGGTTGGATAGGTTTCCTACACAACCAACTCAAAGAACTATAGCTACTAAGAACTATGCATCTGAAATCTCATGAATCGTGACTTCTAAACACATCTCTCAATCTAGGCGTACCTCATAGTGATCCTACAGTAGACACAGAGTCTGATCGTAGGGATACTCAACAGTACACTGAACAAGTCACATTAGCTAGCAAGAGTACAGATACAATAGAAACCTCCTTAAGGAATTTGTGAGTCAAGACAACAAGAACAGAGTCAGAGAAACATGAGTCTTCTATGACAGTGCAAATTGATTGAAAGATGCGGTTAGAAAATATATTATGTAAGGAGCGAGAGCTAGTGGACGCTATTGAATAGGAAAAACAAAGATAAATACTTTTGTGCCAACATGAGCAACGCTTAAGAGAGCAGGCTGAGGGGTTAGCTCTTAATAATTTATAGAAAAATGGTGGTGACCACCAAATAACAAGATGCGCTGACTCACCTAAGGAGATGTGCACTAGACAAGATAGCCCACAACAAAATCCCCCACCAAATCATGAACAAAATACAACTAGCAGGGGAAGGATAAACACAAAAAACCATGATCGCAATCCTAAGTCCCCTCGTAGGAGGGAGGAAAATAGAATGAATCAAATGGATAGAGAGTTACCTCCATTGCCACTGCGGGTAGGCCTACAAGAGGAGGAAATTCGTGCATCAAAGGCATTTCAAGAGCTTGATGAAAAGATGAAAACCTTTGAGAAACAAGAGGCAGCTAGGAACTCACCAACATTAAGCAAAATACACAACCAACCATTGTGCCCATCAATCCCTAGCCCTCCATATCCTAAGCACTTTGAGATGCCTAGGTTAGAAAATTTTAAGGGTGAAGAGGATGCACAAGAGCATGTCACCAATTTTATCAATGCCTATTTTCATCTTGAATACAATGACGCTCTCATGCTAAGAACATTCATAATGACATTTTCAGGTGTTGTCACTCAATGGTTCAACCAACTACCTAAGCATAGCATAACCAACTTTGAACAACTAGTAAACGCATTCTTAAATAATTTCTCTTTTGGTGCTAAGAAGAAGGTGAACCTTTCATACCTGGCCAACTTGAAACAGTATGATGATGAGCCAGTAATGGATTATGGGAATATATGGAGAAAATTCATGGTAAAATTATCATTCTTCGTTCCCACAGAAGAGATCATTTGCATGTTCACCAAAATTTGCTCTAAAAACATCTCCCTCTTTCTACAACTTTAGCAGTATCCTTTGTTTGAGGAAGCTTTGTCATAGGCCAAGCTCATCGAAGAAATAAAAGTAGATGAGAGAACCATTAAACTCCGAAACAAAAAGGAGTGGAACAAAAATGGTAATAATGACAAGTACAAGTACAAGCAAGGCAATCCTACTCCAGTCAATCAAGTCGTATTGGCTACACCTAAGAATGGGGGTGCACAACAACCCCATAACTATCAAGCACATCCCTCGCCAACCAATTATGACCAAAAGAATGATCAGGGAAGAAACAAAGAATGCAAGCTACCTTGTTATTTCACTCCTCTAATAGAGTCAATGCAATCAATATTTAATCAGTTGAGTGAGGCTAGGAGGATCAGATTTCCTGATATACCTCTTATAGATCCCAACCATCCTAAGCCAAAAGGATATAGGGAATATCAATTTTTCCCTTATCATAGGATACTGGGGCATGACATTGAGGCTTGCGTTGGTTTTAAGTATCAAGTGCAAAACATGATTGACGAAGGAGAACTCAAAGTTGACAACCCATTGGCTCCCGATAACAGAGACACGGGCATATATAGAAACCCATTTCCCAATCATGAGGCTCTTAGAGAGCAATAGGCCCAATTCAATCAGGTTTGAGCTGACATACCTACCCACGGATGCGTTGGGATGGTTGATATTGTTAACATAGCAACAAGAACTATGCGGTATGGTCAACTACAACCGCCTGCAGCTCCCATGAACATCCTAGCTACTCTTGTGTGAAGACAAGACAACCTTCCATGTCCACCAACACGACCTGTGGTAACTATCCGAAGTAGATTGGAGTAAAACCCACAGACAACTCCAGCTAAGCTATCCATCTATGAGCTCATACAGCAGTCCCCAAAGCATAGGGAGACTTTAATGGAAATTTCAAGGACAATTGAGCTCCAACCGCAAGACGCAAATGCATTCACTCACTTTGTGGGACAAGTACAAGAATACCAGGAACCTATAATTTGATTCTATGATCATGAGATTAAGACAGTTCTTGCTACCTTACCAGACCCTTCACTAAAAATTGTAGTGGCAATAAACAACTTACCTTTCAAGAGGGTCTTGGTCGATACAGGTTCATCAATAAAAATTATTACAACAACAATAGAGCACCTCAAGATCCCCAAGTCCAATATCATTCTAGGAGCTTACACACTGAGAGCTTTTAATGATGCTTTATACAATACTGTGGGAATGATAGTCCTACCCATCAACGTAGGGCATAAGACCATCCCTATGATGTGTCATATCCTGGAAGGAGCTATGTAGTACAACATCCTCTTAGGGAATCCTTGGATAAGGGCCATGAATTGTGTGCCTTCGATCTTGCACCAGTGTGTCAATTCTATGCACGAGAACAAATTCTATGTGGTTCTGGCCGATGAAGAGCCTTTTAAATACGTCAATCAAGTGGACATTCCAGGAGAATTTGTAATCTCGTCTACTCACTTGTACGTGGCACCTTCATCCCCAACCACACAAGTGGATAACAAATACAAAGGGGTAAGAAAAGACCCATGCACATCAACACCTCCTGGTGCACTCAAAATAGTCAATGCTTCTAAAGTACCATCAACATCAAAACCAAAAGATAATCAGAAGCTAAAGGCACCCTTATTTAAGGAATAAAGGCCCAAGGAAGTGCCAACCGTAGTCATTGCTAAAATTCCAAGTCCTATGGAAGAGGAATATCTTCAAGATCAATATGAAGATAGTGATTACCACCCTGCTTCACCAGTATCATTCATAGGGTCATCCACGTTGTATGCATCAATACACTTGGAAAGCACAGGCATAGGGGAGTACCTTGTGTAGAAAATTACCTTTACGTCTATCATTGAATCTGCAAAAGACATGGGAAGGCCTAAGGACTTGAGGTCACCAATAGGAACAGTGGTTCCACTTGGAATCTCTCCCAACCAAACCAATTTTGTCTATGTCAGCCTGGACTGCACCCATAAGTCTTCATACATAGAAGAGGATAGTGACAAATTATTCGTGGTCAATGTTTGTTACCTCTCTAACCCCGAGTTTTCCCTAAGCTACTTCAAGCGGTTCCATTGGCATGGCTATGACCTTGGCATATATGAGCAGGGGCGTAGGTGGGCATACAAGCCACAATATCATATTCCCTTTGATAGATTTGGATTAGGCTACTATATCGAAGGTCGAGATGACTCTCTTGTAGCGGCATTGGACAGATTAAGCTTAGGGTTAGGAGAAGACATTGATTTCATTCCTTATCACCCCCTAAGAATAGGAAATTTGAGCAACAGATAAGTGGCCACGATAAACATATTGCCACCAAAAATTTATCATCCAAACATCTCAATTGATTCCACCCCAACAGGGTACAACTCGTGGGATGAGGAGAATGGATATGAAGCAAGTGATGATGAGGTGCAACTTGGTTTAGCCTACCATGGGCCTCGCTATTTACAAATATTCACATGGTCCATCCACAATGAGAGTGGATATACATTAGAGGAAAGTGATAATGAATCAGAAAGAGCCTACTTAGGCCTAAGTCATCAACCAATGACTTTGGGGCGAGAGACAAATGCAAATGGATTCTTCATAAGTGACAAAGAATATGAAGATGAAACAGAGATGGCATACTTAGGGCCAAGACATGAGCCCCTTGTCTTAGAACCACATACCAATGCTAATTGTTTCTGGATAAGTGATGATGACTTTGAGGATGAGACCGAGATGGCTTATCTTGGGCCTCACCACTTGCAACAATTCAACGAGCTAGTAGAGAGAGAGGTAGCACTCCATGCCATAGACCCTCATCTATGATTTTTGGGAGACCTGTTGACCTAGCTGCCATTCATTGAATGGTCAATCCCCCTCCGCTTACATTCAGAGAGTGATTAGAACCCAATGATTCTATTGTCTGCCCTGCTCATGGGCCAAATCCAAAAATTCCCATTCCTCCATAACCTCATCACAAGTATGAAAGAGAAACCCTTGAGATAAGACTACACCCATGTGGTCCTGGAGATTTCATCCCATCCATAAACATGATCTCCATTGATTTGACCACTCCACTTCACAATCCAGCAGATCCTACCAAATAATTACATCTTGATGTAGAAGCTATTGATTGAGATTGTGCCAATTTGCCCATATATCCTGAAGACCTCTTACCCAACGAAGAGATATTATAGTCATTCCATTTTGCATTAGGTTGTGTGTATGACGTCTTCCATGTTGATTTGGAACTTGAGTCAGTAGGTCCTATGAATCCCGTTGATGACATTCATTTGATACCCACACCTCATTAGCTAGATGATGGGTCACATATGGCTATAGAAGCAACTTTTGAGGTGGACATCAGTGATGATCCTACCCAACCAAGAAAATTCAAGTTCGGAGAAAGTCTATCTCCAGAGGAACAAGCCATCCTAATTCCTCTCCTCAAAGAGAGGCCAAATATTTTTTCTTGGACTTACAAAGACATGCTAGGGATAGATCCAAAGTTAGTCATTCACAACCTTTCAATGGATCCCATGAAGAAGCCAATCAAGCAAAATCTGAGGAAAATGCATCCAACCATCGCTTTGATGGTGAAGAACGAATTGCAAAAACTATTGGATGTAGTATTTATAGTTCCTATCGACTACCCTGAGTGGGTGTCGAACATGGTACCCATGGGGAATCCTGATGGAAGAGTTCGTATTTGCATGGATTTTAGAGATTTAAATAGGGAAACACCAAAGAATTCATTCTCGTTGCCAAACATAGATGCTCTTGTATATGCAACCGCAAGTCACAAGATGCTCTCCCTAATGGATGGTTTTTCTGGATATAAAAATATCCAGATTAAGCCTAAAGATCAACATAAAATTGCTTTCATTACTTTGTGGGAAACATTCTATTACAAAGTGATTCCATTCGGTCTCAAAAATGCTATTTCCACATATCAGCAGGCCATAACATACATATTCCATGACTATATGCATAAGATATTCAAGGATTACATGGATGACTTATCGGCCAAGTCCCTATTGCGAAAATATCACGTTGAGGTCCTTAGACAAGTATTTGATTGCCTCATAGAACACAACATCCGATTGAATCCTTAGAAGTGTGTATTTGGCGTAACTTCTAGCAAGATTTTAGGATTCATCGTATCCAAGAGAGGCATTGAAGTCGATTTTGCAAAAGTAAAGGCTATACTGGAAATGGCCACCCCTACCAACATTAGGGATTTGTGAAGCCTACAAGGCAAGATAGCATCCATCAAAATATTCATCGTGCAATTATCAGACAAATGCCGACCCATGAATCGGTTACTACGCAAGGATAATGAGCAATACATCATATCAAAACAAAATCCTATATCATATCAAAACAAAATCCTTTGCAGTACATGATGAGCAAGACATATCACAATACATGTACCGCAAATTGGATAATGCTATTGATATAATTTGATCTAGAGTTCATAGGCCAAAAGTCCATCAAGGGACAAGTCATAGTAGATCAATTAGAAGAGATGCCTCTTCAGGATAACAAGCCTCTCACCATAGAATTGCCTAATGATGCGGTCTTTGCATTATCAGATCTGCTAAAACTCAAAGAACCTAAGAAAGAAAGAGACATGTCATTGTTCTTCAATGGTTTGAAGTGTGAACAAGGGGGCAGAGCAGGGATTGTCTTTATCACACCACAGGGTGCTCCATTGCCCTTATCATTCAAACTAGACTTCCTATGCACAAACAACAATACAGAATATGAAGCATTGATCTTGGGACTCCAAACAGTCATAGCAATGGGTATTAAAAGACTGAATATCTTTGGTTACTCCTTGATCATAGTAAACTAGGTCAAAGTACTATTCCAATGCAGGTGCTCGCTCCTAAAGACTTACAAGGAACTTGTTGACACTTACCTAGATCAACTAGAATTGTATGACATCGAGGCAATCCCTCGTACATCAAATAGATTTACAGACACCATGGCCTCTTTGGGATCCTTAATCCCTTAGAACCCGTCTACTGATTTTACAACCGTTCATGTGAAAGTGCTTTCGCATTCAGTAATACGTCGTGAAGCTTTTGACAATCAAGACTTAGTCAACATGATCAACATTGAGCCAAATCAGGATTGGTCCTTCGTAGCCAGATATTTCTTGCAAATATCACCTTGGGGGTCTTTGATCTCCAAAGAACCTATGGAGTGTGGTACAACCATACACCATAGAGTTGTTACTCAATTCATGTTCACCAGCTCAGAAATAAAGGAAAAGCAAGTCATATTTTCTACAAAAATCATGGCTTATCAGGATTGGTTTTCCCAACTACGGGACTTCCTAAAGCTTGGAATAGTACCTCAAGGTTTATCGCATATTGAAAGGTGAACGTTCAAACATAAAGCAACAAGATACATCTTTCTAGGAGAAATCCTCTATAGACGAGGATATGATGGAGTATTACTCCATTGTCTTTAGCCCCAGGAAGCATCCTAGGCAATTTTGCAAGCTCACGATGGCACATATGGAGGGCATTTCGGTGGCATGGCCATTGTTAAGTGCATCTTGATAATGGGTTACCATTGGCCCACCATGGAAAGGGACTATTATGAGTATGTCAAGAAATGCAGTAAGTGCCACCATTATGCAAATCTAACGCACTTGTCATCGCAAGCTTTGCAGCCCATCCAGGCAACATGGCCATTCTCGCAGTGGGGACTAGACTTGATTGGGAAGATCTTACCCCCATAATCAGGCTAACACACATTCATCATAACAGCCATAGAATACTTCACTGAATGGGTGGATGCGATCCCCTTAACATCAACAACTGGACCAAGGATTGCGGAGTTTATACTCCACAATATCATAAGTCATTTTGGGGTCCCTTCTAAGATAATATCGGATAATGGGCCATCCTTCAAGAACAAAAATGTGCAGGCTTCAATGAAAAAATACCATATTCAGCAGATTTTTTCAATGCCTTATTATCCACAAGCAAACGGGCAAGCAGAAGCCTTGAACAAAACAATAGTCTTCATTTTGAGGAATAAGACAATCACAAGGATTGGTACATGCAGTTGCCTCTTGCACTAGGGCATACAGGACTAGTATACAAACACCCACTAGGGCAACATCATTTTCACTAGTATATGGCACTAAGGCCATCATGCCACTAGAGTTAGAAATTCCGACTCTACGTATAGCATTAAAGGATTTCATAGATGATGATGCCGCGTGACAAGGTCGCCTTGATCAGTTGATGCTTCTTGATGAACGTCGATTCAATGCTTTAGAGCATCTTTGTGTTTGTCAGGATTGCCTTGCATGAGCTTACAATAGTAAAGTCCACCTAAGGGAATTCAAGGTTGGAGATCTAGTACTCAAAGAAAACCAGCATAATTTAAATTTGTCACCGCATCTACAAGACAAGTTTGCGGTAAACTAGATAGGCCCATACATGATTTCATAGAGAGTTGGGCCTGGAGCATATCGCCTTATATCATTAGATGGTGTTGAGGAACCTGAGCCTCTCAATATCATTCACTTAAAGGCATTATACACATAAAATACAAAAACATTCAAATATTTCATAAAATACAAAAAAAAATCAAATATGTCAAAAACACAAAATAAATCATAAAAATATAAAATTTCAAAATACAATCAAAGGCTCCAAGGGTAATTCATCCCACTTGGTCAAAATCAATTCAAAACACTCCAAGGGTATTCAAACCACTTGGTCAACTTCAATAAAAATGCTCCAAGGGTATTCACACCGCTTGGTCAACTTCAATCAAAGGCTCCAAGGGTAATTCATCCCACTTGGTCAAAATCAATTCAAAAACGCTCCAAGGGTATTCAAACCGCTTGGTCAACTTCAATAAAAAAGCTCCAAGGGTATTCAAACCGCTTGGTCAACTTCAATTAAAATGCTCCAAGGGTACTTCATGCCACTTGGTCAGAATAAAAAGATCCAAGGATACTTCATGCTACTTGGTAAAAAATCAAAAAGCCCCAAAGGCATAAACAAACCCTTTGGTCAAATCAAACAAAAGTACAAAAACAACACAAAAATCAAAAATACAAAAACAATTGCATCTCACATATTGCATCCACATCATTGCATCTCATTTTCATACACACTACAAATGCATGTCATGAGAGCCTTAAAAGTGATACCTCAGTTTGTCACATAAATCATTCAAATCCGTACCTCCATTAACATATGTATGTAATTGTGTTTTTCAACACAACAATTATTTGTTGCTATACATAATATACTAAGGTTTTTCGGTTAATCAACCACATCTAGTGATCTTATCAACTTTAGTGGAAAACAACTATGATTAGTAGAAGGTAAGGTCTAGCTGTGATAATGCCTTGGATATTTAAGATCCCGTCACTAATTGAAACACTAAAATCCTAGATGGTACAATGAAAAGATGAAAGCTACAAAGCGGTCTAGGTTACCTTAAGCGAAAAGGATCTTCCTTGCTTATTCCCCCTGTGCAACCAGTTTCAAGGTGCTGAGAATTGGCAAAAGGACAAGCTTTACCCTATCCAAATCCCTTGCTTACATCAAAATAAGAAAAATACCAAAGCAAAGTACATATTCAAAAGTCCAAGCATACAGTCCAAATTTCAAAGTAATAATCCAATACACAAATCAGAAATTCAAAAAATCTTAGCTCAAAGAAAAATCAATCAAAAATAAACAGTGATTTTTATCACTACATATGAGCAAAATAAACAGTGATTATCATCACTACAAAAATCCTCGCTCAAAGAAAAATAAAAAATAAACAACGATTTTCATCACTACATATGAGCAAATATCCAAAGCCAAAAAGGAATAAAGCTTGAATCCCTAGAATTCTCAGCATTGTACAAAACTGGAAGGAGATATCCTTACGCATGATGATATGTCTATTACAATTGCTTCATGCATTTGTGTAGACCAATGTTTGAATGTGGATGATCTAGCTTAGGTAACCCAATATTTCCTAGTGGTATAGTCCAACTAAGTCCAACATAAGGATGAGATGAACACTTGAGGATCCCTGATCTTAGTAATGGGTTGAAAGAATCTCACCTGAAATCGAAGGAAATGCTTGAGTTTTATCTCAAAATATACAATCACTTGCACGCACAGAGATCATGAAAAACCAGGTCCATGGTAAAAGCCTTACTTTTCAAAATTCTAAGTGGTCAGTAGATAGTTGTTGATAGGGTAACTATAGTGTTTGAACCTCCAAAAAGCCCCAAAAATTCTTACATAGAAACAAATCATAACATCATTCACACCATCACTTTCTTTATAAGATTCTATAAATTAGGGGTATCAACATAGTAGGACAGATACCGCATATATATTAGAAATAGTATATAGACGGCCACTGACTACTTTATATATTTTAATTTACATTACACACCATTACATCTCATATATGAATACTTAATCAATTCTTATGATAAGAGTGATTATTTAAATTCATGACTATTTTTTTACTTTATGTGGTATCACCCATTAATATTTTTAATGTCATATACCTTATGTATGTTTTAAGTGATTAAAGCATACAGGTTCATTTATACCATTCCATCACATAAGTTAGATGCATAAAATTAAAGCAAAAATTAAACATGCATTTAACAATAACATTGCATTCACAAACACAAGTCATGAATCATCCATCAAAGCATCATAAATCACATCATAAAACATATAGTAAATATCCATTTGCATACAATCATGAATTCATCATTCATCATCATACATCACGTCATATCATCAAATAATATAAGCATCTACACATCCATATAAGCATCTACAATATCATCTATCATCTAACATATACATTAAATCATCATAATACCATCATCGCATCACATAATAAAACAAAATAACAACAAAAATATGAGCAATAAATTATACACATAATGAGTCATAATGAAAAGATATCATAAAAGTATGTGTATCAAGTCCATGGATATACAAAAATGCCCATGGACGATAGTCATATAGGTCATCCAGACCTCAAAAATGAATCAAAACCAAGAGTATCATCAATAAAATACTGGGCCTGCGCCCACTGCAGCACCACCCCTTGTGGACAGATCTCTGGGGGAATGGTGGCAGTTGGATCCTGCTGGTCTCTCAGTACGATTCTGGGCCACATGACCAGGCCAGATGGAAGACTACCCTACTGTAGAACTCCTGCTAACCTGTGACCCACTTGTGGCTCCCCTCACCCTAAGGACAGCGCCTAGCCTAATGATTTACCTTGAGAGAGCGATAATCTGGGTTGCATTCTCAGCAATCTGGCCATCACTCACATCTAGCAAACCCTGTAGATGACTGATCTCACCCTCAAGAGCTAATCTCGAATTATCCTCGAGAGCAGGAGGGGCAACAACAACCTGCATCTGGGTAGCTCCTCATAAAGTGGCTTGTAAATCCTGTATTGGGTCTGATAACTAAGCTATAGTAGCATCCCTCTATGCTATAGTGGCATCGCACTCCTGTACCTGTATCTTGGTCGATTGGAGCTCAGCCTCCACATCATGTAGCTATGCCTTGAGAGGAGAATCTCTCTCCTCAGGCTCCATCTTCTCCTCTGCCTCCTCAGGTGCCTCCTACTCCTCTGCTACCAACTACTCTGCCTATTGTCCCCATGTCGTAGTCCTAGCACAAACCCTGCACCCCACTAGGTCTGCCCCATCTTTGCCATTATCCTCTTGGCCCAGGCTACCCTCGCCATACCACATCAGGTCACCCCATCATCGTACAAATGCCTCTGTGACTCCGCTACCTACTCCAGGATCAATAGTTGGGGCATCCTCCTCATCAACTAGCTATGTAACCTGTCAAGGAGGGAGGTCTATCTCTGCTCCAATGCGCCTATACAAAAATGGTACTAGTGGCACATCCTGCTGTAACCCGTACTGATGAAGAACCCAAGAGTATAAGAAGTGCTCCCGGATGTTGACCTTGCGACCAATGAGCCATCGCTCGCACTGCATCCTAGAAGTATATTTGTTGGGGTCATCCCAGGTAGGACACTCATGATAAGGGTGCCATATGATATATCCATCCTGGAGCTCAGTGAAAGTGTCAGTGTAATGAGTCAGCTCCCTGGAAAATGTGAGGCTCTTACACTCCTTACTCTCTCTGGCCCATCTAACACCGTAGCACTGCATCCTACCATCCACAGTTGTGATCTCAATAGGAAGCCCCTTAGGGCGATCTACCCTAATGTGCTCCCATCCCCAAACCTATAGAATCCAAATACATGTGATGTTGACACGACCCCTCCGACAAATGTGGTACAACTCGTCATAACACTGAGCCAATAGAGACCTACACCATGTATATATGATAGGCTCCTCGCTATCCATCAGGTCCTAAACCATCGCAAGGAGGTTTCAATGGAACCTCAAGCCTGAGCAATTTGGGATAAGGACATTGCTGATGACCATCAGTAGCACTGCGTACCTCACTATGAAAATTTGCTCCCAAAACCAGCGGATGATAGACACTCCCCCAGATCTGGTGTCCTTGAGAGAATTATCAGAATACCTCCTGAACACCCAAGTGAATATGGTCACTTGATCATTAGTGGTCGAAGAAACAATAGCCACCCCATCAAAAGGGATTCGAAAGATCCTATACACATCCTCCAACGTAATAGTCATCTTGTCGGTTGGGAGATGGAAGGTATTAGTCCGAGGGTCCTAGCGATGAGCCAAATTCTTAAGATAATCCTGGTTCTACATGAGGTGAGGTAATCTAGTGACATACTAGAGCCCACGAGCCTTGATACATGCCCATTCCATGTCCTCCAAGCAAGAAAGAAGGTCAAGCAAGATCTTCGGGTCTTGAGCCTGAGCATTAAGGATCTAAGCAAAGCAAAAGAAATACAAAACATAACTACAATGCATCTAAGGCATAATTCACAATAAACATGAAAACGATGCAAAAGAGGGTAGGCTATTCTAATTCTAAGAAAAGAGACAAGGTTGAACCTAATCAAAGAAATCAAAAATTCAAAAAAATCAATCAAAAATTATCTCAAAAATCCAAAACTAGCAAAAAAATGCAAAGAAAATGACTAAGGAACTTAGTCATTGTCGCCTACAGCGATCGAAAACTGGTTGTTGGAGACAGCAGCGGCCAAGACCCAACGGTCAAATTTTTGATCGTTGGGGTTCAAACATGGCTTCTCCAAGTGATAGCGGCTCAGAATCGATCGCTCTGAGCAACAACGACCAAGGGGCGACATGACAAACCCATGAACCCTTGGCCATAAAAACACAAAAAATTAAAATATTGTAAAATGACATAAAAAGAGCAAAGAGAGGGAAAACAAAAAAAAGTAAAGGCAAATTCCCACTCAGACATCAAAGCAAAGCTAAATTCAAACACGCTTATAATGGTAGCAACAGGTGAATAGCAAAAAAATCAAAAAAACCTAGGCTAAAGCCACTAACCGAAAAACAAAATCAAAAATTGGGGACTAACCCACCAGAGCATAAAAGTAAGCTAAACCTAGCTACGGGTTTTTAATTCGTTACCAACAGGTTTAGTGAGGTTCATTTTACCAATTACTTAGTGAGGTGCAGTTTTATCCAAATAAAGGAAGAGAGAGCTAGGGTTTAGAAAAAGAGAAATACCCAAGAAGCTCTGGCTCCTCCAGCAGCTGATGTCTCACCCTATGTAGCCATGTCCTCAATGTAGGTAGCTCCAAAGTCATAGTCATCACCGTCACACCAGAGCTCTAAAAAGCAAATATTCAACAGTGAAAATGGAAGGTCAAACCCTAGAAAATGCAAATTTTATATTTCTTTAATTACGCCTTGGTCGTTTTTGACGTCAACGGCCTGAACTTCATGGCCACTCAAGGTGACAATGGCCACAAGCAGGAACTCAGAGGCCACTGGACTTGACAACGGCCAAATCTACGGGTCAAAATCAAAGGGTTTCTTCCTTGAGAAATCGCATAAAAATAATAAATATACACATTTTGATGAATTGAAGTCATATTAATGACCAAAATAACAAAAAATTACATAAAGGCATAATTTTAGGTAGGCCTTGTATTCGATCACCTACTCTATCAACTCGATGATTGCAACGATTCGCACTCCATGTATTTCGGTGAGATGAGTAGATAACCATCAGGTCACTTAGGGCAAAAACAACTCATTTTGGAATTACAATGTGCCACCCTTCAATCCGAAGAAGACCAAGATGGTCAGACTGCTCCACCAGTGCAAAAGGATCATCCTAATTCCCCTATGATACCAAAAACATTAAGCCAAAGTGATACAATCTAAATATAAATAGAATCACTCATCCTAATTTCCTAATAAGGCTATTGATAGCTAGACCGCTCCTCGGGATAAGGATGGATGATTATCATAAACAATTGGAATCACACTTGGATGTGGGATTGCCCATTAAAAGCAAAAAATGCTAGAAAGGAACCAGATTAGTCATATTGGTCAAGCGACTTGTCATTTCATTCATTGTCATTTCTTCAACAATTCATTATGTGAGGAAGTAGGTCAAAACTTCAACATAATCATAATTAAAATCAACAAAAGATCACTCGATCATAGCAAAATCGTGTTCATCCTACGAATCATTGCATACAACAATCATAAATTTCCCTTGTTTGTTGGGAACGTAAGCAAACATGACATCTTCAATTGTAGCTCTCCTATCGGTCATAATTGTTGTAGCAGTTGAAGCTACCCAATTGAGTTTGAGGAATGAGTGTAATTTAACATGCCCAAGCCACTAAGCTAAGTCCTTCGAACATTGAGGCAATGATTCAAGGGATGCACATCATCTTGCATGATTGGGCCATCTAGCATTGATCAGACCATTGATCATCATACACCCTACAAACAGATCAGTCTACGTTTTTGCTCAGTGTTGTGTTTTCCACACAGCGCATTGCAAAAAGGGGCATCTGTAGACACCTAAATCGTGTCATGCTTAGGGGAGCTGCTCACATAGACACATTCATAATATCAAATGACATAATATTGGACTTTCCAAGCATCAACAGTGGTTCTCACCACTCATTTGGGACCTTTTAAAGCCATCCAAGCCTAGTCGCTCAAGCCAAGAGCAGCCATATCCTAGCTGCTCAGGCCTAGAGAAGCCAGACCTTAGCCTCTATAGATGACAGCGACCAGATCTTAGTCAATGCAAACTACAGTGGCTAAACCCTAAAAGTAGTTTTACCAAAAATAGGCCTAATCACGGGTGGAAGTGGTAGTCTGCATGCAATAAAGGTGAGCGGGAGTAACTTTGCATTCATTTTCATGACCAGTTCACATAGGAGACTTGAGTTTGCATTTAGACTTGAGTTAATTGATCTCCAAGCATAAACAAAGGACAAAAGCTTCTCATGCTAGCAACCAGTTCGCATAGGAGACTCAAGTTGGCAGTTATATTTTAGATAATTGACCTCCAAACATAGAAAAGACATAAATATTCTCATGCTAACTCACACTATGCATGAGAAATTCATTTCTAGGGCTTGGACATAGACCTAGGGTTTCACACTATAAAATTTGCAAGCCTAAGAGCACCAAGGGACATATTTTATCAGATAATCGATCTTTTCTCAATCTTGGTCATTGAGAAGAGCTTTTAAGACTTAGAGAGTTCCCTTGGAGATCACAAGTACGACAAAGCCCTGACAGATTGAAGAGTGTAGCAACCATTATTTCAACATCGGATATAAGCTTTGGTCCATAGCTTTGGAGCAAAGAGGACGAGAGTCACTTTAGCGATCGTTGTCTTGGATAGTGGCCCGTAAGCTTAGCTTAGGGTTTTAGACATTAGATTCATTATTTTAGCATATCATTAGCATAGCATCATTTCATTTGTTTGCATCCATAGCATTAGTCTAATTTGCATTTGCTTTCATTTGTTATATTTAGTACTAACAACCTCATCCAGGGAGGCATTCTCGGACATTTAAGCGTGTGTTGTTGTTTCATTGCTTATAGGGCCACAGGTTGATCAAACAAAATCTGCAACATACGACAGCAAAATGGATCCCTATAAGAAACAGACCTGGAGAAGGAGGTATTTCTAAGCCCTCATACATTTTGGTGTGCGGAATCGGGAAGCTTTTTGAAAGTGCACCACCTCTTTGCGAAATGGGCACTCTTTGCCTATTTGTAACCTTATTGTATCGAAATGGGTATCCCTAAGAGGGACCAACATGTAATCGAGTTTCAATACGAATAAAGATATCCATATTTGTTATTTTTGTGTTATATGTTTTTCATTGTCTTCCATTTCATCTTGGATTTTTAATAACATTGCAAGTAGAGTAAAGCGATGTGTGCGCCCCGGGGTCTCTACACAATGAACTATTAATATGTTTGGTAAATGCGTGGTGATGAATATTGGTTAAAGCAATTGCAGAGCACTTATAAAAGTGAGGTTTTACAAACAATATGGAATATATCAAAAGATAAAATACTTTGGACTGTCTGGCTAGAAAGGAATAGAAGAATATTTAAAGGAAAGGGAAGAAGTTATAGGTAATGAAAAGGAAGATATGTTGAGCCATAGAGGAGTCTAAACCAACCTTATCCACTTACACAGTCCCTAATGTGGAAGCAAAGAGCCTTGATAGATGGACTCAATTCATTAAATAGAATTATGATGTTGGGTACACGAGAAGCTAAAAGAAGGCAAGGAATATAAAGTGGAAACCACAAAATGTGGAGTGGGTTAAATTGACTTTGATGGAGCATCTAAAGGAAATATAGGACCAGCATGAGGAGGAATAATTAGAAGTAATAGAGGAGAGAATTTATCTCATAATGCTTTCAATAGTGGATTTAAGACAAATAATGAAGCTGAAGCTTGGATGACTTTAGAAGGGTTAAAAATATGTAAACAAATAAAATGGAATAGAGTATGGATGTAAGGTGATTCTCTCATAGTAATAAATGCGATTTTGAGGAAAGCAAAGGCTCCACGGAACATACAAGAGATAATTATAGAAATTTTTCAAGATATTGCTAAAGATATTGAAGAAACTAGGTTTACAAACACTTTAAGGATAGGAAACAAATGTGCAGATAGGCTTGCCAATAGAGGGGTTTTGATTGAGGATCATGAAGTTAAATGCTCCTTTCCATGGTTAGAGGAAGTAGTGATTTTAGCTCAAGCTAACAAGAAAATGTTGATTGCCTAAATCAAATAATGATTAATATTTACTTTAATGTTTTCCATTGGTAATATTTGCTTTATTTTGTACCAATAATGTGTTTTCATATAACTATTTATTATAATTTTTGTGGTTACACTTGTGTTTTAGGAAGGAAACTAGCAATCTAGATTTCGTAAGAACTATGATAGTGTGATGTTTTGGAAATATTACTCTACTAAGATGCAATGCATAGATAACACAGGTGAAGTTTTGGTATTGTGAAGGTAGCTATAGAAAATGTCGAGAAGGATGATGAATTATGGAATATTTGTATTCATACAAAAAATTGAAAAGATCTAGAAAATGAAAAATAATAATTCAAACATTTTATGTAAAATGATGTAGGTTTCTAGCTATAGCATCTAAATTGAGATGAGAAGTGTATCTATTTGTAAACTCTCAATATCTAAAGAAAAGAGTTTTAATTTGTCAAGAGTGGGGGACCCAATTACAACACCTTATTATCTAGCAAAAAAAGAACTTCTAAAAGGACAAAATGTTACATCATGGAAAAATAAAATGAAATCAATTGCATTGTTGAAAAACTTTGGGATATTGTAAATGGAAAAAAATACATGCCAAAATATTAAATTAGAAAACAAAAACTAAAATACGATGATGTAAAATCCCTTATGTTAATCATATTTGTCATAACAAATGAAATTCAGCCATATATAAGTGAAATAGAGACTTCAAAAAGTGCTTAGGAAAAACCATGTGAAATACTTGAAGGAAATAATAAAGCAACTATTTTGCACTTGCAATCACAATTATATTTTTTAAAGGTTTATAGTGGAGAAAGCATAGATTTTTTTCTTCGAATGATAGCATAATTAAAAGCTAAGTTATAAACTATGGGAGAAAAAGTGGAAGATGAGTTTCTTGTTCAAGTTACATTTAATAGCACTCCCAAAAACATTAAAAAATTTAGTCATTCTCTTCAAGTACTAAATAAAATCATAACCTTTGATAAATTAGATAACATTATTTAATAATATGAATTTGAAAAACTAATTAGAGATGAAATTAGTAATAATGCTCTGATGTCAAAGAAAAATCTATAAACTAATATTGTTGCATCAATCCAATCTCAACCTGAATGGAGGAGAAAACATGATCACATATGCAATATGGAATGTCACACCACAAGCTATTGTAGACATAATTCTCTAAATCAAAGGAATAAAATGAATAGTTTGAAGGATTAGGGATTTTTCCTGAAAAAACGTCTCATCTTTTAGGAGCCATATCTTTGCAGAGTTATCCGATTTAGCTAATTCTTGGACCAACTTGTGCAGAATTTTGAATAGCTTTAAAATGAGTGGTCATATGCAAAAATCCAAGTAATATTGAGGGAGAAACAACCCTATGAAGTCAACAATTTGGAACAAGGGTAGTGACGATTTATCAAATCGCGAAAAACAAATTTACAAAGTCCGAAGGATTAGGGTTTTTTCCTGAAAAACATCTCATCTTTTAGGAGCCATGTCTTCACAAAGAGTTATCCGATTCGGTTGATTCTTGGACCAACTTGTGCAGAATTTGAATAGCTTTAAATATAAGTAATATTTAGGGATATACAACCCTATGAATTCAACCATTCAGAACAAGGGAAATGATGATTTTTCAAGTCAAAAAAAATGAAATTGCAAATATTTGCCAACTAGGGTTCGAATGATGAGAAGAGCAATGAAGGGTAGTGACAGTTTTTCAAGTCGTGAAAAACTGAATTGCAAATATTTGACAACTAGAGTTTAAATGATGGGAAGAACAATGAAGTGTTAGGACTTCAACGAGGCAAGACATTCTATTTGGACAAAGAATTTTTCAGATGAGTTATTTTTTCCCTTTCTTTATCTTAGAAATTGTGCATGAAAATTTTATAAAGTTTTTATCAAATATTATATTTGTTATAGAAATTTCAGATAAATTTCATTAGATTTTGAGTTTTAATTTCCTTTCCATGGATCTATTTATAGTTAAATTCTTAGAATCGTCCCAAGTAGTAGAGGTTAGTGAGTGCACCTTAGAGAGATCCTCATTGCTCCAAGATAGGACAATTTTTGGTAAATTTTATGGGTATTGGCTAGGTGCTTCAGCCTTGAGAAAATGGATTAATAGGAGTTGGAATTCTCCAAGAATGATTCTATAATTTCTTCCCAAAGGTTTCTTCCTAGAAATTTTTTGTTCTAGGGAAGAAAGAGAAAGAATTTTAAAAGGGGGTCCTTGGTTTATGGGAAGAGAAGGGCTCTTCCTTACCCGTTGGTATGAAGGTTTTTCACTTGAAAATGTAAATCTATCCCTAGTACCAATCTGGGTTAGGATGTTTAGATTGCCCATTGAATTTTAGGAAATAGATACCTTTAATGCAATAGGCAACACTCTAGGATAATTCCTTGAGAATTCAGATACAACAAAAGATGAATTTTTGGCTATTTATGCTTGAATATTGGTTATGATTGATATAAGTAAAGCTTTACCAGAATCAATCATTCTTAAGTAGGGGGATAAGATGTGGATCCAAATTTTATATTATGAAAACATATATCTTAGATGTAGAATATGTTATGAGATGGGGTATATTGAGAGATCATGCCCTAAGAAGAGACCAACAGAATCATTTGTAGAAAATCCTAAGAGAAATTTACAAATGGTTGTGGATAAAGATGGTTTTCAACTTCCAAAAAATAGATATAGAAAATAAAAGAAAATGAATAGTGGAGACCAATAATAAAGGATACTTGAGGCTTTAGCCTATGAAGAAAAAGTAGATAAAACCTAGAGGACACATGACAACAATTTCAACATATTAGCAAGGATCCATCTATTCAATATGATCCTAATTTAAGGAAGAACATTCTCGATGAACCCAAGGAATGTGTTTCATAATATTTTGAATACTCTCTTAAAGTACCATGTACCATTCAAGAGAAAATAATTGGTAAATAATATACAGTTTTAGAAGGTAATACCTCTACCATTAATAAGGAAATACCAGAAATGAGCATGATAAGTCAAAATCTTCTATAATAGAGCCAGGAGAGGATAAATATGTTAAAAAAAATGGTGAAAGAATATTAAGGAATAGAATAAGAAGACCTACTCCTGATATAGGCAAGGCAAAAAGAGAAAAACCCTCAAATTATCAATCAAGATCCAAGGAAGCAAGAGCTAACATATAGAAAGGAACACAAACTAAGTTGGTTGAACTTCTCTTTACCAAACAACAAAATAATATTGGTAATACACAAGAGGAGCTAAAAGCCCCTAATGAGACATGATTATCATATCATGGAATATAAGGGGTGCTAATACCCTCTCAAAGCATAGGTGTATTAGGGACCTATGTTTAAGTAATAAAACTGATATTCTTTATATCCAAAAAACTAAAATGACAAAAGAAGAAGTTTCAAAAACTATGAAAGCAGTTTGGGCAAGATGTGAATGGGATGCTATGGATTCTGAAGGAGCAACAAGGGGAATTCTAGCTTGTTGGAATCCTTCTAGAACCTCTTGTGTAACCATTCATAAAACTAGGCATTGGATAGCCTCTTTAGTCACTTTCTACTTTTTTGATATTCACTTCATCCCTATCAATGTGTATGGTCCTACAACTCAGTCAGGTAGATTAGAAGATTGGAGTGGGATTGAGGCCTTTATGAGAAGTAAAGACCAAGAAACCTGTTTCATGGTTATTGGAGATTTTAATGCGCTTACCAAGTTGAATGAAAAAATTGATGAAATTAGGAAATTGACCCAAAGTATGAAAGATTTCTCAGCTTTTACTCAAAACAACAATCTATGGGAAGTTGAGTTTGAAGAAGACAACTATACTTGGACCAACAATAGGAGAGACCAGAACCTAATAGTAGAAAAATTAGATAGATGTATTCTCTCAAATAATTGGATAGATGAAGGAAATTATGCTAAAATTAATACGTTAATAAGGATTGGTTTAGATCACTGGCCAATAAGAGTTAAAATGGTGGTTAGTGAATTCAAAAAAAGATCATATTTTAAATATGAGCAGATGTAGGAAGACCATCCTAAATTTTTTGATATGATAGCTCAAACATGGAATTCTTTAGGCAATGGTGGGTTGTATGCTATTCCAAATCAAATTAAAGCTATGACATCTAGATTAAAAAAATGCAACAAGAAAACCTTTGGAAACATTTTTGAGAAAAAAGAAGAACTAAAAGATAAACTTTCAAAATTCCAAAAAGGTGATGCAAATAATACAAGCTCAGAGGAAAGGGGGTTGCTTAGCGAATATCATAATATTTTGAATAAATGAGAGAAATTTTAGAGATTAAAATCAAGATGGACTTGGTTAAAAGAAGGAGATAAAAATACAAAGTTTTTTCATAGGATAGCTATAGTACAGAGATCTTCTAGAATTGGTAGAATTAAATCAAAATGAAATTAGAAAAGAGGCTAAGTCATTTTATCATAATATTCTAAGTTCAGAGGAGACCGAAGTTCTTAATTATGAACTTCTTCAAAATGTTCCTTCAGTTATAACAAATAAAGACAATAGGAAACAGGTGGAGCCTATTACTCTAGAATAAGTTTATTTAGCTCTTTTCTCTTTTAATAAGGATAGATCCCCTGGTCCAAATAGGCTCTCTACAACTTTTTACCAACATAATTGGGATATAGTGAAGGATTCTTTATTGGTGGCAGTGGAATAGTCTAGGGTAAAACAATACATTCCTTATAAAATAAATGCAACTTATCTTACCCTAATTCCAAAAAAGAAGGATGTTGAATTGTTTGATTCTTTTAGACCCATAAGCCTATGTAATATGGCTTATAATATTATTTCTAAAGTGATGGTGAATAGATTAAGGCCATTGTTATACAAAATCATTTTAGAAGAGCAAGGAGGTTTTGTGAAAGGGAGACAAATTTTGGATGGGATCATAGTAGCTCATAAAGTTATACATTTAGCAACTTCAAGAAAAGAGAAAGCTATGATCTTAAAACTTGATATGATTAAAGCCTATGATAGGGTTAAATGGAATTTTCTTTTTGCAATTTTAGATAAGTTTAGTTTTGGGAAGAAATGGGTTAGATGGATTAAATCTTGTGTCTCTATAGTTTCTTATTCAGTGTTGGTCAATGGGTTAGTGATAGAATATTTTAAAGCCAAGAGAGGCCTTAGACAAGGAGATCGTTTATCTCCTTATTTGTTCATTATTATGGTAGAATTTTTGAGTAGGAACTTAAAGAAGGCTTACAAATATTGGTTTATAAGTGGACTCCAGGTTAATAATAACATCGATAACATCACCCATCAACAGTTTGTAGATGATACAACCCTTTCCAGAAGGGAAAGGATAAATGAGGCCAGAGCTTTGAATAACTTTTTAAAAGAGTAAAAAAGAGCTTTGGGGCAAAAAATTAATATGACTAAATCCAAAATTTACTTTCTTAACACTCCTGCTAATATCAAAGTAAGAATTTGTAGGTTTCTTCAAATGGAGGAGGAAAATTACCAACAACTTATCTAGGGGTGCCTTTATTTGAGGGGAGAATGAGGATAGATTTATGGAATCCAGTTATTAGTAAAGTTTAAAATAAAATTCCAGCTTGGAAAGGTAGATGGTTATCATTAGCAGGAAGACTGCAGTTAATTAAGTTAGTCTTACAAGCCATTCCAACATATTATATGTTTGTATTCTATGCCAAAATCAGTTGAAATAAGTTTAATCTTTATTATGTGATCCTTTTTATGGTCAGTTGTACATGGTAAAATGAAATTTTCTTTAATGAAATGGAGCAAGTTGTGTGATGACAAAACTATGGGAGGTCTTGGTTTAAGAGCTCTTACAGATGCAAACTTAGCTCTTAGGGGAAAATTTATCTGGAGATTGTACAAAGAGAGTCAAATACAATGGGCAAGAATTCTTCTAAGTAAGTATGTTGATCCCAATGACCCAAGTTTAATATTTACTACATTCTCTCTTCCAAATGGTTCTGCTCTTTGGAATGGTTAAAAAAATCTATTGATATTATGATTAAAGGTTTAAGATGGGTGGTGGGAACTGGAGAAAAATTTTCTATTTGGATGGATACTTGGTGTGATAAAAAACCACTAAATTTAGATCCAATTTTGAAACCTTGGATGAGATTTCTTCAAGACAAATACGATTATAGGTTTTCAAACATTTTGTACAAGGATCGAGAAGGAAGATACAAATGGAAAGAATTTTTTTTTACAAGTACAAAAGACATTGATGCTAGGAGGCAATTGAGTAGAAAGATAACAACTATAATTATTTCGAGGGGTGCCAAGGATAAATTTATTTGGGAGTAGAATAGATCAGGACAACAAGAAGTGGATATAATGTTCGACTCCAACATAATAATAATATCACTAGAATTTTGAGAGATATTTGGGATAGCCCAAGCATTACTAAAGTCAAAATATTTGTAGACACCTAAAATGCATCATGTCGAGGGTGAGTACTCATATGGACATGCTACAAGACCATATGGAGGATCTTGGACAGAATCCAAGATAGTGCAATGGTTCTAACCACTCAATTTGGTCTCATTGGCCTAATCAGTCTGAATTGCAGCCTAGACCTACAGTCTACAGGCTGAACCGCGATTGACACCTATGGTTTACAGTCTAGATTGCAGCTTAACCTACGATCTTAACTAAAGTTCAGTTAGCCTTCATCCGAGCCAAATCAATTTGAACGGCCATTTGTTCTAGAAGACAGTGGTTAGAGGATAGAAGCTTCCAATCCAACTGTCCTAACTACCCCTTCTTGATCTTGGCTTCTCCATGAAGCCACCCCTAGCCCTAGGACATCCTATAAGTACCCCTGAGAATTAGGGCAAAATAAAGAGAGTGCATTTTGGAGATCAAAGCATCGAAGCCCTATCGAATTGTGGACTCACCTGAGTGCATAGAGATAGCCTTGTTGCCATCCCCATTGTCAATTTGTCAGCCATCATGATGAATTAGGCCATGGATGCCCTAAGGACCTAGGAGAGCCAAGAAACACTAATTCGGGCAAATAGAGGCCCTATTCAACGATTCAACTACCAAACTTGTCAAAAGGACACCGAAGGCAACCCTTGAACATCAATTGGACAAGGAGGTCAAGCCCATTGCCCTTGATTTTGAGAGTAAACTCACTTGAGTGCTAACCATGGTTGTCAGGCCACGGTTTACACTGTAGACCATGCATTAGTACTGTGATTTGCAACAAAGGTATCACCACCTTACTGTTTTTATTTTTTCTCATCTAGTTAGATTAGATTAGTCATTTACATGGTTGAATTGTAATTTTAGAGACTTCTAACCGATAGACTAGTGTTTTTGCTAACTTGTTTTCATCATAGTAGTTTAGATGTTAATGGTTTCTTTTTACGTTATAATGCTTCATTCTAAGTAATTGATTTCATAGATTGATAGTTGTGCTCTTCATTTACATATTTCCATCAATCTTGATACTACTTGCATATGTTTAGCATAGTTTACGCATTTTCTTGATTTTATGTCATTATGTTATTTTCATGTTATTTGTCTTTAAAGGGCCTCATCATGAGAGTTTGCATATGCTTTTGACATTCTTGTGTTGTTTCTTGGTCGTAGGAAATAGTTTTCTAAGGAGATACAACCATTCATTCCCTTCCTCAACGTGAAGAAGAGGTTCTACTCCACCCTAGAGAATTTCGTGTCACCTTAAAGACTTGATAGTGCATTTCACCCCCGAGGGGGATTGAAATAATTGTAATTGCGTATCAAAATAGAGTATCCCTAAGAGGGACTTACTTGTAGTCAGACACTCATTGATTTTAATGGAACAATAGAAGCATTTCTTGTAATTTATATGTGTTTTGTCCATTTATGTGTTTGAATATCAATTTTACCTTGCGTATGCAATTACAACATTTTGGGTGCATGCCTTTTTGGTCATATAGAAGGTGATCACGATGGAACTCTGCATAAATATCATTGGACTATGTGTTCTTGACCTTTTTGACTTGTAGGTACAGATTGCGGCTATCAGCTATGGGCCAACAATTGAACCGTAGGTTCAACCTATGGGCCACAGTCAAAACCGTAGTCCAGACCTACGGTTTTTAGCTGACAACACAAATATCAAAAATTAGAGTGCAGATCAACTCAAGACCTGAGGTAGGCCCTATTTTCCACTCTTTGTTCTATTGTTACTCTCTGTGTTTTTATAGAATGCTCATTTTGAAATGCAATTAGGAAAATAAGACTAAGAAAAAGGAAATCAATCATATCCTAGTTTATTTCAATTTGCATTTGTAGAAAGGCACTGCTGGGAACAACAGATCTATTATTGTAGTCCACCCTAGGCTACAATGTGCTTGATAGAGTGTCTTGTTTGGTTTGCATGTGTGAGGTCCAATTAGTGGCCAATTATCATCGTAATGTGCATTATCTCAAAGAGCATCTAGGATAGCTTGCATTTTTTGAATTTGAAATGTTCTTTTATTTGCATAGCATATAGAAAATGATCATGAATGCTATATGATGCATTTCTTTTATGTACATTAAAATGAACCACACACACCACTTGGCACTTAAACGCTAGTGAGTTGTGCTTGACATCCAACCACTAGCAGGGTTAAACGACGGTGGGTGTAACTTCCATCTGTTGGCCCAAATCCTACGAACCTTTTGGATACTAGACCAATACCAAATTCGAGAACCTTTCGTACCTTGGAAAATTTGCATGTATTCTCTTAGGAGGGTATAACGCTGACTGGGGGAAAATGGGTGAGGACCTGACCATGTGTGGGCTTCATTACCACACATTATAGGTTATATTACGCGACTTGGAGTTCATAGCCAAGTTTTTGAGTTGCGAGCGTATAGCTGAAAGTCATTAAACTGAGAATAAAATACAAGTTTTGCAAAACATGATAAGAGTTTCTACACTGATACAACACATCATTGAAACACGTCAAATAGTCTAGGGCTCAAATTTTAAAATGTAAAGGATATAATCACATTTTTTACTTTATATGCTTATTTATTGCTTAATTCATCAAGATAAGGCCCTCCTTGAGGCCACAATTTGCAGTAAGAGAGGAAACCTCTTGAGTCTTGCTTAGGTTCATCATGATGACTAGGCATGATAGAGCTCAATCACGAGCTAATGAGTTGGAGGGTTCATGGAGAGGCTCTGAATGCTTTTGATTTTCCCCTAAGGATCTGTCAAACCTTCCATGCCTCCTTGCTAGGAATCGCACTCATCATGCACCTGAGGATCCAATCCTCCTAGCATGACATTATCATAGTCGTTGCGAGCTCCCTTCATCATGTAGGGCGTTCACCCATACAGATCATGGGTTTTCGTCACATACATTGAGAACCCATGTCATTAGGTCTCTGCCTAGTGAGATAGAGAGCTATGGATCGTACTCCATGAGTTAGTCCTATAGGGAATCTGAGTCTCATGCATCCCATGAGATGTAACTACTCTAAGACCAATTAGATGAGGCACACCGTCAACGTAAGCGTTAAAAGCATGAGTCCACAGAGAGGAAGAGAGTGCATCAACAAAGGTTGGATGAACTCCAACGGTGTGAAAAGAGGATTTACCAATAGAAAGCATGTGAAGAACAATCATATGAGTTAATTCCTGAAAAGAAGCTTATACCTAGAATGCTTAGGCAACAAGTCAAAACGATGCACCCAGTGCATCGTCAAGAGTTGTCACTTAAGCAGGCAGATAGACATGTCTAGGGTTATCAAAGAGCAATAGAAAGAGATGTCTAAGGATCCCATGTGTAAGCATGAGGTTGAGATTAGTCAAGTTCGACAGGTGAGCAGTGTCAAAGCTTGAAAGTCGTCATAATCCTTGGGGCATATACAGTCTATTCCACCATATAAGGAACCTGTGATTACTTTCCATAAATAGGAAGTCAAACCTATCCCTGTCAAGGAGTCTGATCCTCCATTGCATATCATAGTGAGGATAAAACAGATTGTGTATAAGCAAGTGTTGGTGGATACAGGATCATCGATTAATATCATCACCACCTCAGCATTCAAACATCTCAAAATTCCACCGTCCCACATCAAGGAAACAAATTTCATATTGCAAGCCTTCAACGATGTGTAATACCCTATAGTAGGCACAATAGTCCTCCCCATCGAGGTGGGACAAAAGATTATTCCTATATTGTGCTACGTTTTAGAGGGATCAAGACAGTATAATCTGTTTCTTGGAAGACCATGGAAAAGAGCCATGGAGTGTGTGCCATCAATAGTGCATCAGTGAATTAAGTACACCCATGGAGGTGAAGTTCATGTATTTTAGGTAAAACTAGATCCCTTGAAGTATTATAAGCCTGAGGGTCATCCACAGGAACCTGGTGAGGTGCCTATGCATCTGCATGTTAAATTGGATGAGTCTATCCGAAGTGTGGACATAGCCTTGCAGACGGTGGTGGAGTTACCATCCCAGCCGCTATCACCTATGGAGTGCCCTACAACCCCTGCACTCTCGACACTAATTAGCAGGGAAGGATTGATGAATGACCTTACAAAGTTTCTCACAACTACATCGGAGGTATCATTAGAGGATCTTCACACTCCTATCAAGGAGGAAGAACCTAGCATGGTCATGGATGCACCTGAGTGTATCACACTCTCTCCATCCATCATGTCACCAGATAGTTCTCATGAGAACGATGATGAATATGAAGAGCTTATAGAGGCTAGCATTACGATGTTGCCCACCATAGAGTCCACTGAGGATCTAGGTCAACTTTTCATCGAGTCTCTACCTGTGGATCCTATCCTGGAGACATCATATGAGTGTAAGAAAAGTTTAGTTATCATGACTGAAATAGGATAGCCTTAGTATGTTGAAAAATTACCTATGATGCATGCAATTGTGGAATGTTCTCATGATTTTGTGGGAATGGTCGACATTAGGCCAGAAGATCATGTGATTCCTAATCACATACAGCCAGAGATGGGGTAATCCAATGGTGTTTCCACATTACCAGGGCCAAAACCTTTGAAATTAGTCACTCCTAACTCGTTTCTCATAACACCATCTCCAAAGCATAAACAAGTAGGTTCCTCACATCAAATTGGGGGTACTGCAATTGACACAGTTCAACACAACGAAGTGAAACATCAGCTTGATCCAAGTCATAGGCATGAGTATGTGGATAGCACTGACTAAGTGTGTCATCAAGAAGCTTCCACATCAACTCAAATGAAGGAAATAGGTGATTCGTAATTACCTAATGGATCCATAGCGTCCACTTTTCTATTTCCTTTGAATGAAAAAAATATTTCGAATCAATCATCGAAAATACATATAAATTCTTTATCAGTATTACGATCCATTTTAAGTTGTTTAGAATGGATGGAGCATCGAATGGATGAGCAAGATAAGGCGTTGCATTTTATCAAGAATCGACTTGAAAATTTGGAATTATGAAAGCAACCCTTTCCTAAGGCCGAATCGCTCCTTGTGTAAGTACAATAAAATCCTCTATGAAAGTAAGAGCCCATGCGGCCAACCTAACCATTGGATTCTCAAAGAAAACCAATTTGGGTCAAGAGCCCAAAACACTCGCAGCATGGAGAGACTCCGTTAAAAGAGTCTATGTCTGACATATTTTAGAAGCTACAAGAGGCTAAGGTCATCACCTTGACTAACATCATCCCTTTAAACCCAAGAAAAGTTAAACCTACAGGTTACAGGGAGCATCACTACTGTCTCTACCACCGAATAGAGGGTCATTGAATTCAAGATTATCACGAGTTTAAGAGTGTGGTGCAAAATCTGATAGATAAGGGGGCTTATCATGTAGATGGTTCTCTCTGAGTGCCCCAACATGCTAAAGTGGAGGTCACACCTCCTTAAGAGCGACCTTAGAGTCATCAGTCACCTCGTAGGCCCAATAGGTCAGTGCAATGAGTAGTTTCATTTTAGATGACTCCTCTAACTTTGTTCCAAAAGTTACACGAGGCACAGGCATTCATATTACCCAAAGTCAAGCATAGGACATATGATACTTGGTTACCCAATGCGGGTACCTTTTGTGTGTATCATCGAGCGCATGGACATGACATTAGGGGTTTCCAATAATTTAAGAGGGTCATCCAAGACCTATTAGAACGAGGCAAGATCCATGAGGATGGTTCTCTCGTTCACCCATGCCAAAGCATAGGCACACCAGTGAGGACCGATCTTCACTTGGGGGAGTTGATTTCTGTCACTCTTCCTAAACAAGCTGATTACTTTTCAATGAATAGCATGCATGCTGGGGGTCTTCAAGGTAGCATACCTTTTCCACCAGCCATGCCAAATTTGATAAGGAGAAATTATGAATCTAGAGGTATTGCACCTCCCTCACTATCGTCGAATGGCACACTCACTAGGGGTATATAGGGTAGAATTCCCTACCCAAAAGGCTCCAAGGGTTCTTGAAACTGCTTGGTCATGTCAGTCAAAGGTCCCAAGGGTTTGCTTATAATCGCTCGGTCATACTAAAAGGCTCCAAGCTCATTTGTGAGTAGTTTTGTCAATCAAAAGGTACCAAGAGTTTATGAAAAAAGTCTTGGTCAACCCAAAAGCTCCAAGGATTCTTAAAAGATCGCTTGGTCAAACCCCAAAGGCTCCAAGGGTTGGCTTAAAACCGCTTGGTCATCCTAAAAAGCTCCAAGAATTTTGTTGAAAGATCGCTTGGTCAATCTAAAGGCTCCAACGATATTTCCTCGTCAATTGGTCACTTCTAAAGTCTCTAGAGGCATGTACTCACCGTTTGGTCAGATATGAGGCTCAAAACTCATAAAAATTATAGAATCAATAAGATCCAAAAAAAATAGTAAAGCATAAAAATCCAAAAACATTTGCATTTGCATTGTCATTTTTTTGCATTTACTCATGCATCCGCTGCATTATTGCATTGCATATACGAATTCATCATCTGTTACATTCCCTAGAAGGAGGGATTATGTTTTTCAGTATTACAAACAACACCACGTTTGTGTCTAAATCATGCATCTTTGCATTTATCATGATCCATCGTTCATGTCAGTAATTATGTTTTTCAGCACAACCTATAATGTTGCTATGGAGATATACTCAGATTTTTTGGTCACTCAACCATACCTAGTGGTCTCATTAAGAGTTGGTAGAAAGCTTGCTTTGCTTTTGTAGCTAAGGTTCAGTTAGTATAGCCCTTAGCATATCATAAGCCTATCACTAATCAACAAATTAAACAATCCTAACAAGGACTAGGGGAAGATGAAAGCCGTGAAGCAGGACTAGGTATCCTGAAGCGAAAAGAGTTATTCTTGCTTATCCCTCTATATGGATGATATGGAAAATGTTGGCAGTTGGCAAAATGACAGGTTATTTCCCTATTCAAAATCCCTTGCTTACGATAAAATAAGCAATATCCCAAAGTGGTATCCCATATCAATCCTCAAGATTGATACCCTAGGTCGATATCATAAATCGACTTCCCAAGATTGATATCTCATATTGATATCATAAGATCAATATTCTTAATCGATATACTAGAAATAGTTTTCCTAAGTAAATCCCCCAAAGAATTTTTTTTTTTAAATATTATCAAGTATAAATATCGAAAAGTGAAGATCAAATGCAGATCTAGAGACAGTTCAAAATGAAGATGGAATCGACTCCCTTCCTTCACTACATATGAGCAAGTATCTCAAAAATTGAAGGATAGAAAGGAATGATCCTGAATCCCTAGAATTGTCGACACTACTATACCCTATGCATGACGATATGTCTGATACACTTGCATCTCGCTTGTGGGTAGACCAATGTTTAAATGTGGAGGAGGCCTAGTTGCTTAGTCCAACTAAAATCTAAACTTGGGATTAGATAAGACATTTGTGGTACCCCTATCTTAGCAATGGGCTGAAAGAATCCTGCTCGACATCGAGGAATGCTCGTGTATTATCTTAATATAATCATGTGCCCACACAGGGATAATGAAAAGTTAGGGCCTATCCTAGCAAAAGCCTTTTATCTCAGAAGTCTAGCATGGTTAGTATGCAACTTTTGATAAGTCTATTAGGGTGTTTGAGTCCCATGGAAAACCTCAAAAATATCTCATAGCAACAAAATATCAAATATCTCAAACCATATAAAATCATCAAATTGCAAAGTATCGATTTCATGATACATCATCATATAAAGCACAATCAGGATATAGGATAGATACTGCATGGATATTAGAAAAAATATTTAGACGGCCAATGACTATCGTGCATATTTTTTAAATTTGCAAAATAAAATAGAATGACACATTATATCATTAGCATCATACAACTACATTCATTGCATTTCATATATGAGTGATTAATTGATTAAATTCTTATCTTAAGGATTTTTAATTCCATTCATGATTTTTATACATTTTATGGTGTCATCCATTAGATTGATAAACATATTTGCATTCATTCCTTATGTTTTAAGTGATTAAATCATACAGGTTCATTTACATTAGATCACCATCGTGTAAATAAATTATTACATACATTAATACATACAATAAAGCAATATCAAATATGCGTTAAGAGAAAACATTACATCCATATGCATTCATTATAAATCACACATCTAAGCATCTGGATGACTGCATATTATCATCATCATCATAAATTAAATAGCTATCTAGTGCATGTCATACATACATCACATCATATAGCATCAAATTAACATAAGCATTGCATCCATGTGCATAACATAAACAAAAAAATAAAAATATACAAGTACACATAATGAGTCATAAATGATAAATCTCATTTATATGTGTGTGTCTCAAAAGTACATTAGGAGTACAAAATAACCGCATGCTACAATCGTATAGGTCCTCGACCTTACACCAAAAATGGTACATATGCAAAAAGGTAGCCTAGATCAGATAGAGTCGTAGCTCTAGCCTACTCCCCTGAACTATAGCTCTCGCCACATCCCTCAACCCTATGCTTTGGATCCTACTTTGTAGTTGAATCTAGTACCTATTGCGTGCCCTACTCAGGGCCCTATGTGCCACCTAACCCGAAGAGGCCTAGCACACGGGACACTGGTAGGTCTAGGTGGCTAAACCTGTGACTAGAGGTCGCACCCGTCTCCTTGTGAGTCCTGTGTGAGCTGCCTCCATGAGTGCTAGAGGACCTATGCATCCTCTCTTTCTTATGCATCCGTTGGCTTGAGCTCACCTGGTCCTCTAAGACCCAGTAGCATGTCTATCCTCGAGTATCTTCAAGCCCTGTAATCTGATGAATCCCTCCAGCTGGGAGATGCAAGCTGCCCTCGCATCGTAAAGGTCATTTCCCTCCTCTATGAGGGAAGTGGGTCATTTGACCTATGCCATAGGATCACTACCTCCTGGTAATGTAGCTGATGGTGTCACAGGAGGTCCCATAATAGCATGGGAGGATGAAGGATCTCCTCTCTATGCCTTGAGCAACTCTCTCTACGATGGCCTCACCTCGTTGTGCCAATGCCACATCCTATGCGCTAGTGAGCTCACCGACCTGTGACTCTACTACCATAGCTTGAGCTATGAGGGTCGTAGTTTGTGCTTGAGCCTCTTTCAGCTTCTATCCCGATGAGCCAGCTTCACCTTTAAAAGGGTGATAGATATATCCCACTACAACTGCTGAGTCTGTAACCTCCCAACCTGACTCTACAGGTCGACAACCTAAGCGAGGAGCTACCCTACATCATTGTATGGAGGCACCTCACCCTCCTCTACCCCATCCTCCTCCTCTGCCTCTTCCTGTGGATCCTCCTCTATGGTGGCTTCTATGCCCCAACCACCCTCGATTCTCTGGTGCACACTACACCCATCAAGATCGACCTTTGCCTTCGTCTAGTCATCCTAGAGATCCTCTCCCCTGCCACTGTAGGAGGGACCACCATGTGTCATACGTTGGGGTGGTCCTAGGTGTGTCATCCCCAGACTCTTGGAAGTCATCAACCTCGTCACCTAGAGTTGTAGGTTGGATCCATGGCAGATGTGTCTCTAGCACGAGATATCGGTACACGAATGGAATCTTCGAAATGTCCTGTACAAATCCAAACTACTGCAAGACGTGAGAGAAGAACTGGTACTCTCTAATATTGATCTTATGATCGAGTAGCCACCTATCCTAGCGAGCCTGGCATAGCCACTCGCCTGCCTCAGTATAATCAAGGCAATCCATATAGGAGCACCACTCAATGTCGTTCGACCTGATCACTGTAATTTGTGCAATGTACTAATTTGTGTCTCTAGTGTGGGTCTTGCTCCAGAACCCCTCCTCTCATGGCCAACACGCAGTGTAGCATTGATGTGCATTGTCAATGGTCATGATCTGGAGAGGTAGGTCCATGGGATGCTTGATCCAAATGTGTTGCCAACCCTATATCTATAGTAATAGGCTGCAACTAATACCTTGGTGGCTTTGGCTCGTAATATGATACAACTCCCTATAGAGCTGACATAATAGTATGCTACCCCAAGCTAGGCACAGTGGCTGAGTAGTGGAACTCTGGATCACTCTCTAAACGCTAGCCAGGAGGTTCCAGGGAATCCTTGCACCTAAGGAGTCTGGAAGCACTACCTGTACCACGGATCATGAAGATAATCATGCGGACTGAGAAGAGGCTCACGAGCCCTAGAGGTCAATATTTGAAATAAAAAGCAGCATATAAGCTAAATTCTAGCTAAAAACAAGCAAAAATAGCTAAAAACAACTTTAAAAATGTCAAAAACATCTAAAAACTGATAGAAAGATAAAAATATATCACAAGGCATTCATAAAAATAAAATAAAAAATCACTAGGAAAGTCAAAAATGTATTAAATAACATTAATTGCCTAATTAACTTTAGAAAATGCAAAAATTTAATAAAAAATTTCTAAAGTTGGCAAACCGCGGGTCAACCCTGCAGTCCGCCTACGGTCAAAATATGACCATTGTAATTTGAATGCGAACCGCATCTAATAGCTGTGGTCCACAATCTGACAATTGGGAACTGCAGTTTCCAGCTGCAGTATAGGAGGAATACGCATTTTGGGTACCTTCCTAGCTTGTCTCACAAAAGAAATTAAAACTAACTAAACCTAATCTAGTGGGGTTCATTACCAACAGTTTAGTGAGGTTCATTTACCACATTACTTAGTGTGGTTGATTTTAATTGGTATTGAACTGCGAGGACTTGGTTTCGAGTTACCTTGTCTGCTCCGCGGCCTCTGCTAGTCGATGGTTGATTAGGATCTGCCATCGACGTATCAAGTGCAATATATGGTAGATTTTTGGGCAGCATTCCGAATCAGGTAATGTCTCCTATCTCTTAGAGCTCTCTCAATGTAGTTGTTTTCAAGGAAAATAATGACAAATTCAAATGGGAACGACTATTTAAAGGTTTGCCTAATTTCGACGGACAATAGATAACACCTACGGTCTCGAAATTAGGGTTTTCCAACTACAGGCCCTAGTCAACGATTCCCAAAAGTTGAAAAGTTCAACTACAGACCGTACCTGTGGTTTGCAGCCAACATTAAATGCACTCAAACCCCATCGTGGGAATGTCTCAAAAGGTAAATTAATGACTCCTAATGGATCAAATTTTAAAAAAGAGCAATTAAGGTTGCAAATTTGGTGATGTTCAAAGCACGAGGATCGATCAATAAATCAAAATTAACAAATAAATCAAATAATTAAAAGCACTAAATGCACTTTGTATTCAGTAATTTACCCTATACACTTGGCGGTTGCAATGACTTGCGATCCATGCAATTCGGCAAGATGAGTAAATTACCATTAGGATATTTGGGGTAAAATTGTCATCGTTGATCTGATATGCTTCTTGTCAATCCCTAAGAAGGCCTTCGCGGTTGGACTTTTCCATGGGAACAAGGTGTTTCATGTCATGTCTCCTATGACATATTTTAGCAAATCATTGATAACTTGATTCAACATAAATCTAATTAGATTTGCATCATTTTGATTCCCTAAGATGGCTATTGTAGCCCGACTGCTCCATGGGATAGGAATGTGCAATTACTATTAACAGTTGGAATCAGAAGTTGAACTAGGCCTAGCTAAGGCATTAATATTATCAAATCTAAATTTGTTTAGATTATCCATAGTGGTCAAGTGACCTCGTCTCTTTAATCATTGTCATTACCCTCATCGGCTCGTCACTTGAGGGGGTAGTCATAACATCAAATTATAATCAAAATCAATAGAAGATCCCTGAAATTGTAGATCCCTTGATCTTGTCAAAATTATGTTTGTCCCTACGAATCATTTTCAACAACTATCATAAGCTTACCCATTTGCTTGGGGCAAATAGCAAATATGACTTTGCTTATTGTTCTCCGCCTTTCGGATCTATGGGTCAGAAGATACCTATGGAATGCACAACTACACCGAATGAGATGAGAAGGGCACAAGCTTTTCAAATGTAAGCCTTTAACCCAGTTGGAAGCAATGATTCCAAAATGCGTGTCCTTTTGCTGGACAAGAGGCATCTAATGTTGATATGACTAATGATCATCATAGAACCTTCGACATCATTTTAGGAGGTATATTTTTGCTCAACATTGTTCGATATCACAATGCATCTCAAAAGGGCCATCTGTAGACACCTAAAACGCGTCATGTCGAGGGCGACTACTTATATGGACATGCTACAAGACCATATGGAGGATCTTGGACAGACTCTAAGATAGAGTGGTTCTAACCACTCAATTTGGGCTCCTTGGCCTAATCAGTCTAAATCGTAGCCCAAACCTGCAATCTATAGGATGAACCATGGTTGACACCTGCGGTTTACAATCTAGACCGCAGCTGTAACATGTGGTCTTAACCGAAGTTCATTTGGCCTTCATACAAGCCAAATTGGTTTGAACGACCATTTGTTCTAGAAGATGGTGGTTAGAGAACGAAAGCTTCAAATCCAACTGTCCTAACCATCCCTTCTTGATCTTGGCTTCTCCTTGAAGCCACGCCTAGCCCTGGGACATCCTATAAGTACCCTTGAGAATTAGGGAAAAACAAAGAGAGTGCATTTTTGATATCAAAGCAGTGAAGCCCTGTCAAATTGTGGACTCACCTGAGTGCATAGAGAGAGCCTTGTTGCCATCCCCATTGTCAATTTGTCAACCATCATGACAAATTAGGCCATGGATGCCCTAAGGACCTAGGAGAGACAAGAAACACTAATTCATGCAAACGGAGGCCCTATTCAATGATTCAACCGCTAAACTTGTCAGAAGGACACCGAAGGCGACCCTTGAACAACAATTGGACAAGGAGGTCAAGCCCACTACCCTTGATTTTGAGGGTATACTCACTTGAGTGCTAACTGCGACTGTCAGTCGTGGTTTACAGTGTAGACTGCGCATTAGTGTTGTGATTTGCGACAGAGGTATCACCACCTTACTATTTTCATTTTTGCTCATCTAGTTAGATTAGATTAGTCATTTACACAGTTAAATTGTAATTTTAGAAATTTCTGACCGATAGACTAGTGTTTTTGCTAATTTTTTTCATCATAGTAGTTTAGATGTTAATGGTTTCTTTTTATGTTATAATGCTTCATTCTGAGTAATTGATTCCATAGATTGATGGTTGTGCTCTTCATTTACGTATTTCCATCAATCTTGATACTACTTGCATATGTTTAGCATAGTTTATGCATTTTCTTGATTTGATGTCATTATGCTATTTTCATGCTATTTGTCTTTAAAGGGCCTCATCATGAGAGGTTGCCTATGCTTTTGACATTCTTGTGTTGTTTCTTAATCGTAGGAAACAGGTTTCTAAGGAGCTACAACCATTCATTCCCTTCCTCAATGCAAAGAAGAGGGTCTACTCCATCCTAGAGCATTTTGTGTCACCTTAAAGGCTTGATAGTGCATTTCACCCCTGAGGGGGATTGAAATAAATGTAATTGCTTATCAAAATAGAGTATCCCTAAGAGGGACTTACTTGTAATCAGACACTCATTGATTTTAATGGAATAATAGAAGTATTTCTTGTAATTTCTATGTGTTTTATTGATTTATGTGTTTGAATATCAAGTTTACCTTGTTTATGCAATTACAACATTTCGGGTGCACGCCTTTTTGGTTGTACAGGTTTCAAACATTTTGTACAAGGATCGAGAAGGAAGATACAAATGGAAATAAATTTTTTTTACAAGTATACAATACATTGATGCTAGGAGGCAATTGAGTAGAAATATAACAACTATAATTATTTCGAGGGGTGCCAAGGATAAATTTATTTGGGAGTTGAATAGCTCAGGACAACAAGAAGTGGATATAATGTTCAACTCCAATATAATAATAATATCACTAGAATTTGGAGAGATATTTGGGATAGCCCAAGCATTACTAAAGTTAAAATATTTGTTTGGCTAGTAGGTTATAGAAGAATTTTATCTTGGAATAACCTTATGAAAAGGGGTTTTCATGGCCCCTCTAAATGTGTTTTCTATAATAAGGAAGATAGTATTGACCATCTCTTGCAAAATTTCTCAATAGTTTGGAATATATGGCAATGGATTCTTAATATGTTTGGTAAATGAATGGTGATGAATAGCATAATTGAAGATTGGTTAAAGCGATGGCAAGGCATTTATAAAAGTGAGGCTTTACAGAAAATCTGTGATATATCAAAAGATACAATACTTTGGACTATCTGGCTAGAAAGGAATAGAAGAATATTTAAAGGAAAGGAAATATGTTTAGAGGTAGTGATAAAGAAAATATGTTTAGTCATAGAGAAGTCTAAACCAACCTTATCAACTCATCCAATCCCTAATTTGGAAGCAGAGAGTCTTGATAGATGGATTCAAGTCATTAAATGGTGTTATGATGTTGGGTATAAGAGAAGCAAACATAAGGTAAAGAATATAAAGTGGAAACCACCAGATGTGGAGTGGGTTACGTTGAATTTTGATGGAGCGTCTAAAGGAAAACCAGGACCAGTAGGAGGAGGAGGAATAACTAGAAATAATAGAGGATATATTTTTTCTCATTATGCTTTCAATTGTGGATTTAAGAAAAATGATGAAGTTGAAGCTTGTGCAGCTTTAGAAGGGTTAAAAATATGTAAACAAATTAAATGGAATAGAGTTTGTATGGAAGGTGATTCTCTCATAGTAATAAATGCAATTTTGAGGAAAGCAAAGGCTCCATGAAACATACAAGAGATAATTGTGGAAATTCAAGATCTTGCTAAAGAGTTTGAAGAAATCATGTTTAAACATATATTAAGAGAAGGAAACAAATGTGTTGATAAGCTAGCCAATAGATGGGTTTTGATTGAGGATCGTGAAGTTAACATCTCCTTTCCATGGTTAGAGGAAGTAGAAATTTTAGTTGAAGTTGACAAAAATTGTTGATTGTCTAAATCAATTAATGATTAAGATTTACTTTAATGTTTTCCATTGGTAATATCTATTTTATTTTATAACAATAATGTGTTTTCATTTATACTATTTATTATAATTTTTGTGGTTGCACTTGTGTTTCAGGAAGGAAACTAGTAATCTAGATTTGGTAATACGAACTATGTTAGTGCAATGTTTTGGAAATATTACTCTACTAAGATGCAAGGCATAGATATTAGAGGTGAATTTTTGGCATTGTAAAGGCTACTATAGAAAAATATCAAGAAAGATGCTAAATTCTAGAGTAATTGTATTCATACAGAGATTTGAAAAGATCCAAAAAATGAAAATCAAGAATGCATACATTTTATGTAAAATGATGTAGGTTTGTAACTATAACATCCCAATTGATATGAGAAGTGTATCTATATGTAAACTCTCAAGATCTAAAGAAGAGAGATATAATTTGTTAAGGGTGGGGGACCCAAGTACAACCCCTTTTTATCAAACAAAAAAAAAATGAAGTCCTTTTCAAAGGTTCCAACGGAGACAATATCAGCCTCAATATTCACATGTGCAACAATAATGACCAAAAGAAGAAAATAAAAAAGGAAACCTAGTTCAAGAAATTCAAGAAATAGAAAATGAGGGTGAAAATGAAAAAACAGCCCTTATAGGAAGAACTATAGACAATGAAGGTATAGACCAAGTCGAGTAAAAATGTGACAAGAATGATAATACAAATCATTTAGAAAATTCTAAAGGTAATGTTGAATTTATAACAAAACAAAAGTTGTTGAAAAAAGGATAATTGGATAAAATAAAAAGCTTGAATCAAAACAAAGAATACTTTAGAACTATAAGATTTGTGAAAAATACCAAAAAGGAAACATGTCACAAGGAAAAATAGGACATTATGGATGGATTTGTAAATCAAAATGGAACAGAATCATCGACATATTAAAGTGTTTTTACAAAAAATAGGAAAGTTTGAAAAACATTGTAGTGAATAGGTTAATGAAATAGTGCCAAAATTTCAGGTAGTATGAAAGCCAGAACCGAAGGACGAAGATAAGAGTCAGAGATTAAAGCAAAAGCCTTCACACCATATAATGTTAGAAATGGAGGTGTTGGAGGTATTACATTATTTGGTACCTTGAGTAACATTGTAAATATTTAGATTAGGAGTGTGTTTATTATTTGTGTCAATAGTATGTGTCAAGTTGTGAAGTGTGTTTATGTGTCATGTAATCAAGTGTGAGTTATGAGTGAAAGGTGTCATGTGTGTAAGTTAAGATTTATGAGTGAAAGGTGTCATGTATGTAATAGAAGAGTTATGTGTGAAGGTGTCATGTGTGTAAGTGAAGAGTTATGAGTGAAAGGTGCCATGTGTGTAAGTGAAGAGTCATGAGTGTAAGGTGTCATGTGTGTAAGAGTTATGAGTGTGATATGTCAAGATTAGAAGTAGGAAGTTATGTAATCATGAGAAAATTTATCATTATGTAATAAAGGTATATGAAAGGTTGCATCTCTTGAGATTGATGAGAGCAAAAGTCAGTTGTATTGAAGAGTCTTATGTAAGGTTATATATTGATGATAAAGCTCTATACGATGAAACAAGAATCAATGATTTTGTAGTGTGAATATTTTTTGAGTAATATTGTTATTATTGAATGAAATGATATATGTTTGATTACATGATCCTAGGAAATATAGATCTGTGATTTTTTGGCTCATTTTCTAACAAAAAGTTGTATTAGATCTATGCAAAAAAATTATTACAATGATTGAAATTTTGATTCCTCCACCTAAATTTACCATCATGACTCTTTATATGAAGGTTATATAATTGAGTCCCTTATAGAGGTAACCCAAGGAAGCCTATATTTCGATAAAAAAATTAATATTCAAATTTTAAAATACAAGTTACTTGCATATTTTAACTAATGTTTTGAAAATATCCGCTCATGTAGAGGAGTTGGAGAGCAAGTGGGTAGTTAAAACTCTCTAGTTGAAATCGAGAGGCCCAGGTTCAAATATCTCCCCTCACATGTTGCGGATATGCTATGTAATGGTTATATCGTGACCACATAATAATATTTACCCCATTTTAAAAAAAGAAACTAATGTTTTGAAAATAAAAATATTTAATAACTTATCCATAAAATCTTAATTTTTTTAATTGGTTATATTGGGTTGAAATAAGTCTTGCTTGTATTACATCATCACTACATAATGATATTAAAATAGCTTGGCTATCATGCATGTTTCTCTTGGAAAGATAAGTCAAGGAATTTAACCAGTTGAGCTAATGCCATTTGATTTATATGTAATGGTAATTATTATCATCTTTCTTTATAAATAAAGAATTTTTAGATATCTTTTAGCTTGGTTCCATCATCCTTATTGAAACTATCAATGTGTTTAACAATATCTAAATCTTTTCTAAGCTTCCTTGTAGATGTTTGATGACCAAGACATTAACATCCTTCATATTAATATGTTGCCTACTTGTACAAGTGCTTCATTAAAAATGATTTGATGAGTTGATTGACCTCAAATTTTGACAGTAATACTTAATGCATATCTTGATTGATCTTCTTATTTCATCAATATTCAAATTATAACACACAACGTGATGTCTGGTACATACCACTTCTATCCTTGGAGTCCACATTCTACTTTACTAAGTTTATATATTTATATATATATATATATATATATATATATATATATATATATATATATATATATATACTTATTCTTATATCATAAGAAAACCATCCCACCTCATACACACATTATTCTTAAAATTCATGTTATGTTATTAAAAATACTTTCTATTTATCATATTTAGTTATAAGGGATAAAAATCCTATCATTCTTTTCTTGATTGAGGTTCCATCTTAAATTTGTGAAGGCTTTAAAATATTTGTCTATTTTTATACCTTTTCAATTTGAATGGCTCCTCAAAATGCTTCAATGTATTCCTTATCTTTTATTATCATAGCCTTTATAGCCAAGCTAATCATAACCCCTTGTTTGTTTGACTAATAATGATATGAGTTAAAACATAGGTAGCTTTTTATTTGTGTCATTCCTATGGATAGTCTTTTAGCTTCTATAAAATGAGTAAGTATGAAATGGAGATTAATCTAACTCGATTAGCAATTTCAAAATGAATTAAGTATATTAAAACTAAGAAATGATGGAAATGAAGTTGTTGGTTATTATTTCCCCCAACAATTAAAATTTTAATCAAATAGTCAATACGAACAAAATACAAATTTTTCATATCAATTTAAGTATATGCAAATAAATATAATGAAAAAATATAAAATATAAAATACATATTAAATTGATACCATCTAAAATTTGTCATATCTACTAGAATCTATTTTTTCCATTATAGTGTATTCCACCTAAATATAATAGAAGATGAGAATAAAAGATCCACTTTAATAATATGTATATACACAAACTAGACGAGGCTTCTTATAGAAATTGTTGATATCATGCCTCCTAGTTGAACCTTATCTTATATTATGTTTGCATATTAAAAATTGTTTATTCCTTTAAATATGAGTTTTTTTTAGTATTGGTTATATGGGATTAAAAGGGGTCCCACCTGTATTACATCATTACCACATAGTGATATTACAACAACTAAGCTATTATGTATGCATTACTTGACAAGATCTGAACTTGGGTTTCCTCCTTCAAAGTTGATAAATTTAATCGAGTAATCTAATGTTGTAACAAAATAACTTCCAAAAATATGCAACAGTAGTAGTAATTCAATAATGCACAAAAGGAAACATTCACTAGAATAGTAAATTAGATTCAATAGCAAAAAAATAATAATGTAATAAATAGACTCCAAATTCCAAAATAGTACAAATCCTAATAATTTAGAGAGGACAAAGTCTCATAGCCACTTGAAGAGGATGAAGACTCATATGCATAATGGAGGTAACTTTAATTAAAAATACAATGATGTGTCAACTACAACATAACTCCTCTATTTATAGACTAAATCAAACAATAACCCTAATACTAATGCTCAAGGACCAACTAACCTAATCATAGGGCCCAAGCCAATAATAAATATAGTCAATGCGACTATATTGGAGTTGTTACATGGACTCCCCCTTGGAAAGATTTGTACTTAAAGCTATAAATGACTAGAAAATACTCCTAGGCTCCCACATTGCATCTTCTTCTAATAGATATTACCACTTGATGAAAAATCCTAAATTTTTTAAGATCAAATATTACAAACATGAGACTACAACACAAATTCTGATTGGAGAGTGATTCACTCTTCTTCATCAAGTACTATAAGCTTCGTTTTAGTCAACAACTTGTTTAGGATAAGAAACATAACAAATAGGGTGGATGTAGGAAGTCAATGAAAGCTTCAACTGATATGTCACTTCCCCAATGTGACAAACCACCTTGTAGGGGTCGTAAACTAAGGGACCAACTTTTGATTAGACCTAGTCTTTAGGGATAATTGTTTATAAAAATGGAGTTGTAAAAATACCATGTTTCCTATTGTTGCTTGGAATGATGCATGTCCTACTGGTACTTCATGTAATTTTAGGACTGGTACAAATTATATTTAAGAAGCTAGACAACAAGCCCACGTGACTACAACAAATAATCTACTTGGGTCACCTTGAAGGATCTTGGAACATAGTTTGCCATTGATGTAGGTTTATGGTCATGTAATGTCTTAGATGAGGATATCTTGGGAGGGAATTGTAAGAAGTGTTATACCACCATTCAGCTAAGAAAATCCAATAAACCTACTAATACTATTTATCTTAAGAAAAATAGCGAAGATAAGTACCTAACCATTTATTCAAAATCTTTGTTTGGCCATCCGACTGAGGGTGATACAAAGAAGACATATTCAACTAAGTACCAATGATAGTGAACGATTCCTTCTAAAAATTACTACTGAAAACAAGGTCACAATCACTAATAATGAACTTAGGTATGCCATTCAATTTGAAAATAGAGTTGAGTAACATCTTAGCAACCTTATTATTCATGAAGGGGTGTTATAATATGTAAAAATAGTAAACTTCGAAAGGTGATCCATCACCACAAAAATCACCATTTTACCCATAGATATGGGAAGGCCCTCAATAAAATCCATGGATATGTGCTTCCATTTATGATCAAGAATAGCCAAAGGTTGTAACAAGCTAGGATATTTAATATTTTTCTCTTGTTCCATTGACATACCTCATATTTAACCATAAATTTCTTGACATCTACTTTTAATCCTTTCCAAGAAATGGATTACTTCATCTGTTGGTAAGTTTTAATAATCCATAATATTCAACTAAAGAAGATACATGCAATTCTTATGGAATACTAGTATTAATGGTGGGTGATAGAGGAAGGTATAGGTAATCCTTCTTGCAAATAACCCCATCAACATATGTTAACAAGAAAATAGGTGTAGAACCAGCTTCCACATCATGAATAATGCAAGCAATCTCTAGGTTCGAATTTCAATCCTCCCAAAGCTATGAAATCCATTGTGCAAGGGGATTGGAGATGACACAAATAGAATAATTTCCTCATGTTTCTAAGATAGAGCATCGACCACCACATTCTCCTTTTCCTTCTTATAATCAATGGCAAAACCATATCCCAATAGCTTGGTCAATCATTTGTTCTATTCTAGACAAGAGAGATATTTTTCAAGGAAATGCTTGAGGTTATTGTGGGTAGTCTTGATAGTGAAGTGTCATCATAAGAAATAAGTACTCTATTTCTCTACAAAATTTAAAATGGCTAATATCTCCTTCTCATAAGTGGATCAACCTAGATTCTTGTCAAATAGTTGTTTTCTTTCAAATACCAAAGGATGTCCATCTTGTATAATATCAAATCTAATACTTATGCATGAAGCATCATATTCAATGAAAAAAGTTTGTTAAAATGAGGAGTAGCCAAAACAAGAATGGTACACATAACCTCCTTTAGCGCACTGAAAGTTTGGGAAGCTACTTCAAACCAAAATTAAATCATCCTTATTAATGAGAGCAATGAGAGGTCTACAACCTTGCCATAGTTGTAAATAATTTTTCTATAATACCCCATTAGACCTAAAAATCCAAAAAATTTCTCAAGGTATTTAGGCCTAGGCCAATATTTCATGGTTTTGATCTTGTTAGGATATACCTTGATCCCTTCCCAAGATACCATATGTCCCAAATATTTTACATTAGGAATCCCAAAGGAACACTTAGACCTATTGACAAATAGCCATTCCTTCTATAAAAGGTGAAGTTGGTCAACATGAACTAAATGAGTTTATTAAGTCTTGCTATAAACTAAGATATCATCAACTAAGACTAGCATTAACTTATAAATAAAAGGATGAAAGACAAAAACTATTAAGCTCTAGAAAATGGGGGATCATTAGTAAGACCAAAGGGCATGACTATGAACTAATAATAACCCTTCTGCATGCAAAAAATAGTCCTAGGGATATCCTCTTATCTAACCCTTTGATGGAACCCATAACACAATTCAATCTTGATAAAATATTTAGCACCATGTAGTTCATCCAACAAATGCTCTATAATAGGGATAAAAAACTTATCTTTAATGGTGATCTTGTTGAGAATTATCCTTATGATGCACCATAACCATCAAAGAGGAATAAGGACTAATGCTTGGAATGATAACTTCTTGATCCAACATCTTATGAACTAGCTTCTCAATCTAAATCTTTTAAGGCTAGGTCTAGTGGTAAGAAAAAACATTTGGAGGTTGACTTCCTTGAACTAGGTGGATATCATGATCATGTGTGTGCTTAGGGGGAATACCCATGGGTTTGTTTAAGATGACCACTTAACGATCAATAATAGTCTAAAATTCTAAATACAAATGCAGAAGGAGCAACTCAAAAGGTTGGACTTCCATACAATTGCCTTGACAAAGAACCCGTGATTGTATTTCTTCATAATATTTTCGATGCTATGTGATTTGACCACCTTAGAAGGGGAAGGTTTGATTCCCTAGAGATAAATTACCTTACAATCTTCCACCCATTTGATATATAGTTGTTGTATATTAATACTAACATCTTTAAGATATGAGAGCCATTGTTCTCCCAAGATTGCATCTACACTACCCATGTTTATGGCATAAAGATGGTTGTATCAAGTATAATATCCTATTTTAATGCTAACTTTATCTATACAACCCACACACCGAGCCTAGTAATTTAAAATCAATGCTTGGATTTTATCCTGGGCCAAAGTATTGATATACAGTCCCAAATATTTCATTACTTAATTATCAATAAGGTAATGTGTGTTACCTAAATTGATCAACACATTGATGCATTGACATTTAATGAAGACTTAGACCTCAATGGTATTATGATCCTAGAGCCCCATAAGGGCAAACATGGAGAAAGCCATAGTATCATTCCATGCTCAAAATTAGTTGATTTTCTTGGTGGCTCCTACTATAAAGAATATTAATCTTAATCCTCTAACGTTGCTACTTCCTCAACTTACACTAGCAAGTTATATCATTCTTCATAAGCTTCATCTTGGGGATGGCATGAGTGACATTTGTAATATAAGAACCCTTGGGGATGCTTGTTATTACTATAATTAAAGGCTAACGAGGGTTTAAATTGTGTTAGGACTAGAGACAAGACAACTAGAGCCTCATTTTAGTCGTTATAACCACACGCTCAACCTCCTTGAGGGTGTATATATCATTCATATTGACCTTAAGCCTAACTATCCTTAAGGTCATGGAAAAAGGTTGATACCATCACTATTAGATATAATTGATCGGTGTAGGTGATTAGTTACATGAACTTCATGCAACAAAATCAACTGATTTTATTTGCTTGGTTTGCATCAATCAAACCACATATAAAGTAGAAGAGCCTTTTTCAAACTTATTGAGGAAAAACACTTTGAACTTTGGAAACAAAAGAGAGTGCATGTGTTGATGGAGCTCCCATAACAGCCACTAATGAGCATGGGTTTCTAACTTCGTAGAAAAAATGTGACACAACCTTATTCAAGCATATGTTATAGATGGATGATGTTATTCATCTTAGCTATCCAACCATGCAAATCCATATACTCAAATAGTGGAATGTTGATGCATGAAATGGGAACATCATGAGGTCAAGTAAGAAATTAACAACAACTCTTGTGGAGGGATAAAGATCAAAACCATAACTTACGTTAAGTCCACCCATACATAGAATAGTTTCCCTGGTAGCATAGGGATCCATATGATCACCATGGGAACTTGGATTTCTATGTCAGCATGATGACTGTTGGTAGATGTTGGTGTCATGATACTAGTTTCCTCTTAAATCTAATCGTATTTTATGGCATGTGTTTGCTACCTAGATATTTGTTACAACTAATGGTCTAAGGAATGCTCGATATGGGAGGATCCAAATGGTGTTGAATTAAATCCAAGGTCACCTACATGCCTACTTGGATGTCCTTAATGGAGGACATTGTGTTCAACAACTTGGAATACTCATCTTCCTAGGAGAAATTATAGATGCATAGATCATTGTTATGGCACCAAGAAGCTACCAATCAGAGGAGTGCGAGGATGCAAGGAGGAGTAGTCATGGCACCTAAAAAAGAAAGAAAACACGAATCAAATATATTGACATGTATAGGGATATTATGATGTTTGCTAATATTTATGGGTTGACATTTCTTTCTACTCATGCACGCATCCTTAGATGACCTAGTGCACTACAAAAAAATGTTGATTTGTAACCATCCAATAGAAGCAAAGGGTTCAATCATACACTAGGAACAAAATCAAAACATTAAAGATACCCTTTGAGCACTTTCACAATAGTATTACTAGATATACACCTTATTTTAACTAGCTTGACAAGATGATCACAATGAGATGGGTGTGCCATAAGGGTCTTGTTGTCCCTATATATAATAAGGTTAATAAAATAAAATAAGAAGTGAATCACAATATTATAGAAAAATGTGCTAGAAGAGGGAGCCTATAAAAGTTTCAAAAATTACCTAGACTATAATAATCATACTTGAAACTTCATATTAGATAGTTTACAATTAATCTAGAAACATATTAGATGGTTAGTTAATGAGGGGAATTATGCAAATTTTTGGTCTGATGGTTGTTTGAAGCCTTATCCTCTTATCTCTGATTCAAAATGACAACCATTGTCTTGGTCATGCCTAGCTTGTAAATGTGCAAAGGTCAAATATTATATTAATGTGAGCAACAACTCCAAATCATGGATTTCTATTAGTAACCTGGTTGAAGGAGAGGAACTCAAATAAATTGTAGATGAGCTTCAAAAGATGCTTCAAGAATTTTATTTACCTTTTTTTATACAAAAGGATGAGTTGGTTTAAAATATATTAAAATATGGTCCATACTCGGTCAAGTTAGGATATGAGGGTTTAGAGCAACTGATATTTCCTACTCCTAAAGATTTCCCTTGAAATAATGTTTGGTCACTAAAGCCTCTCCCTAAGGCTTGAACATTCATTTGGTTAGTGGTTCAAAATAATATTCTTCTAGGAAAGAGTCTACAAAGAAGAGGATATCATGGAACTTTTATGTGTGCCTTGTGTAAGAAGGATTTAGAAGCATCAGACGATTTACTTCTTACTTGTCCCTTTGCTCACATCATTTGGGGTTACTTTTTTTTAAATTAGATAATATATTGGGTAGCTCTATTAACATTGAAAAATTTGATAGTTGCAATCTTACTGTAGTGGTAAGGGCTTTCGACTCTCTTTGAGAGGTCCAAGGTTCAAACCCCACTCAATATGAGGGTACTGGGACCCCTCATAAAAACCATGTGTAAACTCATTGAAAAATAAATATTGAAAGAGTTGATAAAATATTGGATTAATTATTTCATAGCTAAAGCATTATGTATTTTGTGGAGGACTGGTGTTGTCATTATTTGTTGGAATTTATGGCTTGAAAGGAATATTAGAATTTTAAAAAATAAATCTCAAAATCATGCTCAAATTTGGGACCATATTGGTGCCTCTCTTATAGAATGTTTACAAATATGGTGCTCATCATGGGAAGTCTCAAGTGTGAAAAAAAGAGGTGCTAACCACTTGGTTACATAATTTGAATATACATGGAAGAGTAATCTACAACAACATTAAAATAAGGGATTTGCTTTGATCTATGGTAAAATAGAAATATCCAAAAATTGGGTTTATCAAAGTTAATTTTTATGGTGCTTCAAAATGAAATCTAGGAAAAACTAGTGGAGGTGGTGTTTTTTTAAGTAATGAAGACAAAAATATCCTCACTTGATCAAAACTTATGGAACTTCAAGTAACCATTATGTAAAGGCTAGGCCACTTCTTACAAGGATTAAAATTGCATTGAAAAATTAAGAACACAAATATATTTTAATGGAGGGGGATTCACAAATTATTAGGAACCTACTATTAAAAATAAGCTCACTCACACAAAATACTGAAAATAAGCAGAGATTCATGCAATAACACAATATCACAATGCAGAAAAGTAAATGCAGAATTAAACACTCTCACAATAAACACAGAATCGCAGGCCTCTTCGAGGGGGCAACCTCCTTCAATATTTCATTAATTGGTAAAAAGATACATTCGTACATGGCTCCATGTCTTTTAAAGAAAAACTTCATGCAACCCTAACCCTAAGCTCAAGAGTTGGCTTACATGCAAAATGCCACTCGAGCTAGAATCTTCTACCAAACATCGGTTACATTCTTGATAACGGTTACATGAAATGGCCCCACTTGTCTAGGCGCCTTACTTGCCACATACCATTACAAAGTATTACAAAATAACATTATAAAGGGGGTCCCCACGTTGGAAGTGGGTCATTACATAATCAAATGAGAATTACAAAAATAATGTTAGGATGGGGTCCTAACATGTCCTTCCCCTTCAAAAAGCTTTGTCCTCAAAGTTGTAGATGAGGAAACTAGTGTTGGAGTTATTGTAGAGACTCCCATGTAGCATCTTTTAGTTGTAGACCATGCCACTGAACAAGGACCTCAGTAATGGCTCGGTTGCGAAGAGTGTGCATCCTACGATCCAACAATTATTTTGGCTCGAGCAAGATAGAACCTTCTTCATCCAATTTTGGGAGGGTAGATTGAACCTATACCTGATTTCCCACAACCTTCTTGAGAGAGGATACATGAAAAATAGGGTGGAGCTTGGATGTAGATGGTAGGGCCAATTTGTAGGTCATGGCACCAATCCACTGTAAAACCTGGTAGGGCCCATAGTATTTGGTAGCGAGTTTTTGGCACCTACGAAGTTGGAGGGATGATTGTTTGTATGGTTGCAAGTGAAGGAAGACCATATCACCAACATCAAAGCTATGCTCAGAATGATGTTGATCAGCTTGTTGGTGCATCCGATTCTAGGCCACTTCCAAATTCATCTTCAGTTGATGAAGGACTTTGACATGTTGGCTAAGTGTAGTGTCGACTGCATGGACCTTGGAGCTACCTAGAATGTAGGAGGAGGGCATGAATGGAGGTCATCCATAAACTACTTCAAAAGGGGTGACCTTGGTCACCATGTGATAGGAAGTATTATACCACCACTCAGCCAAGGGAAGCCACTTCACCCATTATGTAGGATGATCAGAGGTAAAGCAATGAAGGTAGATCTCCAAACATTTGTTGATAATCTTAATCTAGCCATCCATTTATGGATGATAAGCTGAACTCATTTTGAGTTGAGTTCCTTACAACTTAAACAATTCTTGCCAAAAATTACTAGTGAAGGTAGGGTCATGATCGGACACAATGGATGTGGGCATGCCATGAAGGTGGAAGATAGAATCAAGGAAAATTTGGGTAACTATGGAGGTCGTGTAAGGATGGGAGAGGGAACAAAAATGAGCATACTTTGAAAGATGATCCACTACCATGAAAATAATTGATTTGCCTCTAGACTTAGGTAACCCTTCAATAAAGTCCATGGAAATATCTATCCAAACCTATTCGAGAATAGGCAAGGGTTGTAGAGTTCCTGGAGAATGCATCATTTTGCCTTTCATCCATTGATAGGTGTCACATGCTGCCACAAAATTATGAATGTCCTTCTTCATACCTTTCCAAGAAAAGGTACGCTTAATCCTTTCATATGTTTTGAGGAACCCAGAATGGCCTGTAGTGGGTGAAGCATGCATTTCCTTCATGAGGAGTTCCCAGAGTGGAGATGTGTGAGGAACAACAAGGCGTTAGTGGTAGCATAAATCTTGTCCATCCCAAGTGTATCTGGGACATGAGGTAGGCTCTATTTGAAGGGAGGCAACCAAAGTTTGCAAGCCTGAATCCTTAAGCACCTCCTCACGAAGAGAATTTATCCACTATGGAATGGGTGAAGAAATGGCACATAACATACTATGAGCCTCAAATTGGTGAGAGAGGGCATCCACCATAATGTTCTCCTTACCTTTTTTATAAGTAATATCATAATCATAGCCCATGAGCTTAGAGATCCACTTTTGTTGTTCGGGGGTGGCAACCCATTGCTCCAAGAAATATTTGAGACTTTGATGATCTGTTTTAATGGAGAAATGATGCCCAATGAGATAAGGTCACCAATGAGTGACCGCATGCAAAATTGCAAGCATTTCCTTAGCATAAGTTGATTTGCCTAGATTATGACTAGAGAGCGCTTTACTAGTGAAAGCCAAGGGGCGCCCTTCCTGCATCAACACCATGCCAATACCATTGCCTGAAGCATCACTTTCAATTACAAAAGGCTTGGAAAAATTAGGCATTGCTAAGACCGGAGTGGTTGTCATAGCATGCTTCAACTCAAGGAAAGCCTGTTCAACTGGACTGATCCAAGTAAAAGAATCATTTTTTAACATGGATGTTAAGGGAGTGATAATTTTACCATAATTATAGATAAATTTGTGGTAATAGCCTATAAGCCCCAAAAATCCATGAAGACCTTTTAGAGTGTGAGGTTTTGGCCACTCTTGAACCACTTGAATCTTCCTAGGGTCAACTTTAACTCCATCTTTGGTGATAATGTGTCCCAAATACTCCACTTCTATCAACCCAAAAGAACACTTGGACCGCTTAGCATAAAGTTGATGTTGTGCCAAAAGTTGTAAAGTTTGATCCACATGGGAGAGGTGCTCTTCCCAAGAGCGACTATAAACCAAAATGTCATCAAAGAAAACTAGAATGAATTTACGAAGGAATGGACAAAAATATTGTTCATGAGGCTTTGAAATGTGGAAGGTGCATTGGTCAAGCCAAATGGCATCACCAAGAACTCATAATGACCCTCATGAGTATGAAATGCGATTTTGGGAATATCTTCATCCTTGAGCCTGATCTGATGGTACCCAGAGCGAAGATCTAATTTGGAGAAAAACATAGTCCCATGCAACTCATCTAGTAATTCATCCACCATAGGAATAGGAAACTTATCCTTAATGGTGAGCTTATTGAGCTCACAAAAATTGATACATAATCACCAAGACCCATATTTCTTTCGCACCAATAAGATAGGAGAAGAGTAAGGATTGTTACTCGAGTGAATGACTCCAACTTTTAACAATTCATGTACTAACTTCTCTATCTCTAACTTAAGGGCATGAGGATATTAATACGACCTGATGTTAGGTGGTACACTACCAGGTACCAATGGAATGGCATGGTCATGGGAGCGACGTGGTGGCAAGTCTGATGGTTCGACAAAAACTGCATTGTGCTTTGTCAAAACAAGTTGTAAATCTTTAAGAATTTGGTCCACCTCTAAAGTAGGTGGTTGGATTGCAAATATCTAAGTGATGACCCCATGAGAATATTTTTTCAACAACTTCTCCATACGGTTTGAGCTGATAATCTGAGGAGGCCCTACTTGTGAACCCCGAAGAGTGTAAGACCATCCATTCTATGAAAACTGCATCCATAGCTCTACAAAATTCCATGAGATGGTTCCCAATGTACCTAACCACTGAGCTCCCAATACAATATCACATCCCCCTAATTGTAGAGCAAACATATCGGTTTTGAGCTCATAATCCCCTATTTTCACTTTAACATTGTGATATTTACCTTTGCAAGGCAAAGTCCCTCCATTGGCCACCATAACCTCAAAGGAATTACATGTGTGTATGTAACAATTGGCCTGCTTGGTAATTTGAGGATCAATAAAGTTGTGTGTACTTATCAAATCGATAAGGATTGTAAGACATTGGCCTTTGAAAAAACCCACAACTTTCATGGTTTGTGGAGTAGTAATCCCAACAAGAGCATGGACAAAAATTTTTGCTTATGGTTCTTCATGTATTTCTTCCTCATTTTGGGGTGGGTCTTCTACTAGTTCTGTTTCATCATCACTTTGGTCACTATTGATAGGATCTTTGACATCTATGAGGAACAACTTCTTTTGGGTGCACCTATGCCCTCAAACATATTTTTCATCACAATTATAGCACAAACCTTGAGTGCATCAAGCATCCATTTCTTCTATAGTCAAGCATTTATGGGGAACAATTTTATTTTCATTATGAGTTGGAAACTTGGGAGGAAATGAGGGTTTAGTTTGTGGAAATTTAGATGTCCTCCTTTGAGCTGAGAATTTGGATTTGACCAACTATGCCAAGCTTATAGCCTGCATCATTATTTGTGGTTTGAACATCTTGACCTCAGCCTAGAGATCATCCTTCAAGCCACTGATGAAACAACTCATAAAAACCCTTCATTCAACCCCTTAGTTTTGTTAGCCAATTTCTCAAATTGGGTTTGGTAATCCCAAACTATAGAGGTTTGTCTCAACTTTGTCAATGCTCCTTGAAAGTCATCATACTCACTAGGGCCAAATCGAGTGAGTAATTGGGACTCAAAATCTTCCCAAGAAGGATCAAGAATGGTGTGTTGCAACCATTGGTACCACTATAAAGCTTCAGATTCCAAATTGAAAGAAGCCATCTAGACCCAATAATATCTAGGGACATTATGGAGTTTAAAAAATTGATCAACATGACATAACCACCCATCTGCATCCTTCCCATTGAACTTAGGAAAGTTCAATTTAGGCATCTTAAAGGTAGGATCATGGTCAAAGAAAGGGTGAGAGTCTCCCCCTTCCTTTCCTTTTCCTCGACCTGATTGTTCAGTATGGTAATCAAACCCTTTTGGGACACCTTGAAGTTTAGACTCAACCTCGACAAGTTGTTCTTCCAAGTTGGTTTTGGAGTTAAGGTATTCACCTCTAAAGCATTGAATATCTTCCTTTATGGTGTTATTGTCATGGAGAAGGCTATCAAGGGTGCTTTGTATTTTTTCAAACATTGAAGTGGCTTGATCTACCTCTTTTTGATGTCCATGAGTGCCACCAACCATTTTGGGAAGTTTTGAACCTCTTTCACTAAATTACTAAAAATAGAAGTGTGATTACAGGAGTTACTATTTTTAGTAAGGAGTCCAAAAAATGCTTGGGTGTTATATATCAAAATGATCAGCTTGAAAAGATAGTCACAATGAGCTATATATCCCAACATTAATTTTGGACACCCAATTTTTTTTATCTATTATTTTGATGAGTCTACTAGTGTGGTCAATTTTTGCTTTGGAGGTTGGGTTCAAAAGTTGGGTACTACATCAACCAACTCTACCCTATCTATTTTTAACTACTGACCACTTTAAACATTGTACTAGCACCTATACTATGACACTAACACTATTCAATTTTTATCATTGATAACCCTATAATTAATGACACTATTTATTCTATTTCTATCACTAACAACCTTATAATCATTAATTGTTACAGATGATTGTTACTACCATTAATAATCACGACTATTCAATTATTGACTGGGATTCCCTATAATTTACTGATTGTTACTGAATGAATACCTAACTGTTATAGACACTTGCAAATTTTACCTTGACTATTTTTACATGCAATTTTTTTTCATGATAGGGAAGTCTCCTTCATATGCTCACTTTTATGGGATGAAATTTTGGTTGTAGGTTATAGATTCAGTAGAATAGGAAGGCTTTGTTTCTTTTTGTAGGTTAAAATTTTGATAGAACTAGGGTATGCTAGGCAAAGGTGTATGTAATACCCATAGGCCCTATATTATACCGTAGTGATGAACAATAGTGCTTGAACCAATATTTTAGGCCACTACTCAAGGAGGATTCCACACATACCCTTGAGCACACTACCTGCCTCTTTGATAGTACAGGAGGGTAATATTTTGGGATGTTGTGTCCTATGTACTATGGATAATACAAGGCCAAAAAAGCTTCCTAGGGCTAAAGGTTTGTTTAATCCTAGATGGTCTCCCTAAATACCCGAAGATACGTGGGAGCTCGATTCATATGCATGGGTGTTGTCTGAGGCCTAGGTATTGGAGCATGATCACCCCTCACTTCACTAGATACTTTATGGGCTATCTAGCTTAGCCAATAATGATAACTCCTCCATGATATTTTAAAACCCTTAACACAAGGTTTCTAACCTACACAACTACTATAGAAAAAGAAAGGACTATATTTTTTATTGGTTTTTGTTATTTTTTTAAAAATAAGGGACACAAAAAATGAAAAACATAGGAAAATTATACCTAACAATCGGAATGGATGGGCAAGAATTGTCATAGTCACAATAGAACTCAGCCTTGGAAAGTGCTCTGATACCACTTGTTAGGAACCTACTATTAAAAATAAACTCACTCACACAAAATACTAAAAATAAACAAAGATTCATACAATAACAAAATATCACAATGCAAAAAGTAAATGTAGAATTAAACACTCTCACAATAGACACAGAATCGTAGGCCTCTTCGAGGGGGCAACCTCCTTCAATATTTCATTAATTGACAAAAATATACATTCGTACATGGCTCCATGTCTTTTAAAGAAAAAACTTCATGCAACCCTAACCCTAAGCTCAAGAGTTGGCTTACATGCAAAATGCCACTCGAGCTAGAATCTTCTACCAAACATCGGTTACATTCTTGATAATGGTTACATGAAATGGCCCCACTTGTCTAGGTGCCTTACTTGCCACATACCATTACAAAAGTATTACAAAATAACATTATAAGGGGGTCCCCACGTTGGAAGTGGGTCATTACATAATCAAATGAGAATTACAAAAATAATGTTAGGATGGGGTCCTAATACAAATTATCATTAATGTTATCAAGAAAAATGGATGTGAGGGTTGGAAAAAATATTATTGCTTTTGTTCATCGTCTATTATTGGAGGCAATATCTTAAAAATGTGAACATATTTATAGAGAAGAAAATTGAGTAGCAGATAATTTAGCAAATTGTTGTGTTGATCTTCATCTTAGTGAATTTTAAGTTTTAGAAGGTAAGTGATTGAGTGAGATTTTATCTCTTGATGAAAATGATGTCAAGGAGTTGATTGTAGAAATATAACACTTTAACGAAGATGAAGAATATATTTAACAGAAAAAAAAGGAAAAAATATTTGATAAAGAGGCAAGCTGGATATGGTTTACTTGACCTAACAACAAATGTAATATTTTGATATTTTGATGAGAGTGGCCCCTAATATAAGCCACACAACTTAAAAAAATAAGTAGATTGAGTTGTCTAAGATTTTGGGATGGTTTGCACATCCCTTTGTGATTTTTTTGCATTTCCACGATTGATGCTTTAATACCACTTATAATGTAATCAATTTTTAAAAAAATAACAATAATATCAATTCAATAATACACAAAGAAATATTTATTGGAACAATAAATCAAATTCAATAGATAAAAAAAAATAAAAATAAATAAGAAACAAATTCTATATTTCAAACTTGTACAAATCTTAACCACTTAAAAAGAGCAAAATTTCATAGTCACTTGAAAAGGGCAAAGTCTTATCTATACAACAAGGATGATTTAAAATAAAAATATGATGTTGCCTCAACTACTATAAAACTCCTCTTTTTATAGACTAATTTAGACAATAACCCTAAGCCTCATGCTTAAAGGCTCACTAATATAATCCTAAGGTCTAAGCCAACAATAATAATCATAGTAGTTATATATAATCCTAAGGTCTAAGCCAACAATAATAATCATAGTAGTTATGACTAAAAAATTTAAAATTTATACGAGGTAGAATTTTAATTGATCTCAAATAACATTTTTTTTAAGATTAGGGTAAAAACAATTTTTTTAAAAGTGTGTACCTCTTTTCAATTGGGAGCTCAAGAAGAACCACCCTCCCTAAAATTTAAACTTGAGCCTTATAAATAAAAATTTAAAAATACTAATTTTATATGAGCATGTAAAAGCTAGAATCAGAACACATGAAGGATTATCTGAATGTTTTGGTAGTGACATAGGTGTCAAATAAGGTTGCCCTCTATCTCCTACCTTATTTGGGTTGTACATTAACAAGTTAGAAGAATGGATAAACAAATTTGGGGGAGAGGGTGTGCACTTAGCCAAACATGTGGTAAAACTCCTCATGTATGCAAACGATGTAATTCTTGTGGCCAAAACAACCAAAGATCTAAGAGATCACCTTCGAGCTCTAGAACTCTTTTGTAAGGAAGTTGCGATGCAGGTAAACACAAGCAAAACAAAAATCATGATTTTTTCATCAAAAAAGAATAAGCAATAGCTCAAATTTCAGTTTGCAGGAGAACCACTTGAGGTAATAGTAGAATACAAATACCTGGGCATAGACTTTCATGACAAACTCAATTGGAATACATGTAGGATGAAAAGAACTCAAAGTGGTTGGAGAGCACTATATGCACTTCAAAATAGGTGTAGGAATGCCAAACTATGGGACTGAAAGATCACCAGGGTTTTATTTGGCCTACTTGTTACACCAGTTTTGTTGTATGGTTGCGAGGTATGGGCTAGTGGCACAACAAAGGCAAAATGGAGGCAAATAGAAATGATTCAAAAATATCTAATCACAATTTTTCTCAAAATTAAGGCCACAACCCCTTATGAAATTATTCTAGTTGAAACTGGAATATTTCCTTTAGAAGCAATTGCTATGACCAAGCTGTTATGTTACTTGAAAAAAACAAAAAACATGAAAAACGACAGGTGGCCAAGGGCAGCTAAGGACGAAGAGTTGTATAGGCGGAAGAACACATGGATGAAACAAAATCAGAAATGGATGGAAACATAAACGAATGCCCAAATTTCAACAAAGACACCAAAAGCTATGTGAATGAAAAGTTTAGAAGTGGAATGTGGAAAAATGCAAGCAGAAAAAGACAATATTATATTGCAAAGTTTAACCCAACATATGATCACAAGGAAAAAAACATATATAAGCGATGAAATCAAGTGGAAGGAAAAAATCCTCATTGCTCAGATAAGGACTAGCTCTCATAGGCTTAGATGTGAAACATAGAGATGGACAACACCCAAAGAACAATGAGAAAAAAAGATATGTACTTTATGCAGCACAGGGGTAGTAGAGACAGAGGAACACTTCATCTATAAGTGCCCATTTTTTCAGACATCCGTGGCAAATACAAAGAAACACTTGGAAACGGGTCTATGACAAAGTTATTTGAAGACAATAAAATAAAAAAAGTTGAGGAATTGCTAACCCAAATCAGAAGGAGGAGAAGGAATAACCTTCTCAAAAATATTAAAGATCATATGATATGATTTGAGGGGTTGTACTTTCATATTTAAAATCCCATAAACCATATTTGAGTCTCACCGACATAATTAAAATCTTTCTTCATTCATTAGCTTGGGATCCTTTGAAAGAGAATTAAGTGGATCTTGAGCTTTGGTGAGAAGCATAATTTGGGTACGGAAGCGCTTAAGACGTTCCACGTCCGCGTCAGCGATCACGATCTAATTAAAAATAATTGAGTACCTAATACGGTGAAAAGAACGAAGTGAGGGTTGCGTGCGGGTTTACATCATATTTCAACCCTTAATATATATATTTTTAAATTTTTTTTATGAAAAAGATTTGGAAGGACATAGAATTAAAAAGACCTATGAAATCAATTAATTACCACCTTTGCACACTGATAAAGTTACCATGCTGACGATGCTCACTGAAAATTATATTTCAATCATCTCGATATTTGAAATAAAAATACCTTACTTTTTGGTCACCGTACCTGTCATGTCTATCTTAACATCTACATACGTGTTCACAAAGCCCAAGGATACCGAGGCACAAAGGTCCATGAATGCCAACGTGGACCCCAATAATGAAGTTTCTCCTTACAAGAAATATCACCCTATATATAGACTCAAGGTCTGAATTATTTAGCCCCACCTTCTCGACTTCGCGTTCTGAGTGTGATATGTACCAAATTGGTGCATCTTTGCTCTAGGACTGAACCATCTTTTTGCAGGATAACAAAGGTTGGTGCAAATAAATTATATATGCATGTTTTCTGGTACTGTTATTCCTGGATCCTATGAAAATGTATATTCCTTAGAATACCTGCAAATTTGGATAAAATTCTTTCACGAGAAAAGGTGTTGCAGCAACATATCGGTGAACAACAATAATTTTGACATCGAATTTGTAAGAAATCGAAGTATTCCCTCGCAAAAGGATCGCTACTGTTATATTGTCAGGCATTCCAACAATAATTTTTTAATTTATGCGCATATTTATGTAAATAACAAGAACATTTGAAATCGCCTACGTCTATATTTATACCGGAAGCATTATTTTTGTCTATAATTTATCATTGTTTTTCTATTTCATTTTCCTCGTTGCAGAGAAAATTTATGGCAAAATTTAATTTCCTCTTTTGAATACTTATTGAAGTTTTTTAGTTAAATTTCTAATATGAACAATTATAGATAATTAGCGATTTTTTTTCCCCTGCTGCATTTGAATTCTTGATAAAACTGGGAAACCAGTTGTTACAAGCGAATCCATAGTTTATGTAACTATTATTTGCGGGCCATGTCAAGTGAGAATGTTTATCCGTTACAATTTATATTACACAGGTCGGAATCACTAAATCTGTGTAGGAAACCTAAAAATATCTATAAGTCAGGAATTCTTGTGGCATTTCTTTATCGTGAACGCTGTTTTGTGCTAACAGAGCTTGTTTTAATCTAGCCTGCGGATCCTTCTTTGTCTGGAGGTTAAGCTTGCACCATGGCAGTGAACTTTGAAAAAAACGAGTATGAGTTCTTGAAGGAGCTGGGGTTGCAGCCTCATAATCTGGGGTGTTACGGCAATGGAGTCTGGAAGGGAAGCGGAAACACCGTGACATCAGTGAATCCTGCCAATAACCAGGTATGGCTTTTACTTTTTTCTAATGGCTGCATTTATAGCATTTCATTTTTTTTGGGGCCGATCACCTGCAAATTCGAAGACAAATTTATGCACGGGGAAGTCAATTAAATTTGCCCGGTGATAATCTGAGATCCTTAAACAGTGGGAGTGTAGTGTCCGTTCCTTGGTCACACAGCCATCCTGCAAGCTCAAGCTTATGTCCGCTCTTTTAATGAATGCAATTTATTTATAGTGTAGACCAAATTTTTCTTTTAAAAAAAGGTGGGAAAAAAATAAAAGAGGAAATTTATGGAACATATCGGCAGTAGTTGCAAAGTTCGCGTTTATTAATGCATTTTTTTGTGTAAAATATTGACCAATGCCTTCTCAAAAATTTGTTGGGAAATCTGGTTTTTGAAATTTTGGGGAAATTAATCCATTAGCTAAAAATAGCCGTTAAAGAATATTGTCACCTGTAAACAAACATTGATAGCCAAGCATAAAACTAGCCCACAGCTTTGTAAAAAAAGGATAATTATCCACTTTTGCAGGCGAAAAATTAAGGCATTGTGAGAGATTATTAAGTTGCCACACTTCCATTCTTCTTTTTCGCTTGCATATCAATTAAGGTTCTCTTAATTTTTGTGCTTTCAAATGCGTATTTACGTTACGAGAGAAATCAAGTCAACCTTGGTTCAGGTGGTGGATGTTGGTAAGAAATGCAAATAACCAGATTGTTAAGGTGTTTGTGTATCTTTTGAACCATTCATATAAATAAAAAATCATTGCATAGCTTGAAGTTGGATCAGTTGATGGGATGCACTGCACAGGCAACTTTCCAGTAAGTGATTCCAATTATATGGGAATCTGATATTTGCACCATTTCCAATTAAATACTGTTTTGGACAACAATCTTTAACTCTTCTCTCTCATTATAAGAACCAGTCACAGAGTACATTAATTTTTTTAGTTCATTTGGTGGGCTGTGGAGATGTTAACCCATAATAAATAATTCTGCAAAACTACTTTTTGGCTTCTTCATAAATCATTTTGAAATACAACCAGCTCTCACTGCTTGAGTTCCACTGTCATGCCCATGCGTACAATAGATTGTTTGGAGCAGAATAGGTTGAACTGCATAGACGTTGACATCTGGTGTGACTCACTTGTAACTTTAGATTTAGAAGTTTCACCAGAAGAATTTCAGCATCTGAGACGCAAATTGAGTAGACTTTTGGTCCTATTCTTAATTTATGTCATATATCTTTTGACAGTGAATCTAATTTCATGAACTCTATTTGTATAGGATCTTTGTTCTTATCATTTGTAAAAACTGATTCCACATAAATAAGGTGTTAAGACTGGAAATCTACATAGTAGTAATGGTATCTTATCTTTTCTTTTTCCTTTTAATGCAGCCAATAGCAACGGTAATTGAAGCTTCTATTGAAGACTATGAAGATAGCATGCGAGCCTGTCAAGAAGCTTGTAAAATATGGATGCAAGTAAGAGTTGTTTTAAAAAATAAAATTAAACAGCCTTGCCATATTTACTTTTTCATCTATTAGGATTTACTTTGAGAAACTTATTTGTTGTTTGGTGTTCAAATAATTCTTTATTTTAATGATTGAATTAAAGCTCTATAATTATATGTGCTTTTAAAAAACAGTAGTTCGTGGATGAATATAATGGATTTAAGTGGAAAAAGTTTTAATCAGGTCATTAACAAATGCTAAGGAAAGAAAATTTGGTCGTAATAAAAAAATTGATATCCTCAAGAATGAAAATTTTCAAATTAGTCTGTTATAAAAATTTTGTGTGGGAAGTCATAGAGAATCTTCTTGCCCACAAATACACACATGTATCCAAGGACTTAGGGATGCATTGGTGAATGCACATGTTGTTTCAGGTAAAGCCAAAGTATTAATAAGTTAACATTCCTTCAAGGCAATCATTTTCAAACCTGTTCCAAATCATCTCTATAGGATAGCTGCTTGATGAATCGTGGTATGGTTATATTCCAATGGTTGACAAGACACAGTAAATAGACCTGAAACTAGTGCCAGACATTCTTATGGAGGCAATAATAATATGATATTTTTTTGCATTAGGTTTCTCTCTCTTAAGCTCTTTATTTCACTTTACTATGTCAAAGTTACTGCTTCTGTAATTTCCTTCAGAATGCAATCAGCTTTCTCTGTTAAAACTGCTTTGTTTCTGGCATTTATTGTTATGTTATTAGATTTTCCAGCTCCTCTTATAGTTCTTTTCATAGAAGGTTTTAATTCCACTCTTTGTTCTTCTCTTTTTCTTGCTGGAAGAACCGTTTAATCAATGCTTCAACTGTGTGCAAAGTAGTAAAATGCATGAATTAGTGGGTGCCTCAAAAGGTCTGCCGTGTATCGTGCAGCAATAACAGAGAACCTATGGTAATTATCACATCTTCTCTCATTTGGATGACTCTCTATAGTGGTTGAAAAAGGTCAATAGATTAACCATCTCCACTTTAATCACTAACTGTACCTAAAAGTTCAAATCATCCAGTGCTAACACATCTAGCTCCAAGATTATCCTATAAATCACAAACCACAAGATGTTCGCATACTTGATATATCCCTCTAACATCTGCCTAGCTCAAATTCTTTTTCTTGAACAAATGGGAATATGATAAACAGTGCTAATCCTTTTCCTTTCACTAGATGGATGTTACACAAATCCACTATATTGAGAACCTTTTCCAGTTACCCATGCAACACTTATAAGCCTGTTGCTAGTTAAAATGGTCACACTATTTGAATGCTCTACCTATGCAATCTGATTATCTTAGTGTTTCCCCTGATTAACACCTATCCTTACAGTATCAGGATATGATTAGAAGCAGAAAATGGAGAAAAGCAAAATATTTTCATTCAAAATTTTCAGCTTCTGCAGAGTGTCCTGCCTTTCCTGTGGAGAAACAAATTCAACATCCTATTGTCATAAATACCAGCTATAAAGCTCCAATTGAGAAGTATGACCTCCAGACTAAATTTATTGACAGACGTGTCAATATTTTCTGAATGTTAAGACAATATGGTTAATGCAAGGCAGAAACAGTGTACAACATGAATGATTACTTTTATCTGAACACATCAGTAAGGTTTTGAATCTCCTATTGATGCAGAAGAAACTTGATATAATGACCCTCTAGAAAACTCCTAACAAGAGGCCTGCAGAAATATTTAGAAGAAGACACTTGTCCTTGCCAACCGTGTGTATCAAAGTTCTTCCATCTGGTAATCTTTCCCAAGTTTCTGTGATTAGAATTTGCAAAAATTTTTTGACAATAAAAAGTTATCATTCAAGTTATGATTACGAAAATGACACCTTTTACCTGTGATGGATATTATAGCCTTTGACATCCATGTCGGCTATCAAACTGCAGTATAGCCTTTGATGTCAGAATCCCTTTAACATATTTGATATTCTGTATACAAGATTCACATGTTTAGGTAGTTCAGCTAATTTGACATTTTTTTTTAAATTGGTTATGTGGGATTTAAACGGGCCCCACCTGTGTTACATCATGACTGTATGGTGATATTACAACAAGCTTGGCAAGATTTGAACCTTGATCTCATTGAAAGTTGACGAATTTAACTGGTTGAGCTAATGCCATTTCATTGACTGATTTGACATTATTGAAATGACTCACAAATTTCATTATTGACTTAATTGCACTTAGACATGATCAACATCGAATATATTGAACATATCTATGTGGTACAATGGATTATTGTCAGTGTTACCGGGTTCACACACCCGGTCGGCTGGGTGCGCGAACCCGCACCCGCACTGGGTGCACGGGTTCACGTACAGGTACGGCTGGGCCGGACCCCATCCAAACTCTTCAGACAAGATTCCTGTGGCCAGTTGGGGTTCAGCCAACCGAACCCAGCCCAGTTTGGGCATTAACATAGGAAAAAAATTGAAGTATGTACATCTTGTTAAAATAGTATTAATTATTTTAGAATAGTATTAATCATCTTGTTAAAATTGGGGATTCTATGGCATGTTAGTATGTTTCATGTTATGTTAACAATCCTCTTAATATAAAGATGTACATACTTTGTACATGTCCACTACTATATACTATAGTATATACTTATAGTATATTGTTATCTCTTGACTCTTTATGACTTTGACATCCTATCATTTTTTTACATGAATATCATATATCAATATGCTTTTATGATGCCATATTTAAATATTTTGCAATGTGTATGAATGATTTATTTAATTATTTTATTTCACAATGTGTATGATTTATCATTTATTTAATTATTTCACAATGTGCATAATTTTTTTTATTTTTTATTTATTTTTTGATAAAAAATACATATATATATATATTTTAATTAAAAACTCGCCGCACTTGCATCTGGCGAACCCTATTTTTGGCAAGGGCCACACCTGCACCCGCACCCGCGATTCTCGCCGCACCCGCACCCCTGCACTTGGTAACCTTGATTATTGCATGATGCACTGACCAGGGATGAGTCAATATACCCCACTATTTCCATTGGATTCTTGGTTTTGTGAACTATGTTTGACATGCCTCCTTCTATGGAATTCAATTATGTAACATAACCCCACACAATTCCTTTTAGAAGATTAGAAATGTACAAAATACTTTGGCAAAATCCACGGAGCAGTAAAAGCTTTCCTTGAAATATTTCTTTGCAATTCTTATTCCATATTTTCTGTTGCTTGGGTACTGAAGATTCATGTCTTTAGTGTAATTTTTGGTTATGGCCATCCTTTCACACCTTTATTTTGCCAAAGGGTGTTTGGCATTGTCCAAGTTTCTTCTCTACAACGCCAAGCTACAGTTTGGTATAAGTTGAGTTTTGATCTTGAGGCTTTTTTGGCATTGAGATCTTGTATTGTATTATATTTGGTGCAACCTAGAAGTTTTACATTGCCTCAAACATTCTGGAGCAATTGCCACTTTCCGGTGTAGCATGTCTTTTGCACTGGACATCATTTACATGGAATTTTCATATGACCCTCTAAACATGAATGCAAGTACTTTTTTTTCTTTTTAAGAAGATTATATCCATATGTACATACATAAAAGCTCTAGATCCATTCTAGAGAGACACATAGAATAAAAGAGAAATTCCATGGTGGATATGGAATAGAACTCACTACTCTATATTTAATTTTTTATTTAAGTGGAAAGGTTTCTATAAAGCAGTCAAAGGATACAAGTATCAAGAGTTGTGATGGTTGATTATTCTCATCCAATTAACTTTAATTAATTGCTAATCACGCTCTCATTCTACATCTACCTCCTCTCAAAGAAAATGGCCAGATTTTGGGCTGGCATAGAGAAAATAACACCGTGGATAATCAGGTTAAGAGAGAAAAAAATATTTGTCAGCAGATAAATTGTTGAGTTCACCATTGCACATAACTATTTTATCAGAAGTTTGTTGAGCAAGGTGCAGCTACAGTATTGTCATTGTTGTCAACACACTCAGATGGACAGGATGATGCAGTGGACAGCTGTTCAAAGGCTGTTTGGAGTATGTACAGTGGTGTTCAATGCTTATGAGGATGTTTTTGATGTTCGGGTGAAGTTGTTACAGGTTGTTCGTGCAAATTTGCAAAAGTTGCAAAAATCGTTAGGAAGTTGTCAAAGTAGCAAAAGTTGTCAAAAAGGTGCGCTCCTTGCTTGCAGTGCATGGTCGGACAGGTCGGAGCATGTTGGCATGCTGGGAAACGTGTTAGAATAGTGTTGGAGGTGTCATCTCGATGTTTGGATTGATCGTTTGCATCGCCGGTACTTGGTTGGACAATTTTGCACTTAGTTGGATAGTTGTAAAATCTGCGTTAGAGGCCACTTTGCAGGAGGAATATTAAGAAATCCATGAGGAGTTAGACCTTGAAATTTTTATTGGAGGTAGTCTGATGTACAGAGAGCTTATGTTTTAAATTTCAGCCCGAAAGGAGACCCGAGGAAGAAACGGCAGCAGTTGCAAAATGCCTTCGCAACACTTTTTCCAGTTTATGTGACAGGTGTAAAATCTGCATCAGAGGTCACTTTGCGGGAGGAATATTAAGCAATCCGTGAGGAATTGGACTTCAAAAGTTTTTCCGGAGGACGGACCGAGGTCACTTTGCGGGAGGAATATTAAGCAATCAGTGAGGAATTGGACCTCAAAAGTTTTTACTTGGAGGTAGCTGGATATACTGAGAGCTTAAGTTTTAAATTTCAGCCCAAACGGAGTCCGTAAGAAGAAACGGTGAGCGTTGCAAAATGGCTCTGGAGCACTTTTTCAGTTTATGTGACAAGTGTAAAATCAGCGTCAGAGGCCACTTTGTCGGAGGTACTGCGAATAATCCGTGAAGAGTTAAAATCTGAAATTTAAACTGAAGGTAGTCGGTTTATCCAAGAATATATGTTTCAATTTTTAGCCCGTTTGGAAATTTGAGGAGGAAGTTATGATTGTTACAAAAAGCCCTATCAACTCTTTTTGTCATTTTTGGTAGTTTCTAAGAATGTAACGGTTGAGTGGTACTTTTGTGTAACTGAAAAAAAAAGCTGCGTTTTTTAATGTGAAGAATATATATGTTTTAAAAAAAAAAAAGGGAGAAGAGGTTTTTTTTAAGAAAGGACTGCCGGTGCATGTTGTGAAGAACTTTTTTTTCCTTTGGCATTTTGCTTGAAAAAATGTGCAAGGTGTGAGATAATCAATGTGCAGAGTTGAGAAGATTGAAAAGGTTAGACAAAAAATTTTAGAGGAGAAGATTTTTGAGCTAGACCACTCAGGGTATTTTGATGAGATTTAATACTTTTATTTGAGCTTTTTAAATTTGCTGGGTCGGTGCTTGGCAACAAGGGTCGGTGCTCCTTGTAGTTGGTGCTGCTAAAGTCCGGGTTGGTTGGTGCCATTCCTTGCAGTTGGTGCTGCAAAAATATTGTAAAGACCAAACATTTTCGAGGCTGGATTTGGATGGGAGTCCAAACAGTCCATTGGCACGATGGTTTTCCCACATCGGGTTTCCACTATAATTCTGGTGTTATGTGATGCATGTTTGTGTGATTGCTTGTTTTGATTTGATTTCGTAGTTGGATTAAATTTTTAATATACACTGATTCACCCCCCTCTCAGTGTCACACTTAGTTCAACAATTGGTATCAGAGCGAGGTTTCTGAACAGGCTTAACCGGCTAGGGTGATCTTGGAAGTGACACAATGGCAGGTGGTGAAGGCTTCTCATCAAACAAAGCACCATTGTTTGACGGAACTAATTACGCATTTTGGAGACTCGGGATGCAGACATATCTTTGTGCTTTGGGATACGACATTTGGGATTCGAAAACGGTGGATACACAATACCCACCACTTCTCCAACCGATGTTGTTGGTAAGAAACTGTTTGAGAATGACTCAAAAGCAAAGAATGCTATCATGTGTGGATTAGTGGACAACGAACTGGTAAAGATTATGGGTTGTAAAACGACAAAGGAAATATGGGACAAATTGAAGAGCATTCATGAAGGAGACGTTAAGATCAAGGAGGCCAAGTTACAAACACATCGAGCTCAGTTCGAAGGATTAAAGATGAATGAGGATGAGAATATAGAGGCATATATGCTGAGAGTTAATGAAGTCATTAATGCGATTAGAGGACTCGGCGAGGAAATCGAAGATTCTGTCATCATGAAAAAGGTATTAAGGTCCCTTCTCCAAAGATTTGATTCTAAAGTTTCAGCTATAGAAGAAGCTAAAGATCTAAATTATTTTAGTATGGATGAGATGCATGGTTCTTTGATTGCATATGAGATGAGAATAGGAAAATCTAAACCCACAGACAAAGAAGTTGCTTTTAAAGCCCAAAAAAATATGAAAGCAAAACAAGAATCCGAGGAAGAAGAGACATCAGATGAAATGGAAGCAAACTTTGTTCGAAAACTAAAAAGGGGAAAAGGAAAATACAGAGGAAAGTTACCGTTTAAATGTTTCAATTGTGGAGGCGTTGGGCATTTCGTAGCTAAATGTCCACTTAATGAGAAGAACAGAAGTGATGAAGGATCGCACGGAGAAAGAAGTGACTGGAAGAAAAAATCAAATTTCAGAAAAGGCAACTTCAAGAAGAAAAGTTTCATCTCCAAGAAGGTCAGTTCATCAGAAGACAACTCCAGTGAGGATTCTGAAAAAGAAACAGGCGAAGCTCTTTTCATGGCATTCAAAGAAGAAAAACCAAAAAAAGAACAGGAATGTGATGAAGAAGAAATTGACGCAGAAGTGAATTTGGAAGAGGAACTAATTGCAGCTTTGGATGAATTGAAGATAGAAAGAAAAAGGAATAAGAAAATTTCAAGAAAGCTTGAGGATGCAAATGAAATCATAACAAGTTTGAAAGTGCAGATAGAAGAATCCAAGAAGATCTCCGAAGATCTCGAAGTGCAAATAACCATGAAAATAGATTATTGCAGCAAGTTAGAAGAAGAGATTGTTGGTTTAAGGATGCAGCTAGAAGAGATGAATCAGAAAATTGGCTTTTATCACAAACGTGAAGAGAGTTCTATGAAGTTGGATAAGATCATAAAGAACCAGAAGACTACAGGCATCAAATTTGGTTTGGGTTTTGACGAAGGAGAATCATCAAATGGATCAAAGGCCACAAATGAAGAATCCACAAAGAATGAAGAAAAGAAACAAGTTAATCAAGCAAAAACGAATCATGCAAAGGAAAGCAATAATGCAAGGCACGAAAGGAGAATTGACAATGATGGTTTCACCAATGTCACACATCAAAGAAGAAGAAGATTTATGGCTCCTACAACAACATGGCAAAGACCACCACCCAGGTTCAATCATCCCTTTTATGGTTACTTGTTTTAAATGCAATGGTTATGGACATAAGATTTCAGATTGCAAGTATAATGTAGGACCAAGGAATTTTGCCAGTAGAAATGTTTTTTCACCTTTGATGGATTATGCAGTAGAATGTTATAATTGTCATAACTTTGGGCATATTGCAAGAAATTGTAGAAGTACATTTGCATCAAATCAATTTCAGGGAAGAAAATTTCAGCCAAATGGAATAAGACAAAATAGAAAATTTCCCGAAAAACATGCACAAGCTACTGAAAAAGAAAAGCCAAAACAAGAGCCCAAAATTGTAATCAAACCGGAGTGGAAAGAAAAAGAGCAACCTAAGGAAGAAAAGGAATCCTTGATCGTATAGACGACATTTAAAGCGCAGAATAAATCTGCACCATGGATACTTGATAGTGGATGCTCCAGTCATATGACAGGTGACAAACAAAAATTTGAGAAGTTGCAGCAATATGAAGGTGGTTCAGTGAAATTCGGAAATAATGATGGAGCTAAGATAGTTGGCAGAGGTTTAGTTAAGATCAATGACGAAAAAATCAGGTCAGAAGAAGTCTTGTTTGTGGTTGGTCCGAAGCATAACTTGTTGAGCGTAAGTCGGATTTGTGACAGAGGTCATGATGTGATCTTTAAGAAGTAGGGTTGTGAAATTAGAAAGGCAAACAGTGGGAAGTTGATAGCAATTGGATCAAGGACATTTGGCAACCTCGTACACTCTCTCAGAGACTTTAGAAGGAGCTTGCTTGATTGGACAGGAAGAAGAGAATTGGTTGTGGCATAAGAGGCTCGGTCATATCAGTTTTGACAATCTAGTAAAAATCAGTTCAAAGAAAGCGATGAGAGATATTCCCACCATTGTCAAACCATCAAATAGCATTTGTGCTTCATGTCAAAAAGGGAAGCAAACTAGAGTCTCATTTAAAACAAAAGAGTACTACACGAGCAAACCTTTGGAACTAGTACATACCGATTTATGTGGACCCATGAGAACGCAAAGCATAAACGGTGATAAATATTTCATGTTGTGTATAGATGACTATTCCAAGATGACATGGGTATTGTTTTTGAAGCATAAATCAGAAGCTTTTGAGATGTTCAAGGTTTTCAAAAACCAAGTTGAGAATCAAACAGGAAAAAGGATTAAATGTTTAAGGTCGGACGAAGGAGGAGAGTTCATTTCAGAGTATTTCACAAAGTATTGTGAAAATATGGCATCGGGAGACATTTTTCAATAGCCAGGACACTTCAACAGAATGGTGTGGTAGAAAGAAAGAACAAGACAGTGCAAGAAATGGCATGGACTATGTTGACTGAGAGCAAAGTAGCAGACAAATTTTGGAAAGAGGCAGTCCATACTACGGTATACATCCAAAATAGGTGCATGTTGAGGATGCATGAAAGCAAAACTCCTTATGAGTTGTGGTTTGGTAAAAAGGCAACAACAAGATATTTTAAAGTTTTTGGCAGCAAGTGTTACATCAAAAGAACTGAAGAAAACCTTGGTAAGTTTGAAGATAGAGCGGATGAAGATATTTTTCTTGGCTATTCGTCAAAAAGCAAAGCTTACAAATGTTACAACAAGAGGCTCAGAAAAATTGTGGAAAGTGTCGATGTTAAAGTTGATGAAGGAAGGGAACGAGTAATTAGCTATGAAGAGAACTACCCAATTTATGAAGAGGTCATTGAAGGAGATGAGGAAGAGGAAACGGAAAAGAAACCAAGAATTGACTCAGAGGATTCAAAAAGTGATTCAAAATTGGAAGAAAACAAGAAATTCAAAACAGGTAGCTGGCAGAAAGATCATCCTAGAGAGCAAATAATTGGAGACCCCACAGTTGGTTTAGACAAGAAGAAGATTAGTAAGTAACTACTCTTTACTATCCAACATTGAGCCCAAAAATGTTGCTAAAGCAAGCAAAGATGAAAGTTGGGTAAAGGCAATAAATGAAGAATTAGATCAGATCGAGAAAAACAAGACTTGGGAGTTAGTACCAAGACCCGCAAATAAAAATGTAATCGGTACTAAATGGGTCTTTCGAAACAAATTGAATGAAGACGAGACAGGTAGTTAGGAACAAAGCAAGATTGGTATGCAAAGGGTATGCGCAAGTTGAAGGTATTGACTTCGAGGAAACCTTTGCACCTGTGGCCGGACTAGAGGCAATTAGAATGTTTCTTGCTTTAGCAGTTTACAAGAATTTCAAAGTTTATCAAATGGATGTGAAATCAGCATTTTTGAATGGGAAACTTGAAGAAGAGGTTTATATTGAGCAGCCGAGATGGTTTTCAGCTTGGTGATGATCCCAACTTGGTTTGCAAGTTGAAGAAAGCGTTATATGGCTTAAAACAGGCACCCGAGCATGGTATGCAAGGCTAGACAATTATCTTACTCAACAAGGGTTCAAGAAAGGTATGGTGGACAATAATTTGTATGTCAAAATAGAAAATGGTCATCATATTGTTGTTGTTGTATACATAGATGATATCATATTTGGCAGCAACAAAGATGAGTTGTGTAAATATTTAGCAAATAAGATGCAAAAAGAGTTTGAAATGTCAATGATTGGTGAACTTTCGTATTTTCTCGGATTGCAAGTTAATCAAAAGGAGAAGGGCATATTTATTTCTCAAATTAAATATGTGAAAGAGATGCTGAAAAAGTTCACAATGGAGGATTGCAAGCCAATTAGCACTCCCATGACGACAAGTTGCAAGTTGAGCAAGGATGACAAATCTCCACCTGTTGATCAAACTATGTACATATCCATGATTGGGAGCTTATTGTACTTGACAACTACTAGACCGAACATTTTGCAGGTTGTATGCATGGTAGCACGATTTCAGGCTAGTCCCAAGGAGACTCATGTGACAACAGTGAAGAGGATTTTTCGGTACCTCAAGGGTACTATGGAGTATGGGTTATGGTATCCGAAAGGTAAGGACTTCACCCTTATTGCATATTCGGATGTATATTGGGAAGGATGTGTAGATGATAATAAGAGTACCACTGGAGGTGCATTCTATCTTGGTGATAATCTTGTTGCGTGGCATAGCAAAAAGCAAGAGTCGGTCTCATTATCCACAGCAGAGGCAAAGTATATTGCAGTGACATCATGTTGTACACAAGTACTTTGGATGAAACAAACTTTGAAGGATCTTGGAATAAATTTCAGTGAGCCCATCTCGATCATGTGTGACAATACAAGTGCAATCAATATCTCAAAGAATCCGGTTATGCATTCTCGCACAAAACATATTGCTATCCGATACCATTTTTTGAAGGAGAAAGTTGCGGAAGGTGAGGTTAAGTTGGATTTTGTTCCAACAACAGAGCAAGTAGCGGATATCTTCACCAAACCATTGCCCAAGGAAGTCTTTGAGTACCTTCGCAAGAAATTGGGAGTGGTCACACTTCCCAAGCATTGACTAGCTATCAGGGCCACATTCTCGGGGGAGCATTTGTGTCTTTGTTTATCTTTTTGCTCATGTTTGTGATTCTTGCTAAGTGTAATAATTTTTGCCTGAGAATGTTGTGCATGGACTCGGGGGGAGTTTGCAGCAGCCCTTTGGTCTTGTTGTCAAACGGGGAGAAGAGTTACGAGGAAATTGTGCGTGTGTTGCCAACAATTCCAAAGGGGGAGATTGTTGAGCAAGGTGCAGCGACAATATTGTCATTGTTGTCAACACACTCAAATGGACAGGTTGATGCAGTGGACAACTGTTCAAAGGTTGTTCGGAGTATGTACAGTGGTGTTCAATGCTTATGAGGATGTTTTTATGTTCGGGTGAAGTTGTTACAGGTTGTTCGTGCAAATTTGCAAAAGTTGCAAAAATCGTTAGGAAGTTGTCAAAGTAGCAAAAGTTGTCAAAAAGGTGCGCTCCTTGCTTGCGGTGCATGGTCGAACAGGTCGGAGCATGTTGGCATGCTGGGAAACGTGTTAGAATAGTGTTGGAGGTGTCATCTTGATGTTTGGATTGATCGTTTGCATCGCCGATACTTGGTTGGACAATTTTGCACTTAGTTGGACAATTGTAAAATCTGCGTTAGAGGCCACTTTGCAGGAGGAATATTAAGAAATCAATGAGGAGTTAGACCTTGAAAGTTTTACTGGAGGTAGTCTGATTTACAAAGAGCTTATGTTTTAAATTTCAGCCCAAACGGAGACCCGAGGAAGAAACGACAGCAGTTGCAAAATGCCTCCGCAACACTTTTTCCAGTTTATGTGATAGGTGTAAAATCTGCGTCAGAGGTCACTTTGCGGGAGGAATATTAAGCAATCCGTGAGGAATTGGACCTCAAAGTTTTTACTGGAGGTAGCTGGATAAACTGAGAGCTTAAGTTTTACATTTCAGCCCAAACTGAGAGCTCTCAATATCAACTTGTGTTGACGTGAAACCTTTGTTGTGAATAAACATGAATATAACAACAAAAGTATTTATCTTAAATAGATAGCTTACCCCCTTACATATATGGACCTTCCAATATATTCTTAATACATTTTTTGAGCACAGTTAAAATATAGATTATTGTTGCATTCCTAAACAGCTGGGAGTGGCCTTTCCTTTACAACTTTTAAAATATGATCCTCAAAAATGAAAACCATCTTTTGTTGCATTCTATTTTTCTCTTATTACAGAAATAATTTTTGCAACATTTGTCTTCTATTGCAGCTTATTTTGCTTTGATGGCAAAGCATTTTTTTAAGTTGGGGGAATTTTGAGCCTAACTACTGTTTATAAAGGGGTGTGTTCCTGTGTTTGTACTTGTTAGGGTGTGCACGCCTGTGTGCATGGGCATGTGTATATATCCCCCATTGTACTCTTCATTATCTTGTATCATATATTCTGTATATAATATATTTATGTGTGTATGGATGCGTTGAATTTTACATTCAGAGAAGATGCACTGTAATTCAATTAACCACCTCTCTATGTCCATCTATTTGTGGGTGATAGGTGGCCATCTGGTTAGCCTTTTGTCCATCATAGATTAGGGGCTAGATCAAGAAGTGCTCAAATGCCTGGGATCTTCATCTGATACAAAGGTTTGTGGCAACCCATTGTGGACCGATACATGCTGAAGAAAAGTTTCATAGTATCTTTTGACATAATCCCTCTGACAAGGTGCCCAAATTGCCATCTTCTACAATCAGTTCACTACTACACAAGCACAATCACTGCTGTTGAAATGGAATATGACATACTGCAACACAATTCCATTTCTACTTAAATGAATAAATATACAATGTGAATAATTTACATTTACAATGCATACACTACGCACAACATATATCAGACTGCCTGGCACAGCAGTTCAGACTTGCTGGAACAGCATTCAATCTGCCTGGAACAACATTCAATCTGCCTGCAGCAGCACTCAATCTGCCTGGAACAGCCAACTTCTACTACATGCAATGCCAACATACAACAGCCACATTCGATACAAACCCTCAATACCATGCCAACCTTTCCTACCAACCTTGATACTCACGTACCATGCCTAACAACACCAACCATACACTTCAGCCTTCGACAACAATTCCAACCATATGAATGAATGAGGGAAGGGTCTTGTTTATACAACTAAAAAGTAGTTGCAACCTCCAACTACCCGACACCTCATCATTTTCTTAAATTACATTTGACTTAAATTTACATTTTATGAGTCATTTTTTGATTTAATCATATACAACATAACATTACACATCCGCGTGATGCGGTCTACCGGCAAGGACGCCACTTGCATTATGGGTGATGTGACCCCCACGACGGATGTGTACGAGAAGTATTACTAAAAAAAAAAACATAACATTACACATTATCACATGAAATATTACATCACAACTTTATAACTTTATTAATTATACATACACACATTTCATCAAACACTTTGCATATGAACTACAAAATAACACAAAATGACAAAACTTTTTTTTTGATTTAAGTAGACATGTCAATTTGCTTGCCTACATCTATCCCCTCTAAACTTGTTGGTGTCCTCGACGACACATGAGTTGAACACTGGGGATAGAAGCATTGAACAATGTATTGGAATCTCTTGTTGTGCTCCTTCCGCTTTCTCTTATTCCAGATATCTTTTACAACTAGCATCACTTCAAACTGTTGCCTGCGACACATTGTTCTCCGATTGCTCACTCTACTTTTTGCAATTAGTTGTATCATCAACTTGATCAACATGACCAATATAATCATCATGACATGCAATGCTCGTCGCCACTTGTGTTAGGGGTCAAGGGGCAATGCCCTTCGTACGTACCCATTGAATTAAATTTTTCTCCTTGTCTGTATTTTGGTAGCCTTCGCTCAACCCACTTAAACAACTTCCCCTCGACTCTGAATTACTTCTCTCTTGTTGTTGATAATTGCTTCTTGGCCTCTGATGGCCCTGCCTTAGCCTCTAACAGACAGCCCTTGGTCTTAGACGACTGACTTCTTGGCCTAAACAACCCACCTTCCTACTGCTAACACCAACTAGACAGCTTGCCTTAAGTCTTGACGATTTGAAATCTACACTATATGACAACCATCGTACGACATCCAACAATGACGACACTTTGCTTATATGGGACAACACTTGTTCGACGAATTCACTTCTACGACAAGCTCTTATATGGCAAAGCATTTGTATGACAAGCGCTTACATGTCAAGCGCTTGTACGGCAATGGCTTGGACAACAAGCACTTGTATGACAAGTGCTTGTATAACAAGCATTTGTACGACAAACACTTGTACAACAACATACATCGACAACATTTGTATGACAACAAATTTCGGCACCCCTTGTACTACAACATATGTTGGCAACACTTGTACAACAACATATGTTGGCATTGCTTGTCGGCTGTGTGTTGCCACACCACAACTTGTATGACAGTGTGCCATCACACCACAACTTGTATGACAGTGTGCCATCATACCACTACTTCTACGACAATGTGCCATCATACCACTACTTATATGGTACTTCCTTAGATGACACTTCTTTGTATAGCATTGGCAACTCCTATAGCATGGCCGGAGTATTCCACACTTGGAGGAACAATTTGAATGACAAATTTAATAATCGGCCAAGACTCTTCACTTGTACAACAATCACAACTACTGCTTGTACAACAACATCACTTGTACGACAACACTTGGTCTGCGAGTTTCACCTTGCATCCGAAACTTGAAAGGCACAATACTAAACCTATCTATTACAATAATTAACAATGACAACACATGCAATATACATACATAGCAGATTATAAATGAATACGAGTAGATATTGTATTAATAGTGGCCTATACGGTTAACTACATACATCATATTACATATATATTTGTGTGGAATATCTCTTCCAACACCTACATGCTTCAGCCAACAACCACCAACCACCAACCACCAACCAGCCTCCTGACAACATCCACACGACTCGACAACTATAATTACTCCATGAATGAGGCAAGTGTCTTATTTCCTCCAACTACCCACACCTCATCATTTTCTTAATTTACATTTGACATGCATGTGACTTACATTTACATTTCATTTGATGCTTTATGACTTGTCCATACATAACTAATACTTCACTAAACATTACACATTATCATGTACATTATTACATTGCCACTTTATAACATTATTAATTATGTATGCACATTTCATCAAACACTTTGCGTACGAACTACAAAATAACACAAAATGACAAAACTTATTCACTAATTATGCAAACATATCAATTTGCCTGCCTACAACTGGCCTTGAGTCCTTGACAACTTGTCATACAACCTTTCAACTTCCGAATGGCCCTGTTCTAGATGGTCAAACGCCAAACACTCTCTCTCTTCATTGTTTGTAGCATTCACTTTGTCCTTTGCATCACTTACTTCCTCGTCTACATCAACCACTTTTGTAACTTGTTCTTGCGCAGCTTCAACTATCTATTGGATTTTTGCCTCTTCAATTGCAATCAAGTTCACCTCCTCAATTGCAATGAGGTTTATCAAGTTCACCTCCTCTATTGCAATTAGGTTCACCTCCTCTACTTCCCGACTAGGGTTGTGACTCTTCTTTAGTGCTTCGAACTCTATACGCATCACTAGTTCATCTTGACTTGCAACACTTTGACATTCACATGCGAAGTGCCCCCACAAATGGCATTGCCAACATTGTACAATGGGTCTGCCCTCAGTATCATACTCAATTCTGCGTCTTCTAGTTCTCTAGCGGTTGTCATAGACCGCATCACCAGTGGCATCCCTCTTTGGTACATTCTCACTTTGTGCTACATATTCTTGTAGCAATGATCTTGCGCTCTCCGAGTCACACTTATCCTTGGAGTCATCGTTCTTCTCTTCAGAGTCACTTCCTTCACTGACTTCTCAACCCCAACACTTGAACGATGAATTACTCTCATTCTCAAAATCATCACTTTCACTGTCAAAATCACTCTCCACATCGAAGTCACTTTCATCCTCAGGTTCACTCTTCTCTACATTAACATGACCCCAACATCGTAATGATGTTTTTGTGTCACTTTTCAAGTTCAAAGCTCGTTCCAAAGCCTCTTGATATGATGTTAAAGGGACCACCATGATCTTCTTCTAGTACGTAGGAAGAAGTCCCTCCACAAACCACCTCTTCTTCAATGCATTTGATGGATCTTCCTCTAGATGGGTAAACAACCCACTCAACCTTCGGTTGTACAAATGAACAAGCTCTTTCTCACCTTGTTCCATTCTATAAATTTCAGCAATGACAACATCATCATTGTGGAACAACCGAAATTCCTTTACGAATGCATCATGCAACTCTTCCCAAGTTTGGTACTTGCCCTTTGGCAATCTCATGTACAAGTCCATTGTGATTCCACGCAATGTCGTAGGGAATAACCTCCAATCTGTGTCATTATTCTGCCCATTCGCTTTCCACATCGTGACACAAATTGACACTCTATGTCAAGAAAATTGGCATTCTGTGAGTTGCTTGTACTTGCCTTCTTTGGGCAATTCACCTTCTTATGATTGCTTGGACCTCACCTTCGACACGTGTGCGATATATTATTTCTCGCTGTTCCTCCTGTTTGAGGGGTAGGGCAAATCTTCGCGAAGTGCCCCCATTCGTGGCAATTGTGACATTGTATGATTGGTCTACCATCTGAATCATATTGCAATCGACTTTGACCTCCTTGTTGATTGCCTTGATATTGCCTACCTCCCCGACGGTTATTCCTATAGCTGTCACTGGTTGCACCTTGTCCATTCCTTGGAGTGTTTTGTTTTTCTCCTTCCTCTTGCACCGTCACAGTCTGGTGCCTAGCTCCTTTCAAATTGAATGGACAATCGGTAATTAGATGTCCCAATATATTGCAATATGCGTTCTTTGGACAATTTACATTTGTATGTCCTTCTGACTTACAGTTTGTACACCATATGTATTTTCTATCCTTCTTCACTTCGTCGTTGACTTCTTTGATCATCTTGTCAAACTCCTTCCTCATGGATTGGATAGCATTTTGTACCTTGTCATTGGTATCACAATTCGAGTCCTCACTCCTAGCATGGCCCACAATTCCAACCGTTGTTTGCTTCGCCTCACTCTCAAAGTTTCATACCTTCTCCAAAGCTTCTGCGTATGTTGAGGATGGTACAATCTTCATATTTTCCCTATACTTAGGCAATAATCCATCAATAAACCATCTCTTAACCATACTATCGGCTGTTGGCAGTTCCATCTTGTCCGTAAGTTGTTTCAATTTTCTATTGTAAGTTTTAATATCCTCATCTTTCTTTTGCTTTGTAGAGTATATTTTTGTGATGATCTCTGCGTCATTCCTCAAAAGTCGAAATTCCTTTATCATAGTCTCCCATTTGGAAAAGAGTTGTGTACCTTCTCTTTTTAAGTACGAATCGATTGCGATACCTCGTAATGTAGCAGGAAATAATTGAAACCAATCATCTGGTTGCCTTACCCCATTTGCCTTCCAAACGGTGGTGCAAGTGCCTATGTGCCTTGCTGGATCTTCCTTCCTTTCTCTAGTGAAGGGCGGGCATTTTTGCTTGCCCGTTCTAGTTGCAATGTTTTCCATTAAGTGGTTTCCCACTTCCTTGTCACTTGACGATGGCTCCCTTGGGATTTCAGCCCAATGTCTTTCTGTCATTGGTGGTTCTCTTTGCTGTTCTTCTCCTGGTGCTTCGGTCCTAGGCAATTTGTCTCCTTGTAGTGTCTCTTGACCTTCAATTCCTACTTCAAATAGTCTTCTTCCAAACTCCCGTGTGTCCTCACTGAGTGACCTCCTTCACGAATAAACGATATGTGGCTTTGGTCTTCCTCCCCAAGTATCCACGCGTGGTTGCTTTGGTGCTTGACTCCTGTCCTTTGCACCCCTTGGCAAACTCCTTCCTCCTTGCTCAAGTGTCACCATTTACACTTCGTTTCCTTGTGTACTTTCTATGTTGGCGTTTTCACTTACATGAACGTTTTCTTCAACTATTTGATGTTGTTCTTCTTGTACCTTGTCTTCTGTACTCAACAACAATGTCTCCCACATTTCACTTTCTTCCTCTTCTAGAGTCCAAACTCGTTCGAGTATTGGTTCCTCCGTTTCCTTTGAATATAGTATTGAATTATTCATGTTTTCTCTTTGAGCGATCCTTGTGCTTCTTATCATGGGCACTTGATCCTCTCTTTGATCCTCTTTGCGATCTTGTCTCTTACATCCTCGTAGACTTGAATTTGTCATTCACCTTTCTTCCTTCACACATACTTCTTTACTAAATTGGACCCTCCTCGTTATAGCGACGCCAACAACAATGGTGCCAAATGTAGCACGAGTGGCGGTATTCCCAGTGAGGGGTGGCGGCAGATTCAGGAATGGAACATACCTTCGTACAACATGAATTAAGCTTATATAGCTTCAACTAATCGTACGACAATACTGACTGTACAATGCTTAATCGTACAATGGACCTATCGTATGATCATCCCCAGTCGTAAAACTCAATCATTTGCACTTTTGTACGATCCTTCCTTTGCACAAATTGATCCTCCTGTACGATTTATCTATCATGCGATGCAATACAAGGTTAATGAGCAATATTCCAGATTGCTGTACAATGATAACGTTGTATGATACGAAATAACTTAACAAGCAAATTCATCATGGGCAACATGGTTCTGTGTTCCCTTGTACGATCCCATTCTCGTAGGATACTGTCAAACTACCAACTTACTCGCTGCTACAATTCGTTATTCTCTGTTGCAACTTGCAATCAATCTAATCCTACTGCAAATGCTAACAATTCCATACTGCAAATGCTAACAATTCCAATCACCCTAACAAGTTTATATAGTTTGCACTAATAAATGGAATGTAACAGATACAAAATAACAATTTACACACACATGCATTAAGAAAGCTGCAAGTACAGTAATGTCTGCTTTATATTATTATATGACTGCAGCAACCAGCAAAGTGAGAATGTAATTACAATGATCACCATGCCTAGAATAACAGTGGCATTCGGATAGCAATAATTCTATCAACAGTTCTCATTCTCCATTCCTTGCAATTACATATCCAACATGCACGCACATAGTTGTCTCAACCGAACAACAATGGATGTCAATATGCTGCGCTCTCTCTCTCTCTCTCTCTCCTAGGAACAATAGCATCAAAATGAAGGAGGGGGGCCTTATGAAGCCTGCTCCGGTCCATTCCAAGCGGTTCCCGGGACAAGCCATCATTCACAACCGCCACCCCGTAACCTCCAAATCATGCCTTCATTAATTTTACTTTCCTAAGGTTCTAAGTCAATATTTTATTAAATCTAATTTCATGTACATTTTACCTAATTTCATTTAATTTGCACTTTAATTACATTTCACTTCATTTACATTTACTTTGATGTGCATTTCATCTCACATCTCACTTTGTCAAAATTACAAACAAAAACTTGTTCAAAATTCCAAACAAAACTTGCCAAAATTGCAAATCAATTTCTGTACAACTTTTTACTATTTGCTGCCTACATTTGGCACTATTCAATGAAGCCTTGGAAGGGTCTACCTCTGTTATCTTCTACAATTAACCTCTCAGCATGATAATGATGCTTCTAGGCCTTGATTAGGATCTCCTTGCCTTGATTCAACCACCTGATGAGATAAGGCTACAGATGGGCTGTCCTTTGCAAATTTAGCATTTTGACAATTTCTCTAAGATCAAATTCATTTGAGAGTCACTATCTGCGATGAAATGTAGTGGATTTCCCTATACCACATCTGTGAATGGAAAAGAAATTCCTTCTCTTGAAGCTTTGAAAGAGATACTTGTGTCTTGGCAATGATAGCACCAAGGTCTACCTCCATGTTTTGTTTTCCCTCGTCTAGTGTAAGTTTTGCTGTCATCATTGCTGTCCTGTCTTGCAATTCAGCCAATTATGCTTTTCTAATGTGATATTCCTCATTTGAATGCAAATCTACTCTCATGAATATTGGACCACTTTCTAGTCTTCCTAATTGAAGAAAAAAAAAATGAAAAAACTGATTCCATAGAATGAGAAATCTGCTTTCTATTTATAGACATATTTAGGTAGAAATAACTCTTAACTTTAAACAGACGGTTCTTAATTAAATATAACAATCTTAACTTACTATTCCTCGTGTGAAGAATTGGCAGCTCCCTAACCCTAATGACCCATATTTAGGTGTGTAACAAATATGTTATTCGTATAAAGTTAGCAAATATGTTATTCATATGGTATTGGAACAGGCCCCACCCATATTACATCATGACCAAATAGTGGTATTACAACAGTTAGGCAATACCAACATTTAGGTAATTATGAATGTATTGCTTGGCAAGATTCAAACCTGGGTCTCCTCCTTGAAAGTAGAGGAATATAATCGGTTGAGCTAATGCCATTTGATTTAATTGATCTATGATTTGGCATCTGTATTTTAACTTTTTTGTCTTCATTCCATTCTTGTTAAGAATTGCTGGTTGCCGTTTGAAGAGTATATTTACTGCTTTTTGTGCAGTTATAGTTTCTAGAAAATAAAGTAGGATAGTCTTTCTAGGCATTTTTATTTTTCCTTCTTGGAATCTTATCAAGAATATTTGAAGGTCTAAACTTTTGTTCATGTTTACAGTTTGTATCTCGTAAATATTTTATTTCATTTTATAGATGTCACTTTAGATGAGAAAGAATGATTTTCTTTACATTATTTTTGTCTAAAATTAAACATTTTGTGCCATTGGGATTGCTGTCAGTTTTAGCAACATTCTACTAAAATGTTCCTAATGCTGGAAAATTGTGGATATTCTCATGTTCCCACGACTATTGCTTTAACTTCTAATTTCAACAATGAATGGAAGTTGAAATTTATATCTTGTTTTTGAGATTTTGGTTTTAACTGTCTATTTGTCTTCAGACTCCTGCTCCAAAGAGAGGTGAAATTGTAAGGCAGATTGGGGAAGCTTTGCGGTCCAAACTGGATCTCCTTGGTAGACTTGTATCATTGGAGATGGGTAAAATACTTGCAGAGGGCATAGGGGAGGTTCAGGTAAGATTATTCAATCTTAATTTGTGTGTTAATTATCATGGATTGGAACTCTCAGTATTTAGTATCAAAGATCTTAAATTTCCTTTGGACATGGTGATTAAACTAAGAAATTATGGATTCTTAAGTATTACAGTTTGATAACGATGTTTTGGCTCTTCTTCTAGAGCCCTCTTCAGATCCCTATTTCCATATTTGATCCCTTTCTGATACTAGTTTATGCATATTTCAAATGATTTGAATGCCAAATCATACTACTCCATGCAAACAATCAATTGTTTTTAGAGTGCATTCCTACTAAGATAATATTTTTATTAGTTTGTGCTTTCCCTATTCACAAATAAAATATAGGGCAACTATAATTTGCATTAATGTTTGGTTTATGCTCTTTGAGTTGCCAAACAAAACACTAGAATATCAGTTTGATGCTAATGGGAAAAGATTAAACTCAAATCCAAGCTGATTGCACACTTCATTCCTTATGTTCAATTTTCATGCTAGTGGGAAAGACCAACAAAAAGTAATAACCAATTGTACAGACGCAAGAAATTTCTTTACAAAATTTGGCATAGAAAATATATGATGTAAGAAAAGCTCTTGAACCAATATGGAAACCTTTCACAGGTACAGCTCTCATGGTAGTGGAAAACGGCCAACAAAAGGCGAATCAATTGTGCATACCAGAGAATCTATTGAAAAGCATATCAATCAATTGAAAACAATGTAACAAATTTTATCATAGGGTATATAATTATATGATGTAAGAAAGATCAGACAGGACATTTATAGGCGGTGCGACCAAGTCACATGGACTCTCCTTTGCAGTGTCTTAGCCCTAAGTTTGCTGTCTATGCTTATAGTTCCTCCCCAATACCTTCAGCAGCACACAATGCATGGTCTTCGGATAGCGATTGGGCAACTCAGGGTGTGTTCTCACCAACTCCGGATTGAGTCAGATCACCTTCTTCTGACAGTGGAGCGGATTTTCTTGTTATGTTCCTTGGGTGAAGCCGAAACCTTGCAATACTTCATTTTTTGCTGTCCCATTTATTACAAGATCCGAGGCAGATTCCATTGCCTTTTTAGGGACAATTCTCGATCTGTTTCTACCTTCTTCAGATATCTGGATCAGCGGTGTCTCGCACTCTTTCTTAGGGAGGTAACTCAGTTTCGTCGACATAAAAGTTCTCCTCTAGATGGATCTCACCCCCCTCAACATCGGCTCATCACAACATACTTCACGAGCTCTGATGGACTAGGGGACATTGGACGGAAACGCCCCACATCATCCAGTTCGGACGGGAGTAGGGTCACTAGACAGCGCACCCACAGTTTGTTAGGGTCCCGCTCTAGCGATGGACAGAGACATATCATGGACTTCTTCAGCTTTGATACTTGGCCTCGGTTGCTAGGAGAGATTAGTTTCTGGGGGTTCTTGGAGCTTGCCCCTCCTGGGCTGCTCCCTTCCCCCCCCCGTTTTCTCTCCCTTCTTTTTTTTCCCTTTCTTTTTAGCCCGATTGTTGGGTTTCTTCTTGTTTTTTTCTTAGTTATTTTCTTTGTTGGGCTTTTAGCCTGCTAGCTGGCAGTCATTATTGTACTTCTTATAGTCCCTTGGGTCTTTTTTGGCCCACCATGGACATTAATAATATTTTATTTCATTTCTCAGGTTAGTGCTGTCTATGCTTATACATTTCTTGTAGTTTAGTGATAGAACTATCTCCTAGGTAGACTATCTCCAGCATCATTGGTTTCATGGCTTGTGGATGCCCCTCAATTGGTTGAGAGTTTCCCCTTGGGAGAGACCACCATTCCTTTGCGAAAGACAAAATATATTGCCTCTGCCCCTTGAGGGGGTAAAATGAAGAACACCCAGTGCTTTATTTATTATGAGATTCATGCAAGAAACTATTGTTTATATAGAGACTTGGAAGGCTTATTTGCTGCTTTTGCTATCTTGATCAGTGATGTTAGGTCTTTTATCCATGAATATGTTGCTTTTCAGGTAGAGAGCACCACAGAAATGTCTAGTCTCCAGAGGCTGAGCACGTCCTTTTTCCAAATTGTTTTAATTCTTGGTGGCATCAAGCACCTTCTTGATCATCCCATCCCACTCGCAGTTGGTGACAAGTCTCTGGGAGAATATTCTTCCATAATGATTATCATTAAAGAACCCCAACACCCTTGCTCTCAATTTAGGCAAGATGATCTTGTATCATATCAATGCCTGGTGCTCTCTTAGACCCTTCTGGGTGCAAATTGGCATTACTAGCTCTTGTTGCACTGGCAGTTATTTGTGGTATAATAGGAGCAACACAGTGGAGAGCACACTCACCTCATAGCTTCCCTCTCTCAGCTGTAGGCAGGATGAATACATTGCTATAGCGACAAACAAATGACATTGTGGCTCTGGTGTTTCATTTCCAGCTTCATTCAGACTTGTTCCGAGCTTATTTTGAGCTGGTTTTCATTGTCTGTGAATGACATGAGGAACTCGATATTTGACAAGGCAGTCTTCCATTTTGCAAACCATGTGGACTAACTCTGGTAAGAGCAATATGAATTACCAATTGAAAGGAAGGATAGTAGGGGAGAGCATCATTGGGATAGGGGGGTTGCTTTTCGTGGGTTACTGAACGGAGTGATTAACAGGAGTTCCCACATTTTCAACAGGTGTATTGTAGCATCCAATTTTGTTGCTCACCAATCTGAGTGGGGGTTTGCTGGCCAGGGTAAGCCAAGGAAGAGATTGCCAAAACAGGGAGCTACTATGACATCATTACCAATTTGGATATTCATTTTGTTAGCCATATTGAAATATAGTTTGATGCAAAAAAATTAGAATTGCTAGGTCTTATCAAGTTTCTGCTGCAACTCTTCAACTTCATCATCTATCTTACACAGATCCAACCTAAGTTTTGGCACATCATTCATAGTAATGTCTTAGCCATACATGGATATGTGACATCCATTGTTGTCGGGATTGCCTTGGACCTTTCAATAAATTTTTTCATTGTCTTTCCACATAAACATCCACTTGAGTGCTTTTTGATAAATCACGTATAAGTTCTGAGTAGGTATTATAGTTTTCCCTAAATGATCTTAAAGGGGACCATAGAATTTTTTTTTACAAGATGATGTTTGATAGCATTCATTTTTTTTTTTTTTTAAGTTGATTTCAAATCTTGATACCATATGGGACTAGCATATGTCATCTTGCTTTGGAACACATATATTGTTATAAGCAAGCCTAAGCTTCTATAATTTTCCCACAACATTTTATTTATCTTAGGACAGCAGAGTTGGGCATTTATACCTGTCCTAGATTTAGGGGACTTTTAAGTAATTAAGTCATGGAGGTAAGTTGCTACGATAAGCATTACCTCTTCTTCCTATTTATAAGTCGTCTGTTTCCTCTATGTGAAAAATATTGTGTATTGTCATTCTTGTCTTATTAATATAACTTGTGTCAACCTTAGACTTCTGAGATTATTTGTTGGCATGTTTCTTTTTTTCCTGTGTGTGGTACTAGATCACACGCGCTAGACCTGATATGGAAGTCTGAGATACATAAGAAAAATTAGTATCCAAGAATGCAATAAAGTTACTACAAGAAACAAATCAAAGGGCATGTATGAATTATTTCAAAGGGTTTATATTAAATATTTATGAGTATTTACATGCTAAGATCTAAAAAATCAAAAACTATATTGTTTATCAGAAGTTATTGAAGGTTCTGTTGAAAGGATAAAGTTTTGGGAATAATATCAAATGTTAAATGAAAAACTTATAGTGTGTTGAGATGTCCAAATACAACATATTTTTGGAAGTCAAAGGCAAGAATCAAACTCATAACCCTGTACTTGCGGATAAAGATGGGCAACAAAACACAGATGCTTGCAGACACAGATGAGACCACAATGAAATCTCTAAGTAATGCCTTCCCTTCTGAGGATGTTTTCATGATTGGCCAAACTGTATTCGGTTGATGTTCATGGGAAGGAATTATAGATGTTAAAAAATGAGTTTCAAGAATTTCTTCCTCTAATATTGATTTTGGGGAATAATATAGAATTCGCCTGACTTGGATATTTGCAAATGATGCATTAGTACATGTTGTAACGTAAAGAGACATACACACACCAGCAATTGTAGTCAAGAATGATATATTGGATATATAGGAATTGCAGGCCCTATTACTTTGCAGCAAAGATATCAAGGCTGGAGCCAAAATTAATTCCATTAACTCACATCCGACTGCCATCATAGCTTGCTCTCTAGACAAGAAAAGGTGGTGCACAAATACTGACTTATTACAAAGTTTCTAGTGTTAGACAAAAAGAGTAATTGAAGGTAAAAAGTGACAGTCGTTTCTAAGTCTTTGCCTAGCCAGCAAGCCTAATCGATATAGGGGACCCATATATTGGTCACAAGTCATCACTTCATAAATATTATAAATATTATTCAAATTTTGAGCTTCTTTAGGTTTCAACCTTTTGACCAAGCTCACAATAGATTGAACTTTTCTGATTTGTATATAATGGATAGTTGTGGCTTAAGGTAGATAACATCATTGATGTGTTGTATTCGTCTTATTATTTATTGTGACAAATATCATGGCCGTGGTATACATTCTTATTGACCAAGAAAAAAGAAAATGTAGTTGGAAAATGTTAAACAGAGGAGGTAGGAGATTATGCATGTGAATAGATTTGGATTAACTTTGTTATACACCATGCACGTCATCTCTTGACCAGACTATCTTCAAAAGTATTGGATGCATGTCTTACGGATTTGCCTTGGCCAATTGAGGGTTTGTTCTTAGTAGCTTCACATTGAGACTAACTAGCATATTCCACATGGTGATAGGATGCGTTGTCTTTCCTCTCTTAAGGAAGTGAGGAGCGAGTATTATATTATTCAAAACCCTACTTAATCTGGGGGAGGTATTAGTATTTACACAGGTATTTTGACGACTTGCTTTCTACCTTCTGTTGCTACACTTCCTAAAAATTCCTAACTCTTGTCATCTGGGAGATTGTCACCTTTAGGTGTAGGGTGCTATAGATAATGACTCGACCCTCTAAGCTAATTACCTCCATTCAGTCTTAATATAAATTTAGGTGTCAAATATTCCTTGAACATTTCTATTCCACAAATTGATGGAGACAAAACTATCAAACAATGTTCTTCGCTATGAATCACCACAACTCTTACTCATTCCAAGGAGCAAGTTATTGAATCTCCTTGGTCTCATGGACATTCTAGGCCCTCTCATGGGTAGACATGCATAACTAGTTTCTTCTCCACCACAAGAGGTTTGTTGACCTTGAATGTTAGGAAAGGCTTGGAAGGATATTTGTTGACAATACACTTGGACTACTTAGGTTGACAATACACAAAGACTACTTGGGTCTCTTCTCATCAGCCTTTTGGCCTCAAGATGGCCTTCAATGTTGAGCACTTCATGCATGTTGGCATCATCGGTCATCTCGATTATGTCAAGCATCATTTGTCCCATAGCCTTAGGATCTGCCTTGGTCAAATGGGAGAATGCTTTCACCATCTAAGGTTAGAGGTTGACCATCATATTCCTTTGTGGGGGAGGGACAGGATTTGTCGTCTTTGCTTGCTACAAGAGGTAGAGATGGATGACCACTTTTTTCTTTAGGTACCCATGTACTATGAGATCAAAGGGAGGGAGGTCACCCTCTACCTTCTTTTGGTACCTCTTCTAGAGGTTCTTGGCTATGTACATGTGGGAGATGATCACCCTTAAACAACAAGTCCTCACAACTCTACTAGACTACCAGGTTTATTACCTCCTCTTTCCACCCTCCCTCACGCCTTTCCAAGAGCAAGGGGCACTCATGCCTCCGTAGATGATATTGGTACATCCTTCTTATATGTGACTAAATCCATGAGATATTGGTTATCCCTTTGATCAACTATATGGGGGCCTTCTCTACACATAGGACAAGGCAATCAACATCGTCCATGTCCACAACCTAGAAGGCCTAGAGAGGTGTAGAATTTCATATTCCTTGAACTAAGTCTATTCTACTTTTGACATCATTAGATTCCTCTAGATTCATGCTAGTGTTCCATGGGCACATGCCCCGACCCTCAAGGTCCTCATTTTGCCATTCCCCATGTTTTAAGAATGAGGGGGGGAGCAGATGAAATGTCCTTGGGATGTCCCCACATTTGGAGACTTGACGGGGGCATCTTGGGAACACACCAAGACCTCTCTTCCTCGAGATGCCCAAGTGTTCTTGGGATGTTGTTAGGACATCGAAACATCCCCATGATGTCCAAAGGATCTCTAGGATTTTTGAGATGCCATAGCATCCTCGATACATGGGCGGATGTCGAGGTTGTCCGGCAATGACCCTTGAGTCAACGAGGCATCTTGGACTCCCCATCCTTCTCTCCCCTCTGCTGGTTGGATGTAATGTTTGTTGAGCTGTTATTTTTTTGGGTACCTTATTAACTTGAATACCCCAAATGTTATGTTGCATATCTATTTGAGTTGGACTTTATTCCATCCCTTAGAGTGAGTGAAGTGTTTCGTCGAACTTAGGATCAAGTGTTGGAAGGTGACAGAAAAAGGAAGATCTTAATTTGATCTGTAGAGGGAAGTACATTGATGTCACTTTGTTCAACCTGTAGGTTCAATGCCTAGTGACAGAAAAAAGGAAGATCTTAATTTGATCTTTAGAGGGAAGTACATTGATGTCACTTTGTTCAACTAGTAGGTTCAATGCCTAGTGACAGAAAAAAGGAAGATCTTAATTTGATCTTTAGAGGGAAGTACATTGACCTCACTTTGTTCAACTAGTAGGTTCAATGCTTACTGTATCATAATGGATCCTCTAACAACTACTTCAACAAAAGGTATACCTTAAAATGGCATGAACATTAGTGAATGAATTTTTTGAAATCCATCCAACTTGGACTGACTTGTCGCATTTGTAAAGCCCACGACAAGACGGATTTTGGTTGATGGAAGGAAGCAAGTAGCTTATGGTAGGGAGAGGGAGTTGTTGACAAAATGATTGGGAAACAAAGGGGAAGGGCCTTTGAAAGAGGAGGTTGGTCTAGAGATGAAGAGTAAAGTAATTGTCATACGTTGAGAAATACTTGGAAACAAATTGTATCAGGTTTCTTACACCCATTACAAAGTAGTGAACACTGCACCAGAAGGTATCTGTTTCAAGGCCAATACATTTGCAGTCCAGGGTTGCGGTCTCCATCTAGCTCTCACTTGATCAATTTCGACCACTTGGCTACACTCTTAAACACCCCCACAAAACCCCTACCTCATTATGGGAAGGTTGGATCTACCCTATCATAAACTGTTTAAATTTTAATTGGCATTGCTTGGTATCTGATCTCACATATTATCCTATGTTTCTCCATTTTGACATTCCATTTCGCACTTTGTGTCTTCAAGAGTTTGAAGAGTGGAACGCTGCTTTGTTTGATTGATTTGAAATGCACCCACCAATTGAGCCAGCAGAAGTGTTTCATGTGCTAATTGGCCCATGGATGGAAAATTCTAAACAGAAAAGCTATTAATATGAGCTACAGGGAGTTGCTTCATGGCTTGTATAGTAGAGGTCAGCTAGACTGACAATATGAGATCTTTGTGCCAGTAGTGCGACAGGATGATATTGATAAAGTGAAAGATGCATTGTTATATGCTCACCTTCAGAAGGTCAGCATCAGGCTTAGGGAGAAAAAAGATAACAAGAGCATGATGAACATAGAGATCACTATAATCTTGCCTTGCCTGATGTCAAAAGCTTGAAGTTCTTAGTTCAGTGCTGTTGATGTTATCAAAATTTCACAGATTGTATGTATGAGCTTGTCATAGTTATGACATAATTCCAGAATTGGCTAAGGATCTTGAAGGAAAATTATCCTGCTGCCATGCAATGTTTTGTGAATGTAACCATACTTGAAAAATTTGTAAAACTTTTGTAAACGTACCTCTTGCTGCAGGACAAGGCAAACATTTTTGGCTGGGGTTCATGTTTGTTCAACACATGGATTTTGTAAGTAGCTTGACACAAAGCCCAGCATGTTCAAGGTTGAACTAAATTAAGTTGCTTACAAAACCCATGTGTTTGACAAACATTTACCTCAGCCCAAAATCCTACTTGTCAATTGTTTTCTTTTATCGTTACATGGATGATGGATGTGTGATGTTTGGTCCATAAAATTTAATTTTTTGCCTTTCACATTTTGTCATGTTACGTATTCATGCTTTAAA